>JAWNPC010000110.1:1100000-2300000 GCA_035045365.1 Drosophila leonis
TTGCTCTGCTTTGCTTTGCTTTGCTTTGATTTCTTGTCATGGGGCATTTGTCTCAATTTATGTTTGCCGAGCCCATTGACAGGCAAACAACAAAATATGCTTATATATTGTTATTTGAATACCATATACAGTCACACACACACAGATAAACACACGCACACGCGCATAACAAACATGGCCGCTCTAATTGGAATTAACACATGATAATGAACAACCGTTGATTGCCCTCCAATTCGACCAACACGAATTCAGCCCACAGGCAAAATCAATAAAAGCCCCATGTGAAAATCTAATTGACAGCTAAACGATTTTCCACTTGCCAAACAAATGGCTTCCAATTAGATGGCCAGGCGTATTCGATATCTAATTGGAGTGTGTTACAAGCAATTATAAACAAACGCAAATTGAATTGGAATTTTTAATTTTTGAGTCCACTTTTAATAGTGGGTTTTGTTTATAGATATTAGATGAACAGCAAAAATAGAGAGAATGAAGAAAAAACTGTTTGTTTGCACACATTTTAACTAAAAGGGAATAATCTAATTGGGTGGTATCTAATCAGAGCTTTTATTATTTTATTTGACTGATTTTTTAATAACTTTTATTATATTATATTTTATTTCTTTTTAAATTTTAAATTTATTCAACAATTTATTTTATAAAATATCTATATACTATCAATATTATACTTTTTTATTTTTTAAATAGTTTATAATTTATTAATTTATTTATAATTTATTTATAACTGTTTCTTCTACTTTTGTTGAAAGTCTTTAGGTTAACAGTAGCTCGCATTTGATTCAAGCCCACAAACCCTTTCACTTTTTAATTGATTTCAGATTTATCTTCACAAATATCTCTTCTGCCTCAAGCAATTTATTATATTAGAAATACAGTTAGTCTCATTTGCTTTACTATAAACTTCTATTGATCTATTGAGCCACATTAATCTTTAAAAAAAACAACTGTCTATAACTGATTTAATATAAGATAAGATTTTAGCTAAATGCAGTTTGTCTTCATAAATTATGTGAAAATTAAATCGACAGAATTTAATTTAATTTGATTTAAATTTGAGTATAATTATTTACTAAAAATAAAAAACAAGACATTGTTTTTTTAAACAGTTAATTTTTAAACTAAATATGATATAATACAATTTTTCAAAAATAATTTTAGCTAAACTTATTTAGTGGAATCTTCAGATACAAATACAGTGCAGCCTGTCTAAGCGGAACACTTTTTAAAACTGATTATTAAATCATTTCAATAGGCTAAAAAAACCCTTCAACTCTTTTGATCGGTTTTTTAAATAAGAAAATATATTTCTTATTGGACTTTATTTTATGTTTTGTTTGTTTATTAATGTTTTGTGCAAAAGTTCAGCTTAAAATATTAATAAAAAAATACTAAACATAAATTGAAATCCAATAAGCAAACAATTCTTATTTTTTTGAATATCCTTTAATTTTATATGTCTAAGAACAACATTATGTTTCAATAGTTCAAACAGTTAGTAATTTGAACTAGAAACGCCTAACTCTAAAAACAATTTGGCATGTGTTAAAAATTGCTCTAAAAATATTTTTTAAGTTTAGAATCTAAGTAGTCTTCAGCTTCTATGAGTTGCAAGATACGAACAGGAGTAGCTTGACTGGGCTGTTGCAAATGAACTGATCAAGAATATACATATGCATATATGTATGTATGTACATACATATATATATATTGTTAGCTGTCTGTCACGCCTGCTTCTGCATTTTACATACATTTAACATTCCTATAGTCTCTTCTATTTGTCGACTTGCACTGCAGTGCACCGGTCACTCGCTCGTGAGCTCGCTCGCTCGCTCGCTCATGTCGGCAGCCGCGTTTATTAAACCAACTTATTACTTTCAATATAGTCTCTAAAATCTCATTTGAGCATCTAAAAGTTTGGCATGTACTGGTTGAGTGAAACAGTTTTGCAGTCACACTAAGTATAGACAAAAAGTGCAAAACCAATTAGAACAAATAATCCAATAGGCATTAAGTTGTATCCAATAAGCATATTATATGTAATAACTTATTAAATCTGACAAAATATATAATATAATATATATATATATATAAAATACAAACAGAAAACCCCGTTAACAATGGAAATTTATTTATTAAATGATTTGCTTAGTAAAATTACGCACTGTGATATCATTGTCGATAATAATATTGGCGAGACTCTGAACCTGAAAAGCTGTTCAGTGGCCGATGGTAATTACAGTGCTCAAATGTGGCAGGCCACAAATGAGGGGAAATTAAAATGCGAAATGCATTCATTCAGCTATTCCATTGCATTCGGGTTGCATTCAATCAACAGCCGCAATCATCTGTCATTAGTTGCAATTGGCGCTCCGCCTTAACGATCAGCCAAGCGCTCCATTTCCATTTGCCAACTGTTACACACACGCACACACACTCACACACACACACACATATGCAGTTACATAGGTGGCAGAGCAGACGCAACAAAAGGCAAAAGGAACGAAAGGCAAGCAAACAAACGCGACATTTGAACCGGACAGACAATCACCTAATTACATACAAGTTCGTCCAACTCAAACAGAGCCGCAGCCCCAACCCAACCGAATCCAACTCGAACTGTGACTGTGGGTAAGGGTAATTGCAAGGCGATGGCCTGTCATCAGTTGCCTTTAGCATTTGGCAGCGACGTGCGAGCGAAACATCTAAGCAAATAGCATTAAGTAAAAGGTTAATAAATAGCACGGAACAGAGGCAACAGCAGTAGAGGCAATAGTAACGGTGTCTCCACAGTTGGGTGCGAGCGAGAGTGAGAGCGAGCGCGCGCAAAGAGAGGCAAATGCAATATGGCGGACAAGGCAAAGCTCAAGCGCTGACAGCGCAGAGCAGAGCAGAGGCAGAGCCCAACCGATTTCATGTGACATGGACACATGTGTGTGATGTCTGTGTGCGTGTGTGTCTGTCTGTGTGTGTGTGTAGTTTGTAACGCCTGTTTATTTATGTATTAACAGGCAGGCAGCGAGGAGAGTCCTTTCAATTTAACCGACGTCGCAACGTCGACAGCGCGGCCTATGCAAATGTCAATTGTCAGTTGGCGTTTATAACAAACTTGTCGTATGTTATTGTTGTTGTTGTGGCTGTTGCTTGTTTATTTAGTAAATACAACAATCAACTAATTATGGCTTGTTAAATTGCAGCCATTGAAATGACCATTTAAACCATTCAATTTCAATCGCATGCAATGCCCTTGTCCCTTGCTTGACCTGCCCCTACCACTGCCCCTGCCTCTGCCCCCTTCCCCCATTGGCTAAATATTTGACTTATCGCTGATGGGCGCTTGGCTTAGCCAATGGCAGAGCCAGACATGGATCTCTAAGGAAGTGCTTTCACCCAGAGTCTCTGGTACGCCCACGCCGATTGGGGCTATCTGATGGCCAGATGCTGACGCCTTTGCAATTTGTTGTACACGAATTGCAATTTGCTCAAAATTTATCGCAATTTAATCAACAGCATGCAAAATATGCAACGGCAACAAAACTATTAACGCCAACAATTGCAGACGGCGATGGTGATGATCTTTCCACCTGCTTCGACCTGCCGCAGGGCAACAACAACAACAACAACAACAAGAATAACGAATGGGAAAAGCAACAAATGTTTTCATTCATCGACATGCAGCAGCAGCGCCAAAGGGCAAAGGTCAGGCGACGTTACTATCTCTATCTCCCTCTCTCTCTCTTTCTCTCTCTGTTGTGTTGCATCGACAGGAACTGTGCAACAGATGTGAATGCTCGTTGCCATAAGCATGAAATTTGCATTTTTGCCACATTTAACGGTTTTTGGGAGAAGAAGACGATAATGAAGAAGAAGAAGCAGCAAAGGTTCAATGCGCGCCTAAAATTGATTTGTTCATGACGAACTCATTTCGGCGGCCATGCAGATGCAAATGTAAATGCTGAGATGCCAAAGCTGAAGCTGAAACACTGAGAACAATCAAAGCAAAGGCAGGTAAAAATTTTACAAAAATATATATAAAATATAAATTTATTATAAATTGTAAAAAAAATAATATTAAAAAATTAATTATGAAATATTTAACTGCTTAACATAGTCAACTATTTCGCTAAGTGTAGCGCTGAAAACATTGCATTTGGCCCACGGCCTCAGCAGCTGCATAAAGGAATGAGAAACGTGGAACGTGAAACGTGGAATGGGGAATGAGGAATGGGGAATGGGGAACGCGGAATGGGAAATGTGAAGAGTTTTGCGCGAAATGCCGGCGATGAAAGCGACTCCGATTCGCAATTAAGCGAAAATGTTGCTCCCCACATAATGGCTAACGGTTAACGGTTAGCGGTTAGCGGTTAACGGTTAATTGTGCGACAGACACAGGTCGTTGGCTCATTAAGCCAAACCAAAATGGCGCCCCGAGCAGAAGTCAAAGAAGTCACATTTGACACCAATCGAATTGCCAATTTGATTTTGTTTTTCTTCCTTTTAGCTGGGTTGAAAATCGATCAAACTTGCAGCCGAAGCTCATTTAAGTTTGATTCTGGCCAAAAGTGTCAACATGGCTCGAACGAAATCAAACACAAGTCCATCGCTGTTTGCACACTGAGCCAAATGCCGCGGACACTTTGGCCGACAGCTGAGCCCAAGTTAAGCGAGGCGACAGCCTTTGAATGGCATAACAAATTAGAGGCGAGTAATGAAGTTGCCACAAATCGATAAGTTGCAAGAAGAAGACAAAGAGAACTAAGTGAACCAGTCAAAGTCTAAGGAATTGCTTAACTGGAAGTGAAATGAAATTGATTTGAAATTTATACATATACAAATATGTAGAATATTCTATATTCAGAATAAACAACCTTCTTCAAGTTAAGGCATTCCAACTGCTGTCCAAGTGCAAATCATCCCAAATTTGCATTGGCTTTGCGCTCATGAGATCCATAGAAACTTGTAGATATATCATATAGGCTGACATAGCAAGAGTGATGCCACTTTCGATAACTATAACTAAGCAGGTGGTTAAGCTATCGATAACAACTAGATGTTAATGTATTTAGTGAAGCTTGCCATTTGATAATAAGTTATTTTAAGCTTTTTTAATTTATAGCATACAAGGAATGCAACGTTGGCTGCTGTGAAGGATGCACTTGGCAGTTCAGTCAACTCAACTATTGGCTGCAGCGATAATGAGATTTGCCACTACACAATAATTGATCCTGTGGGATACTGTCAAGTTCTTAGCTTTCGCTAGCAGGCCTCATACTTTGGTAGAGCTGTAGGCCAACATTCCAAACGATATTGTCGAAAGAACAGCTTATGTATGGAACGTAGTCACCCTTACGCTTGAAGCATTGCTAGCAAAGTTGAAGCTGACATTCGAAAACTGCGCTAATTCATAGATCATGGCATGGCTGTAGCTTCAGAATCAAATCTGAAATAAAGTAATATATGTTTATATTATATATATATGTATTTATATATTATATTGTTTATATACAATATATTATATTTATATTTGTTTTACTTTTATTGCAATTTGATTTGCTTTAGCTTCAATTTGGTCAGGCTCTATATGTTATAGTATATGTGTATGCCTCTTTAATTTTGTGGCTGGAGTTGTTGGCTATTAAGTCGGAAGTATTTTGTTAGTAAGAAGACAATAGTATTTATAGTTTTTTCTAATTGGAGAGGGTGATCAGTTGGTGTAAATTGTTGATTCCAGCTATAAAACGAATTTATTTTCTGATTTAGCTATATATAATCTATATTTAAGTCAATCGGCAAAGTAACTCAACAGTAAACCAGCTGGCAAAGTATGGAAACTATAGACTCTTTCAATTTGCCACCAACTCAATGGGCGTATACTTAATTTAGCTAAATACTCTACAAGACCAGGCAACAGCTGAGATTAAATACCAAATATCAAATCTCTGTCTAACGCCTAAACAGCAATGACAAAAAACCAATATACTCTTATTACTTTGTGAACCAGCAGAAGAACAATTTCCTAAACAAACTTGCATATATTCAATATATGTACTATATACAGCTCTGTTCATAAAAACAGTAGTGCAACTGAAATGTTGGACAGCAATATTTTGTGATAAACATAATATTTTGATAATATTTGAAAGTTTTTTTTCTCTTTTTTTGTAGCCACTACTATTTTCATGAACAACTAAATTTTAGTTAATTTTTCTTTCTCAAGCCCACATGTTCCCAAGTTTGTAACTAAAAAACATAAGATTTATAAAAAATATGTTAACCTTATTATGCATTTCAAATTATTTAAAAACTATGATATTTATCACCAATTGCTGCTGTCCAACATTTCAGTCGTACTACTATTTTCATGAACAGCTGTATGTATGTAAATCTATCTGTGATATATATAATCCAATCGAGCAGTCAAGAATTTCGTTGAACTTGTCGCAGAGACAACGAAATGGAGCCCCATTTCACACTAGCTCCTGGGGCAGCAGCTGCTAACAAAGGTGGCTTAAATCAGCCCATGACAACTTTAACGAAGCAGTCAGCAAATGAAAAATCAACAAACACAGCAAATGGAAAAAGGCAAAAGCCAAAGGAAAACGAGTGAAAATCTGACTCGAATGGAGCTGAGCAGCAGCGGCAAAGGCAACACCTTCCCAGGCTACACAGGAGGAGGAGCTGCTGGAATTGAGTGCAAAATATGGAGAGCAGGCGCAAGGGGATGGAGTGAGGGGGGTGAGCAGGGGGTGAACCTTGTCTTCCATGTCTTGCATTCTGGAATCCATGTTAGTTGGCACGTCATGTAGCCAATTAAAAGCGAAATACGACAAGCGAAAATTTTGTGCGGAGCCGAGAGTTGAGACTCGCAAGGCGCAGAGACATCCAAATCGAAAGGAGGCTGCGCTGCGCTGCGCTGAGACTGCGCTGAGGCTGCGCTGCAGTCCCCAAGCTCTCGAGTCACGTTTGCCACAGCCCAGACACACAAATCTAAGGCTCGCAATCAAATTAGGCAAGCCCCAAAGCATTGTGCTCCAACTGCAACTTGTGACCCACAGAGAAATGCATGGCAAATACGCGAAATATTTCAGCGAGGGTTGCACCACAAACAGTTGCAATTATAATACTTATAGAGTTATTGAGTGGAATAAAACTTATTTAAATTAATTGGAAGTTGATTTGAATTTCTTTATTAATATACAATATATGGATATGGATATGGATCTCTGGATCTATGGAACTTTATTTTGAATTCAGAATTACAATTTAGAATTTCATAATAAAATTTTTAAAGAATTTTCTTTTATCATAAATAACTAAAATTCAATTTAAAATTTAAAAAAAATTCATTTTCATTAAAAAAAATCTTAACAAAACTATTTAAATAGGTTTTTCAAGTGATTTTTGAGTCTGATTGGAAAGTTACTCAATTTAATTTCATATTTATATTCATAATTAAGTTTAAATTTCCATTCATCATTCATCAATCTGTTAATCAGCAACAAAATTTCTATTCTACTATATTGAATTCTTCTATATTTTAAAATAATTCAAATCAGATATAAGGTTACCACATAAGAGCAAAAGTAAAACAAATTGCAATAAAAGTAAAACAAATATAAATATAATATATTTAAATAATATAATATATAAATATATATATAAATATGATATAAGCAAATATTACTTTATTTCAGATTTGATACTGAAGCTACAGTCATGCCATGATCTATGAATTAGCGCAGTCTTCAAATATCAGCTTCAACTTTGCTAGCAATGATGCAAGCGTAAGGATGACTACGTTCCATACATAAGTTGTTCTTTCGACAATATCGTTTGGAATGTTGGCCTACAGCTCTTCCAAAGTATTAAGCCTGCTAGCGAAAGCTAAGGATTTGACATTATCCCACAGGATTAATCATTGCGCAGTGTCAAATCACATGATCGCTGCAGTCAATAGTTGAGCTGACTGAGCTGCCAAATGCATCCTTCACAGCTGCCAACGTTGAATTGCTTATGTGCCATAAGTTCAGTAAGCTTAAAATACAATAATTTGTTGTCAAATAGAAAGTTTTTTTGAATACTTTCACATCTAATTTTTATCGATAACTTAAACAACTGCTCAGATATAGCTATCAACAATATTATCACTCTAGTTGGGTCAACATATATGTTAGATAATAGCTAATAAAACTCTTATTTTATGAACAATTTTATATATATATATATATGTAGAAGTATATAACAGCCCTCGCAATCGAAAAAATACACATATATAAAAAGTAATTAAATAAAAATTAAATAGATTTAAAATCAAAATACTCAATAAAACTACAAACAATATTTAGAGCAACCCTCGCCATTATCCAAATACACATATGTTATACATGCATATATATATATATATATGTATATATATATTTATATGTATATGTTAAGGGAAATCTCTCGTTAATTGCGATCTAATGCCGCCTAATCAGTGCATGAGATTTCAATTGTGGGGCATATGCTAATCGCGACTTTTCGTATTTAATTTGCGACAGGATGAGGAAGATGAGGAGGCAGAGGGTAGCTGAGGCTAGGCGAAAGGTCAGAGATTTACATGTGCTATGTCTTGGGCAAATCTTGATATGAGAGTGTCAACGTACCGTTAACGAATTTCCAAACTGGAAGCTGGAAAAGTGAAGTCTGAAAACTGGAAATGGCGAGTGGCGAGCGGCAAGCGGCAAGGGGCAAGGGGCAAGAGACACATTGGTACATTGCAACATGACACCTCGACATGACAACAAAATGAGCTTCTGTTGCTCTTTCGAATGATCGCAGCACCAACAACAACAACAACAACAACAACAACAATAACAACAAACAGTGAGTGACAACTGCAACGCAAGTTGCTTTCAAATATTTAACACCAGTTGCAGTTGCAGTTGCAGTTGCAAATGCCTGGGCCAAACGCACCAAATGGAAATCGATGCCAAAGCGAACGAGCGGATAGAGAGAGACGGAGAAGAGTGGAAGAGACTAACAGCTTATAGCTAGGAGTTCGAAGCGGAATTGTAGTTCGTGTTGGCATTGGCATTCGGAATTGAGCGCATGTGCCGATCATGGAAGAAGCAGAAGAAGAAGAAGGAGAGAAAGGGAAAATGCTGAGATATTGGATAATGAGCATAGGCAAAAGGCTAACAGCTTAAAGTCCGAATTGGAGACTTAGCGGAAGTTTTTGAAAATGGATTTGGATTTCCAAATGTAAATCGATCATGAAAGAAGGAGAAAGAGAAGAAATGAGGAAGGGGGAAGGGTAAAAGCTAGCGTGAACCATAGTCCAAGTCGGAAGGTGGATTCGACGTTGAGTACAAATTCCGAATGTAAATCGATCAGGACAGAAGTAGAAGAAGGAAGGAAAGCTAGCTGAGAGACCATTGACCAACATCCTACAGCTTAAAGTCTGTATCCAAAATCATAACTGAAGTCTGAGTTAAATTCGGAGTGGAGTGTATTTGCCTAATTTAAAACGATCATAACAGAAGAACAAAGAGGATAGAAAGGGAAAAGTTAGAAGCAATGGATAATGATCAAAGGCTAACAGCTTACAGCTCAGAGTCTGAATCGAAAACGTAGCGGAAATCTGAGTTGAATTCGGAGTGGAGTGCAACTGCCAAATACAATACAAGTCGATCATGGTAGAAGGATAAGGAGAAGGAGAAAGAGGGAGTAAGGGGAAGAGCTGACTCAAGTGGATAATGATCATAGGCTAACAGTTTAAGCGGAAGTCCGAGTTAGATGCGGTGTTCGGTACATGGGCCGCAGAAGCAGTGAAGGAGAAGAGACAGTGGACAGTGGATAGATGGTGGCAGTTGATAGTTCGGAGTCCGAATCGCTGAACTAAAAACCAATGCTTAAAGCAGATGGGGAAGAAGCTAGAGGTGGTGGCTAATGAAGTCCGAATCGGAGTTGCAAATCGAAAGGAAAGCAAACACGAGAGACTGGAGATGTTAGATAATGACATCAGTTGAACAATTTGCAGTTTGAACTGCGAATCGGAATCCAAATGCAAGACGAAGTTATTTTGGCTCATGCATAAAGAAGGAAAGAAGAATAAGAAGAGGAGAGGCGAGAGGTGAGAAGGAAAGGAGAGTAAGAAAAAAAGGAGAGGTGAGAGGCGATAGCTGAGAGTCAACAGCTAAGATTAACGAATCCGAATCGAAATTGAAATCGCAGCGAGAGTCAGAATTAAGTTCACACGTGAGGGAGAGGGAAAACGTGAGCTGATAGTCGCCTGCGAAGATAGACGAATCCAATTCGGAATCGAACTCAAAGTTGCCTGGGCACATGCAAAGCGCCCGCATTTGGACTGCGATTTCGCTTTTTATTCATGCAGCCGAATCAACGGATCTCGGACTACGCAGTTCGCATTTGGAAAGCTCAATTTGAGGCTTCGGCTTTGGCTTTTCGGCTGGCTTAATTGATTTTGGCACGTTAACGAGGCGCAAAGTAAACAAACAGGTTGGCAGCTTGGCAGGTTGGCAGCATGGCGTTTTTATGGCCAGCTGAGTGCTAATTGAGCTCCAGCGCCTAAGACAAGTGCAAATATTCAATTTGAAGTCGGTTTTTACTCTGTCCATTGACAGATTGGCACATCTCACAACATCTACTTTATCCACATGGGTAAAAGCCACTTTAAGTGCAGATAAGCCATATTATAGGAAAAAACAGTCATCAAAGTAAGCAAAAACTGTAAGACGAATTAATTATAATATATATGGCTAATTCATATTACGGACTTACCCAGATAAGCTTAGTCGTGCTGCAACGGAATCTGAAATCTGGTTCGTCCACTAAGTAATTTCGCTTTTCTTTACCGCAATTTAAACACGATTTTCTTATTATTTAAAACATTTTATGATATTATGTATTCTCCATTTTGAGCCAATATCTTTTGCCTTCTTTCGGGAAGAGATTGACTGATGATTGATTTTGATCCTTGCTGGCAAAAAACTGATCCAAGCGTGTTTTTGACGTCCAGATTTGCGGTGAAGACTCTCCCATCCAAAAAAGGTCCCAACCCTGGAGAATATGGTGGGTGTGGTAGCACATCCCATTCAAACTGCAAAAGCTTTTGGCGATTCATCAAACTTGTATGAGGTCTCGCATTATCCGGAACACTGCACCTTTTCTATTGATCAATTCTGGCCTCTTCTGTTTGAGTGCATTACTCAACGTATCCAGCTGATCACAACACACTTCAGAATGATCGTGGTGTTGTCCGGCAACAGCTCAAAATAAACGATCCCTTGAAATGCCACCAAACAGACCAATCTCCAGTAAAACATATCAAATTAATATTTTCAAGATAACATGGAAAATTCCTCATATGCGATCAGGCGAAGCTAAAAATATTGAACATTATTAAAAGGGGTAGGCTCACTGCCAACTGCATTCCGTAGCTGGGACTGCTATTTGAATCCGTCAGTCATTAATGGAGCACAACTAACTTGGAATGTGAAGCTCAATAGAGAACGCACACGCTTCGCATTGATTGCATTTATTTCAGGTGGTAAAATAATATCGAATGATCTAACAAGTTTAAAAGTACATTTAAACTCTGAGTTCTATCCATACTATCATTTAAACTTAAATTATGAGCGCGCTCGCTACGCCATACTACATGAGAAGTACGCTAAATTTCAAGAGAGCTACTACATGAAAGAGCCTCAGCGGCTTTTAGTACCCCATGAATTCATTGGATGCAGCGCCCATTATCATTATTGACTTATTTATTACAAATTACTTGAAATAAGAATGCTTGCAAAATAAATATGTAAACAATTGGGAAAAAAAATAAATAATAAGTAAGAAAACTCTAGTCGGTGGTGCCCGACTAGGAGATCCCTGAGCCCCGTTTTGCATATTAAAATATACAAAAAAGTTATACAATTAAATTTATCCAAAATATAACAAAAATCAAAATTGTCAAAAATATAAATGAATCTAAATCCAATAGAGAAGATCCAATACAGAGACCTACAACAAAATTTCAAGTCTCTAGCTTTTATAGGTTCTGATATTGACACGTTCACACATACGAACGGACGGACAGACAGACGGACATGGCTTTATCGGCTCAGCTCGTCGCCCTGATCAAGAATATATATACTTTATGCCACGCCTCCTTCTGCCTGTTACATACATTTAACAAACCCATTATACCCTGATTTCCCATTTTCAATGTAAAACACGCCCATGTAGTTATCGATGGTGTTAAGATCTTCCAAACGCCAAGCCATCACCGATGAGCTCAACATTTCTGTTAATTTCTTCCAAGCTGTTATCAATCCGCTCAAGATTGTCGTTAAGATCTTATAAGTCGTCGCATCGTCAATGCAAGTCCCTCGATGTTGGTGAGACAAAACGTCTAATATTTTATAAATTTGTCTACTTTCAATTCTAATTGATCTATTCGAGGCTTGCGACTCGATTAATTAAACTCACTATTAAACTAAGTCTCCTTTTAGTGTTCTCAGTGCTTATGTAGCCATTGCCGTTCACAGGGTAGTCATCGGCGATGAGATTGATCACCAATGAGTCCATCGACGACATCGGCGGCATCAATTGGGCTTCTATTTGCTTGCATTGCGTACTTTCGTCTTAGGCTTCAAAAGTTGAACTATTCTGCTTTATGAAGTGCGACAGAGGACGTCGTGGGAGCGTGATGATTATGCTTTCAGTATGAAGCTCAATTGGCGAGCCAGTGTTACCAGCAGCTGATAATGCTGCTTTGAAGGTCGTGCTCTCGTACTCAATCTCCCGTTCCCATGATCCACACTCTCATCAAGCTTTCTGCCTTTCCAACCTTGATCTTGCGAAATGTAAGCAAACCCCTTATTGTGATATATTTGTTATCACCGGATGTGTGTGTGTGTGTATGTATGTATGTATGTTTGCATGTATGTACATATGTATGTATGTATGTATGTATGCATGTATTACGACGTCACGGATATGTGTTATCACTGGAGCACAAGCACATGCGTTTCCCTTCTACTATATACATTACATACATACATTGTACATACACACATACATACATACATAAATACATACACACATAAGAATATACATATATATAAATTCCATTTCTATCCAGTTGAGCTCTATGAGATTATTCTATTCTAAATGCACCCAGATCCAATCATAGCTAATGAATATTTCCTAGCCACCAGATCCCAGTATTTTTCAAGAGAGTAAACATTAATCCGTAGAATCGTGCCAAATCGGTTTTCATAGATTTTATTTTGCATATTGAAATGTTTTTTTTTTTGGTTTTGTCTTTTTTTTTGTTTTGTTTTTAATTTCAATTTGTTGATCAGAGTTTGCAAGAAACATTTAAAATTGTTTATGCTGTTCGTTTGTTATTGTTATAAACATTAATTTATTTTTGTTATTTTTTATTTATATATATATATATACGTATATATATTGTACATACATACATATATATACATAATATATGTACTATGTATTATAAGTGTTGTGCTTTAGTTTAATTTTTTACAGTGTACCAAGTTTTTGTTCTATTATGTAGATTATCATATGAGATATTTATTTATATATATTAAGTTTTTTTTATATATATCTATTTTTTTTTCGTTTTTCTTTTTATTTTTATTTTTTTTCTTAATATTTTTTCTGTTTTTCTTTTTCTTAATTACCACAACAAGCGTTTCCAGTTTTCTTATTTGATTTACTAACAAATAACTATTTATAGATAGATATATATAAATACATATGCATATACATATACATATACATATACATATACATATACATATACATATACATATACATATACATATACATATACATATACATATACATTCGAAATGGATTACCGTAATGTAAATAGTTGGAGTTTTTATACAGAGACTCTATGCATATTTAAGCTATTAATACTCGTTTGGTAATTTTACATTCCTCTCTTCGCTTTCAAGAGACCTTTACCCATTTTTGCTTCATTTGCGTATGAGTGTGTGTGTGTGTGTGTGTGTGTGTGTGTGTGTGTGTGTGTGTGTGTGTGTGTGTGTGTGTGTGTGTGTGTGTGTGTGTGTGTGTGTGGGTGTGTGTGTGTGTGTGTGTGTGTGTGTGTGTGTGTGTGTGTGTGTGTGTGTGTGTGTGTGTGTGTGTGTGTGTGTGTGTGTGTGTGTGTGTGTGTGTGTGTGTGTGTGTGTGTGTGTGTGCGTGTGGCTGAGTGTGTTACGCCGTAAGTTTGCTATTGTGTGTGAGTCACTCCTTTGTGTCTTATGCCATAAGCTTGCTTGTGTGTGTTTGTATGCCTGTGTATGGGTGTGTGTCTGCATGTGTGTGTGTCAGTTTGCTAGTGTGTGTGAATCTGTGTGTGTGTGTGTGTGTGTGTGTGTGTCTGCATGTGTGTGTGTCAGTTTGCTAGTGTGTGTGAATCTGTGTGTGTGTCTGCATGTGTGTGTGTCAGTTTGCTAGTGTGTGTGTGTGTGTGGATGAATGTGTCTGTGTCCTGTGTGTCTGTATGTCTTAAGTCGTGTGTGTGTGTATTTTACTCTCTTTGTGTTTTCTTTTCATGCTTCTCTTTTCGCTGTAAATAATTATTAAAATTAAGTTTTCGTTAGTTTAATTTAATTTTTATTTATTTAATCTACACCTAAATGTTTTTTTGTTTTGCTTTTTCATATATATATTTTTCCCATGCAAAAGAAGAATCTTAAAAACGTTTTAAGTACATATAAAAAATACGATATATATATATATATATATCAATATACATATATATGTATATATATATATATATATTTCCATTACACTCATACATACATATACATATATACAAATACGAGTTGAGTATGTGAGCAACTAGTGAAAAATTGTAAATGGAAAAATCAAATGAAATCAAATCAAATCGAGAAAAGATCCCGTCTGGATCTGATCAAAGCTATATGTTCTCTAAGATCGTTTATATAAATTTCTTGAATGCTGAAAAATAAAGGAAACCAAATGAGAAAAAAACATGCAACAACGAGAGTTCAAATCTATATATTATATTTATAATTTATTTATTTATTATTTATTTTTTATATATTTTTAATTTATTTATTTTTGTTTTGGGTTTTTTTTTAAACAATATCTAAACAGTCTGTGTGTGAGTGTCCATAAGTATATGTGAGTATGTGTGTGTGTGTGTGTGTGTGTTTGTTTGTATATTCAAATACCATTATTTTTCCCTACATTTCTTGTTTTGTTTTTGCTTTGCTTTGCTTTCTTTTTACCCGTATTTATAGTTGCAAATTTCAAATCATAACGTTTTTAACATCACATTTTTTATTTATTTATTTTTATGGAGAAGAAATAGAGCCGAGAAATCCAAAAAGATAACTTTCATGGATATTCTTTATATATATGTATATATATTCGTGTGTGTGTGTGTGTGTGTTTGTGTATGTATTGAGTATTTAAGTCTTAAAAACGTTCATTGTTATAGATTTGTTTGTAAGTTTTTTAAGTTTTGGCTTTAATATACAAAACATGCATGGCCAGACATATGTAGTCATATATGTATGTATGACATAAATATATATGCAGCCAGTATGTTTGACATGCATACATATGCTTACATAGTAACTGGCTACATACATATGTATGTATGCATGTACGTCTGTTTGTGTGGGTGCATGATGTATTTTTAACTTGCAATATGTATGGACATACATATTAGCTGCATATGATGTCATACATAGTAGCTGCATATGCATGTATGCATGTCATACATAGTAGCTGCATATGCATGCATGTATGTCATACATATTAGCTGCATATGCATATCATACATATTAGCTGCATATGCATGCATGTCATACATATTAGCTGCATATACATCTATGCATGTCATACATATTAGCTGCATATGCATGCTTGGCATACATATTATCAGCTTATGCATGTATGCATGTCATACATATTAGCTGCATATACATGCATGTCATACATATTAGCTGCATATACATGCATGTCATACATATTAGCTGCATATACATGCATGTCATACATATTAGCTGCATATACATGCATGTCATACATATTAGCTGCATATGCATGTATGCATGTCATACATATTAGCTGCATATGCATGTGTACATGTAATACGTATTAGCTGCATATGCATGCCATACATATTAGCTGCATATGCATGTATGCATGTCATACATATTAGCTGCATATGTATGCATGTATGTCATACATATTAGCTGCATATGTATGTATATGTGTGTGTGTTGTCTGTCTGTATTATGTGTGTATTGTCATCCAAACTAGCTGCATATGCATGTGCCTGTGTGAGTATGTATTGAATGTGAATCTGTCATACAGCAGACGGCCATACACAGTATGCATGTGTGAGTTAGTTAGGTTTTACACTTAACAAGCCTTAGATGTATGTGTATGTTTATTGAGTATAAGTCTTAACAAGCCTTTGTCCATTCACACCACATATGCATGACCATAGCTGCAGCTGTATGTATGAGTATTTGTGTGTGTGTGTGTGTGTGTGTTACATACATAAGTAGCTAGCTACATACACACATATGTATGTATGAGTATGCAAACTGAGCTTTGCATTGCCAGCTGCCAACATATGTAAGCAGGCTGTATGTGTGTGTGTGTGTGTGGGTCTCTGAGTATCTATGTGTGTATGTCATATAGGCCAAAGAGTCATTTGGTTTCTATATAGCGGAAGTCGGGGCTGATTTCGGTGTGTAAAGCTTTTCTGTCACAAATGCCGTCGTTTAAGTACATTTCTTTTAATATATTCTGTTTTTTATTATTTAAACTGAAAATAAAAATTGTTTATCAAATGAAAAATCCAATGCAAACAACAAAAAGAAATCAACAAATCAAAAATGTTTTTTTTTTGTTAAAGATTTTTCTCTTTTAAGTTTTCAATTTTTTTAAATTATGTATTTTGTTGCTGTTGTTGTTTTGTTTTTGTTTTTTGTTTGTGTTTCCGGTTTTTATTAATTTTGTTTGTTTTTTTTTATATTTTTAAGTTGCATTTTTTTTTTGTTTCCATTTATTATCGCTTACACTTACAATGCTAATCGTTTACACGCTAAAGAAAGTACAGCTACGCATATTAATTGTAGTTTATTATTAATTTATGTATATATATATACACATATACATATATACATATGTATATATATATATATATTTATATATATTATAATTTTTCGCATTTTGTTTTGGATTTAAAATATTTACCGAATGCACAAGCATTGAAGTTTCTGCAGTTACAGTTAAAAATATTACCTTGTATAAAAATAATAATAATAATAATATTAATAATAGCATACATTAATAGTGTATTCTCTGTGTGTGTGAGTGTATGTGTGTATGGGTACATATATGTGTGTGTGTGTGAGTGTGTTTACATAATTACTCTTGCCCAATCGATCTCACATATATATCTTTATCGAATTCGCAACTGCGCCTCTCTATCCGCTTCTCATTGCTCATTTCTGTATTTCATAGTTAAAATACCTAAATGTAGTTTAATTCTTGTTACAGCATAAGTTAATTTAATTTACGTACATTGAAAAATGTTGCTCCTTCCTCTACATTTTCATATTTTATTTAATTTTTTTTTGTTTTTGTTTAATTTAATTTTCTTGTTTTTTGTTTTGTTTGTTAACGCACGCTGCCAGCGCCTATCGAGTGGGCGTGGCAGCGTTGCTAAAGCGCGTGGTTCTGAAACGGCATTTAGCTGGAAAGCCAAATTGCCAAATGTTCATGAATGAGTGTGTGTGTGTGGGTGTATGTGTGTGTGTGAGTGTATATGTGTGTGTGTGTGTGTACATGTTGAGATGCCAACTAACATTATTTTGTATTGTATTACTTAACATATTTATTAGCTTTATATCATTCAAAGTTATTATCAAATATTTACAGTTCGCTATTTAACACATGAGTTGTTGTTGTTGTTTTTTATTAGTTTTCTTTTATTTGTTTATAGTTTAGTCTAATTTAGTTGGTTTGCTTGGCTGGTTGCTTGCTTGGTTGGGTTCCTCAATGCAGGGCTGAGCGCTACTATGTTAAATATATATATATATATATATATATATATATATATATGTTAATATTTAGGCTTTAGGGTTAGGCGATCTTGAAAATAAGACCTGAATCGTTACACACATATCTAAAATTAAGCGAACTTTTGTTATTGGTGGCTTCTCATACATCGACTTTTATACACTTCATCTTCATCCTCCTCATCGTTTCGTTTTGTTTCGTTTAGTTTAGTTTTGTATGTATGCAAGTGCAAGCAACTATCCGAAAACAAGTTACATATTACATAATAATCATAAGAGTTACATAAATCATAACGCCCAGCCCCGCTCCACTCCACTCCACTCTCCACTGAGATCCCTCCTATCCGATCCGTTACCATTCCATTTCGCAATATATTTTACAATTATCCACTTTGGGGGCTGGCGGAGGGTCTCACAATTTTTATATATTCACATCGAATATTTGTAGGTATTTTGTATATATATATTATATGCAATATGAAACTCTATATATATATATATAGTTTATATTTTTATGTAATTGCAGCAGCAGCAACAGCCCTTCTAGGCAGACGTCTGCTTGCCCAGCTTGACCAGGCAGAGGGCACAGCAGCATTGCGGCGGCTGCAACAACTGACCCAGGGCCACCATCAGCGGACTGGACCGCGTTGCCACTGCCGATGGCGCGAGGCTGAGCGAGGTGCCACTGGGCAGATTAAGCGAGCAACAGCCTCCACTTGTCATTGGATGTTAGCTGCTGTCCGCGTCTCATCTGTTTATCGTTGGCGTTGCGTTCACATTGCTCGTTGTTGCATTCATGCCGCCGCCGCCTGTGCCGCTGCCATTGTTGTTGTTGTTGTTGCTGCTATTTGCATTGTTGTTGTTGTTGCTATTACTGTTGTTGTTGTTGTTGTTATTCGTGGTGGTAGGCAGCACAACGCCGCCATTGTTGGCACTGGCAATCACCTGCTCAACAGTCACATGCACCTTGCCCACCTCCTTGGCAATGCCATCCGCCGCTCCGCCCACATTGTTCGCATTGCTGGTGACCAGCTGGCGTATGGTCGTCGGCGTGCCACCGCCTCCTCCTCCGCCGGTACTGTTGACTGTGGTGCCCAGCGGCAGCGTTCGCGTCAATATGGCCGAGTTGTTCAGTCGCCCACGCAACACCTGCTGCAGTCCGGCAGCACCGAGCTGCATCTGCATCTGGCCGCTGTTGTTCTTCTGCAACGGCTTCACATTCAGCAGGCTCGTGTAGAGCACGCGTTTGTCCCCAGCCGAGACCGGCACCTGCACCTGTGCCCCGCTCGTCTTGAGCTTTTGATGTTGCTGCAGCTGCTGCTGTTGGATGGCGGTGGGCAGCGGCGAGCCTGTCTTATTCAATACCACTGTGGTGGCGCCCAGCTGCTGTGACGCCTGGCTTACCAGCGAGTCGGCCGCATTGCCTGTTGTGGCCGTGCTCACAAAGTTCAGCTTGACATTGGCATTGGGCAGCTCCTTGTAGTGGAGCTTCTGCTGGCCCGCATTGCTGGCAGCCACCGCTGCCTGCAGTTCGCTTGCCGTGGCTATGAAATTACCGCCGCTGCCACCGCTGCTATTGCTCGTTAGGAAGATTTTGTTGGCCTGCTGTGGTGCCGCCTGCGAGGTGATTATGGCTGTTGCCGGCTGCAGGCTGTAGTTGTGATTGGCCGCAATCGCCGCTGCTGAATTGGGCTTCTGCTGTTGCTGCTGCTGATTTCCCTGTTGCTGCAGATTGAGCTCCGACACAATCAGCGGAAATGGCGACATTTTGATCACCTTGCTGAACTTTTGCAGTTGCTGATGTTGCTGCTGGTGCTGCTGCTGCAGATGTTGTTGTTGCTGTTGCTGCTGCAGTGCGTCGCTGCCGTCCTGCAGTGTCAGCTGCTCGCCAGCACCGCTAGCCACCAGCTCATCCTCTTGCTGCACCAACTGCTGCAGCTGCTGCTTCGTTAGCTGGAACTGCTGCTGTGCCACCGCCTGCTGCCCCACCTTGCGCTGCGAGAGCTTCCGGTTCAGCAGCAGTTTGTTGATATCTACAAAAGCCAAAACAAACAATGATTACAAAGTGAAACCGAAAGGGAGTTCAACTACAAAGCGCAACATGCACAACAAATTTCAAATCAGAGGCAGTGAGAGAACGAAATCTATATCAAGCTGATCCCTTGCAAACCTCAAGGTAAAGTCAAATCGCTTTCCAGTTTATATACAGTTGTATCAACGTCATGCCATGGCCAGCTCAGTTTCCGATCTAAGGCCTATGGGGCAATGTTAAAAGAGCTGTGGCATTGACTAAATCAGAACTGTGACAAATAGTTCATGAGGCATGGTACCAAATTCCTTTGAAACGGTGCCAGGACCTCATGTTTTATATATAGTATAAGACTAGTATAAGTAATAAGACTAACTCTAAAAAGGTTTTTTTTCTTGCTTTTTTAGTAGCCACTACTATTTTCATGAACAACTAAATTTTTCTTATTTTTTCATTCGCAAGCCCTGCAGGCCACATGTTCCTAAAACTAAAAAACTGCTAAATTAATATTCAAATTATTATATTAAATATGTTACATTATAAATTATATATTATATGTAGTATTATATATTATATATAGTATTATATATTATATTATATTAATATTCAAATTGCTTAAAAAATCACTAAATTTTGTTGTTCAGTGCTCAGTCGCACTACTATTTTCATGAACACAGCTGTAAACTCTGTTCATTTTGCCTGTCAGAGATTTCCAATTTGTTAACTATTTTTTATACATTTTCTGTCTTAGTTAAAACATTTTGTTTTATGTCATAAGCACAATACGTTTTAACAATAACATACACTACAAATTCTCAAATTTCTCTCATCTGTAGCTTATTAATTGCTGTAGATTTAGTGCCGAGTTTGGTGTCCACCTTATTGCTAGCTTCTTGTAACTCACTTCAAAAACTTCAAGGATATTCATTATGAAGGTGTACAAGGATATGTTCACTGGGGACGAGATGTTCACAGATACGTATAAAATGAATTTGGTCGATGATGTGATCTATGAAGTATTTGGCAAGTTGGTTACCCGCAATCAAGACAATATTGTGCTGGCCGGTGCCAATCCTTCTGCCGAGGAGGCGGACGAGGGCGCCGATGCGTCCGTCGAAAGCGGCGTTGATGTGATATTGAATCATCGACTGCAGGAATCGTTTGCCTTTGCCGACAAGAAGTCCTTCACTCTCTACCTCAAGGACTACATGAAAAAGGTGCTCGAGAACTTGCAGCAGAATGCTCCAGCAGAAGTCGATGTTCTGAAGACCAACATGAACAAAGCGATGAAGGACATCCTCGGACGATTCAAGGAACTGCAATTCTTCACTGGCGAATCAATGGACATCGATGGCATGGTCGCCATGTGCGAATATCGCCAAGTGAATGGCGAAAGCGTTCCAGTTCTCATGTTTTTCAAGCACGGTCTCCAAGAGGAGAAATTATAGACCTATAGACCTAGCATCACTTTGAACAGAAACTATTCGAAAATTATATCCCGATGTATGCAAAATTATATTATAAATATTTGTTATGGCTTTCTCTCCTCAGACTAAGTGAGTTTGATATGAATTTGGATAGATATACCAAGAAAACGAAAACAAGAACGTTACAGTCGGGTGTTACCGACTGCAGAATACTCATTTACAGTCGAAAAGCAGTTTAATCTTCTTCGTGCAGAAGTTAGAAAGAAGTTTGCACTTTTAGTAAATCAATAGTATTTGTTCAATTTATAGTTTCCAGCTGTAAAACTGTAGAAGATAGTTTTTCCTAATTTGCCACGCTTTTGTGGGCGTAGACATATAACTATTTCGTCGATTTTTATAGGCTCTTAACAGTAAGTCACGTGTCAAATTGTGTGGCTTTAGCTCTAAAGCTGTAGAAGATAAAGCTTTACCCTAATTGACAAGCCCCCAATGGGCTTAGATATATTCGCCCTATTCTATATTTTGTATCTTGGGTTGTCAACGCGAGTATATATGTATTATAAATTTTAAGTCTCTAGCTTCAATAGCGGCAAAATGGTCTGCGTTCATGCGGACGGAAGGACGGACAAGACGGACATTGCACAAAACCTATATACTTATTCAACCATTTATCCCTAATAGGTATACTATCAAATTTAAATTGAGTCTCAAACAGATTAAAATAGAAATAACATACGATCTTATCGCAGTTGATATAGCAGAAAATCTTCTAACAGTTAAACACTTTTGTGTTGCCCAAAAAAGTATGCTGCATTGTTTTAACTGGCTAAAAGCGAGAAAGCCAAAAGTTGCATTATAATTTCAGTCAAAAGGCCATCCATTGGATCTCCCTACAAGATTCCTCTTGTATTATTGTATTAATTATAGTCTGTTCCCAAAGGTTTTGTGCAATTTCCGTCTTGCTGTCGGTCTGTCCGTATAAACGCAGACGCTATTGAAGATACTTTTTTTTTAAATTTGTCAATAATATACCTTTTCCATATATGTACCATGTGTATGTATTACCTGTGATCAATTGTTCTTTCCCTTAAATGTAAAACTAGATTAAGTTGCCACTAAAGGTAGCAAAAACTTTGTTTAATAAAATATACAAACTTATAATTAATAAAAAAATATATAAGTATATAGATAATATCTATCTTTTAGATATGTCAGATATTAAAGCAATTGATTTCATGAAATACTTCAAATGTATAGCCTAATTCTTTGATTTGTCTTGCTCTACTCTCTCTCACTGACTCATCGACTTTTGCCATTGCACAATGCATTCCTGAATTAGTTAATTAATGAAGCTGACTCACCTGTATTTTCGGGCCCGTTCTGTCGCTTCTGGGTGGCGCGGCTGGTCCACACTATTTTATTGCCCACCGCTGTTGCCGGATCGCTTGTGGTACTGGAGAGTACCGCAGTGGTGGCCACCGCTGTGTTGGTGCCACTCACCTGACGCCAAACAATTGGCTGCTGCTGCTGCTGTTGCTGCACGAGTTGTTGCTGCTGCTGCTGTTGTTGTTGGTGCTGTTGCTGCTGCTGCTGGTGGGCGTTGTTGTTGCGCGTGGTCACAATGAGCGGCGTGCTGGTAGTTGTCTGCTGTTGTAGTTGCTGCTGCTGCTGTTGCTGAATGCCAGAAATGCTGTGCACCGCCAGCTGCTGTCCGCTGGCGGTGTTGATGATATTGACACTGGATGGCTGTGAGCCGGACGTCGAGTTGTCATCATTCTGCAGCTTCACGTTGGACAGCGTGATGACAGTGTTGGGTCCAATGGAGGCGCTGCTGCCGCCACCGCTCTTCTGTATGGCATACGTTACCTTCTGGCCGCCCACCTGCCCGGCCGCAGTCATAATCTCGCCGCTGCTCGTCGTATAGATCATATGATTGCCGCTGCGTGACGTCACAATGCTCTGCGAGGAGATCACAGCCGGTGAGCCACCAATATCACGCTGCATTTGCAGCAGAAACTGTTGTGGCTGTTGCTGTTGTTGCACCTGTTGCACTTGCTGTTGCTGCTGCTGCTGGGGTGTCGCCTGCCTCTGCTGCACTGTGACATTGCGCAGCTGCGCCTGCGCCAGCTGATGTTGCAGCTGCTGCTGCTGCGCTGTCAACGTCGGCAGCGGACTGCTGCCCGTGTGCGGCGTTATGGTCACAATATCCCCCACGGCCGTCCCGCTGCTCACATACTCTGTCCTCGCGATCAGCTGTGTGGCCGCTGGAGCCGCACTAGCTGCAAACTGATTTAGCAGCTGATGTGTCACAGCTACCTGTGCAGGTTTCGACTGCAGTTGTTGCTGCTGTTGTTGTTGCTGTTGTTGCTGCTGCTGTTGTTGCTGCTGCTGTTGTTGTTGCTGCTGCTGTTGTTGCTGTGTTGTGATTTGGGCGGGTATGTTGAGCAGATGGGTGGCTGCTGTGTTGCTGGCAATCAATGGAGCTGAAGTTGGCGTGGGCAGCAATTGTGGTGCTGGTGCTGGTGTTGGTGCTGGTGGTGGTGGTGGTGCTGGCACTGGCACAGCAGCAGCTGAAGCCACTGGCACTGCATGGGCGGGCGCGGATGTCGTTAAGGTAATTTCGGCTGTATGTGGCAACGCGATTGGCGGTGTGGATGTGCCCTCCACTGGTTCCACCTTGATGGGTAACGTTATCTCTGGCGTTGCAGCGTCTGGCAATTCCTGCGGCGGCGGCGGTGGCTCCTGTTTGACGGGCACTGCTTGGCAAAAGAAGGACGAGGGCACTTCAGCCGTTCTGAAGCTGGAGCTACCCAGGGGAGCAGCTGGGCCTCGATTGTGTGCACGATGGCGTGCCGTGCGCTTGAGTTCCGAGGTGGAGGTTGTTTTGCAGTCGAGCAGACTTTCAGCGTTCTCGACATCGTCGACGGCCGTCTCACCGTCAAGGATGTTCCAGAAGTTTGTGGCTTGATTCTTGGGATCATCCATGCTGCACTCGTGCAAGATATTGTTGACCAGATCATCACCCAACAAATTGATATCGTTGAGCGAATCGCCGCCGCTGAGATTGAACTCCAGCGCCGAGCCGGAACCGGAGCCCGATCCCAAGCCCGAACCTGAGTCGGAGCAGTCACCATTGGTATTATCGGGACTTCGATTGCTGCTGTCGCGTGCATAATCTAACGCGTAGGCGGTCTGCAGCAGCTGAGCATCCGCGTCGAGATCCGTGTACTTGAAGGCGGTGCTCATGAAGTGGGCTTCGTTGGCGGCATCGTCTTCGTCGCTGCATTTGCCCAGCAGGCTCAGCTCGATGCTGATGGGCGTATCCTGGGTCCAGTCCACTACAGCAGCGCTATCGCAGAGCTTGCCAGTGTCCTCGTCCTCGTGATTGCTGTCCGACAGCTCGTCCGTAGGCGTCTTTGGCCGAAAGTGCAGCCAGTCGCGCCTGATCTCCGACAGCAGCTCATTGCAGATGTCCAGGCGCTGGCTAGATGTTGGCGACAGTCCGCCCATATAGTCATAGGCTTCGCTGTCATCCTCTGTTGGCACTGACGCAGCCGTCGCATCCAGTTGCCCAGCATCAATGTGCAGTTGCTTATTGTGCAGACGAATGACATCAGGCATCTGATTGAAGCATCGCGTCTGGCTCTGCAGCTGTTGTTTCTCCTCCTGCTTTTGCCTTTTCTGCTGTTGCTGCTGTTGCGCTTGCAGCTCTTTCTTGACCGCTGTGTGCCGTATAATGCTGCTGAGCTGTGCCAGATTCACATCATCTTCGGCCTCATCGTCGTCCATCAAGTCCTCCTGCTGCTGTTGCTGCTGCTTGCTCTGCATAGACGCCGCTGTGCGTATGCTACTCAGCGGTTCGTTGGAGTCATCGGCATCGATCAGTTCGCGCTTTATCGTCCTGGCTACTTCCTCGACATCGACCGTTGAATTTGCAGTTCCAATTGCATTTGCAGTTGCAGTTGCAGTTGCATTTGCATTTGTTGTTGTTGCTGCAGCTGCCGCTTCGGCTGCGCGTGCTGCAGCTGCTGCTGCCGAGGTAGAGGCCACCGGCTGCTCATTCAGAGTTGTCCCATCATCTCCGTCCGCATCCTCTTCCTCCACTTTTATCACATTGAATTTTTCGCTAATGCTAACATTCTTATTCATATTACTACTACTACTATTGTTGTTGTTGTTGTTGTTATTATTAAACACGGTGTTGTTGTTATTATTATTATTATTATTGGAACGGTGGTGCTGATGATTAGCGTGGCGTGACTGCTCTATCAGCTCATCGCATATTTCCTGCTTCAGCTCCAGCTCTTGCTGCGACTGCGGCTGCTTATGCCCCAAACTCATCGCATTTGCATCTGTTAACACTTCGGCCTGCATATGCGTTGCAGTTGCCGCCGCCGCTGCCGCAGCTGCAGCCGCCGCCGTCGTCGTTGAATGCAGTGCCAATGCCAAACGTTGCAAATAAGACCTAGGCAGTGGCAGCAGACGCGGCACATCGTCGTCCATAGCCGCGCCGTCTTCGCTATCAATGACAGCGCTCTTCAGACGTTTCGCGGCATTCTGCTCCCGCAATTGTTGTTTCTTGCGATGCATTCGGCGGCGTTTCATGCGCTTATCGAACGGACTTTGCTGCAACGTCACCGCTGAGCTGTACATGTTCAGACGCGAGACATTCTCATCCTCTGTGCACAGGTCATCCTCATCTTCATCATCTTCTTCTGCGTCATCCTCCTGCCGCTCCTCCTTGGGCACCACCTGCTCACTGGCCGGCTCAACCTTAAGGACCGCCTCGGGTGTTGCACTGCCATCGCCAGCTATCTTATCCGCCTTGCAAGTGGGCAGATCTACTACGGTTGGCGGGGAGCTGGGCTTGGACAGTTGCTGTTTATGATCGTGCTTCAGAGACTTGCCGCTCTTCACCACACTGTCCAGTACCGTATAATCGAACTGGGACCACAGGTCGTCATACCAGGTACTGGCCCGGTCAAGCAGCACGCGACCGCCGCGACCCAGACGCCGGCGCGCAAAGCCTATGCAGCGTGGTCTACAAAAACATTCACATTATTATCACATCAAAGTAATAATTTAATAAGCAATTAGCAACGGGCATATCGCACCTGCAATAGTTGACCGATGTCAGCGTATAACGGTATTTAGCGTCAGCCCCAACGGCCGCACCGGGCGGCGCTTCCTCATCAGCGTACTCAGCGGGCGACTCCCAGGGCCAGCGACCTTCGTCAACTCCACGCGTCTGTTTAAAAAGCAAAAGATATGGGAAACAAAAATTAATTGCATGAGTTACACAAGTGATTTTCTTACATTTATCACTTTGCCTACAGCTTTACCCGATTTCCCATGCACTCTATTTAAATTTATATTTTTTTTTGTATACACGAGTGTATATTCCTCATGGGATGCTTCTAGCTGTTGCAAAACATGTAATATTGCCACGTCCCCAATGAGCATATTCCAAAATGTTGAATACCTTTATGAGGTTTAAAACTAAAAAATATGATTTGAATTCAAGCCGACACTTGGCCCGACAGCACCACAGCAAGACGGAAATTCCACAAATCCACCATGCACCTTGCAAACAAATAATTCATTCCCGAGATATCCTTACCCCAGCCGATCATTGTTCTCAAATGTACAGCATAGCTTGTATCAATCAATCCCTAAACACACCCAGTTACAGACGTTGACACGCACATACAAGGTGCAATTCAAAAGTTCCAGGACTTTAAAAAAAAAATAAAAAATAGATTTTCTTTGACAAAAATTTTATTGGCCGCCTTCGAAATAGTCCCCTTCGGACTGAATACAACGATTTGCACGATCAAGAAGATTATCAAATGACTTTTTTAGGTCATCCTTCGGTATGGCGTTGAGTATGGCGGTCGAAGCCTTTTGAATAGCATCAATGTCAGCATACCGTTTTCCTTTCATTGCCAAATGAAGTTTTCCGAACAAGTAGAAGTCGCGAAAACGTTTTACGGGATAGACAATCGTCGCCATAAACTTTTTTCATCATTTGATGAGTTTCGGTAAATGTTTTACCAAGTTTAAAACAAAACTTGATGTTCGCTCTTTGTTCGATGCTCATTTTTCGACGGACACAACAAAAGTACTGTCACTTTTAGCGCGATATCTCGGCTTCTATACGTCCGAATGTCATGAAAATTTGACACAACATGACAGAGAAATAGACAATCAATAAAATTTTCAGACAGATGGCGCCACTAGAAAGCGCGAAATTTAAAAAGTCCTGGAACTTTTGAATTGCACCTTGTACATATACATATATATGTCTATACTTAAACATTAAAAAATGTAAACTTTACTAAATTTTCAATTGAAAAAGAAATTTCCCTGTATGATTCGAACTCGCATCTTCATGCTACTTGAGTTTATTAATTACTGAAAAATAAATGTATATTTGACAGAGTAAAGAAAGTACCCGAAAAATCGTGTTAAAGCCCCGTCCTATCTGTTTTTTTTTTTAAATAAGCAGTTATGTATTTTATTATAGCAGAAAGAATTTAAGCTTACAAAATTAAATTTTAAAAACAACATTTTTTTTGGAGGTGGTATCCAAAATATAACAAAAATTACAAATTGTATAAAATATAAATGAATCTAAATGTAAAATTTGGAGTCTCGAGACTGATCTGCGGGTGCTATTTAGAGACCTACGAATTTCAAGTCTCTCGTTCTTATAGGTTCCGAGATCGGACGGACGGACATGGCTATATCAACTCAGCTCGTCGAGTTGATCAAGAATATATGTAATGTATGGTGTCTGCCCATTTTCAATTGGTTCAGCGTATAAAAACTATTTCTTTATCAAGTCTGACTCAGCATTGCAATGGTATTAGCAACGAATTTCACAACTGATGAGAGAAAACGACGAAACAATCTGCCAGAGTCGAATCGAAACATTAGCATCTGCTTCAGATATGTAGGTCCATATAATGAAAACAGAAATTTTGTAATTTTCGAATTTTGGATACCACGCTCGCTTCTCCCCAAATTTACAAAAAAAAAAATATTTCAAATACTAGTGACTTGTGCTTTGAAAAATATATACATCTGACAGTCATTATCATTCCCTAATTTGATTACGAAAGTCCTTCTAGAATGAATTTTATTCAACAATTCATTTCCCATAGTAAAGCCCATTCTGCAGCCCAAGCGCAGTCGCTGTGTAAACTGCGCAGAAAGCAGAGCGCGTGCTTGTGCGTGTGCATGTGCTGTATTCAATGTGTGTATTAAAGAAGCATACAATGATTGTATATCAGCTATTCGCAGGGTTCAGGGTATCGCCTAGTAGAGTAATCTTGACTAGAGCACTCTGACTTGATTTTGTGCACTCTTGGCTAACGACATTTGCCATTATTCTCACAGTCCGTCAGTCTACAGTCTACAGCGCTACGTGACGGTTGCCACACGGATAAATTAAAATCGCTAAATGTCCCGTTTTTTGTCAGACGATTGTTGGCATGAAATAGCCGAACATCTTAATATTGCTGATCTAGTTAAGCTGGAGCAAACAAATAAGTTCTTTTCGGGAATTGTGAAACCAATGTATAGAAACATAAACGCACAAATAACGAAACATTTCGATATTTGCGAAATAGAGAGTGCTTTGCAGCGGATCAATTCTATAGTTACCAGTTGCCTCTCCTTATTAAGGAGAGTGTTCTGCAACATTTGGAGTATTTGTGGCTAACTTTAAAGCAACCACCGCGGGATGAATTTATAAAGGGGCTGCAAGGATTGCAGTTTAAGCGTAGCTCTGTGCCCTCAGATCAGGTGAAGTCCATTTATAAAATGGTCAGCCTTAAGTAATTGGATATTTATACAAAGATTTTGTATACTAGCAACTCGAAATATAAAGTCGAATTCATCAGCATATCGATATAGACGCCGAACGCGACAAAATAATGCATTAAATATATAATCCCTAAATATTCATTATACTCATTCACGAAAGTGAAATGAGTATATTAGTTTTGTGCAATGTCCCTCTTCCTGTCAGTCCGTCCGTCTGTCCGTTTGTCCGTATGAACGCAAACCATTTCGCCGCTATTGCAGCTAGAGACTTGAAATTTGGAACATATACTCGTGTATACCCTCGAATTATAAAGTGTCACATCGAAAAATGAATTTTCCGGTATGTCAGAGCCCCTGTTAGTTGAAGTGCTAGTGAAGTACTCGAGTTAACAACCCAAGATCAAAAAGATATGGCGGATAGCTCATTGGGGGCGTGGCGAACCGCAAAAATGTATATATCCTAAAGTATGCCCTTTGAGGCATACTGAAAAATACCCTGTAATTTCCACATTTTTTGAGCGTAAGCTTCTTAATTTTGCAGTTACGTTAGCTTAGACACTTTGTACGAATTGTTCAACAATTACATATTTACGCCCACTGGGGTCGTGGCAAATCGGATCTGAATATAGCGTTTTGCACAAAATCTGTTATATGGTATTTTGAGCACTATTGATGCTAGAAATGAAATATGGAATATATACACGGGTTGACATACCGATGATAACAATAAGATATAACAGATATATCTACGCCCATAGGGTGCGTGGCAAATCGGGTATTTTCTACAGTTTCAGAGCTAGAAACTCCAAATTTAACAACTAAATTACTGTTAACCTCCTCTATTGATTAGCCAAAAATTATATATATATATATATATATATATATATCAACTGGCGCTGGTAGCGTCTGGGCCGTAAATGAGTATTTTGCAGTCAGTAACGCCCGACTGCAACGTTCTTACTTGTTTTCATATGCAATCAATGTGTATTGTTCTCTATCTATGAAAACATATTCGTAAATGCAATTTAATGCTTTGTATACCCTGGACCGCTTGCAAATGGGTATAATGGTATTTGTGAAAATGTACGTAACATAAAATATATCAAGTGTGAAGTAACAAGTGAGCTGAAAAGCTCATACGCTAACACACAAGCCCAAGGGCGATACTAATATTATATCCCTATGATTCATAGTTAGCTCTATGCTTCAAAAGACATCTGTACAGATTTTATAGTTGTCGGACTATTAGTTTGTGAGATAGAGAATTTTGAGTGAAGCAACTTTTGTTATATTGAAGAAAATAGATAAAAAGGAATTTCGAGTATTATTACAGCATTGCTTTATACAGTTGCAGCCAAATATTAGCTTGATAAACGTTATTCGGACTTTGCACTATCACAATCATGGTTTGCTAATTTAAAGGGAGGTGCACTGATGATGCTTGCGGTGGACGCCCCAAAATGGCAGTTACCGACAGAAACATCAGAAAAGTCTACAAAATAAGTTTCGCTGACTGCAAAGTGAAGTTGATCGAGATAGTTGAGGCTCTAAAGATATCAAAAGAACGTTTTGGTTAGATCACTGCCGTGCGAGATCACAATCGTCCCAATGCATCGTGTCACAAATCAATGAAAACGATGAAAAAATTGCATGAATTGAGCTTCGAATTGCTTCCACATCTATTTATACCTGGCCCCCAGCTACTTTTTTCTGTTCTCAGACCTCAGGAGAATACTCCCTGGAGAGAAATTTAGCGTAACGACAAATCGTTCCATAAAAATGGTAGCGAAAAATTGTATCGCCTTCGACATACAAAAATACAACTGTTAAATATATTGTTGATCAGAACGGCGAGCTGAGTCGATAAACCTATCTCGCAAGCCAAAGACTTGTAATTTTAAATGTATGCATATTTTTGTACCAATAACTAATCCCATTATCGTCCTTATTATCGATAATACTCGATTATTTAATTTCGTTTTTATGCGTGGCTTGAATAACATAAAAACTACATGTGCTTTCTGTAATACCATTTAACAACAATTAGGGACACTTCAAATTTTGGATACCTCTCTCTTCCCCTAATTTTTGCATTGGGCAATAGACACTTAAAGACATCATTATCACGAGAAAGTTCAACTTGCACAGAAGTTATTTATCAATTAATTTCCCATAGACCCAGCCGCCAGATATCCTCTAGTCAGGCACTCCCTACCGAGCATTCTTACTAGGTATTTTAAATTTGAATAGAACTCTAGAATACAGATATTCCCTTTTATATGGGGACGAAATAGCATCTAAGCAACTTCCTTAGCGACGCTCTTATGACAAGGATTAGCAAAAGCTGAGCTTGAGCATGTGTTCAGAATAGTTTGTGTTTTGGCAGAGAAGCGAATTCAGCAAAGCTCTGTCGCATAGCCCAATCTTAGTTTGATATAAAGACATGAAGATGTTTGGTCTGCTTACCCGCAGGTAATTACACCTGGGCCTGCGTCTAAATGCAAACGGCGCCTCCTCCTCGCTCTCGGAGCCCAGCTTGTTGCCATTCTGAGCGCCGACGGCAAGATAGTCGTCCTCATCGCTGTCCACAATTGACTCGTTGCCTGCTGGCGAAGAGCTCTGGCGGTTAAGGCGATGCAGATGCGCAGGTGAAATGCCCGACGCTGAAGACGCCAGGCTCAGGCCCGGCAAATACTGTTGTTGCTGCTGCTGCTGCTGTTGTTGCTGCTGCTGCTGATGTTGCTGCTGCTGCAATTGCTTCTCTCGCGGCAGTTTGTGTTTGCGTTTCTTATACGGCCGTTTCTCCTTTCGACTGCTGCTACCGTTGCCACTGCCAGCGCTGATGCCCTCTGAAAGTGTATAAGCATAGATTAAGAACAGGCTCTGAATGAATAACACGAATGTATATATATATATACCCATATTCAGACTCGATGTGTTCAGGTACTGCGATGCCTGCCCATAGACGGCCGTGTTGTTGTTTGCTCCCGCTGCCAAAATACCAGGAGGCAGCACACCACCGCCGGCCAGCAGAGCACCACTGGCTGTTGTGCCAGCTGCCGGTGCGCCTTGTGAGTATTGATTCGTATACAAGGAATTGTATACGGGTCTGAAAAAGAATAGAATAGAACGTTTAATATTATTAAAGTATTCCCAATATCTTTTACAACTGTGCATGCTTTAAATCAGCTGAAATGAACACGATTCTAATGATCATAATCATGATAATCATGATATTCATGAGTGGTCGAGGGAAAGTGATATGTTTAGTCAAGTTCCATCGAAATGAAACACACCTCGAGTTCTTATATTGGGCATTGAGCTCCGAGTAGACAGCACCGTTAAAGTCGCGCATTTCAACACGTTTCTCGAAGATGTTGACCGTCATCTTGAGATGATCTCGCTTTGTTTCCTCACGACGTCGCACCATTTCCAATATAGTTGTAGCGCGTTGCAGATCGCGTCTGTAATGCATTATAGAAATGGAAAATAGCTCAGCAATAGATCAGAGACGAATAGAGCTGTCCAATTACCGCAGCTTAAGCATCTTCTCGTAGGAGGCTTCGTCGTTTTTGCGATTCTTTCGTGTTTGCATCTTTTCAGTGCGTCGTCGAAACGCCAGATAGGGATTATTGGAGCTGGCCCCCGGTCGGCTCTCCGTCTTGACGGTGAGTATCAGCGGATGTTGCTGTTCAATAGCAAAATGTGACAAATATTAATATATATTTAATAATACAATATATAATAAATTCGTAAGCTGATCTTTACCATTTTGAGGCGCTTGTTCAGCCAGTAGTCGTACACTGATATGCTCGTCTCGTCGTCCTGATTGAGCAAGGTCTTTGCCTCATTGAGAGTGACGACTGTTTGGCCGGAGCTCTTCTCCAACCGATCCATCATTTGCTCGAACTTCAACTCAGTCAGCTGCAAGCGTTGCTGTTGGTTCAGCCAATCCCCATCCACGCTATCCATGTCATAGTCTGGCACCTCGGTGTCCAGGCCCAAGGCTGTACATTTCAATTGCAATTAGCAAAGCAAATCAATTAAGATTCTACAACTGTTGAGCACTTACGCTGCATGTGAATCATTTGGCGGGGCATTTTGTAGTCTGGCGGATAGTAGGCATCATAGAAGGGCTGATCCGTTTGCAACACCTCTGGCGTGGGTATGATGAGGCCAGTGCAAATGGCCCGCTGCAGATGATGCTCCTGTTGGTAAATTGTAAAATGTGCATTAGCAACTTGTATGCTGATCGAAATAGCTTCGTCATCAAGAACTCACCGACTCTTCCTCTTTTTCCATGCCACTTGGCATTTGGGGCACAGCCCGATTAATGGCCGAATACTCGGGCAAATCGGGCAACTCCTCCGCCAAGTAGATGGGCATCTGCTTGGACGGATCCAAGTGGCGTGCTCGAAATGATAGTTTCGACATTTTCTGGCTGTTTCTTCTTCTTCTTCTGCTTCTTCTTCCTTTGCTTTTGTTGCTGTTTTTGTTTCTGCTTTTGGATGTTGTGTTGTATGGAACGTTGTTGTTTTGCTGTTGCTATTAAGTGTTTGTGGAATCGTTTGTTGTTGCTAATGTTGTCTGCTGATTGCTGTAGTAGGTGAGGGGTGATGAGGAGCTCTTAAGTAGCTATCGGTGCTATGTAGCGGCAACTGCCAATGGCTGAACCCGCAACGACCACTGGCAACGGCTGATTCAGATTCCTGCAGCAGCGATTTGTTGCTCCTTCTGTTTGCGTTTGCGTTTGTGTTTGTCTGGCTGCTCCTAAACACGAGTCTTGCAACAGATTCGTTGTTCTAGTTCTAACAACAGCAGCAGCTACTCTTACTGTTACTGTTACTGCTACTGCTGTTAGCCTCGCAAATGAAGCGTCTATGGATGGAGGAGATATGCTGCTCTTAAGCTTATGTAACGACGTCAACGTTAACGCCGAGCGAGTCTTATTTGTTGTTGTTGTTGTTGGTGTATGCAGCTCCGGCTGCTCTGCCTGCGCCTCCGACTGAGCACCGGGGCTGCGGTGGCAATGGCTGCTCTGCCAGCTAATATACGCAGCCCCTGTGCCCGTGCCCGTGCCCGTTTCCGTCTCTGTGCCCGTACCCACGTCCCGGCTCCGGTTGCTGCTGGCGGCTTTTTTGTTCGTACGCCGTTCGACCACGGCCACGGCAGTTGCAACTGCTGTGTACAGCGGCGTGTCCAACGTAGTCGTTGGATAACTTCTTGCTGTTATTGTTGTTGTTGTTGTCTGTGTTGCTTGTGTTGTTTTTGTTACTGCTGGGCCGCTTCCTCCGCTGCTGCTTCTGCCGTCGTCCTCCGCTGCCTCTGCTGCCGTCTGCTGCTGCTGTCGTCGCTCGTGGTATGCAAACAGCGCTGAGAGCAACAACAGGGCCAAAGAGATTAGTTTATTGCAATTACGACGACAACGCAGTGGTAGCAACAACAATAACGAGTGCAGCAATTGTGTCGACGACATTTTTCACGTTGAAATCGAAAAAATTATGTGAATTGGCATAATTACGTTGATCAAATTTGCACATTTCAGTTCATCTTTATTCTTAATAAATTTATTTGTTTGTTCTCTTCCTATTTATTATTGACTTCCAGTTGCGTTTTGTTGCTCTTCTTTTGGTATTTCTTTCAAATCTGCAAAGCAACAACAAAACAAATAAGTAAACAAACCACGCACACACGCGCAAATACAAATACTAATACACAAACAAACACACACACACACACACACACGCATGCAAGCATACAGTCAAACAAAACAGATCAAGTACGAGCGCGCGCGCGGGAAAATTATCTCAACTTGTTTTTTTTTTCTTTCATTTGCAAATGCACAAACACACACACACACACACACATGCACATTTATCCTACACAAAAGAAATCCCACACACACACACACACACACACATGCACATATTATTATTTTGTTATTGTCTGACGCTGTGGAGAATATGAGTTCGTTAATTTGCTGGCGACAAAACTGATGAATCATTTTAATTCAGTTTTCAGTGTGTGTGAAATGAATAATAAAAATTTTAAGAAGAGTTGTAGTTGTGTAGCCTAAAAAACACTCGAACAAAAAAAATGCAAAATCATAGGGAACGCGAGTAGATAGAAGCAGAAAAGCCGCACCGCCGATGCGAGCGTAAAAAAGGCGGCATAAACAAACACACACGCGGCGAGTTCGCCCAAACAAACGCGGCGAATTGTACGATGAAAAAAACACGAAGCCTATCCGCAAAATACGACGAAAAAACGTAGCACTCTTCATGTGGGTTTTGTTTTTTGCAATTATTAGGCAAATCATCTATATATTTCAGCAGCGGTATTTTTGATGCGGTTTCAATTAATTTTTAACACACTTTACCACGCTTTTCACATGCCTGCACGCACAATTTTGTTGATAATTCGTTAAAAAATTTACACGAATTTCACGAATTTTGCGTATAGCGTGGTTTTGCTGGAAGCAGTAATGGCGGCCAGAGCCGAAGACTAACGACGGCGAGTGGCATTCCCAGGCCGCGAATTATGTGCTAGTAACGTCGGCGTTGTATTTAGGCGGATTTGGCGAAACGATAATAAATATTTTTTACGCTGCATTCAAATCAAGCAAGAAACTCATGCAGAAAAAAAACTATTTATCATTTTACTAAAATAAATTGCTTATTTGTTGGCCTGTGTCATAGAAAAACAATAGTTATCGGTTGGGCAAACAACGGCGTTGACGACTAATTGCACGGCATAGAACTCTGCGACTCCGAAGCGTGTACCAGTACCGCCCTCTGGCGAGCTGCACTCGAAAAAGAGGCAAAGGCAGCGAAAAGTTTTTTTTCACAAACAAGAAAATCGATTTACATTTTTCACGCACATTCTTTTGCACTTTTTTTGACCTTATCACGTCGAAATTGAGTGGAAATCATATGCTTTCACTGTATTTTTGTTTTCCGCAGCGAAACCAGCAATATTTTTGACAGTTTCGTCAACAAAAACGTTTGAAATTGTTTTTCTTCTGCGGACACGTTTTTACTTAATGGCGGGTGGCCATCACGAATTGATACTAAAGTATTTTCGGAGTTGAACGCTCGTCGTAATGCTGTGGAAATTATTTTGGGTAGCTTAAGTTGTGTTGCCTTTGACGAATTTGAATGGGGTTTTTTCTAAAAATTACAGAATTTAATTCTAGTTGAAATGCATATAATGGGAACATAAACATTTCGCTGCATTTATCCAAAAAATTGTTATTAATTTTTTGTATCGTCAGCGGACTGCAAGTGCCAGCGGCTTAGTGATGTAATCAACATCACTTTAGCGATATATCGATAGGCAGTATGGGTATCGATTAGAATGCCAAAATCGTGATTGTTCAAATATTTACTTAACGAAATATCATTTATTTACACTATCGCACGATTGTTTCAAATTTTGTTGGCTTACGCGCCAACAAAATTATTTCAAATTGCTGTAACAAGATTCAATTAAATAAAAAAAGTAAACGATTAGTGTATTTTTGTGTGTAGTTTTCTGATTCACATTTTTAAATTTCAAATTAAGAAAATTATCAATATGATCTCATATTATCCGACATGAAATGTTAAGTAATCCATAAATAAAATATGCAAATGTTAAATGTTTTAAATATTTCATTTAAATGTTTTCCATCGTTTAGAGAGTGGTGAAGAAATAATATTTAATTCGAATTAGCAATCTGTAAAGTTAACATAACCAAATATTTTAACGAAGAATTTATTTTTGAACGAACCGAAGCGGTCCTTAACTTGAAGATTCTCTGTTATTTAATACAGCTGTTATCATTATTTCTGTAAAAAAATGTTTTAAATGTTAAAAGTGCTACCCCTTCTAACTAATGAAAAAATCTGATAATTTTTTTTTCCTGATCTTAAAAATAATTATAGAGATAAACAGTTAATTAAAATATATGCATCAATGTTCTTAATTTCTTCAAAAACAATTCAAACATTTTCAATTTTGATGTTTAGTTAACATTTTTCTTTAGTGCTATTGACAGAACTGTTAGAGGATTCTCATGGAAACAATTTACTTAATGCAACATAACAGTGTCATATGAGTAGCTCAAAGAGTTGAATCACTAACCATACAACACATAGATAGGTCATCTAGAACAACGGTTTTCACCACCAAAAAAGTATGGATGGCGTCCCACACATATTCGTATTCGCTCATTTTGAGGTTCGAGCAGTGAAAATCTGAGAGGCAAAATCAGTTCGCTGCGAGCGCTCGACCGAGATGGTTGAATTCTAATATGAAGCACTACTATATGCCATTTTTTTCCTTACTCTCTCTCTCTCTCTCTGCTCTCTCTGCTCTCTCAAATATATATATATATATATGTATGTACGCACAAGCAGCAGATCACAAAAATTGAAATTTGTTCGCCGAGAGGTTTCATTCCTTCCCTTCCGAGCAAAGGGTATACCAAATTGCTGAAAACGGTTTGCCATGCTCATGCAAAATGTTAAGATTTTCGTCATTATTTGTGTGAAGGGTATAAAAGCGTTGGTGCGCTTAGCGAATATGTTTTTGCGCGAGCATGCACACATACATACTTACAGTCCCTTGCTCACATGTACGAGCATTTGTGTGTGCTTGTGTGCGCAACTCTACTCTTGCTGCCTGTGGAAATTGTAAGCACCCCACATTTTGATCATATGGCTAGCGCACACACATTTGCATACATGTATGTGTGCGTGGGTCGTGAATATTGGCGTGTGCCTACCTCGACTTAGAGTTTTCGGTTTTGTTTGATCTTGTGGACTGCACACATACATTTGTATATGTGTGTGTAAGGGCTGCGATGATCGAATTTTTCGAGTGTGTCGCGGATTCAGTAGTTGGTAGATTTTGTTTGCTTTGTATTGTAGAGTGACTGTCAAATGAGCATTTATGATTTGCAAGTCATTTTGGCAATATGAAGTATAGCTTGATGCATTCTGGCACCTGTGAGTACATATGAATTTCTTGATCTAATTAAATCTTGTATAACGAAATATTCAATAGAATTAAATGAACTTATTAGTTAGTGCATTACTATGATTTTTTCGATGTGAAAATGCTTGTGTACCTATTTTATTAAAGTAATTATAGTATTTGATCGATATCTGTTGACACATTTATATACATGTGCAGGTGTAACTCTAAAAGAATGTATATATATACATATGCATGTGTGCAGCGCATTTGGAATTCACCAAGACCGAACAAAACCCAAAATGGTTCACACAATTCTAAGTCGAGGTAGGCACACGCCAATATTCACGACCTACGCACACATACATGTATGCAAATGTGTGTGCGCTAGCCATATGATCAAAATGTGGGGTGCTTACAATTTCCACAGGCAGCAAGAGTAGAGTTGCGCACACAAGCACACACAAATGCTCGTACATGTGAGCAAGGGACTGTAAGTATGTATGTGTGCATGCTCGCGCAAAAACATATTCGCTAAGCGCACCAACGCTTTTATACCCTTCACACAAATAATGACGAAAATCTTAACATTTTGCATGAGCATGGCAAACCGTTTTCAGCAATTTGGTATACCCTTTGCTCGGAAGGGAAGGAATGAAACCTCTCGGCGAACAAATTTCAATTTTTGTGATCTGCTGCTTGTGCGTACATACATATATATATATATATATTTGAGAGAGCAGAGAGAGCAGAGAGAGAGAGAGAGAGTAAGGAAAAAAATGGCATATAGTAGTGCTTCATATTAGAATTCAACCATCTCGGTCGAGCGCTCGCAGCGAACTGATTTTGCCTCTCAGATTTTCACTGCTCGAACCTCAAAATGAGCGAATACGAATATGTGTGGGACGCCATCCATACTTTTTTGGTGGTGAAAACCGTTGTTCTAGATGACCTATCTATGTGTTGTATGGTTAGTGGTTGAATTGTCAGTGTGACGTAGCATGTAGCTTTTGTCAGTGGTGCTACTGCTAAAGAAGTGGTATAGATTGCTTAGAATAAGACAGCTTTTGTCAGCGAGCAAACTCGTCCTCGAAGATCCAATTTACATTCCTCAATGACTCCCAAACTGTAGACAGGAACCAAATTTAATAAATATAAAAAGAAATTTGTTTTGTTTGTGTTTTTTATTGATTTAAAAAAAAAGTAAAAATGCAAAAAATTCACATTTAATGCGCTTTTATTTGTAAATAATATTAAATATATATTTATAGATGAAAAGCGGCTGTTCTTCTTCTTCTTCTACTCGTCTTCATCGGAAATTGCTTTGGATGATTGCTTTATTGAAATGTATATTTTAGGTACATTAATTGAACTTCATAGATTAAAAGAACTGTGATATCGGATCGCTTTGGTAGCATTAAGGTAATCGTATAATAAATTTAGCTGAATCCTTGACAAACTCTTATACAACTAGTTAATTTCGGCTAAAGTCTGGATAGTTATAATAGGTCTAAAGCTTTTTTTTGTTAATTTCTTTTTTTTGTGTGATTAATTTGATGTATTACATTTATAATGTTCAACACTTAGGTATAGAGAGCTTAAGAAAGAGTATCTAAAAGTTTGCAAAAGCTGAGGCTTAGGCAAAAGAAATCAAAAGTAGAAAACAACAAAAACAAAGCGTATTTCGACTTAAATATTTGATTGCGTTTAGCTTGAACAAATTGAAAGCTTTTGCTTTTTGGTGTTCGAATAGCTTCGTAAAAGCGGTTAAAAGCCTTAAAGCTCATCTTCGTTTCTTTTGACTCCATTGCTGACGTTGCTGCTGTTGTTGTTGTTGTAGTTCTTGCTGTTGTTGTTCTTGCTGTTGCCCAATCTGTTGTTGTAGCTGCTGCTGTGGCTGTTGTTGCTGCTGCTACTGCGCTGCTGCGGATGTTTTGACTGCGCCGCAGGGACGTTCACATAGTATACATATAAGGGTGGGCTGGCCCTGTGACAGCGTGCGCTGGGCCCAGCCCGGGCAGGCAGGCAGGCAGGCGCGCACACAGGCACAGGGCCAAGCCGACGGTATGCAGTTGCTCGGCAATGTGCGCGCGCAGTTAGCTCACGCACACACACACACACATGCACATGTGCATGTGCATTTGTGTGTGTGGCGCTTGGTTGTGGAGCAGCTGTCGCGCCATTGCGGCTACTGTCATGGTTGGCGATGGCGTACATGATGAAAAAATTTTAAGTCAGACAGTGGTGGCGTATGTGAAAAAGCACCATAGCGTATAACGGTAATGGGTACGGTAAGTGTAACTGTAATGGTATTTAGGTAAAGGAAGCGCATCTCCAACGTGATTGAGAGAAAGAGAGAGAGAGAGAGAGTGAGTGAGAGAGTACGGCAAAAGAGCTGCGCAAGAGAGCGATAAAAACAATTGCGCACACCGCGGCGCCTGTGCAGCTGTTAGAGAGGGACAGAAAGCGACTTATGCCTATGAAATTTGAGCAAAATGTGGCGAACTGAGCGCAGGCCATTGGACCTAACAGTACATGCATGCACATATTTATATACGCAGCCAAGTAACTACGTACAGCAATATGCATTGCGAATGCGTGCCGATATGTGGGGATGGCCTCTGGTGTATGGCTTTCGGGGAGGGTCGGTGTTGTCACAACACTAAATACAATTTGGTATTTGGTATGCGCATGTGTGTGTGAATGTATGCATGTGTGTGTGCACATGTATGTAGCGACTCTTTGTCCATGTCGAGAAACGAAAGAAATCATAGAAGAAATTATGATTCAACAAAGGAGGCGGCGCACAAGGCTCGGGCTCATTTCGGGATTTGAATAGAGGCGACTCTGAATGAACAAAAATTAGGAAATCAAAAAAAAAAAAAAATTAATGAAAAGTATATATACATATATATAAGGAAATGTTGGTTTTTCTCAAGTTCGTTTTCGTTTTTGTTTTCGTTTTGTTTTAGTTTTTGTTTTAGTTTTTCTTTTACAATATTCAACAACCAATACCAATATTCTTAAACTGTTATAACTGTTATATTGGTAATGTCTTTGATATTAATTTAGTGCTTTTTGTATTGTGAGGAATTTATGGATAAAAAAAACGGGACTATTTTTGTGCCCTTTCATAGAGCTTTAATTAATTATAAAAAAAATAGACTGAATTAGAATCGCGCCTAGCATAGTAAAAATTTACGATATCTTTATGATTTTGTTGCTTTTTTTTTTTGGCTAAGACTGAACTGTGTGTTTTGTGCTGTATTTTAGATCAGTTAGGATATGCACTTGAAACTCAGAGGAAGCGGATCGAACTTTCCTATATCAGCAGTCTGCAAAAAGAATTGGGTTAAGTTACATACGTATCTAACGTGGCTTCTGCTAATAATCCCAATCCCAAGTCCCAGTAACGAGTGCATATCTCATAGGGAAAGTGTATGTGGGGAGAGTTTTTCTTTGATTTGATTTGATTTGATTTGATTTGATTTGTCGTGTTGATTGCTTCTAGTGAACTACGGAAGTGTCTAAAAGAGTTCTATGTTTTGTGAAGTTTAGATTAGTAAAAAGATTGTTAAAGAAAAGAGAGAGAGAGAGAGCTTTGAGAATAGAGAGTTAGAGTTGAGAAATATGTATGTAAATATAGAGATAAAGAGAGATAAATAGAGAGCGAGAGAAATAGAGAGAGAGAGAGTTTTTGTTAACTACAAAAAGTACTAAACTAAAATAATATTTTGTTTATTATGTTTTTTGTTTTTTTCATTTTGCACTACAAATCTGAGTGTGGGTGTAGGTGTGTGTGTGTGTGTGTGATCGATCGTATTACTGTTATTGATGCAAATAAATTTGGTTCGCATTGAAACGCATTAACTTTCAATCAAAATACTGGTTATAAGAGAATATTGTCCACATTCACAAACCGAAATTGGTTAAGATACATATATATATATATGTAGATATATATATACATATATTCTAATATGTATTTACTTGTATGCATATTGTATGTATATAGTCAAATAAACCAACATACCATAAAACATAATCAAAACAAACTTAACTGTACAAAAATCAAATAAAGGAACAAAAACTAAACTTTTGCCACATCCGAATTAGCCAAGGGTTAAAGGTATATAGTACACACATCTATGTATATATATATTGGTAGTATCCAAATCTCTGTTGTATTGAGAGTCATGTGTTCCAGGTCCTTCAGCTTCGGCTTTGTTCTGAGAGTGGAGAACTTCGTTGAACTTACCTGCGGGTTAGGGGGGCGGGGGGATTGGTTTTGTTTTTCGATTTGGCAAGGCTTTATCTATATATATGGTATATACTTTATAAAGAACATGCGCCACGCTTGGACGGAGATGAATTGTTAAAGCTTCAAAGCAAGACCTGAATAGTTAGTTAGTTAGTAAAGCAAGTTAGTATGTAACTAAAGGCGGCACTAAAGTATATATAGATATATTACAAATGGAAGGTGCAGTTGAGAAAGTTGATATCTAGGTGATGTATATATATGTATATATAGATAGATTAGTTAGTTAGATAGATAGTATAGGTGAGAGAGAGAGAGAGAGAGTTAAAGTAAGGTACGAAATAAGTATATGTAGTAAAAATGTTTATTTCTGATTAAGCCAATTTTCGGTCTATTACATAAATGAAAATTCCAAATTCTTTTCTTACAAATTCAACTTGCCATAATTATAATTATGCTATAATTACATGTGTGTGTGTGTGTGTGTGTGTAAAGGAAATCAAATCAAAAGCTACAATATAACTGTAAATATATGTTTATAAGTACGCAGGACTTGCCTTTAAGATCTATCACTAGCATGAATAACAAATGAGAGCTTAACGGTCGGCCTGCCCGACCACTCGGATACCCTGTACACAGAAAGACTTGAAGATTCAGCTCAAACTCGGACTGGCATCAGGTAGGACTCAGATTTCATTCAGTTTCTGTGTATGGGGCTATGATTGGAACTACTTACTGGCTAATTATCACTTGTTGAATAACAAAAACTTAAGACAATGAAATGGATTCGATTCTTTATACAGAACTTAAGCTGATGTATGTGTGTGTGTGTGTTGGGGCTTGTCTAGTTACTCCTGGAGCTACGTATATGTGTGATATGACATAGGACATAGATCTTAGCTTAATGATTACGAAATTCAAGGAGAAGAGTTGCGTTATGCATTCATGAAGCTCTTAACTTTGGAATATATAAACATGATGAGCAAATTTCATTTGAGTTAATGAGGCAATTGACAAGCATTCTTCAGACTTGACCATTGCACAATACTTTTTATCATCTCTTAACTTGATTGATTTCTCTTTTTGTTTCATTCTTTTCTTTTTGTTTTGTTTCCATTAGTTTCATCAGTTGCGATTTGATGCACATATATACATTCGCTTAAGTATGTAGCCTAGTAGATCGTTAAGCTTACTTATGATACATAACATATGCAGTTGTAATAATATGATAGATGCGTTCTTCTCTTTCTTTTCGATCTCTTCATCTCTATAAATGTAAGTAACAAAATGTAAAGAAATGTAACTACAGATACGAGTACCTACTTAAGCGCTACATGCTTTAGCATTAACAACATGCATTTCAAATAGTTCAGATGCTGATTGCGAGCTCGAGTACCAAACATTCCAAGTGCCAATGTACCAAGTATTGAGTATTAAAAACTGAGTACTTAAGCAACAAGTATCAAGTGCAGAGTACCAAATTACCAAAGTAACGAGTACCAAGTACCAAGTACCAAGTAACAAGTAACTAGTACCAAAGTACCAAGTACCAAATACCGAAGTATTAAACTATCAAGTAGCAAAAATGTCAAGTACAAAGTACCAAATACCAAGTACCTAGTACCAAAGTACCAAAGTACCGAGTACAAAGTACCAATTACCTTTCGAACTAGTCTTTAGAACTAAGAACTTAAGTATTCAGTACCAAAGTACCAAGTACCCAGTACGAAGTACCAAGTACCAAAGTATTAAGTATTAGGTACTTAGTTGCAAAGTACAAAAGTACCAAGTATCAAGTGTTAAGAAGTAATAACCTAAGGACCAAGTCTCAGAGTACCATATATTAAGTAGTAGTACCTAGTACCTAGTAGCCAAGTAGCAAGTCCCATGTACCAAGTACCAGTTAGCAAAGTATGTAGTACTCATCACCTAGCACTTAATTTTTGGGACCTGCTACCTTGTACCTAGTACCTAATACTTGCTGTAAACAGTACGTTATTCTTAGTGCCTAGTACCTAATACTTGGTACCTAGAACAATAGATAGTACTTGGTAGTCAGTACCCAATACTTGATACCTAGAGCTAATACCTAGTACTTCGTACCGAGTAGCTAGTACAAAAGTATCAAAGTCACAAAGTACCAAGTTTCCAAGTAATAATTAATAAAGTATTTTTAGTCACGCATCTGGCAAGTGCAGCAAGCTTGCATTTTGATTCATTGGACTGTGGTAATCAATATATATAGATATAGTTATACATAAATATATATATATATTATATATTATATATATATATATATATAGTATGAGAGTCGTATGCAGCACTTCTTTATATGGAAGTCTTATATGCAACGTCTTTTGTTTATGTTTTTTGTTGTTGTTGTAGTTGTTTATGTTTATGTTTATGTTTATGTGCAGTCAAACTTTGGATCTACTCGTAGCATTATTATAGATTATAGTATAGTTAACTGTGCTTGCAGAACCAAAATTAACGTCATTTTACATTTGGCTTGAAATGCGAAACTTAAATAATCAGAACTTGGGCTACAAAACAATTTCAAGTTACGTGTAAATGTGTCTTCTATGTGTGTGTGTTTGTGTGTGTGTGTGTGTGTGTGTGTTGGGCATGATATATGTCTCTAGTTAACTGTTATTGTGGTGTGTGTATTGTTCTTTTAAACGCTTCTGGGAAAAGTAACTAACTGATCTGATCTAATCTGATCTAGTCTGATCGGATCTGATCTGATCGGACCTGATTGGCTGATCTAGCTGTGCACAAACTGTTGGAGCAGTATTAGCCATGGCATTGTGATGATTAGTAATATGATTTGTTGATAACCGTTAGCGAATGAGTGTAAACTTTTACTAGAATTGCACATATCTTCCTCACAAAAGCACATATGTCCATTGCCTGAACTTTCCATCATGCACACGTGATCGACCATGAATAAATTGATTTGTAATTGTGACGTACACATGCGTCGCACCACCTCGTAGGCTGCAAGAACAAGGACAAGCGTGAACTCGCATATCGTAACACGTAACATGTGATACGTGACTCGTGACTCGTGACTCGTTACGCGTGACTCGTTACGCGCTACTTACGTGATCGCTGATGTCGCACCATTTTCACACAGCAGCCATTGCAGGTCATCAGAGGCGGCTGATCGCGCGGCAACGCGGTGTAGTTGAACGGATCCTTGCACCGTGCATCCGTCCACGAATCGCACTCGTAACAGTAAATCGAACGCGCTGCAGTATAAAGCACAACATATATATTACCGAACAGCATAAATCACGTGCGAAAACAGAATTCGTCTGCTCATCTGGTTCTGGGACTACTCGACTAGAATACAGCAAGCGTCTCTATATATAAGTATAAATATCAACTCTAAGTAAATCATTCTTACAGAAATACATGCAATAAAACGTTTCAATTGATAAACGGATATGCGAATACGTAAAACAGAAAAAAGTGTCTTTTATAGCAACTTTTATAGCATTATTATAGCATTGCGTTGGGTGCATTCTCGAAATCAATGTCATTCAAGACTACGACTAATCTGCGTGTTTTGCCTTGGACAGAAGCATAAATAATGTAGCAAATATATACAGTATGCTCGACTAGCAAATACCCTGCCATCTTCTATATATGTACATAAGAATGTGAATTAAGAATTGCTCCAACTTTTGTTACTCTCAATAGATATCTAGATATTATGGTTGCTCGTTTCGATACTCGTTCACAAAGTGAAATGAGTATATTGGCCTTTGTGCCATTGCTTTGAATAGTCAATTAAGTGCTAAGATCTTATATTTAGTGACTTGAATGAGGTGGAATATTGGGCGATTCCCTACAGATTGACTATCAAATACTTATCCAAATTGAGCTTTACTTTATCATGCCTAGTAACGATTCAAATGTGAATTTTATATTTACATATTTACAGAAATCCCATTTAGAAGTGCTTAAAGAAAAAGCATTTTTTCAACAATTTTATACTAGAATCCCAAAGTTGAACGCGTTAGTTAAGATAATGAGCTCTATGGATAAGCTCGTCTATATAGTATGTATTTATTAAAAATAAAATATCTTCTACAGTTTGACAATTAGAATTATCATATAATGCAGTGGAATCGTCTTTGATGTTCTCTATGGATTACACGATTTGACCATTGCAAAAATTCGAATAAATCTTTAAAATAAATGAAGCTATTTTTGGAACGTTAAGATGTATTATAAACGATTCTGACTTCGTTTTGAATTTTTATTTTAAATAGCAAATAAAATGTAAGTAAATTTTTCTAATTTAATTTGATAATAATTTTGTATAATAAATATATATTTTTGAAATCTTAAAAGTCTACCAATATATAAATATATAAATGTTATATAAATGTTAAATGTACTATTGTTATTTATTTTGTTCAGCCTCTTACATCCAGCACTATTATTTCAATGAACATTATGCTGGCCAACATATCAGTGGCACTACTATTTTTATGAACAAAGCTGTTTATATAACTCTGCTCAGCTAGTGATCAAGTGATCTTCTTTTATGTCGTGTCAACTTAAAGTTTTAGCATTAAATATAATATTATATTTATATAAACATTTTCTGGCCATATCTGTTTGGTAACACAGATTCTCTGCAATCTCTCATTCAATAAAAAAAAGTATTTTTTTATTTCAATTTACTTTTCAATGAATAAATTACTTTGATCGCATAAAGCTATAAACTTGAATATATAAAATGTGAAAAGATAAAAGCAGAAAGAAGTGTTCAAAGCATATTCAGTGATTAGGAAATATGAATTTATTATATTAACAGATTAATGCAGATTAACTAATTGTTGAGTGCAAATGCATGCAGTTCACAAATGTCAAGGGTCAAAGGACAGGGGTCAAGGGTCATATAGGAATGTGTGTTAAAGACAATGTATTTTCTCTTTCTGCTTTTTCGTTAGGCACACACACGCACAACAAAATAAAGGCATACACACACACATATATAGAGAGATAAATGTAGTTGCAGAAGTAGAAGAGAAATGAAAAAAGTTCTCTAGTTAAATAATGGAAAAAACGAGTCAAGTTAAAGCTTTTGGGTTCTTGAAATATGCAAAGTTTAGATAGAAATAAAATTTGAATTAAAATGTTTTGTTTTTATATTTAGGAAATAAATTTTGATATAAATGAAAAGCGAAGGCTTTGAGAGAGGGGGTGGGGCTGGGCTGAGAGTAAAATTAGATAAATAGGCACATAGAAGGTGTATCAAAACATTTATAGACAATTAGTTGCGTATTCACAGAGCCTTTCTGAACAAAATGCCGATAAAGAAAAGTTCTGAATTCTCTATTTTCACTTGAGTTAATCAAATTTTCAAATTATTACAAATAGAATAATTTTTTTCTTTTTTCTTGTTTTTTTTTTGTTTTGTTTTTGTTTTGTTTTTTTTTTTGCAAAAAGATTATTATATAGTATATATTTAAGCATTTGTATATAGGCAGAGGATTAATGGATTCATACTTTGACATTCGGCTGAGGCTGTTGGAATCCATACAAAAGTCAGAAATCCAAATATGGCTGCAAATAAACAATAAGAGGAAGAGCAAAGTAGAAGACAGGAAGATGAAAATGAACCGTTCACAGTTGCTGTGTGGAAAGGTGTGAGAAATACAAAAATACATTTACAAAGGGCATTTCTGGCACAGGTCACACTCAATGGAATGGCTTAGTGGACATCAAACTATGTATGTGCTTAAGTGTTTATCAATTATTTTAACTTGTATATTTTATTCATATGTATACAGATCTCAAAGCAGAAATTTGAAAACGCAATTATAATGTTAATTGATTAGCTATATATTAAGAGCCTACTAGACTTGAGTGAAGTTAGCTGAAACCAGAAAGGTGAATATAGTACAATATGAAGTGAGTTCTATGTAAAGTTGAGCTTAGAAGCAATAAACGTTCTATAAAATAATTGAAATTTAGAAGTTTCTGCATTCAATTCTTACGGAAGGCGTGAAGTGAAATCACAGAAACTCTGGGGTAAATTCAAACATGCTGCGCATCTAATAGGATCAGTTCAAACCAATCCACTATGAGTTGAGAGGGAAACGCTCTGAATAACAATTCATCGACTGATAGATGAACGCTTCCAATATACCAAAAGGCATGGCAGTGCTCTTTGTAAAGCTACCCTTAGGAGCGCTTCAATTGGATGTTGTTTAGGTTCGATTGTCCATTGTTCGGGATCAATGTGTTATACACTGTGTTATACGCTGTGTTTTACAATGTGTTATACATTATTTTATACATTGTGTTATAAACTGTGTTATACATTCTGTCATACATTCTGTCATACACTCTGTTATACATTGTGACATACATTCTATTATACACTGTGTTATACACTGTGTTATACACTGTGTTATACACTGTGTTATACACTGTGTTATACACTGTGTTATACACTGTGTTATACACTGTGTTATACACTGTGCTATACACTGTGTTATACACTGTGTTATACACTGTGTTACAAACTGTGCTATATTCTGTTTGCCATTCCACAACATACCATACCATCTGTTATACACCTGTCATTGTGTCATGTTTTATGTTATATGATGTGTTATACCATTCCATTAAGTGGACTGTGCATGCATTACGACTTAGGCGTGGGATATACAAACTCTGGGGTTGGATGCGCGCCACACACACACAAATGAAAACGAAAAAGAACAGTTAGAAAATCCTGACCTACGGTTAAAGTGGAGTACAATTATTAGCAAGTGTGGAGAATACAGAGTGTGTAGAGAGCAGCTGTCGAGGATGGGAGTAATTACACAGTTGGTGAAACAGTTAGGCTTACAAGTATCTATACATATTGTTAGGTTTTGTAAATGCATTTGTACAGTGTTTCATTACGATATGTACCCTTTGGTTATGCAAGACATGATACGAGCACACGACACATTGTTGCTGACCATCATCTGTGTATGTGTGTGTCTGTGAGTGTGTGTGTGTGTGATCAAAGAGTATATGTATATAATATATATACGACTGTTAATACGATTAATCGACAGGAACAGTAAAACTTAACCGAATGCAACCGAACTCAATCAACTGCTGTGGCATTTACTTAACTTATTTACGAATATTTTACAGGGGGAGGAAACTCAGCTGCTTTAAGACAAACTTGCAGTAGAATTATATAATATATCATTTGGATAGGTTTATAGAATGTTTTTTAGAAGATATATATATGTATATACGATATATATATTGGTTTTAATAACTGCAAAAATACTTTAAGCTTGAGCTGAAGTTTGTTTTGTTTTGTTGTTTTTTAGTACAAATACATAACTAAATCATATACACAATTAGTTTTTAGTAATGAAACGCAAAAAGTAAAACAAGGTTCTGAAAACCATATGCAAAACAAAAATCATTGAAGAAATTTTGAAACCGAAAACTAAAACTTACTTGGAAAACAATTATCAGCTGTACCGAATTTTGCCAATGCCAAAAAAACTTGTTGTTTGAAAAATGAAATTGTTGATAAATTAATTTTGGTTCAAAATGAATACAGTTTAATACAATTACTAACTAATTAAGAGAGAGAGAAAATCAACTGTTATATTCTGTTATACTCTTATACACTTCAAACCACACACAACTCTGCGTGTTTGCTCTTCTGTTAGCACATCGCTCATACGACGCGTTGCCCGACACTTGTCTGTGTGTGTGTGTGTGTGTGTGTGTATGTGTGTGTGTGTTTGGCTGTGGCACATATTTAGTTTGTCTATTTATACACTTCACACATTCTATATTGGTTCACGATTATAGTAAAATATAACAACAAGATTCTGCTTCCATTCTGCGCTCGTAAATAATCTTTGTGTGGTCTTTGAAGTGCTTCGCGTTTGCCTTCGACTTTTGGCTAATAAAAAAAGTCTGAGCTCATAAAACAGCTGTTCTCGTTCGCTGGCCTTAATTGATTAATTTAATACTTAATCGTAATCGCATAAAGACGAATGCATTTTGCTATCTTTACCTGCCAAGGCCAGCAGCCATTGTCTGGCTGCGCTTTCTCTGGTCCACATCCTGGTTTGATAGCTTCACTCCCTAGTTCTGGAATGCATATACATATATATATTAAATTCAAGTATTTTCAAGAGCAATTCCTTACCTGTCTAACTCGTTTCGAAATGATTGCAATTCTGTTTACTTGCCCGTTTCGGCATAGAAGCGCTAAGACTTACAGCTGCCCAGCTGCATAGCTTCCTAGCTATTACGATATATCGTAACTGAAAGTGAAAAAATGACACTTGCTTATAATAATATTTGCGATATAAAATTCTTGTATAAACAAGAAAGTTCATATAAACAAACATAAAACTAGTAGTCGGATGCATTTGACTACTTTAATGCACGTTCACGCTCTAGTAAAATAGTTCATTATAATCAAATATTAATATTTCCAGATCGACGGACCATATCATTTATAGGTCAATTTGAAATTTCTAGTTGTAAAATTGTAGTCTAATCGGCGTAGTTATATCTACTACTATTATTTTCAGTCGGTTGTTGCCTACATAAGTATGTATTCAAAATGTTAGTTAGTTTATAAAGATATGAACTGACGTCCATACACGTTCCCATAAAGGGCGTATTCTATAAAATGATCGTACCAGAGACTACATATTCCAAAATTGTAATCTCTTGGTTCAATAGCGCCGAAATGTGATGACTTCATAAAGACAATATACCAACCAAAACCAATATGTTCTATTGACTTACTGAAAGAGTATACACAATATGCCATTTTCGATATGCCATATACGATATGCCATATACGATATACATTATACGTGTACGATATACAATATATAATATACGATACACAAAATACGATATGCGATATGCGATAATCGATATATCTGTCTTTATACCGGAAGTCAATATACCTTATTGACTTAGTGAAATAATATATACGATATGTCATATACGATATAGGATATACAATATAAGATGTACGATATATGTGTATGAAATATAATATACGATATACAATATACGATATAAAATATACGACATACGATATGCCATATAGTTATTTAATATGTTTTTATGCAAGTTGCTAAAAAGTAATCTACAAATTTCTTTCACTTGTCGACGAAGATGCTTTATAACGTAAATTGAATTTCCTAACTGTTGCTAGCCCTGGTTTTTATATAATACGTAAGATTTTAGAAGAGAAACAATATCACAAAACAGTATACGATATACGACGTACGATACACGATGTACGATAAAAAGCTATAGTTATTTAGATAGTTTTATTTAATCTAAAAATTTCATTCACTTCTTACGATCTAAAATTGAAAAGACTAAAATGGTTTATATCGTAAAGGGAATTGAAATTCTCAAACTATTGCCAGCCCTGATATATGTTTAATATAGTTGCCAAATCTTGTAAACTTGTTTAAAGCTCATGAATTGGAAATCTACACATGCTTTTCTTTATACTGAAGCATCGTAAATCGTATTTGACAGGCTGTCAAAACAAATTATGCCCACATCAAATGGGAATGCATTAAACTATCTCTTGTCAGTGAAGAGTTCTATAATCAACATAAATCATGCTATATATAAACAGAATAAACCTGATTTAAAGTGATAGTTTAGACATATAAATAGATCTATCCACATCAAATTCTAAACAAATTATTGAAGACATCTGAAAGAATTAGCTTTTTATATAGCAACAAGTTCTCATAGATACATTAATGCGCCATAAATTATGAAGTGTTCAATGATCCTGAAAATGTGATGATAATCATTAACGAAATTTCCGCTTCGTTGGCCTTCAACATGTGTGTACGTCATATGCACACACTCACACACACACACACACACACATTAATATATATATTTATATATATAAATATATATATTTGAACAGATTTATCTATATTTATATAGATTATTATCCATACATATGGAAAGTAAACTATTTATAGCAACGCATAACCTCTAATAAGTGTTCTAGGTCAACGTGCGAGACCAAATGACATGGCTGCCATTGATGTCAATAGAGTGTGTGTGTGTGTGTGTGTGTGTGTGTGTGTGTGTGTGTGTGTGTGTGTGTGTGTGTGTGCGTTGAACCCATTGAGCCCAAGCTATGGCTACTGTCTGTATGAATAAACTTGTGTTTTTTGTGTATATTCATATGTGTGGTTCAGGATGAATATGTATAATATGCATGTATTTGTCAATATGTATATATGTATGTATGTATGTGTATGTGTTTATACATATATAATTGCAGTATGTTTGCTTAAGGATTATTGAAGTATCTAGTGGATGCTTCACCAAACAAGCAAAGCATGTAGTCTGTACATACATACATATGTATATATACATATACATATACATACATATACATATACATACATATATGCATATGTATATGGATGCATATGTGTATGTATGTATGTATTGTATGTGTGTACATAATGTAATATATATGATTGTACGAGTAGTATTAAGAATTATTGAGGCATCAATTATATGCTCCATCTACCACCAGGCAAGGCGTGTACATACATATACTATGTACATGTATATGTATGCATGTCTGCATGTACATATGTACATACATATGTATGTTTGCATGTGTGCCTGTATGTGTTCCATCAGCCAATAAACTCAGCGCCCACACAAACTGCTCGTGGGCAAAACCATTATCGTAATCATTATCGTAACTACAATCGTAAGCATTATCATAAGTATCATCATAGTATAAGTATTTTTCTGTTTTTAAATGAAAGTGAAAACTTCTATTAAATAAAATATAATAAGGAAGAAATTAAATATCGCTTTATCTGATTTCTAATATTTATCTAATTTTCATATTTTGTACATTGTTTGCACTAGCCACTAGCCGCACTAGGCAGGCTACACTGAACCATAAATATTAAATTAAACATTGTTAGTTTGCGCACTAGCAGACACTTAAATTTGCATTTATTTTGATGACAAGAGGAATTCACATCATTTACACTGAACAGAAATAAACCGCCAAAGCTTTAACTGTATAAATATATATGTATATATTTATATGTGTATGTATGTACATGTATATATGTACATATGTATGTCTGTGCGACACACACTGTTGTTGCTTATTGACAGATTTTGGGTTAAGGTTTTATTTTTATTATAGCCACTGACAAATATTTTGCACATTTTTGATATTTGCTATAGATTTTGGTTTGTTTGGTTTTTATTTTTAATTTTAATTTTTATTGTGTGTCGGCCCGGCCTCTTGGCGAGTGCTTGATTTAAGGCAACAAGTGAATCACATACAGTAAGTGGCAGCTATCACATGTGTAAATGGCGCTCAGATCTGGCTCGAGTGTGTGTTTAGCTAAATGATTTAATTATTTGTTGCAGCCAAATAACTGTTATTGCCCTTTACAATTGCCGGTCATTAGGAAGGGTTCGCGCCTCCAGCACATGCACAGCTGAGCAGCAGACAGACGGAAGACGAAGAGAGAAAGAGCGCGACGCAATGTAAACAACACGCACACAAGTGCAACTCGCACTCACACGACACGAACACACACACACGCTCTCACGTTCGTGTTTGCTCTTGCACATTGTCGGCTCTCTTTGAGGCGTGCGCTCTCTCTCTCCCTCTCCCTCACTCTATAGGCTGGTTAGATGGGCTGCGTGTTTCCTTTTTCGCACGCACTTTAATATTTTGCTTTTGTAGTTTGACTTTTCGTATTATTTTTTCTCATTTAACTTTAAGTTCTTGGAATGGAACACATATTACCTTTTGCACTTGCACGTGAGATTGTATTGATTAGCAAGGTGTTATTAGGCGACCGGAGGGAGCACTGTCCTGCGAGCTGGCTCAAGTGTCGCGCAGGTGTTTCATAATACACATGCAACTAGAAATCGATTTAGCTGCCCAAAAGTGGGCCAAACGAAACCCAATGCAATTTCTTTGCGTTGACCGTTTTCTTCAGCTTGTTGGCCCGTGTTGCGGCTGGCATGCCCACAATTGCAAGGCTGTTGGCTTTAACAGCTTGAATTTATATATTGATTGTCCCTGTTTTTCTTTTTCTTTTTCGTTGTCGTTTTCTATTCTTTTCCAGTTGACAACAATTTGCATGTGACACGAAATCTTTTGCTTCACTTAACACTTTATGCAATTGGAAATCACTTCATTTCTATTCTTCACTAATTTTCAGGTTATACATTTTGTTATTTCGTATTCTAATATTTAATTTTTATTTTATTTTTTGTCATTATTTATTTACAAGCGATAATTTGTGTCTTTTACGCTTTCAGCCAACACGCAACGACATCAACTGAGTCTATGCGCTACATTTTTCAATTTTCCTTCTGTGCTTTCTCTCTCCACTTTGGCGCATGGCATTTTGTTGCTATTTTCAAACACTGTCTGCTCTCTTTTCTCTTTGTACATGTGCTTGCTGTTACTGTTAAGTTTGTGGCGCCAACATGTTTAAGTGCTGGCAAATGCTTTGAAAGCTCTAGATATAAACTTTTTCAACTGCTTCGTCAATTGAACTGCAACAAACGGTAAAACTGAATATCGTAAGTTTTACGATATTGAAGCTATTTGTAGTACATAAAATATATTAAGGACACCCCTAATGGAACTTTCATATTCTTGTCTGAATATCTGATCATTTTCATACTAAAGAAAAAAGGCTCTATAGCTGAAACGGGTATATTAGTTTGTTGACTAAGTAGAAAAAACAGAGCAAGATAGACAGATGGGTTATTCTATAGTGGTTCTGCTATAAGCTAAAGCCAATATACCCAAATTATCAAGTTTCAAAAACTAAAAAACAGTTTTTTAGCTTTATGAAAGCATAAAAAGACAATTTAACAATATTTTCGTATACATTCGACTTATTTCTCTTCCATTGGCTTAATAATTATTTAAACATATTGCTCTGGAATGCTCTGGACTCTTGGACTGCGCTTGAGCTGCGCTTCTGCTGCGTTTGCTTACTATGGGAAGTTAATTGATAAATTTGGGATAGTTAAACTTTCTTATTCAAAATTTCAAGCAATATATAAGCATCTAGGCACAAGTCTCTAAAACTTAAACTAACTTTTTTTCAAATTTATGGGGAAGGATTGGAAATATCTAAAATTAAATGAGTTAATAAAAAAGTAAAGAGAGAAACTTGTCTTGTGTATGGTATACCAAAATATGTATTTCAAATTCTATGCCTTGAGCTTTTATAGCGACCGTTATCTCCACGATCTCCTACAGGCTGACAGACGAACTTGGCTAGATGGACTCAGCTCGTCGTTACATATAAACTTAGGAATAGCTGAAGACTGATTCACATAGATCTTGGATCTACCCTTAACTTATCAAAACTATCATTACATTGTCATACATTATATATTTTGGTGATAATTCTCTTTATTATGAACTCATATCTGTATAGAAGAAGTTTGCTTGAGTTTGAGTTGGGTTAGGCACGGCTTAAATTAAAGATTAGTTTTTAAAATGATGCTGCATAAATAAGATAACATAAATACTCGTACATTTATAAATTAACACGTATACGAAAATATTATTCAAGATTATAACGAAACGGAATCAAGGCGAAAGCAATTCAATCAAATTCCCTTTCAATTCTTGTTGAGCATTTCGGTTAGCGACTCGACAGGATGCGAGTGGCCTTCAAACAGGATGTATATACAGGATATTCACAGACCTAGGCATAGTCGCGTGATCCTTCCAGTTTGCGCAGCTGTAAAGAGGAGAAATGAGAGGGGAATTCAAGCTCTGTATCATATGAGGCTCTCAGGCTACTTATTTACAATGTGAGTGTGAGTGTAGGTATGTAAAGGTGTGTGTGTGTGTGTGTGTGTGTGTGTGAGTGTGTGCGTGTGCTGTTTCAATAGAAACTCTTGTCATGCCAAGCCGCAAAAGCTCTCACCTCACGTTCATCGGCATGCGTGCGATATTTCTCAGTGTTTTCGCTGCTCTTGGGCGTGGCCTTCGCCTCCAGGACCTGAGTGTAGAGCAGAGCAGCCGCAATGCCGCCCAGTATGGGTCCGGCCCAATAGATCCAATGGGCGTTCCAATTGCCAGTGGCAAAAGCAGTGCCTACAGTGCGTGCCGGATTCATGCTGGCGCCCGTATAATGAATGGTGCCCAAATGGCCCAGAGTCACCGCCATGCCAATGGCCAAAGGAGCTGTGTAGCGGGAGTCGGGCTTGTTGGCATCGCAGGCTCCAAACACAGTCAGCACCAGAACGAGACCCAGGAAGAACTCAATGCCCATGCCCTGCAGTTCCGTCAGATTCTGCGCCAGGCTGGTGTGGCCCAGGCCATTGTGATAGTGAGAATCGAGGAGGATCTGCAATGGCCAAGAGATTTGATAAATATGAGCGAAATAAATAATAGCACCATTTTGATGATATAAATATTTGATTTTAATTTTTATTACATGTATATACTGTTATTATTTATGTTGTTTTTTATTCCTATATCTATATTTATCTTTATTTAAGTAGTAAGGTAATATAATTTTATTTGATAAAATATTTAAGCAGAAAATTAGTAAAATTTCGCGAAAAAAAATAATAGCACTACTACGAGACAATGACTGTTATACAATAAGGCTTCTCTTTGTCATTTGTGTTGTTATTTATTTTGTTTATTATTCTTTTATCATTAAAAATTAGTAAAGTAATTGAATTTATGAGAGGTTCTGCAGGAAAGTGCAAAATGCAACGAAAAAAATAATAGCACCACTTAACCAATTTCTATAGATAACGTTATATTTTTCACACATGTTTCGTTAATAATATTATACTCGTATATATATTATAAATGATCTCACAAGCATATATCTATCTCCAACTCACCTTAACAGCCGCCGTGCCTGAAATGGCGCCCAGACACTGGAAGACGATGTAGAAGATAGCGCGCAGCACGCTAATCCGACCTGCTACCAACATAGCCACGGTAACAGCTGGATTCACATGACCACCGCTCAAATGGCCCACGATCTAGAGAAATAATTATCAATCAATATCAATATCAGTCGCTCGCTTAGGCTGTGCTTACCGTAATGGCCATGAAGACACCCAGGCCAAAGGCCAGAGCCTTGAATGTGCCATCCTCGGGCTGTGTGCAGGCGCCGCAAGCAAAGAAGTTCAATATCAGATTGCCAATGAACTCGCCGATGAGCGCCTGCCAGAGGCGCAGATCCTTCGACTTGAACTCATTGAGACCCAGCGAATACTCGAACTTGCCCATCTTCTCCAGGTGACGATCAGCTAGACAATGACGCACTGCAACACACAAGACACGAGACTCAGTCCAAGAGGTCTATTAATAATGAATGCACTCTCTGCTTGCAACTGAACAATTGTCAAACATAAGTGGGCGATGACCGCATTTGAATGCAGCTCTTAATACGGGCCACAGAGCCGCCAGACCCGCTGCGAATATGAATGAGTAATGTCTACGACAGCCATATCCGTTAGATGACATCGTTGACATGCTACCTAATTGGTTTTCCGACACCTCCACAGCCACAGCTACAGCTATAGACACTGCCAATTAAATTGGCTGCCAGAGAAGCGCGTTCAGATATGCATTCCCTTTACACAGAAACTGAATGGGGAAAATACCTATTTAATAGTCATAGACTTCCTAATAGTTCTGTCTGATGTGAAGCGTCTTGCTATACACTTTATGGGCTAATGATATTATGCTAGCATTTGTACCTAATAACTGGTTATTCGTCACGGTATTAGACAGTGTAGAATGGTAGCAGACAATGTACTATGTACCAAGGGACTAGACAATGCATCTTTGCACTAGGCTGTGTACCATGTAATACGTCTATGTGTGTCTGTTTTGTTACTGAATTATGTAACTTATCAGTAGACAATTTGCTATATACCAAGGGACTAGACAATGTACAATTAATTGATATTTGACTACGTATTATAACAGTAGGTAATACATAATGTGCCATGATCACAGATAATGTACCTTGAACCATAATTATAAAACATGTACCAAACACCATGTTAGTAGATAATATACTAATTTATCATGTATACTAAGAAAACTACCAATTTACCAATTAGTATATACTAAACCAGTTATCAATGTATCGGTATACCTAATAATGTATGATGTACAATGAACGGAGATAATGTAACTATGCACCAGCTGTTATAGCAGAAGATAAGGTACAATTATCATATTACTTCACAGAATACCCTGGTATTATGTGGGCAATGAACCATATGCCAAGATACTAGGCAAAGTAGCATATACATATGTATATATATGTAGAATGACATACATCTATTATCATACGTCATTTATACATAATTTATCTCCTAGATAAAATAATTTTGGCCTGATTTAAGATCAACGATCCATCAAAAAGTGTGGTCGCTTCGCATGCAGGGCAGATTCTGGATATATGAGTCGAGCTAGAGCTTCACTGATTTAATTGACAAAACTTATAAAAGAATTTAATTTTTGAACAATCGTTGCTATGACGGCATAGTTAAGTGCTTAACGGAAAGACGGACATACGGGAGAAGAGAGAGAATATCCTGTCCGTTTAATAGGCACGTAATTATACGTAATTTTTTTATTTTTAAGGGAAAATTCGAAACAAAATATAAAATACTTTATGACTTGTCAATTGTTCTACACACTCAACACACTCAACACACTCAACCCATTTTAGACACCCCACACACTTTACACTTTCTACTCTGTACTCTATACTCTACTCGACATATTCTATACACTCCACTCCACACTATAAACACTCTACAATCTCAACACTCTCAAGTCTTTATACATCCCCTAACATTCAACACTTTCTATAATATTAACGTTATCTCAACATTTTCTATACACTCTCAACACACTACACACTTTACACTTTCTACACTTAGTTTACACTCTACTCTACAGACTCTATATACTTCACTTCACATTTTAAACACTCTACAATCTCAACACTCTCAAGTCTCTCTACACTCATACATTTCTCTACGTTTTCTACACTCTCTAAATACTCTACAGTCTCCAAATTCTCAACATTATCCACATTCTCCACACTCTCTACACTCTCCACACTCTCTACACTCTCCACAGTCTCTACACTCTCTACAAGCTCTACACTCTCTACACTCTCCACATTCTCCACATTCTCAACATTATCTACATTCTCCACACTCTCCACACTCTCCACACTCTCCACACTCTCCACACTCTTCAAACTCTTCACTCTTTACTCTACTACTACTTTTACACACCCTATGCACTCGACTCCTCACTATGAACACTTTATATCCTCTCTACACTCTACTCTACTCTACTCTACACACTCTATATACTTCACTCCACACTTTAAGCATTCTACAATGTCAACACTCATACCTTTCTCTACGTTTTCTACACTCTCTAAATACTCTACACTCTCTACACTCTCCACATTTTCAACATTATATATATTCTCCACACTCTCTACACTCTTCACACTCTCTAGACTCTCCACAGTCTCTACACTCTCCACACTCTTTACACTCTCCACACTCTCCACACTCTCCACATTCTCCACATTCTCCACATTTTCAACATTATCCACATTCTCTACATTCTCCACATTCTCAACATTATCCACAATCTTTACACTCTCCACACTCTACTACTACCTTTACACACCCTATGCACTCGACTCCTCACTATGAACACTTTATATCCTCTCTACACTCTACTCTACCTTGCACCATTTACAAACTCCGCCCCACTCCCCGCTCTGTTCTACACACATTCTTAGATATGTTGGCCTTAAACGCCACTTAAGCCAGCAAATAAACATATGAAAAATTGTTAATTGAGCATTAAGCAACTATTGGCTCAACTGCGTAATGGGGCGATTACGTTATCAGCATTTAGAATGGAGAATTATTTGTATAATTGGCAACAAGTCGCGAAATTAGAGTAAATATTAAATGATAAATATTGACTGCAGAGCGGCATATGTACAAGCATTTGAGGCTTAGTCTAATTGAATGCATGATTCGAATGGGTGGCAGCTGCTGCCGAGTCCCCCTCACCCTGCCTGGTGAGCTACTTATGTATTTGCCCTTGAACCTCAACCACGCAGGGCGCGAGTCTTGGGGATTAGTCGCAGCAACAAATACAGCTGCTGGCAACTCTTGCCATCCTTCTCCCTTCCCCTGCAGAGTGGAATACACATAAGTACTTGAGCCTCAACCTAATTGATTAGCTATAACTGCTGCCCCCCTTGACCATCCTCCCTACCACAATCTGTTTGCTGTTCGTATTTGGCGCAAGTGTTGCTCGCAATACGGTCAAGAGCAGTCGCCAGGCCAAAAATGGGTTACAAGCGGTTGGCCATGCCATCGCGAAGCAACATAACAACAACAACTAACACAACAACAACAACCACACTTTACTTTAGATGAAACGCATGATAAATGTGTTCTAAGAGCCAGAGACTTGCCATAAATATCAATCAACGATTACGCAATGAATTCGAAATGAAAACTTTAGACTTCAATTCAATTCAATATATGCTTTATTTCCAAAGTTTTACATTTAGCTTAAAGCTAGCTTATTTTTCTTTATACAGAGTTTAGACATATTTTATGTCTGTGCAGCTGAGATATTATATTTACATAGAATTTACTTTGAACATTTTTTAATATACTTAGATGGTAAAGGAAAATGGATGAAAAACCTTTAGTTGTGACTTAAATAATAACTTAAAACTAGAAGGGAAGGCACTTTTGGCATTACTATATAGAAATAGTAGGACAAGGGCCCTATTAACCCGTATCTTGAGTTAAATATGATTTAGTAATTATGAACTTATCTTTTGAATGAGTGATGAGTTCATCAATCGTTTTAATATTCGCTATTTTATGCAGAGATATGGTTCTGTGATATCGTGGTAGATTGAGGATCATTTTTAATGTTTTATTTTGAGCAACTTGGAGTTTTCTCAAATGCGTTAATGCCGATGTGTTCCATATTTCAGCTCCGTACATTATCATTGGAAGTATAACAGATTTGTATATTGTTAACTTATTTCTAGTTGAGAGTTTAGAATAACGGTTTATGAAAGGGTAAAGAATACAAATAGTTTTGTTAATTTTGTCTATGATGTTGCTTATATGGCCACTAAATAACAGTTTTTTGTCTAAACTAATTCCTAAATATTTAACAGATTCCTCCCATGAGATTTTAATTCCGTTTAGTTCAAGATCTAAAGTAGGTAGAAAACATGACTTTCGTTTTTTGGTAAGAAATAAAGCTTTGGTTTTGTTGGCATTGAGCTTAATTTTCCAACTATAAAAGTAGTCATATAAAGAGTTTAGAGAGTGTTGCAAACTATTGTGAATATCCGAGAAATGTGCACCAGAGGAAAATATTATAGTGTCATCAGCAAAGATTAAAGCTTTGGATCTTAAAGTCCTGGGGAAATCAGAAGTGTAAATATTGTATAGAATAGGACCGAGGACAGACTTTAGACTTGAAAACAAGATTTTTCATTTTATTTTTTATACAACTTTTTCATTTTTTTATTTGTTGTTATTTCTTATAATTTTAATGTGCGTTTTAATGTGAAAAGTTCACATTAAGAACTTTGGATACCCTGTAAAATTACAATTATAAGCAACTGTAAAATTTGTAGAGAATCATGAAAAAGGGAGTTAGTGAGAGGGGGAGCAAGAGAGAAAGAAAGATGGAGGGAGATAGAGAAATATAGAAAAAGATAGAGAAAGAGAGAGAGAAGGAGAGAGAGAAACAGAGAGAGAGAGAGATAAAAGAGAAACAGAGAGATGGCAAGGAAGAGAGAGATATTAAGTTATATATAGAAAGAAAAGGAGACAGAGAAAAGCAGACTAAATAGAGGTAGAGAGAGATGGAAACGGTTTCAATATTATTTAATAATTTCCATAATATTTTTCATATACAATATTTACATATAATATTTACATATGTATATAAACTGAATTTTGGATTACAGGGTATGTGCTAGCAGACCAAATTATTGGCCTGTTTCTTGTGACGTTTGAGTGGGAGCTTGTAATATATCAATCTATCAGACATATGATTTCAAGTGCTCTTTTGATATCGATGCCCATTCCGCATTCGAGTTTAATTGGCGGCTGTTAATAGATAAATGTTCGAGGTGACATCTTGCTTGGGACTTGCCATAAATTCACGACTGATGAATTGACAAAGATATTGTTAATTAATTGACAACGGCTGGCGCACCTCAAACTCAACGTTCTTCAAGTTGCATTTAAATGTATTAAGAATAATCAAAATAATTCAAGAAAATTCTGATTACTCTATAAAATTTTGTATTTTAATACCTTTCATAATTATAATTTTTAAAATTCAATTTTGTTCTCTAATATATTATTGTATATAATATATATTACAAAATATTTCTTAGCATTAATTTAATTTAATTTTTTGTTTTCTCTCTTCATTAATTCAATCATTTCTTGTACTCTATGCCGACATTGACTTTTTCATGAATTTGTTCATGGTATAAACGCAAACGTAATTCATAAGAAATTTATACTTTAGTTCACACCCAAAACAATTCAGTTTGAGCGATTGTCTATACTCTGTTCATGCAGTGACAAAAGAGTATATTGGCACACACACAAACTTGGATAATCTATACTCGCACACACGCTCTATAGATACCATGTCAAGATTATAACTCTAATCAAGTCGCAAATCAGTTTAATCTATATATGGTTTAGTTATAAAAGTAGAATAATCAAAAATATAACTACTTCTACTTGGCTTGCCTATGAGTGTTTCGAGTCTTATGCATTCTGTTATACCCAAGTTATTTGTCATAGAGATTATTCATCTAACTGCACCTTGGGCATAAGAATTTCAATTAGCTTTATTACTTTAAAGGAATTATACATTTAATGAGTATTTCCCACTAAATTCCCCAATTAAATATTGTAGTTATTCTGATGTGTCTAAGCGACATTCCAATGCAGCTATTGTTAATCAGAGTTAACAGTTTTTGGATTTTATAAACACCTGCCCCAAACTATATTTATCAATTCAATTTTCTCAAGTGACAATCGACAGACCAGCAACAATGATAGCGTGTTCCAGTTGTCGTTATAATTAACCAAAGACGCTTATCTCTTAACGATTGGTTTTAGCAAATAGAATGAAATCATAAGGCCTGATAACAACATGCCAAACAGTATTTTTTGTTGTAATTCTTTAGCCAAAATCAAATCCAATTCATGTGCAAAAATATATATATTGTATTGAATAATTCTGTAATTGCATTCGTGCGTGATATTTTGTTGATTTGAGAATCGTGTAGTTCGCTCAATGTTTGCTCAACAAATTAACGACCCGCACACAAAATTTACTGAATTCTTGCACACAAATGAAACAAAAGACGCCGCCGCTAATAATTCCAACTGCGAAACATCAATAATCAGAATACTGCATTCTGACACCTTCCGATTCGACAAAAAAAAACTAAAAATAAAATGAAATACACGCATTCGTTTGAAGGGAATTCCAGAATCGGCACACAAAAGTTCATGAACTGTTATACGCCAGGCAGTCGATCGCATTAAATGAATTAACAATCAAATAAATTTAATTTAAATACAAAGTAATTAATTTAATTTTAATTGACAAGGCTAATGTCTCCATTTGATGACAGCTATTCAATTTACTGTTGACATTTTCTCAATATTTCGATTTTAAATTTTATGTTAAATAAAAACAAATGACCTAAGAAATATAATTAATTACAGGGACATTGTAAGTGTCATATATGTATATGGTAATGCTGCTGATATCATTTCGACTTTTCCATTTGGGGACTGGAAATTGTTATATACTGTGTAACAAAACTGTTATACTGCAGCCAGGTCATTCAAAAGGTCGCACAGTAAGTCCTGTATGTATTCAGAGTGTTATACAGTAGAACAGCTTCAATTCAAGTTCAAGCTCTAGTTATAGTCTACAAAGTGTTATACTTAAAATCACTGCAGCAGATACTGAAGTATATGATTATTGAGTATACATAAACTGTTATACTGTAGATCAATCTCAGCTGATTACATTTTTATAGCATACGAAATCTTATACTCAAGGTCATCACCAACCAATGATCAATGATCCCATAAGGTTATCGTATACATAAAAGTGTTATACAAAAGATCAAACGCATTTGTAGAAGATGATCACATGCTTGCTATATAATCATCGCATATTTGGAAAGTTTCATTCGAATGCTTGAATTATTGATTTCAGAAGCTGCTGACAGTCTTATATGCTTATTATATAAAGCGTTATACTGGAGATCAGCAGCTGTTACTGCTCATGGCTGATGACATGCTTTGCCATATGCTCATCGCATACACACAAAGTGTGCTACTGAAGATAAGCCGCAGTCCAATGCGCCAAGTATCCATTTGTAGAGGCTGATGACATGCCTTGATATTATCGTCACATTCTACAGTCGCAACTTTGTCACTTAAATAGACATAAAACTCACTTAAACCTCAAATAGAAATTTGTATGCGGCGCGAAAAAAAAGGTTGTGTTGAGCTCGAACTGAGTTGGAGTCACAGATGTAAAATAAATTAAAAATAATGCTTATCGTACGCATGTTACGATCCATTAAATCCCCAACTAAGGCCAGCCACGTAACTGAAATAATCAGATTATATTCTGTATAAATATAATGTATATATGTATATACAGTATGATTAGTTTCTCTAATTAGCTGCACAATAGAGCTCAACTTTGTAATATGCAAAACTGTTATATTTGTATAGCTAAATTCGCATGATTACACGCATCGCCGCGCTCCAAATTAGAGGGTTTTGTCTATAGACATACATATATTTATATATATATGTACATACATATATCTAAAGTAATTTCTATGGCTACAATTTAAAAATTCATTTTTATTTTAATATAATATATATAAATATACATTTTTATACAGATATATATTTTTGTTTCTGGCAATGCATCATTTTCTAATAAACCATATCTTTGCATCTAAATTTTTAATGTAAGCGTTTTCTCAGAATTCTTTGTGCCTGCTTTTTTTTCGTGTTGTTTTGATTCAATTTACACAAAAGTCGAAGACAATTTTGTTTTGTTTTATTTTGGTTTTTTTTATGATCTCACAACACGTGTGTTTTTGGGTTCAAAATTCTGTGTCTTGCTGAGATCATCTTTTGGGATTGGCGGTCAGCAGATCAAAAAGTGAAACGAAAGCATAGTTAAGAAATGAGATCAATAACAAAGTGGAATACGCAGTTCTAAGTGTTTAACAGCAGGCAGAAGGTGTGTGTGTGCAGTCGCAATTGTCACACTCGAAATCCAAAGTTTTATTTATATTTTTTTATGTGGGGCAATTTAGAAAGACGCGTACAGAGTGTAATACAAAATATAATAGTATAACAGTAGGCAGAACATGTATGCAGTCGTATATTTGCATATTGGCATAAGCGAAGTTAGATATTCTATGTACTCTTTTGCATATAACACTTTTATAACAAGTTCAATGTATGCAACGAAACCAAGTGAAAAACGGAATTTGCAATTGAGCAGTAGAACAGAATGCAAAATGTGTTTACACTGATATATTTATGATTTCTATATATTATGATATATTCAGTTTACACAATTATAGCAAATCCAGCATACGCTATTAAGACATGTATAGAAAGTGAAATGAAATGTTTTAGTATAACAATAATAAATTTGTACTATATATTTATTAATTGTTATACTCGATGTTCGGTTCACGATTAATGTATAACACTTTTATAACAAGTTTGGCATACGAAATGAAGACATGTGTTAAACATAATATGAAATTTAGTAGTATAACAGAAGCCAAAATGTGAATTTGTTAATTGGCATATTCGAGACGTTTTGTTCTAACATATTTACCTTGCTTTATATATATATATATAATGTATAATAGTTTTACAACAATCTCAACAGCTTATTGACACCTCGGAAACATGCAATAAATGCCACCTTTTCAATTATGTACACAGAAATGTTAAAACTCACAAAAGACTCAACGACAAACTTAAACTTATTTAGGCAGGAGTCGATCAGACCTCCTCTAAACGATCCGCGCACTTTGACTTAACAACAAACACTGCGCACGCCATAAAAACCGCAAAGCTCGAAGACAGCGAACAAAAAGCAAAATGTTAAGCGCACTGCGCTGCACAGTGGGCCCAATCTATAGAAAATGTAATGAATTAAAATCATAGTATTTATATTTAGATTTAATAAATTCATTTGCTTGCTGACTACTTTAATTACTCGCAATTATTTTTTATAGCTTACACTACTCATAAAAGTTCCAGATCAAATCGTAAAGCTTCACAGTCAAAAATTTTATTTTTCTGTTTCTTATCAGCAAAGCATTTTTTTTTTGTATTCCAACAGACTGTAAGTTTTTAGCTATTTACTTGAGCCATTAAAGCCTAAGGGAAATATATGTTTTTCTTATTATTATTGTATGCCCACATTGAGATTATTTTACGCCAAAAATTTATGTAGCGATAGCTGCTTGAGTATCAAAATTTAAATATATCCGGTTGAGTATGTTTACAACAACAAATATTAGTCTGAATATAACAGTCATTTATTTCATTTGTGTAACATTTATATTTCTCGTTAAGCTTAATGAATTCTTAGCATGATTCATTAATTTCTCATGATTTATTGTAGTATAGTTTCAGAATCAATCAATTGAGAATAAAAATTTCGCTATGAATGAAAGTAAAAGTTATTTTAAGCTAAACAGAATCTGGATTATATATAATACTTAAATTTAGTATACCCCTTGCAATAGATATGATTAATAAAAGTGTCCTATAGAATTATAATAGCTAATGGTGATTCCCAATAAATTGTTTTCACTTATATGAAAGGCACATATAACTTCTTTTCTTATAGTTTAATGAAACTGCAGAAAATATCATATATTATATATGTACATCATCTATCATCGAAAGTTCTCCTAGATGACTTCAGTATATACTAACAATAGATCCGAATTAGCTGGGAATCTTCTGATAGATCAACAACTATTCCATATAAAGTAGTACTCTTCTAGTATTTAACTTCCAGTATAACAATTTGATTAAGAGCAAAAGTGAGAATATTTAGAAATTATGCAAGTGCATGGGCAGCATTAGTTAACTATATCATAAAGCAAACAACTTTATTTTACAACCAAACATTTCCATGCTACGAAAGTGTAGACACATAAATATATGACAAATAAATTTGCATCTAAATTAGACTTTCATTATATTTGGTGAACGTAAATCATTTAGTTGAATCACTTATTTAAATTGTGCACTAAATATAAATTCAAATGCCGTAAAATTTTATTGTTAATGTAAATTGATTATTCCACTGTGCTCGCGGCGTTGGCGAACGTTGTAATTAGCAGAGAACAGAGCAAACAATCGGTACAAAAATACGGTATATGCTTCGGCTGAATAGAAGAGAAGGAGGAATAGGAATAGGAATAGAAGTAGAAGGAGGGCGAGGTGCAGGGGCAAATCAGTCGAGTGAACGCATGCGCTGAATATCGTGCTTGCTTGCGTTGTTATTGTTGTTGTAAAATGTTCCTGAAGCACATACTTATATGCAGAGCTGTTAAGAATTCCATTTGAATGGAAATTCAAAATGTGTTTTTGTTCTGAAAACCCATTTTGAATTTCCATTCAAATGGAATTTTTAGCAGCTCTGCTTATATGGTACAAATGTACCAAAAAAGGCTATTTTATTGTATTTCGGTTCTAAATAGTAATTTACTTATTTTTAATGTGTGCTTGGCTTTAGATAATACTCTTTTACAATGAAAAAAATTTTTAAAATTTGTAAATATGTAGATGTAAATAAAATATTTAAAAATAAATTTAAAAAAAAGTTTAAAAAATTTAGAAAATGTTTACACAGAAAAGCTTATAGTTATGAAATACTAGGCTTATTCTTTAATAGGATTTATATTATATTTGCTTATGTAAAATATTAAAAAATGTTCTAAATAAAAAATTTCAAAACAGAATAAAAAGGTAAAAGGAAAATGTAAATTCCTTACTTTTAACGTTTGCTAGTTTTTAAATAAGCCTATTTGGTGATGTAAAAAAAATAAAATATTTAAAATATATTTTATATGTAATATAAATAATATAAATTTCAAAAATGTTTGTCTATAATAAAATAATCTAAAATAATCTATGCTACAATATATTAAAAACGAAATGTGAGACCTACTTGAAAAGGTGTGGGCGTGGATGGTAGTGGCTGGTTGGTTAGTGGGATAGGCACACGGGTAGGGGTAGGGCCAGGGGTAGTCACGCTGTCCAACGTCAATTGTGACGACAGCGAGACAGTGGGTGCAATTACTGCCAATGCGCTGGTAAATAAACATGTGCAATCAGCGATATATTGTCTTTTATGATCTGTTTAAATATTTAGACATTTATTGGCACAGAGAACACAGAGAATTGTGGTACACAAACAGCGAAACGCGGGTCGCGTGATGTTTGTGAAAAATTGCCGCCCCATTTTCATTGGTGCTTATCAGAAGCGAAAGTCAAATAATTATTCAGCGCAATGTTTTGATTTTGTTTGTTTTATTTTCTTAATTAATTTAGTGCAAGCCAAAAACTTTTCCACTGTGCCATGCCATAAACACTGATTTATGGTTAACAGAGTCACATTCAATTGGCTTTACGATCCCTCATCGAGTCATGTGTCTGTGTGTGTGTGTGTGTGTGTGGGTGGGTGCGTTAACTTGGAAGACTATCAGATTTCGAGCTGTCATTCGCATGACGTTCAGCTAATTGTTGCCATGACAAGCGATTAGAAGATCTAGCTTTTAAATCATATTCTCTCTCCGTGTGTCTGTGTGTGTGCAAAGCTAATTAAATAATATACTAAGTGTCTATTTTGGAGATTTTAATTTGCAATTTCTTTTTATTTATTTTAATTTCCTTGCATATGTTTGTTAGTAACCCGCTCTTGATTCTATCTAATGTATTCAATTTAAAAGTCATTTACTTTTCAATTAAATACAAAAATCGGTAAGATTTGATGTATTCTTATGTGATATTATATGTGTCTATTTATAGTTTTTTATATTATTATATATACATTTATTATATTTATATTTTATCAACATATTTTATTTTATATAACACAATATAATTTAAATTTCTTCATAGAAAAAAATATTATTAATATAATAAAAGAATTTAAAATAAAATAGTAAAGTATAAAATAGTATAAAAATTAAAATTCTCTAAAATATTTAGTCTTATATTTTATTATTGTCACTATAACTCGACTTAATATTTGTATATCATATCCATAATAATTTTATATTATATAACTCAACAAACTTATTATGTTTATTATATAAAATAAATAACAAATTTTATTACTCACTTAAAAGAACTTAAATTAAAGTACAACAAATTTGTAATTTTTTTCTAAAACACATTTAAGTGCATAATATTTTGTATATATATTATTATATTATATTACTATTATATGCAGCTCAACTAACTTACAAATTAAACCTAACACAGAAGCTTAAACATATTTAATTTTAAAATATTTTTATATAATAAGAACTTAAAGAACTCTGAAGTTTGTTGAATAATGAATTGAAAAACTTGATATAATATTAAAAAATATTGTATTTTATAATATATTTTTATTTTTTTTTAAATGCATATGTATAACAGCTAAACTCAAAATATTTAATTTTAAAGTTTTTTTTATTTATTATCTTATATAATATTTTATTTTATACATTGTTCATTGCATTGCTTGCGCCATAAAGTGCAGCATACTTTTATGATGTGCCATAAATTATAACAGGTTTGAGTCTTTGCTGTTGTCAATTGCCAATATTATATATTTTATTGCAACTAGATGTAATAAAGAGTTAACAACGAAATATAACTGAAATCATTTAGTTTTATTATATTTTATTATATAAAAACAAAGATTTCATGCTGAACACTTAAAAATCAATTAGATTTTTCTATCTAGGCTACGCCATTTATAAATATAGTCATTATACTGCTATACTACTCAGCTCTTTTTATGTAACATGCACTGAAACAATATGAAAAGTAAGACTTATGTAAATGAAAATCACTCCCCAACTCCAAGGCCCAGCGGCAGGCCAAGCTGACTTTTCATTATTCAAATTTATGGGCTGCTCTGCGAGCATTTGACAGTTAGTTGACTTGGACAACGCCCAGTTGAGTGCCAGGACACGAGTCCTTGAACTTCGAGGCCCAGCATGACAGAGCATTCTATTTGCATGCCTATTACCCTTGAACAGCCGGGTGAATGTGAAATCGCTGAGGTAACATTGCTTGGCCTGTGAGCAACTCTTGTGGCTTATGCCTGATGGGAATGACAAATGAAAAGCCGGACGTACATAACTCAAGGGGCTTCTCAATCAATTAAGCAAATTAAACGTAAAGTGCGCACTAAAAGTTCTAGTTCAATCGTTAAGTGCGGAAGTTTTGTTTAAATCACATGCAGCTCACACAGCTTTCTGGCTATTAAACACTGGCAGCAGCAGCAGCAGCAGCAACTGGCCGAGACCCGCGATTGGCAAATCTGACTCTTATCAGCGATCCCAAAAACATATTGCCAATTGCCTTGTTTTTATGGCAAGATTCGTATTCGCCTTGTCGTTTCCATCTCCTTTTCCATTCACATTTTTAGTTCCATTTCCATTTCCATTTTATAGCTAATGATTTTTTGCATAGAACACGTACGAGTTATACAACCAAAAACCGCCGCCAGGGGGCAAAAACTTAACTAGCGAACTACAAAAGCTGTACTACAAACAAGTAAAAGTGTTGAGTACTCAGGCAGTGACTGACTTATAGATACCCTGCACCAAGCCAAGCTGAAATATCGATATTTATCTTTGAAAATGAGATGAGTTAACGAGAAGGATTGATAGGCGGATACTGTGTATGTTATACAAACTATGTTCATTAAAATAGTAGTGTGACGGAAATGTTGGACAGCAAAATTTTGTGGTAAACATATAATTCGGAAAACAATTTGAAACGTGCATTAAGAGTAATATATATATTTATTACAAAATTTGACTGTCCAACATTTCTGTCACGCTACTATTCTTATGAACACAGCTGTATAAATATCAAATATAAATAGGCAGCCAACCAAACGAACAAAGCTGAATCGAGTTCGCTCATCGTCTTGATCCAGTCTTTATATACATATATCTATATTTTAAGATACCATCTTTGCCTGCTACATAAATTCGCACCCACTCATTATACCCTCAATTCTCACCCTCAATGAGCTTAGGGTATACAACAACAATGAGGAGTAAAAACAAAAGATAAGCCAAGTTAAGCTAAAAAAAAAAACAAAAACCCAAAAAAAAAAACCAAATTGAAATACTGTTCTTGGTATTCGGCTGAGCAAATACGATTATTTTTATACTACAACAATTAAGCAAACACAAATGGCGAATTTCGAACTAGACAAAAGCCAACACACGCACTTGACTGTGTCAATCAATTTTCTGTTTCGGACTCAAGTGTTCTACTCAAACGGCAAACGGCAAACGGCAAGCAGCAAAAGCCGAAACTGAAAAAACCTTAAGATAAATAAAACTTAATACGAAGATTGTTAATTGCCTGCAATTTTGGCAGCGCACGCGCCTCTCCGGCAGGAAGTGCCCCGAGACGACGCCTCATCAGTCAGAACTGAGCGATGTGCGTACTCTTTGCTGAGAGTATAACGACTGAAGTGTGAGGAATGCCAACTAATTCTATTTTAATATGTTTTTGAAAAGTTTCACGATTTCAATTAAAATGGATTCAGCTCTTTCAGCGTGAGTGTAAATTGTAATTGATTTTTTGATATCATTTCTATCTCTTAAGATTTAATTCATTTATATTTGTATACTTTCTAATAGCATGTAGATTTATAAGCAACAACATCAGAGACATGAATACATATAGCTGTAATTTCAATTTATTATTATTTATCAAAAATAAATATTAAAATTTTTAACTTAATTTTTGTTAAATTTATTTATAAGAGTTTATTATAAACTATTTGACTTTCTAGAAAAAACTACAAATTTCATTTGAGTTTACTTTTACTATTTTACTATACAGACTTCCTATTCTATATAACAGCACTTATTACCTCATATAGTAATATAGTCATAGTCATGCTAAGATTAATGGAAACATAAAAAAAAATGACAAATTAGATTTGTTTTTACTTTACTTTACTTTAATATTTTATACACTACTCTTATAAAATATTCTACAGGCAAATATACTCTACAAACTGTTATATTACTGTACTAAGCTGAACTCTGAGCTCTACTATAAAAAACTGAATAAAACTGTACTATACTAAACTGTTCTATGTATATTAATCCTTACTATACGAAGCTGTAATATACCATACTTTACTAAACTGTTCTACACAGTGTTATACTATACATTACTAAACTTAACTATACATTAAACAATACCAAACTGTGCTACACTTTGTTATACTATACATTACCATAATAAACACTCTTCTACACAGTGTTATACTATACATTACTAAACTTAACTACATATACTTTAAACAATACCAAACTGTGCTACACTTTGTTATACTATACATTACCATAATAAACTACTACATACTATTGAAATTCAAGTTATATCTTAATAATAGTAATTAATATAGTTTTGTATCCATTTATTTTAGTTGCAAGTGCTAAAAGTACCATCTTATATAGCTTAAGCTAACTTCTATACAAAAATGCATTGATCTAGTTGAGTTATATTAATACAGAGTATTTAAAAGTCTAATAAATATCTATAAAAAACAGACAGAAAGCTGTAACAAATCGAATATGAAATCTGGAAAATAATTACAAATAGAAAGTTTTAATGAAAAAATCTGTTTTAGTATAATCTTCTTTTGTCTTAGACTTCTTTAACAACCAAGCATTAAAAAAACACTTGTAATTATACCAGTTAAGTCTAGTCTTTAGTCAATTCCATTACTTCATGTATATACATTTATGTGAACAGCTGATGCATTGTTGAGGCATTAGCAAACGCCCACGCAGAAATATTCGGGTGATTTTTGAAGAATTTCCCACGCTATGCGTGCGTCGAGCTGCAAAAAATCATTTTGTCAATAGACCAAGATTTCGAGCAGCAACAATAACAACACTTAATGCCTCAAGTATAACAGTTAGTCATAGTCATGCCAAGATCGTCGTAGTGGAAGTCGAAAAAACAACAATAACAGCAAAATGTTGGCCTTATTGAAGCACACGCGAATGAATACACCTAACAAATTCAGCCAAAATATAAATAATTATAAATGTATGAAAGTATTAGGTACAAATTGCAGATCTTAAACATAATTAAAGCGACACGGGAGACAGTGACAGCGACAGCGACAGTAAGAGAGTCTATATAAGTATGTGTGCAGGCTGGACTCGAACTCGAGCTCGAACACGAAAGTCAAATTCAAATTCGGATTCGCACTGACTCAGAAAGATTGATGGATGTAGCTAAATCTGGGCTCTGAAGTGTCAAAGCGGGCGACATTGACCTTTATTTACTCTCTGTATATGTGTGTGTGTGAGTGTGAGTGTGTGTGCGTACATACAGAGCAAATTAATGATCCGCTCATAGCTCAGAGCTCAATAACAATTGCACGTGGCACACTCCTAAACTACACCTGAGCGAACCACAAAGTGTACCAATTTTTTGGCTATTTCATGGCTCCATTTTTTTGACTGAATCATTTGCGTTTATTGCTGCCAGTTGCCAGTTTTGCACACGAAATTCATTTCGCCGATTAGCCATGCCAATAACTGTAAATCATTCAAGCCAATAACAACAACAAGAAGAAACCATGAAACCACTCGCCGCCGATCGACGCACATCGCTCAAGCTTTGATATAGTTTTGCGGACGAGATTTCATTCAATTTCTTCTTCGGCCACTGAAGTCGAAGTCGACGAGTTTTGCTAGAGTTAAGTAGTTACCTGCTATAAGAAATATTGCTATTGATAATACTAGAAATTTGTATGAGGGGATTAAAAGTTAAAATAAAATTTTATTTCAATTACGCAGTCTAACTTAATTTATAAGACGTAAAGTAAATTTAATAGACGATATTTATTTTTATTCTATGTAAAAAACAAACTATTTTTATTATATATTATATTATTTATACATATCTTCAAGTTATTGAAATTCTCGGGAAATTCGCTTTTTGCGCTGTTAATAAGAATATTTCCCAGCCCACTTGTTATAGATTACATATTCTAGTTTTGTATTCGCATTCAGTACATATGCAAATATTTAGTCTGATTCTAAGTAACAAAATTAGACAGACAGCTGAACTGTCTAAGCAACTATTAACTATAAGACAAATAATATTGTATAATAATTATAATATCATCTCTAATCAAAAATCCTTATTTGTTGAACTTAATTTGCATATAAATTCTTTTGTTAATTGACATTAGCTTGCTTACAAATTGTTTTTCTACTGTTTTTATATTTCTAAAAATTCCCATTATTATAAAGCACTCACTTTTTGTTCAGCTTGTTGATCAAAGCATATTCGACAATTAAACAAAAAAATAATATGTTTTCCGCCATTTCAATTGGGTACGCCGTGAAAAAGTATGAAGTAGAATCGGCTTTGAGTTCACAATAGTAAAAAATGTAATTAAATTTCTTGGAAATGGAAATACCTAATTTGTATTTATATGACAGAGACTTGCTGGAAAGAAATCTAGGTTGATGACATCAACAACTTTGTTTTGCACAGGTTTAGGTGCGTGCTTATACAAATTATATGAAGTAGAATCAACAAAAGGAAAGAAAAATACTGTTTGATTCTTATACATTTTAGATTTATCAATGATATGGTAAATTTCCCATTATTTTTCAATTTGTAATTCGACACGTTATTTACTTTAGTCAAGAGTCTTAACTACATTGGCAACTGTCATTGCATAGGCCTTTAATTGGCTCGAATCGAATTGAATGTTAAACAAACACAATCGTTGCCCAGCTATGACAGTCTGTATAACAGTTGCGATCTCAGGTATTGTAAATTTCGAGTTCGACTTTCGAGTGCCACTTGCTTGCGGGCTATTTTTATGGCCGTCTGGCTTTGAGCACATATAATTCAATTTATCAGGCAGCCAAATGGCCAAATGGCCAAATGGTTTTCCTGAGCTGCGAAAATCCGTCTGAGCGGGCATTATTTATCGAAAAAAGTGCGCGCTACTATATCTTTTTGCTTTATTTGTTTTTGTCGTTTCTTTGTTTGTTTGCTTGTGGTTTGTTTTGTCAATAAATTGCAACTGTTGCTTGAGCCTGAAATAAATATGACAAGGTTTCGCAGTGGGCGTACCTATAAGCTAGGCGAGCCTATTAACAATAACAGAAAAAACTCTAATGTGCAATGATAATCAATAATAAAGCGGAGCACAGGCAAGGGAAATTGTTTAAAAAGTAAAAATAAGTGAAATGTGAAGAGCGATAAACGCCATTCCACTATTAGCCATTAGCGTAGTGAAAAGCCCACTAATGTGCAAATAAGTATTGAAAGTAACGTCGCTATCTAATACTACTTGTATGACAACGCATTGGAGGTCGCAGATAGGTTGGATTATCGCTAATCAGTTGAAAGAATTAAGTTGTTCATGTTGATAACGCATTGAGAGTTGATTTAATCAGTTTTTGTCCACTTCTCGAGTGGAACGTGTCTTCAAAGTGACTTTTGAAATGTTAACAAAAAACAAGTGACAGAGCGCTAGGCTTGTGTGCGATGTGCTACAACATACCCTAGAAATATAAAAATCTTAATCAATGAAAGGTTTTAAATGAGTGTATATATAATATGAATATTGTTATTTTTAAAAAATACTTAAATAATGTTATTGATGTTTTAAAAATACAAAATTTACTTTTACGTATTTAATAAAATTTCTAAAATACTGGTATAAATTTAAAAAATGTATTGTAAAACTTAAAATTGATTAGAAAATATGAAAAAATACTTGTTAATATTTATATATATAGACAAATTTCTCAAATACTTGGCTTAAATGTAAAAGAAGCGAAATTTAGGAAATTTTTAAATATAAATAATGTTTTCTATGAAACTAGTATAAATATGTGATATTTAAAATTAAAATATACAATTTTTTGGATTAGTTTCTAAATGTAAAATAGGAAACTATTAGGAAATTTAAAATTATAATTTTATAAAATAAAATTCATACATTATACATTCATATTCTTTACGACGATTTCTTAAATATTGGCCAATACGTAAAACAAGGGATATTTAGGATATTTTTAGTAGAAATACTTAGGTATTTATGGCGGCAAGCTATTTATAGATGAAAATGATGGGAAAAGAAAAAGAAATAATAGTAAAATATTGTTATACAGTATTTTACTACTTACTACAATAGATGGAATACCCTTATCTTAGCTGCCCAGTGTCAGGGACTAAAATTAAGTTCATTTCAGTTAAAAATTCTTGTTATGTGTAATTGAATTTTATAAATGTTGTTCATCTACGAAAATACGAAAAAAGCGAGAAAAAAAACTAAACTTTTTTAATAATACTTTATAATCATATTAATGTTTTATAAACAGTAATTAAAAACAGTTAGAAATAAGTTTAGACTGAATAAATTTTTATTTTGAGAAATACTATGAAGTCCAACCAATACACCCTTTAAGCAACGTCATTCTTTCTCAGGGTATAGGTCGTATGCAAACTGTACTAATTAAGTCATAAGGGCAAGTCGTCAGCCAGTCAGTCCTTTAACGGTAAATCCAAACAGCAGCAGCAGCAGCTCAGCGCCAAGCCCAAATGCTAAAAGGCTGCGCTGACTGCGACGCCTGGCTTCGCAGTCGCAGCCGGCGCTAACGAGCGAGCGCAGTCGCAGTCGCAACCGGCGCTAGCGGCAGCGGGCCGACTGAGAGTATATCAGTTACAGACACAGCGGCCGTAACGTTTATTTGCGCTCGAGCAGCGAACGTGGCAGCAGCGAACGCAAAGCAAAGCAAAGCAAAGCAAAGCAAAAGCAAATCAAAACGCAAAAGCAAAAGCATAAAAAATCTCCAATCGAAGCGAATCGACCAAAACAAAACTCTGGCCAAAACAGTCGGAGTCAGAAAGTCTTAAAGATAGTTCATCAAGTGCTCACAATGATAAATTCAATTTCGATTTCAATTTCAATTATCTGGCGAAACGACGGCAACTAAGCCAAGTTAATTAAATTGAGTAAATTTCATTGTCGCGCTTTCATTTTCAATTTCGTTAAACGATCGCGCGCAGTGAAAAAAAAAACATAGTTTGGCTACAAAAGAAATGCTAAACAATTGCCGTTAAGTGAAATTGTCATTGCTAGTTTCGAACAGTATAACAGTTTTATAGCGGTGTCTGGCGGCATTTGCGCAATTGTGAACGGCTCGATACGATACGAATTGAAATATCGAACATCGAAGCGGATTTTTATGGTCAAGTGCCTGCGTCTCTGGCCATTGTGCAACTCCCAGCCACTTAACCTTAACAATCATTATTTGGCAATAAAAAACATTTGGCACAATGATTTGATTCAAGTGTGCCCAAGTACGTCTCGAATACCCCACAAAACACAGACAAAATCCCAATCGCACTTTTACCCCGCAAACGAAAGCAACGAACCCACGCGGCGCTAAACTCGAGTAGCAGCAGCCGAAGACAGAAGCACACAGAGAAGAGGAAGAAGAAGAAGAGAACGACGAAGAAAGAGACATACACGAAGAAATAGTGCAAAATGGTTGAGAAGACAGGTGAGTGCAAGTGACAAGACGAATGAATGGGATATATTTTTGGGGGAAATTTCAAGTGTTTTGCCATGCATCTAGTTTTATTGTCATGTAAATGTGAGTGTGTGTGTGTGTATGTGAAGGTTAGTGTGTGCGAATTGGTTCGTGTGTGGAATAAGTTGTGGCACATTTGCCACATTTGAATATGAGTGAAAAACTATTCGAATTGTAGAAAGTACTTGCATTTGGCAACAACAAAAAATTTAAATAAATTTTGCAAAAATAAAAAAATTTAATTTAAATTTAAATATAAATTCTTTAATCGAATTATACGCTTGTCAACTCCATAAATTGTTTGCTCACAAATATTAAAATCTTCTTTGTTTCGTGTTGAGTACATTTTTACCTAATTATATTGTTTACTTAAAGCAGAAAAAAAAACTGGGAAATTATTTTCAGTTGAGCTTCAGTAACATAATAAATCACTGCGTATCAGAAAACAAGTTGGAATGTTACTGTCGGGCGTAGCCGACTCCCTATTACTCGTTTAGAGAGTAAAAACAAAAAGAAAGCTAAATTTATTACAAAATGCATGTTTTTCGATTAGCCACGCCCTAATGGACGTTGCTAACTAAATTATAGTTCTATGTGTAGTGAAGGTTAACAGCAGGCGTTTCGATTTGCCACGCCTTAATGGGCATAACTATTTAATTTGCTGGTCAACAGAGATTCACCTGTACAACTTTTCTGATATGAGCTCTCAAATTGTATAAGATATGAAAAGGTATAGCTATATAACCTACTAGGCTGGTATACCCTATTAAATAAAGAACACGCATAACGTCGAAAAACGAGTCTCTAGCTTTAATATAGAAGGAGTCATTCGCATATAGTAATCGTAGTCATAGAATCCAGAAACTCTGACAAACTCTTTTTCTATCTATACATATATTCCAAATAAAAGACCTCTATCTTAAGCCTTTAGCAGAATATACAAAGGAGTAAACTCTTTTCGCCAACTCAACGATTATAAGAAAATATAAATAAATGTTTTCGATAACTAAATTTGTTATAAATATAAATTATAACAGTTCGCTGCAAATATAACAGTTACGATGACCAAATAACAGCGCTGTCAGCTTAAAATAACCACAAATTTATACACAACAAATTAAGCGATAAGCTTTATTTAAGGAATTTATTTTTAAAATTTCCCTGCTTAACAATGGCATAAATTTGAAGCAGCTTAATGCTGCGCTTCCTCGGCGAGCAGTGAAATGTGAGTTGCGAGCTGAAATTAATGACAATTTACAAAAACTGATAAATCATCTCTGACTATTTAATCAAATGTGCATGTCTTTTGCATATGATTTTGTTGCCTGCTTTTTGTTTGTTGTTTCTTTTTTTTATCAATAATCAAATGATTGCTTTTCAATATTTTCATCGTCGCAACATGACGGCAAATTGGTGGCAAGTTTTGTTGAGGCCGTTTGTTGGCGTTTTCATGACAAAGTGACAAAAGAGTCAGACATTGCTAGTGGCTCGTAAACAGCTGTGGCACAACATTAACTTTCAGCTATTTAAGCAATGATCACTTCCTCAACGAAAGCTGGCAATAAAAAGTCAAAAAAAGACAATCAAAGCGACAGTTAGGCAAATTTGTCAACAAATTATGGCAATCTATTGATATTTATGGCAAATACATTTTTATGGCAAATAATTTCCTCAGAATCAAGAGCGTTTGCTTAGCTTTAGCTGCAAAGATAAAGTCCAACTGGCGTAAGCTGCTTCACAGCGATAAGAAACTGAAATTGAAATTGGAATTGGAATTGGAATGGGAAAAACACCTTTAATATTTACTCCGTTAATTAATTTGCGCCAGCTCAGGTAAGGCAAGAGCAGCTAATTAATGTACGCGACGCGATGTGTTTTTGTTTTAACAATTGTCCAAACACAAATAGCGCGTGAGAAACAAAAAACCAATATTGAGTTTAAATATCGGACGAACAGGCTGCTAAAAGCCTCTGACATAGGCCTCTAACCTTGGCAGTGAACACAAACACACCCGCACACACACACACACACACACACACACACACACATACACACACACACACACACACACACACACACACACATACGTACACACATACGTACACACAATGGAAGTAATTGATCTTCGCAGTGCGAAGCGACGAGCTTTGGCCATGGACAATGAAAACGTGTTTATAATTTCTCTTCTAGCAACACCTTTGGCGACAACTGTGCACACATAATTTATGCTAGGCCAACATCGTGTCTTATAATCAGCCACGACTACTAGTCGGCGGAAGTCGCATTGAAACTGTCTTTTAGTTGACATTCGGAATGACATCACAGAGTGAAATTTGTGGCGAATTTAGTAGTTGTGCTACTGTATCCAGAGAGAGATAGATGAAGGCGCCAGCTTCTCTCTGCCTGTGACTGGTCTAATCGCTCAAAGGTAGCTCAACATGTTATTAATGAATGCGGCTTATAATTAAGTTAATAATCCAGCCAGGCAGAGCTTCCACTTGAAAATCTATTTTCCATGGAAAGTTTTTGTTTGCGTGACTCTCAATAGATTTCAAATGCAAAATCATTAGCAAAAATGGTTAGCAAAAGCAAATTATATAAGTAGCTGATCGAGTCGTAAAAAGTTATTAAACTCACTTAACAAAGGCTGGAACAATGTGTCTAAGAGACAAGCTGGAAAAAGATATCAAATTTTAATTGTGAGAACTTTTCTGACTTGGCGTAGTTTTCTTGGAAACTCATTAGATAGATCAGTTAACTTATCTGCAATGAGTTAACTGTTTTGCGCTTACTCATCCGACTCTTTGACGAAGTCCCCTGGTTAGATTTATCGGTTTGGTAATCGAACCCGCTTAAAGGCATAAATTAGCAGGCCATAAAACACACCTCCCGCACTCAAATTGTATAGAGCGAGTCGGAGTCGCAGTCGCAGCCCGTGCCTAAGCTGACTAATTAATGAATTTATAACAAAATTTATGGTTGAGTTTTGAGCCATGTCTTATTTGTTGTTGGCCAAGAACAGGTTTTTGGCACTAACTATGAAGAACTGCGCTTTGATTGTTGTTGTTGTTGCTGCTGCTGCTGCTAATGTTTGTTTGTTTTGTTTGTCTGTCTTAATAAAATCATCACCTTTTTGCGGCAAGTAGTGGGAAAGAGTTCACAGTGGGTCGAAATTAATAATGGGATTATATTGATTAATTGCCATGGCGCGTTTTCCCCCGATCTTTTGTGCGCTTCATATTTCAGACTTTAATAAAACATTTGCAAACATGTATGGCTATTCGTAAATTAGCAAGTTATGCGATTTGTGCGTGTCTGTAGCTAATAAATGAGACGCTCTATAAACTTATATCAAATTCGCTCTTTGCCATTATGCATAAAGGGGAAATTTGCTTGTCAGGGACATTGCTTATACGCAGCGTTGTGCGCTCATATCCATGAATAGATAGTCTCACTGACAGTCAGTCAGTCAGTCAGTCAGTCAGTCAGTCAGATAGTTAGTTAGTCAAGGCAACGCCCAAAATGAATAGTGCTAGTGATTTTTAACAGGATTTGGGTGTGTCACACACACACACACAGAGAGAGTGAGAACAAGAGAAGTTCGGCCAAGCCTTTGACTTGGCTGCTATTGGGGCGTGTGTTTCGGTTCGACCGACACGTGTGGCCGGCCGCGCCTTCGCCTTCGACGTTGCCTTTGCCTTGGCTATGGCCATTGGTCAAGGCAGCGAGTGCTGTTGGCATTACAAGACAACATCCTTTTGGCAGCACTGCCAAATGAGTGCAGGATGTGAACCAAGCTGCAGCGGAAGTTGAAAAGAACAAACGAGCTGCAAGCAGACATAAATACCTTAAAGCCTTCACCTGTTAGATAGATATTTTGCAGTCATGCAAGCTAATTATTGCGTAACTGAACAATCTGGTAGTCAGTTAGCACCCATCTGTATCCCACACCCACACCCACACACACACGCATAATCAGCGTCGCTCTGCCTATTCTTTCTGGCCTTGTCATTGGACTTTATCTTATCGGCGTTGCCTCGTAAATTGTTGAGACTTGTCGGGCACATGAAAGGCGGACACATAGCAAAAGATTGTATCTGACTAGCAATAGGAGGACTACCGCTAGAGTCACTTGCCCAGACACTAACTTGGCCCGAACGACGACACAGCTGAGCTGTCGGCGAATTTCGCTTGTCTATCAAAATATCACATTTCGTTTGTGAGGCGTAATTTTTGTTGCTTTTTCCGGTAAGTTCTTTCTATATTTGTTTTTTTTATCAACTTTGGAGGAATTTCGCAATTATGGCTCGAATTAAATTAAGTTGCTAAATTTATTTTAAATTTGTTGACAAAATATTAAAATTTCTAGAGGCAGAAATTTATACTCAATTTTCTTAGAATTTCCTTTAGAATTTTTCAGTCACCTAACATTTGCTGATACTTTTTAAACTACCCTCGTTGTTATACCGGTCCGGTGCAGCAATGAAATTTCCTTTCTAGGCCGCAACTTTACCGTTAACATAAATTATATGGAGTAAGGCAAGCCTCTAACAGCTTTTGCTGGCCAAGCCAAAGCAACTCCATTGATGCCAAACTTCTGATACGGAACGAGTACCTGTATGTGTGTTTGTGTGTGTGTTTGGGTGTGTGTATGTGTGTGTGTGTGTGTACTTGCATGAGCTTGACCTTGACATTAGGAATGAGTCGTGTTTCATTGCAAATACTACAAATGTATTCTTATAAATTCATTCATATGCCATCAGCAGCAACATCGAGATCTCAATCTTTCCAGCGCCAATCAAAAAATTAACAGTGCAATGCCAGACTATGAAATACCCTGTATTCAGATTGAATATGCCTTGTAAGGAGAAGACAAACTCATTAAATCTCTAGTGATATTTCAAATGTATACTGTTATACGAATATGTTGTACGTACAGTGACGTAGATAAGTTTGATGGTATAAGCTGTTATACTGTTTGACGAATGTGTTATATATGTATATATATATATATTAATAATGAATTGAGCGAGCTTTTTAATACTTCTTGTGATAGACAATCTTATATTGCCACACTGTTATACGAATGTGTTATACATAAATTGATATTGAATTGTTATACTGTTATATGAATATATAATCACATTATTCATTTCTTTTACTACTACTGTCTGTTATACATACATTGATATTGAATTGTTATACTGTTATATGAACATATAATCACATTATTCATTTCTTTTACTACTACTGTCTTTTATACATACATTGATATTGAATTGTTATACTGTTATATGAACATATAATCACATTATTCATTTCTTTTACTACGTCTGTCCGTTCTAAATGCACTTTGATCTAACTGTATAACACTTTTCCGTATCTACTTCCGTAGCACAGGGTATTTTCTCTGCGTGTTCGTATTGCTTTTCAATCGCAACACGGAAGACTTAACAATAACAGCTGACTTGACTGACTTTTCTACCCGCTTTGCATATCAATTTTGTGTGCTGGAAATCTGAGAAGTACTTGACGTACTTCGGCTATTCGTGATTTGCAGCTCGTTGTTCACGCTTATTTGGGTTACATGAGCGGCAGCTCCAGAATACCGTTAAGCTCGTTACACATGCTACTGGAATGTGTGCTAACTGCCGCTAGAGGGCGTTGCTGTTCGTGTTTATCTTCAATTAAAAATTCTTGTTACTTGTATTTGCTGTTGATGCGCGTTTTCACTAATTGAAATCATGTTGTTTTCATGCTCTTCTTATCCGATATGCTGCTGGTCGCTATTTATAGGTGTAGAACAGTATGTTTTGGGAAATTTAACAACGATTCATCATGAAACGAAAGTTGTGTTCATAATTTATGAATTATTTCAATTAAAAGCATTTTAAGCAATGCTCACAATTAATATTGATCAGATTTCTGTATTCATTAGATACAATCAGCTGATGTAGCCTTGCTTTTTTCTTTTTTTTTCGATCATTTAAATCCATTCAATGTCTTGTCGTCACGCCCTCGCCAATGAAACCACAAGAAAAAGGGTGGAAAAAAAATCAACTTTCAATGTTTTTTTCTTCTTTCTTATATTTGCTTTGTCCAATTGGCGATTATTGTGTGTAATGTTTATTGTCTTGGCCTTTTGCTTCTCCTTTTTGGCAACAATTATTCATTTTTGTAGACCCATTTTTGTAGTCTAAAACTTGTTGATTTGTGCTCAATGCTCAATGGCAGCGCCTCATAGAGATCACTTAAGATAAACTCTGCGAACATGACTTACTCATTTTGTGTGTGCCAAAAACAAATAAATATAAAAAATATAACAAATAACAATAAAATCCACTTGAAGGCTGAGCCGAATTAAATTTCCTTTTCTCTCATTCTTGCTTTCTGAATATAAATAAAATGGGTAATTTAGATAAAAGACGGTTCTTGTCCAGGCTAGCTTGATAAGAGCAATAACAAAGTGAACTTTCGAATTCAGTTAGCTCCGAGATAAAGTTGCCAAAAGGCAATCTTTATTACGCACATAGTAGCCAAAATGTTGTGTTTATTTTAAGCACACTCTTATACTCAGATAAACAACTTATTTGAACTAAATAAACTGCCGAATTTCGACAGCATAAACTCTAGAAAATAGTTGAATTTAGCTAGCTTTGGCAATCACTATGAAAGAAATTCATATTTTTCAGCAGCAAAGTTAATTACTTATAATAATTACTTGTAATAGGTGTATATCACTTCAAGTAACTCTTCTAAAATATAAATAAAATTCAATAGTATTATACAATATATAATGTAGTATGGTTAAGCAATATAAATTCAAGGCAGAAATGAGGCACATGATTTGTTGATCTGTTATGATCTTAGCAATCGAGTTTTAAGAATATATTATAGTTTTGTATAAAGTATAAGATTAATTCAATAGTCTTATACATTCTAGAACTATTTTTAGCACACTTAATCACTTTACAAATTGCTTTATTTATTGTTATTGGCTTATCAGGTAATGGCTACCAACATGGCCACGGGCCAGATTAGAGCCTAAAAAGCAAACGAATTAAATGCCATCAATTATAAGTTGTGATTCAGTCACACTTCGAGCGCTAATCGCACGACGAGGAATGTCAGCCTCAATGAGCCCGGGGGAAGAGTTAATCGCAGCTTATCGCACTGTAGTAGCTGTAAGCACATTTGATGCTTGAAAGGGAAGTTTATGCTGACAAGGGCAATTTGACAATAAAAACTGGTTGTCGACTTAGCTAAATCTTAAACTCAAGTCCATTTCCATTTTCATATCCATTTTCATTTTCAATTTCAACTTCCAAACAAGTTGGCATCGAGTGGATCTCATTGAACTTGAGGGAGCCTCGCTCAACGGTGATTGATCAAGCGCCGTTATGGGTAGAGCTACTTAATGATGATGCGCTGCGTTGCATTGATGCAATATTGATTGATTGATCTAACTGACTGACTAACTGACTACCTGACTGATTGATTGATTGTCTCACACATTAATAGCACTTGTGTTGCCTTCGCACCGGCTGTCCGGGCCAGATTCCGTTTAGCATAAACAAATTGAGTGCTGGCAAACGCTTAGCATACAATATACAATGAGCAGAGCCGAACAGCTGAACAAATGTCCCAATGCAAATAAACCATTAATTTTGGCTTATGCTAATTGCGCTCTTAGATTGGCTGTCAGCGAGCTGATCTCGTTTTCATGCCAATTATTTATGCTTTACCACCAATTCGAGTCTCATATTTGCATACGACCATAATTCATCAGCTGTGGGTGTTCACTGTGGCTTACTTTTCGCATGCAAACTGTTTTTTTGAAATGCAGACAGGTTGACGCATTCCACTCATATTTGTTCCCTATTTTCATTTCTCATATCTATTTATAAGACTCGCATATTGACTAAAGTTAAGTTTTTATCGCAACTATTGACAATTGACAACTGACAACTGACTTTGATTAATTATGGTGGTCACTCCAGAGTGAGACACGCTGAAGTCAGCTGCTTAACTTCCCACTAATTTTAATTTCCCAACTAACCATAATCAAACTTCGCATATTCCGCGCACGTTTCTCAGACAAGTTTATGCCCAATGAATCTGAATGAAATGTGAGTCGAGCGCTTCCATTCTATTCTATAAATAATATTATTACTATTTCTATTGCTGTTGTCGTCAATTGTGAGTTGTCAATTGTTTTATGATGTGGCTCAGGCAACTGCATAGAGTTGAGCTTCTGTTAAGTAGGTCCCCTTTCCCGCTCTAGAGGTGCGTTATCAATGTGTCACGGGGACTGGGACCGAGTGGAAGATAATTGGCGTATTAACTGAAGTGTGCGAGCCCAGTGATAACATCGCTTATCAGACTGTAGCTGAAAGTGGGAAATTTGATAAGCATTCATTCCCTACAATATTTACATGCGGATTATGAAAAATCTTTTTTATTACCCCTAAAGTTGCGTAAGTCACGGCAATGTAGAGCAGAATCAAAATACTTAACAACAAATACCCTGGCGGGTATTTACCCGGCTTTGCCCGACACCGGCTGATCATTCGTTAAGGGGAAATTATAGCCGAAAGCCAAAGTTGGTTCCATAAAGCATCATCAAATATCAATTTAAAATGTGCTAAGCAATTGACGGCTTAGAACAGACAGTAAATAAATCACTTTTTATAGTTAGCCAAGTATTTGATTTATTTCTAGTCTGACAATATTGCGTATAAATAACTCGAGTTAAGTACACACTTAAGTACTGCACAGTTCGTTTTCGCAAATGAGGCGTCAATTCAACAATATTATTTGCTTAAACAAATTAATTGACACCTCAGCTGATTAGCATTGGCTTTAAATAAACATCAATGAATGAAGCAACTACAACAACATCAGTAATACGTAAACAACGTCGATCTAACTAGGCAAATGAGGAAATAATGCGCAGAGTGCGATGCGAGTCAATTAATTAATCAATTGGTGTGAAACTATCAATGGATCATGAAAACTCACACGAAACGAATTTTCACACGATATCGAAGAGGGAAATAGAAAATTACCCCAATGTTTGTTAAACTTGCAGGCGGACTTTATGAGAAAGGGATGTTTCTTAAATATACTAAAAATATTTAGGTATTTAAAAAATGCCATAAAATGGAAATAAACGATATTTGTTAATATAAAAAAATGAATGAGTTTGAAATTAATTTTCAATGTATTAAAGAAGTTCTTTGGTCAGAAATTTCACATATAACTCAACTATAATAATTACAGATATATCAAATAAAAGTACTTTAGACTATGCGACATTCTGAGAGAGTAATGCGTGGATATATGTTGATGACAAGATTCGCAGTAGAAATGTGGAAAAAGACAGAATTCGGAATACAAATTGAGAGATCAAGAAGATTCGGAGTAAACTATGATAAGGACACAAATTCTGAATACAGCAACATAATTCGGAGTAATATAGATTAGAGATTTAGTTAGTTTGGTTTAGTTTAGATCAGTTCAATTATGTCTATGACGTATTTCAGAGTTGCACAAGTCAATGACCTGATTCGGAATAAATAATTAGTTCAAATATTACAAGAAAAACAAGCAAACGTATTCATTATCCCAATAAAGTCGTTATATCTGTCAATGATGTCTTTACAACGGTTTCGTGTTCGTGTTCAGCTTGAGAACAACAAAATTCGGATTCGGCGCAAAAAAAACTTGAATTCGATTTCCTTTTGACACGATTTACAGATTTTTGATAACTGACTCGATTGCTGATTGATTGATTATGTTTGTCGATGCATAAGTAATTTCATAATTAATTAGAGTTCGGCATGCGCTGTGCAAGCTTGTAATCAATGCATTATTAATATTAATACTGATCGAATCTGTCTGTTTCTCTCTCTCTCTCTCGCTCTCTCTCTCTTTGTGTGTGTGTGTTTATCTTTACAGACATGTCGAAATTCGTTGGCGTTGCCGACATCACGGAGAACAAGAAAATCTGGCGCATGCTGCTCGGCGAGCTGGTGGGCACATTTTTGCTAGTATTCATTGGCGTTGGCAGCACGGCGACCGGAAGTGCGACAGTGCCGCAGATAGCGTTCACCTTTGGCTTGACGGTGGCCACACTCGCCCAGGTAATTACTCCATGAAAATCTAATCTTCTGATGGGTATCAAATAAAATACTTAAATATTCCATATCCCATACAGAATATCCCAAATTCATTATCCTAACGTCCAAGAAAATATAAAAATCCCATAGTCAATATCTCATACTCAATATCCCTTACTCGAACAATATATGACATATCCCATATTCAGTGTCCCATCAATATTGTATATCCCAACAAAATACCAAATAGTCACAGTCAATATCCCAGGCCCAACAAATATCCCATCAATATCCCATACCCCAGCAAAATATCAAATATCCCATAGTCAATATCAATTATTGCACATTTAGCCGATACACAAACCAATCACACTAAGCGATTTATAGAAATAGCAAATCATGCGTTCAAGGACACGCCACCGCCGCGTTACACTTTCGGCCGGGCCAAAACTCATTCACAGATCGCAGTTGGCTATTGGCCGCTGGCCGCTGGCTGCTGGTCGCTGGTCGCTGGTCAGTCGCATTTTGGGCAAGACATTGGCATTTAAAAGCCGACAACAACAAGCGCATAAAAACGCAATCGAATGCGGCGCAGTCGACGCGTTGGCTGCGTGCGAATGTTATTTACAGAGCTGACAGATTTACAGACACAGCACACAAATACAGATACAGCTGCAGCTACAGATTCAGATACAGATACAGATACAATTTCTGCTGTGGTCATTAGCGCCGCGCACGCTGCGTATGAGTAACGCACAATGATTCGGACTGAGACTCCGAATGCGAGCGCGAATGCGAATGCGAATGCGAATGCGAATGCGAATGCGAATGCGAATGCGAATACGAATGTGAATGTGAATGTGAATAATAAATGCGAATTCGTCTGCGTCGGCAATTAACATTAATCAACACGCAAAATATGCAATTAGATTATTATGCGTTTAATTACGTTATGCCTCTTGATGTTTTAGTTGTTGTTGTTGTTGTTGTTGTTGCTGCTGTTTCAGTTGTTGCAGTTTCTGTTTTTAGAATTTTAAGCGCTGCTCGATTTTGAATCGAATTTATGACAGCAAATTACAAACAAACTGAAAAAAAAAAACAAACCAAACCCCTCATCATGAGCTATTCTCGATTTGCTATAACTTTATAGTAGACGAGCATAGCGTGCTATAAAGTTGAAGGTTCGTAATCAATCATTGATCCGGCGATAAGTCAAGTTAATTAACAAACAAAATAATGCCTAATGCGACGCATTCAGATAGTTCTATTAGCTTTCAATTGTCCTCAAATTAAGCAACTCTTTGTGAAGGCAGAAATATTATTATTACTTATATATTAATATTAAGTGAATGAAGATGTTTTAAAGAAGTTAACTTAGGTGTGCATGGAATAAAAGCCAAGCTAATGAAGAGATAATTATAATAGATGGACGTGGATATGGGATAGTACTTAAGATAATTTTTCAAGCATTTTAGTCAAGAAAAAAAACTTTACATGAGCGGGTGTCAAATTTCTTCTATTCAAGCTATCTCAGTAACTATTGTATATAAACAAATTGTTAAGATAACTTGATCTGTATTGTAGAGATTAACTCAAAATTTGACTACTCACGCCTCCTAATTTAAAGTTTTCCTTTCTGAAATATGAAAAATTACTTTTAGCAGCCCTCAGTCTGTCTCTTTATGAACTAGCCTCTGAGTCTTCTACTTGTTATGCAGAAAGTCATTTACTTACATACTACATTTCGGATTTGGATAAAGCAAATCACTATCAATCTATGTATGAGACTTTGGCACATACTAAGATATCTGAAACAAACCTCTCAAGATACCAAGAAACTAACTTAACAGATGTATGTATTGTATATAGACAGAGTTGATAACTTCTCCTATATTATTTGGTACATATAGGCAGACGGCCTCTTTAGAACGAATCTGTAGTATTTCATATAAGTGGCAATCTATAAGACGAGGAGGAGGTGCACGTGCTCAAAGAACTTTATGAACACCATCTTTTCAGAGATGAATTTATATATGCAGACTGTTATGTTAGACAAAGATTACCACACACAAATAGAGAGTAAGAACCAATGTTAATTCTGTATAGTTATGCCTGGATAATACTCAATTGGAAGAAGACAGCTGTTACTCTTTCCTCACATAAATATGAAACCATAGTCAAACTGAGACTTCTACAAATGGATCTTGTACTATTGTATCAGCTGAAAATAACTAATCTAAGTTTAAAGGCAAATTAGAAGTAAATCAATCAGCAAACTATAGCATATTCGAAGATCCTTCACCAGAGACACACGAATATCTATGGAAAACAAAGACTCAAGTCTAAGAGACACTTGATAAACTATCTAAAGTAAATTAGTTTTTGTATACCCAATGAATGACGTATGAGTATTGAGTTTTCTTCTGCCAATACCACCTGTAACATTATTAGTAATTTTAATTACTATTCCTCTAATAACAAGACTTTGCATTAAAGGTGTCTCGCACCAACATATGTGTGCAAGGGTATTCAATCATTCGGCGTGACTTTCCATATTGCAACTATTGCAAAACTCTAATTTTATAATCATGTTCAGCACATACATACACACATATATGTGTTAGCCTGCATTAGGCTTGGCTCGAATCGCGATATGGCGGACATCGCGATAGGCTGTTGGGCTTGAGCCAGACACGTGTGAACGCTGCTGCAGGTGTTGCGCAATTGGTCGCCTGACGATTGGTATCTTCGGCAATGAGAGTGTATCTTCGAAATTTCCACACTTTCATCAGCGATTAGTCAGAAATTAAGTGCGATTGGCCAATGCAGGCGACTGCTGCCTGATAGTCACTAGTCACGAGCTACGAATCACGAGTCACGAGTTGCATGTTGTGAAAAGCGAGCAGCATTGCGACAATTAGCTGCTGTTGCAGTTGCACTTGCAGCCATGACGTGTGGCACGAGACCTGATTGCTCTCGCTTGCTTTTTGCGGTCAGTCATCGAACTCGATTTCTAAATAAGCCAACCAGCAACTCGACTACAACAACAACAACAGCAACACCAAGAGCAACAAATGTTGGCAGCTGCAATGCGGAGTCCGTAACAAATGAGAAACGTGCTAATTGAGCGACATTTAATGCCATCTGTGCGAGAGAAAAAACCATTTCAAAAACAATATTTTACAGTGTTGCGACATACTTAATCGTATATAGTAGGTATAGCATGTATGGAAAAAGTATTTAAGTGTATAAGGGCATTCGTACAGCATAAGCAGCATAAACTACAAACATAATTTGCCTTAGCGTGACAGGCAGCTGTTAAGAAAGGCATTAGAGATATTTTTATGATTTATAACTTAGGCATATTTCTTAGCAAGAGAAGAGAGCTGGGGATAAGAGTGAATATGATAAATTAAGAGAGTATACAAAAAATCTATATATTTATGCATAATGTGCAATTAGAGAGGAGCGACAAGAAAATGTGAAGAAGATGTAGATATGAATTTAGTATTTGTATAGAAAGATAGAAGAGAAGACAATATCTCTTTGTATAAAAATATCAACGAGTAGATGATATATATTCTATCTTTCTATAAAAAATACTAAATTCATATTTACATCAGCCTGTCTTCTAGTAAAACAAAGATTTTGAATATATAGAATGTAATTAATGATCAAATTAAAGAATATCCCAACTTTTAGCTCGGCCATGGTAATATACAATATTAGAGCAACATAATATCGTTTACTATATATATAAAATTCATTCATAGAAATTGAGAAATTATTGCACGCTTGATTATTTATTATCAGTAACTTGGCTTCAAGTTGTGGACAGACTATAAAATGTAATGTAGCTGGAAGAAACCTATTTGGTACTAAATAGAGCAGAATGAATTGACTTTTTGATTGCTAAGTTGTAAGAAAGTTGTAAAACATGATGCCAAAACTGGCTAAGGCTGTTTATGAAAATGTGAATATATATGTAGAATGAATATATGTATATATGTATTGACTTATGAATATATAATAATAGATATATATATATATATATATATATATACAATATATATAGTCTGAATGCCTACTTGAAGCAGCAGTAAACAAATTCATTTCACAGTGTTTTTGATTAAGCTTTTCGATTTGTTTCCGAAACATACTTGTATAACATTTAGACCAAGACTAGTAGAGTAGAGTTGAGTAAAATACAGAGTATATCAGGTATATATATATATATCGATAACACTCTACAGAGAGACTTTTTTTTAAATATTTATAAGGCTGTTTTTACCTCAACATTATTATTCCCTTCTATTTCTATTGATATATGATAGAGATGTCATTTATAAATTTATTTGTATTATAAATTATTATAAAATATATGATAATACATTTATATTTATGTATATTTATATTATGTATATATATACTTATATTTATTCTATGTATATTTATTTATTAATATTATCAAACTTTTATAATTTATTATGAAATATCTAACGTCGTATTGATCCCTTGCCCTTACGAGTTTGTGTGCCGACAGAGGCAGTGATAATTAGTTTCGATTACAAATGAATAGCTAGTTAGGTGCAGTCAGAACTTAATCAGTGATCTGTGCAGCGAATACGGCTCGCGCTCTTAGAGATAATATCATTGTTTAAGCTTGCCAGAGACGTCAACGGCGGCGACATTTGTATGCGACTTGCGTTGCATTGTCTCATGAGTTGACAAAAGGAAGTGGGGCAGCTAGAAACTGCAAACAACATACGATTATAGATGACAACAACAAGCCATAGAAATGCGAAGCTGTTGACAATTTGATTTTAATAGCAAATATTTATATGTGTGGGTATATAGTATACTATGTATGAGTATTCCGTATAGTTGGGGAGAAAATTCCAGTGCTGATTTTTTATGCGGGTCGCCAAACGAAGCGAAACGCCAAGAAATAATAATCATAAATTTTGAGTGCCGGCAGTTGAGCTGAGCTGGAGGCTAATCAGATGCACGGCCGGCAGTTAGGGATTGGCTCTTTGATTTACGACCATTATCGGACGAAACGCAATATGCCATAGAACAGATGAGTCCCCGATCCGAAACAGAGCTGCAAAAAGCAAAACGCTCTCTGAAAACACTGAAAGGCCAAGCGCGAAGTCAAAGTCGAAAAAACCTCCAGCGCCAATCAAGGTGCAACATGCAAGATCAATAAAAAACACACACTTACAGCTGTGTGTGTGTGCATGTGTGTGTGTGTGTTAATTATGCAACAAAAACAACACGACAACAACATTGGGTACAAAATTGTGCGTGCACCATTCACGTTTTCTCAATTCGATTCAATTCGATTCGATTCAGTAAAATCAAACGATCCGCGAAACTGCGCCGAAATAAGCCAAAATGGCAAAGCCAGCTACAAGCTTTGGGCCAACTGCTCGGCTTTTTGTCCAAAACGAACTTGAAATGCGCAGCAACAATCACCAACAACAGCAACAGCAACAGCAACAGCAACAACAAATGCAGTTGAAGCTAAGCAGAACGAAACAAACAAGTTAACATTCAATTTAACTAAAAAGCCATAAAATATGATTTAACGCGCAAATGTCGCACAACAGCAACAGCAACAACTCGCAGTAACAACAACAACAAATAGCAACAACAACAACATGAGCAACAAATGCGCGCAGACATTCGTGCGCCTGCGTAAGCCTCAATCCATGCGATCATTATCTATATCTATCCATACATCAACCAATGCGTGCAAATGGCTAGCAAAAAGTGAAACACGCAGCAACAGAGACAGAGAGAGAGAGAGAGAGAGATGCAGTTACTTGAAGTGACCAACACAATAAATGCTATAAAAATAGAAACAAAGTTCGAAGAAACCAAATTTCCCATACACATTTGTCAAGTCTAAAGAGTATATTGGCTTTGTGCAGAGTGCATGTATTCTGTAACTAGTCTGTCCTGTCCGCATATCCTTATAAAAAGCATAGAATATTGTTATTATTGTATAATTTAAGCTGGAGCACCAAGTATTGTAGTTGGATCACAGTTGATCTCCTCTACAGATAGATCTAAAAATTACATGGCAAATCGCAAAATATATATTTTTATTAAATTGAAATGTTTTTGAAAGTCAGTTGCATTTGACGATCACCTGATCTCTTTCGTCGTTATCAAAACTCTTGCAGGAATTCCTGATCTGCTTATGCATAAGAGAACAAAAAAATATTTAATAATATGGGGCCTTCATTGGGGAAATACTTGACATATTATATGGTATAGATAAATATAACCGAGAGTATAGGCGGATGAACAGACACCCATATGTGCATAGCTATATTACCTTGGCTGTCAATTCTGATCAAGAATGTATATAATTTGTGTTGTCCGTCATGCCGCGATCTGCGTGTTATTATCAAATAAATATTTAGGTATAGAGCTATCGATAAGTTTGTGGAGAGATGGTAATATGTAAAATTTATAGACAGGCCGACGAATACCCACTAGTCTAGCTATCTTTGCACATAAGTTCTCTTATGAATTATCTAACATTAAATGTAGATATACATATTTATTGAGAAGTACAAAATATGATTTTCTTCATAAATTTCCTTTCTTTATTTCGTAATCCAAAACCCATGAGTTAAATGAAGTTCAATGAATGAAAATAAAATGTATTTTAATTATGTTAAGCCAAATTTCACTTAAAATAAATTAAACTGCAAAAATTTTCAAGAAATAGAGCAAGCGTCAGCTGCAGGGATATTCAAAGACATGAAAATCGAGTGCACAAACCTTAGCCGAGAACATCACCACTAACAACCAAAAAGTACCTTTACCCTGTTAACCGTTGTACTTTATAAGCTTAACAGTACTTTTTCCTGCAATGGCATTTAACAACAACACATAAATTATATTGATGGTTTTAAACTATTCTGCTATCTATTGTACTCTACAAACTATAAAGTACCATGCGCTGATATCCCATATATATTCTATACATTCTATATACTCTATAAATACAGTTTAGACTTCACAAATAGTTATGACTTGGCCGCCTCTATTCTCACGCACTTGACGCATGTTTGTGCTGCATACGTAAATCAAATTATTTAATGATAGGTTTTGTGTGAGTGTGTGAATGTGTGTGTGTGTGCCACATCGAAATATCATGACTCATTCAAGTGTGCATTCTAATCGATGTGGCAACAACAACAGCATCAGCAGCTCTTGCAAATGTGCGCGATCTTGATGATTAGGTGCGACTGACAGCGTATTATTCACGCAGTCACTTTGCCACAAGAGCAACAAAAGCCGCAACACGTTGCACTTATATAATTTGATGAAAAGAAACCAAACCAAAAAGCAAAAAACGAAAAACAAAAAACAATTATAAATTGCAAAGCGTGCGTATGGCAAAGGCCAAGCGAACTTCGAAGATTGCATCGAAATGTATCTAAAGCTGGTCGAACTGTGCACCGCTCGGGCCTAAACTAGTGGCCCCTACCGCTTGCACCTGCCTCCGAGTCGAGCTTAGGCAGGCTTAGCCACAACTAAATCGAAACTGAAATCGAATAGTGATATGGTAGTACATAGAAGCCTGCACCTCGGCCTTGGACACAGACGCGTTTTTGAATGTAGTGCGTATTCATTCATAACACGAGTACTCATACTCATAGTCATTCTCCGACACCGACTCCGACTTCGAGTCAGAGTCGTAGTCGCAGTCGCAGTCGTACTCACTCGCAGCTCGAGTGGCAATTTGTTATTGTTTTTCGATTTCTGTATCTTTAGTTCTAAGCACAACAAGTTCAGCTGAGCTGCCACTACAGATCCAGCTCCAGTTTCAGCTTCACAGCGAGCTGACAGCTTGGCTCATGACTCAACAGAATGCGAATCACTTTTACTTTTAGCCAAATGCTCATCAAACTGAACTTTAATGGCGATCGACAGTGATCTAGAGAGTTGCCTATTGCCCATTGGCTCTGCCTGACTGGCTGAGTGCAACTCACAGCTGTCTGACAAATTGCTTGCATCCGCTGCGACTTGCGTTTGCCAGCGTTGTGCAAGAGGCAAAATGCAGACGCCATGGCAAAGGGTAAACATTGCCCAACCCAGAAACGTGGCAGCAACAAGTGCTCAACTTGAAGACTTGACATTTAATGTCTAGCATATGCAGTCGTTCACATGATCTTCACAATGAGCAGATGCTTGGGTCTATAATGGAACTGTATCTGTCAAATTATCTGAAAGTGAAAGAGAGATCAATCAATGATACACGAAGTACACTTCACATTTGTTGATTTCAACTCTCAAGTATTATTTGCTGACTTACATTGTAAATTTCGTTAGCTGACGAATTATATTAGCATTGCATCGAATTACCATATAGTACATATATGATTGAGATACGAGCTGAACGAGATATTAAACGAAAACATTTATGACCTCATTAAGCACATTTAATTCTGTTAATGTTCTTTAGAATTCGATGTCAAGTGCTATTGCAATTAATTATCTATAATAACGTCATTCAACGTATATTGTTTACTTTAATGAACATATATATATTTTTAAATATTGGGAGGAATTACAGAAAGAGAAATGTTCAAACACAGAATCTTATTGTAAGAATGATAAAGGTTTTCACAAAGATATAGATACAACATTGATATAATACTGCATGGATATAGATACATAGATACAAAGATACATAGATACAAAGATACATAGAATGCATACAAATTGAAAATTCCCCCTATTTCTCGCATTTTTTCTCATTTATTTATTTTTTCAAAATTTTCCAGTAAAATTTCGCTAATATCTTTACAATCTATTTTCCAATATTTCATATTTTTCTCATTTATTTACTTATTCTAATATTTCCCACAACAATTTCCCAACAATTTAATTTATCTTCTGTTTGTGTACTTTGCAGGGCCTTGGCCACATCAGCGGCTGTCACATCAATCCGGCCGTCACCATCGGCTTCTTGATCGTCGGCGAGATGAGCATCCTGAAGGCGGCCTTCTACATAATCGTGCAATGCGTGGGCGCCATTGCCGGAGCAGCTGTCATCCGGGCAGCTCTCAGCGGCATGCTAACTGGCGGACTAGGCGTTTCCTCATTTAACGCCTCGCTGGATGTGGGTCAGGTGGTGTTGATCGAGGCACTGATCACGTTCATTCTGGTGTTTGTGGTTAAGGCAGTGTCTGATCCGGGTCGCCAGGACATCAAGGGATCAGCTCCACTGGCCGTCGGCCTGTCCATTGCAGCGGGACATTTGTGCGCGGTAGGTTGAGGGAGAATCCAAATAATCAGTTCACATATGAAGAGATTTCATTCCACAGATTAAGCTCAGCGGAGCCAGCATGAATCCAGCTCGCTCCTTCGGACCAGCCGTCGTCCAGGGCATGTGGACCGATCACTGGGTCTACTGGGTGGGCCCCATCGTGGGCGGCATTGTTGCCGCTGTCATCTACAAGTTCATCTTCAAGGTGCGCAAGGGTGACGATGAGGCCAACTCTTATGACTTCTAAGGTCTCTCTATCTTTCTATCTATCTCTCTCTATCTCTCCCTCTCTCTCTATCTGATCATCATTTTCCCTTTTGCTCCCACGGGAACACTTTCACATTCTTGTTGTTGTATCGTCACATGTGTGTGAGTTGCTTATGCACATTCGTCTTTGTCTTATTGAGATTCCATCGGATTCGTTTCCACTTAGATTAGCTCAACGAGAGCCTCACAATACAAATTGCATAGTTTTTATTTGTTAAAGAATAAAAATCGCTTTGTTTTAGTCGTACTAACACTTAAAATATATTGAATATTCTATGTTTAGAGCTTAAGATAAGTAAAATTCGCATTAATTGGCCTTAGCTACACATGTGCAACGTGCAGCACAGATTCGAACCTCGAAATGCGATTTGCTAAGCCCACATCACCGAATTATTTGTTACAAATTGTTATTGTGTCTAAGTAAATAAATATCGAGCACAAATAAACATATTTCATAAATTACGAATTATATGTGTAATAAAATATATAAAAAAAAAACAAACATTTTGTTTTATTTGAAATGCTATAAATACATTTTCAATGAAAACTATATAATAAGAAGCAAATGAGTTGCTAAACAGAAATTCCCCTGTATCGATTATTATTGTAAAAGGCAGTTAAATATTTTCCCACTTTGTAGATATAATTTAAATATAATGAAACTTTTTTATTCACTGTTAAGTTTATCTTCTTTATTGTAAAAGGCATTCAAATATTTCGCTACTATATTTTCAGTTATATTAAATATAATTTAAATACTATTGGACTTTTTTATTTCTATGAAATAAATAGTTAAAAAGAACATTTTTGCTATTTCATTTGAGATTGCTGTTCGTAAAAGACGTCATGTCAGATTGTTTTATGGCCAGCTGTCCTCATGTCTGTTTGTATATAAGAGAGACTATTACTCATAGAGTCGAAGTCGAAGAGTCTTACTTAAAGTTTTAAATTTATTTAAAATTATAATTGGTTTTTTAACATTGTTAATTTCGGAATTGCTTTAATATATTAAAGCTTTATCTTATTAAATAATAGTAATTAAATAGTAAATAGCTGAAAATCTGATAGTTCAAAAACAATTTATTTTAAATAATATTGCAACATCATTATTTTATCCTCAATAATTCATTTATATTGACCATCTAAAATCGTTGCCTACTTTTAAGCGTGAATTTTAATTCGAATTATAAATGCCACGAATTATACCGAAAGCAAGAATTATGTGTTGCATACTTTTAGGCATGAGTTGAATATTGACTTCTAAAGGAAATTTCTCTACAATTGACCAGTTTTTAAGTAATTTGATGCAAGTAAAGGATATTAATCTGACAGAAATGTCAATTCCTGGCTAGCCTTGCCCTTTAGTGAACTCTGCTGCACTTGGCTAAATGTGTAACATACATAAATTACAAAGTAAACAAAATGTAATTTTTTCTGTTTATTCACAATGCATATGAATGTGTGTGAATGTTAATGTGAATGTTAATGTGAATGTCCCTTGGCGAATGTACGTGCTAATTGAAGTTCAATAACAGCTCGATTTGCATATGACAAACTTCTCTCTGTTCATTCATGCAAAATGTGATTGAAAACAAAAGTTCTTTTGCGTCATCAGACACAGCACAGACACCATATGCGGGTGTTGTTGCCAACCAACAACAACAGCAAATACCAAAATTAACTCCATTAAAAACGCGACGATAAATATGTTACAAGGTAAGTCGCGCACGCGTGCTCATCCACCCGCAGGTAAGTAAATTAAGCGGTGCTCGTTTGTGGGTTTCACCGCTGATAAGACTTTGCCAAGTTGCCCTCCACTGGCGTAGCGGGCAGTAGCCATTAGCAGCCGCTACATACACTACGAGAAATGTGTCCCAGCTTTGTTTCGTATTGTTTTGCAATTTAAGCGAACCGAAAACATATTACTCATGCGCTTTCCACGAATCGGCTAAGTAAATTTAATACGCTTTTCGCAGCGGGCGCAACAGTAGATGCTCGTCTCGGCAGTTCGACAGGCGATCAGTATGAAACGCAAGCAGCACGCGACAACACGAGTAATTGAATTTTGAAATAATGGCATTCCAATTGAAGTTGAATTCCATATGCCTGCTCTGGCTGTTGATGCAAGTGCAAGTGCAAGTCCAAGTGCAGGCACAAGATATTCCTGTGGAATTTCCCGAAGATTTTCCCACAACCACTGTGGAGGCTGTTACAGAGTTAGCGGAGACAACAACCACAACTGCAGCAACTACAGAGCCTGCCCCAACAACAACAACAACAACGACGACGACAGAAAGAGGCACAACTGATGCACCAACTGTAGAAGCAACAACAAGGCCCAGCACAGAAGCTGCACCAGACACTAGCACGCCAGCTTCTCCATCTTATACGCCGCCCACATTCGTTCCACAATTTCCCAGCCGCCCATCAAATCCACAATTTCCCCCACTCTTTAATCCCTGGCTCTGGGACTCGAATGAGAGTGGCGCTGGGCTGAACTGCTATCTAAAGGAGCAGGCAGAAAACCATTATATTCGCTGGAGCTGCGGCTGTAAGTAGAACGCAATATCTCTCAGATCAGATGCTATATACTATATATAATATTATTGTATTATAAATGCATTCTCTATTCGATTGCGCAGACAGCAGCTGGAAGCCAACGACGAGCTGTTATCGCTGCTGCTATTACAGCTACAGCGGCTATGCTGGCTGCAGCAAGCTGCACGAGGGACGCTGCAGCAGTATAAGCTATTCCAGCTGGGAAACTTAAAATAATGGGAATTGGCTAATGCTCTAACAAGCTCATACCAGAAGGAGAGACACAGAGAGAGGGCGATGGGGAATTGTTTAAATGAATATATAAAATGTCTAATTATGGCAATTGAGGGCAATTATTCAGCAATTACAAATAAATATTCACTAAATATCAGTTTTGTTCACTTGAGTATTTTATTGCAATGGCTTTGACATTCCATGCACGTGATGTTCAGTTCAGGTTGTAGACATTGCCCAGATTGAGGAAACAATCCTTCAAGTGCTGCTGGCACTCACAGAAGTCCGGAAATGGGGGCGCCAGCACCTCGTACATGATGCGCAGCAGATCGACAAACTTGTTGAGCGCCTTGGCGTAGTCGCCTGTGTCGTAGAGCCGTTTGGCTGTGCGCGTCATCATCTCAGTGTCCTGCATGACCTTCAGACCCTTCAGTATGTTCGTCAGCTCTCCGCAGGTGACGCACTTGATCATGAAGTCATTGCAACTGGGCGGCACCTCAATGATCGCCGCACAGTTGTTGGGCGCCTCGCAGCGGAAGCGTATGACGTCCCTGGGCAACTGATCGAACAGCGGCCAATTCTCCAGGCACGCATCGCAGTTGCACTCGAACCAGTACAGCTCCTTCAGCCTGGCCTGCCGATCCTCGCGCTTGTCCTGCGTGTAGATGGGCCCATAGTTCTCATTAATGGGCAGTCCCGCCTCCACAGGGCGCACGCTGTTAATGTGGATGGTGTTGCCGCGGAAGTACCTGACCACACCTGGATCACACGAGTGATTGAACAGCGCAAGCGTCGGGTAGATGGCGCCGCCAATGAAGATCGACTTTTCCCTGCCCTCGGCCCCGTATTTGTGCAGCTCGGCCACCTCGTGGGTGTTGAACTGAATGAATTGCAGACAGCGCAGCAGCAGCCCGCCAATGGCGCCCACCTGCTCTGACTGCGGCTCGCTGCCAAAGTAGCCCGCCGCCTGCAGGCATCTGGTGAGGAAGCGCGCCATCAGCACATATTGGAAGAAGTTCGACGCTGGTCGATCCTTCTGATGCCGCTCCAGATGTGCAACGCGTCGAAAATCATCTTTGGGCAGACTGCAAATAGAAACAGGGAATTAGCAATCACCCAGCAAATTCCAAATGGCAATGGGTAATGGCCAATGGCCAATGACCAATGGCAAACCTCAACAACTGTTCCAGGGACAGCTGCTCGTCCAGAGTGGATCTCAGCTGCAGAAAGTAGTCCAGCGGCTTGCTGGCAATGATTCGCAGCGCCATATGATTGTTGATCGAGGCGCCGGAGCGCCAGATCACAGGCAAAAGCCCGCACTCGAACTTGTGGTACTGGACTGCGGCCTTCTGCTGGCACTGCTCCGAGCAGTAGATGACATCCGAGCAACCCGGACAGGCCACAGGCACCACAGTGCTGAAAATAGTTATGTAAAGTGTAAAAGAGTTGTGAAGTTAACTTGCTACAAATAAACAAATAAAAGCTGAATAAGTAATACATATAAATAAAGAGATTTCCTATAGAGATAAAACATTTCGCTGAAAAAAAACTTTAAATATCAAATGGAAATGGTGAACATGTTGAAGTATTGCTATGATTGGCTTACGATTATTTATTGTTAGTATTATTTAAATTTATTTATTTATTTGTTTAGCCAATGTAGCATATAGTTTGACCTCATGCAATTCCGCTCCTATCCTTCCCGCTTCTGCTTTATCCGTGCGTTGGCTCTAATCCCATCCCAACTGTCAGCTTCTTACCGACGGGTTCTTTCAGACCTGCTGTAGGTCTAGGACTCTATAAATTATTTGTAGGAGTCACTAGGGAAAAACTAAGAGATAAATATATACCAGCCATAGAACTCCTTTACAAATGCTATTTGTTTGGTATACCTGAACATTTTGGAACTCTGTGATATTATTCATGAATATATAATAAACATTATTCATTAATGCATGTTCAAATACCATCAAAAGCAATGAAAAGTATTTAAAATAAGTCAAAATTTGAAATCCGCAATTTGCATCCGCTTTGAATTGGATTATCTCTTTAATTTGCAGTGTAAAGATATTTACTATATAATCAAGTTGACTGCACTTATACTTCAGTATGATGACTAAATTGACTAATTTGATCAGCGAACAATAAGATTTCAGGCAGGCAATGTATAAAGCAGATACTGATCGACGTTGTACATCTCTCAGCGCCTATATATTGATATTCTTTATAATATTTCCCATTATTTATGTTTACTAGCACTAAGCGCATACAACACATAGATGAGACATCTAGAACAAACTTTTGTGGTGGTAGTGGTACTAGTCATTAGTTGCAGAGATACTGATATATTATACATATAATAGACATACAATTAGTTCTATGATTAATGAAGTATTCTGCTACATACATACATGTTGTATATATTATCTATATATACCATATATACATATATATAAAAGCTATTATAAAATCTCGCACTATATTATCTCTTATCAATATTATTTAATCTTTATTTACTCTAAATTTGTTGTACATATGAAACCTCAATTTCAGCAGTTTTCCACTGTATACGCGTATCTACAGTAAACAAGAATCAAATCACCACACTGCCCACCATTCATTATCAAGATTATCTTTCACTGGACTCACTCTGATCTACTACACTACATTTGATCTAAAATTATTGTAGATATCAAACCTCTCATCACTTAGCCTCCATATCAAATCCCATAGATACACTTCACACTTTCATAACAATTTCTGGCTGATCTCTCACTTACCGCACAAAGCAATATTCGCAGTGCGTCTGAGCGTATTTCTCGAGCAACACAGCGACATAGGGACGCTCGACTAGCAGCTCCTGGCCCACCTGCACATCGGCCGCTGCGCGTGCGAATCTGCCCTCCTGCGCATTCTGATCGATGCGAACCAGAGGGCTAACGAACTCCTTTTCATCGGGCAGCGTCTGAGCTTGCTCCAGAGTTGCAGGCGAGGCGTTGGCTTGCTTTAATTTCTGCTGCTTGGCAGCTTGCTTGGCCGTGCGTGGATCCTTCTCCAGCATCTTGATCATGGTCATGGCATCCAGATGCAGCTTGGATCGCCTGTCAGCGGGCAGCGTGGAGTCATCCGTGGCCGTGATGCATTTTCTAGACATAAATCGAAAAGTTAGAGCAGATCTAATAAAATTGTCAGCTTGACCCACTTGAAGGCGTTGATCGTGCGCGGATAGTCCTTCAGAGCCATATAACAGCGCGCCTGACGCTCGTACAGCTTGTAGACGAGATCCTTGGGATACTCCAGCTCCAAGGCGCGTCTGATGTCCACCAAGCACTCGCTGTGCTTCTGCATGTGATACAAAGTGGCCGAGCGATTGGCCAGCGCAATGGAACGCTCCGCAACTGAGGCAAGTAGAAGTCAAGTATAAGAGTTATGTATGTATATAGTATAAGAGTTGCCTTGTGCAAGTATAAGAGTTCTACTCACTCTTGTCATGTGGCAACGTCACATAGCATCTGCTGTAAAGCAACATGGCCTCCAGCCATTTCTTCTGCTTGAAGGCTGTCGTGGCTCGCTCCTTCAGCTCCTCTGCGGCAGTTGCATTCTTTCCATTGAATTCCCGCTGCACTTGCAGCTCCGCATCGCCGGCACGCACCCAGGCCAGCTGGTCCACATAGGCCACGCGCTCGTCATCTGTGCCACATGCTGACAACTTGGCTATGTCCGCCTCGCAGCTGGCACCGCCCGCTGCCCGCAGCTTCAGATAGTACTCGGCAAAGAAGCCCTTCTGCTGGCTAAGTGGCATTTTCATGGCGTTGACTCAATATTTGATTGAAAATCAGCTATCAAATCTCAAATTATGCAAGTAGTGAAAATTTTAGAACCGCTTCTGTCGCCGCTGAATACTGCAATCGCACTGAGTGGCCTACAACGTGTGGTATCCAGACAAACGATCGGGCCTTTTATTTTTAGATCTAAGAAGCATGCTATTCAGAGCAGCTGAGAAAGATCGAGATATGCGAGATACGCGAGACGCGAGAGCGCGTTTAACTTAGAATTTGTTTACAAACAAATTTTCGAAATACTTTCTGATACTCTTCTCTTTCGATTTCCACACAGCCGGCAACGCCGCGCGCCGACTGAATACAAAGAAACCCGTCAGCATCGGCAGCTTTTGGAATTTCACCTTGGACTGGCTGCACAGTTGTTCATACATGAAAACACAGTTAAGTTTATTAAAAAAATTCCCTAAATTTAGCTGTCGAATAAAAGTCAATTATGGCGGTAGCCACTCTCTTTATAAGATGTGAGTTTTCTGGCGCGCATGCCCCATTCGCCTCTTTAGCTCAGTGGCAGAGCACTGGTCTTGTAAACCAGGGGTCGTGAGTTCAATCCTCACAGGAGGCAAAACTTTTTTAAAAGTTCTTATCAAATATTTATTTCATTTTTATTAATTTTATGTTGAAATTAAACAATAAAACAAACTATTTCAAATTCCATTATAATTACGTAATTGTTTATAAATACGTTCAGCAATTTCATGATTAGCTTTAACGCAATAATTAAAGGTTTAATAATTCTATAATGTTTTCAATTCGTTTATTATATTATATACAAATTTATTAAATATTTAAATAATATATAGATAACATTATATACATAAGCTATATTAAATAATATCATACAATTTAATAATTAGTTTAAAATTAACATAAGAATACGTTTAGTATTGTTCGATTGAAAGAGACTAGATGAGATCATGAGAAAAACATAGAAGTGTACGCTAGCTTAGTAAACTCTCGCTTGCAAGAAATAAAGCAAAACATATTTAAATACACAAACAAAAAATATATTCAAATTATTTATAATATTTGCAAGCTTTTAGTAGCAATATATCCACTTAAATATAATTCATTTAACAATATAAATAATATAATATATAAATAATTGTCTTTCAAAACTAGTATTTAAAATTTTTAAAATATTTTATAGTTATCAATTATAAATAAATAAATAATAATAAAAATAATAATAAATAAACATAAATTATTAACATTATTTTTAAATTATTAGTAGTACCATATACAGTTAAATGTAAATCATGAAAAAAAATTATTTAATTTATATCATTAATTGCCATTCAAAACTAAAATTTAAACTTTTAAAATTATTTTTAATTTATTAACAATTAAAAAAAATAAAAAATTATAATTTGTGAGTTGCCTCCTGTGAGGATTGAACTCACGACCCCTGGTTTACAAGACCAGTGCTCTGCCACTGAGCTAAAGAGGCATGAGCAACGCGCCACTCTAAAACCGATGATAAGATCTGTGCATGCGACGGTGTTTGTTGTTGCCTGTGTAATTTCGTTACTCGGGGGCTGTTTGAACAGTTGGCAGCATGCTTGCCTCGCTGGCTGGCTGGCTGCCTGGCTGTATGAGGCGCAGTTCCATTAGGGCATTAGCCAATTTAAAGACGTGTTAATGCTATCTGCGATTAATTTTATGTCGGCTCTGATGCCAAGCCAAGTGTTATCTAGCATCAGCCAATTGCCTTGGAAATGGAGCCAGCACCAGCTGTCGAGCTGCTGCTGCTGCTGCTTCTGCTGTCTGCATTTGTTTGTCCGACTAATTAAGACAAGTTGGTTCTGGAAATGTTCCAAATGTCTGCAATGTGTAAGTATGTACTTTCAAACAGCAATTTGTTATGGTAACTTGTAAAGAAGAACGCGACTGTGGCCGGGCCTATTCTATTCTCTTCTATCTGTAACTGTGACGTGGGAAACCCAACTGATGTTTGAGCAGTTCCACAGACTTTGACTTGATTGTGAAAATGGAGATATGAACTATGCCAGAAGTTACAGTTTATTGGGATTATACACAAATATATTTTAAGAATGTCTGTTATAATTAATTTGTAATGCCTTCAAGTGTGAATTTTGATATTGAAAGAAAAATATCTTATTTGTGTTTATACTTTACTTTAGCTAAAACTTAATACATTTTAATGAATAAGATAATTCTAAAATTATAATTTAAATAGTTCTCTCAGTAAAGACCTTTTTGCTTAAATCTATCTATAGTTTCACAATGAAAAATAAAATTTGAATGATCTTTCATTCACTACATTCAGGTAACTGCCTCCACAACTGTACTTTGCGCCCATAAATGTATATGAAAAGCATTTAATTTCTGAGCCATTGTAGTTGCAAGCGTAATATGCAGTCTGCGCTCATATCGAGTTACGATGCGACAGCCCTTTCGCTATTGAAGCTGGATGCGTTATGCAAATTTGGCGTGTCGCACAAAAGGAGAAATGCGTAAATTACAGTGTCAACATTACAACGCCCACTTTCGCTTTTTTCTTCCTTTCGGGGTGGTATACCGCTGTGAAAATGCATTATGCACAAAGGGAACGCGATATCGAAACCGTGAACTTACCTCAAAAGAGGACGTAGCCTAAGGGCGAATGGACGACTGGGCGAATGGCCATGGCGACGGCGATGGCTGTATGGTAATTTCATAAGCTGTTGAATCGCAGCATTGACTTTGGCATTGTAACCCTTTACAACGTTTGTCAGTGTTGGAAAACGATCGAAAGGGTGGCTGTTGTCAGGCGAATGGGCGACTGGACAACATGTCAAAAGCCCTTGCTCGAGTCATCATCAATCAAAAGGGGCCTGACGAAGCACTACAATCTATGTAAGTCGCAAATAAACGATGCTTACACCAAATCCGACAGCTGTCACTTGCAGTTGCTGTTGCAGTTGTCATTGTTGTTGTAGTTGTAGTTGTAGCTGTGCAGTACAGTCAGTCCACTCAGGCCACTCAAAGGATGCGTCCTGTTAATCACTGTTACAAGTCTGATTGAACCACGGTCCATTATCAATAGAGTTCTCGCTCTTTATGGCCTGTCATTCAGGCGCAAAATATTTATCACTCTCAACAGCAGCAGCAGTCGTCATACCGATTCCCATTCTCATTCCCCTGCCCCTTCCCCTTCAGCTACCCCTAATTGTAGTGCATTGTGCCTGATTGTGAGTGTGAGCTGCGATGTCTTTCCCTCACTGATTATTCTACCGCTGCATATATGCAAATTCATGTGGAATAAATGACCTACCTACCCACTCTCTAAATGATTGTGGACCCTAACTAAATGCACTCGAGTGCCGTCAGTTAATTACAGTTTTTACTACGTTTTCGATTCTTGATTGTGCAAAAATTTCATTAAATTTCCGTTGCAATTGAAAAACTGCACTACTTATACCTTGGCAAACTGTAAACAGGGTATATTGATTGGGTGTGCAAGTTTGTAACATGGCAGAAAAAGGCTTGCCACATCACATAAGTGTGATGAGAGGAGTGCTCATCTAACTATCTACCTATTTGTTGTCTGTCTAATGCATCGATCTCGAGAACTACAAGAGCTTATATGCCCAAGCTATTACAAGTTAAATATTCTTCTTTAATACCTCTCTTAATTTTCCTAATAACACTAAAAGTTGATGCGCAGGCTTAATTTTTTAAGCATATTACGAGAACTATAAAAGCTAGAGACACGCAATTTTGAACATAGGTTCTCGTATAGTAGAGAAAGACCATAAATATAATATTTAAAAAAAAAACATACTCAATTTCTGCTTAAAAATCAGTTATAAACAGTAAAATCTTGTTCACTTCTCCGTTTTTAGGGTATTTGCTAGTCGTTCACTCTCCACGCAACAACACTCGTATTCGTTTCTGTTTGTTATTGTTGTTGTGCAACGGACTTCCTGTACTCAGTGCACTCTATTGTGGCTTCGATGTGTATGGACCCCACCCATAGACCCGCAACGCAGACAAATGGACGGCGGACAAAGCAATTAAAGGCCTCAACTAAATTGTTAAATCGTATTGCAACATAATTGAAACATTTTTAGCCAATCGAGCCGAAATCTCAAATGTAAAATGTCACTTCTTGTGGGTGTTGAGCTATGGCTCTTGACATTTTAGCCGTCATAAATTATTTATAACCATTTGGGGGCAGCCATTGTGTGTGTGGCTTAGCCTGAAGCCAAGAAACAACACTTTTAGCATGTTTTATGGCTCTTGTACATATATGTAAATTGTATTTGTGAAGCCGACAAACGAGTTTCGTTCCTCCAACCCCCCTCGGGCGATGCAAATTTAATTGCGCTGTTTAATTAATTTAAAACGATCATTTAAATAAATTTGAGTTCAAGTTGAAGTCTCTGTTGACACACAGACATGTTCGCATTATTCAAATTCAATTCGAATCACTTTGCTGACATTGAATAGACATCGCGACACACAATGGACACACAATCGACACACAATTCAATTGCATCTCAATAGACTTAAGCTGAGAAATCCATTTTAATGGCTCAGCCCTGAAGTTCGATCTATTCAAGCTGACTTAACTGCTGCTGCTGCTTATGCTTTATTGGCTTGAGAGCTTGATCTATTATCATTATACGCAATTATCTTGAATTCTTTTCTATTTCAAGTTTTTTCTGTATATAACAAAAATGCATAAGTATTTTTGTAGAACAGTTTAAACTATGCTCTTAATAGTCATTAGCTAAACTCATTCATATATTATAGAATAACATCAGCTAAAAGACATTTGTTGAATATCCATATATGCCTGAAATATATGGCAAATAAATTAGATCAGTCCATTGTCTGATCTGTTTCTATACCATTTTTATGCTCAGTTCCAATTCTATAAACTGCTTAATTCATGGTTCCAATGAGTTTTCATACAATAAAGCTACGATCAGAACTGAACTGATAAATTAGTGAGCTATTGTTATTATCAAAAGCAAAACAGTTCTATCAAAAGTCTCTTCAAAAGTTCGTTTTCGAAAAGAAAAGAATTTACTGATCTTGATTTACTGCCATTCAGAATAAGTTCTAGAGCCAGGAACTGCAAGTTTTGCACTTGAATCAGTCAAGTTACCTTATAATAACTAATATCAACTTATCTATAAATATACCTACAGATATGTTCATAAAAATAGTAGTGCAACTGAAATGTTGGACAACAAAATTTAGTGCTAAACAAAAATCTTTTAAAACAATTGAGAGTATTAAGATCAACATAAATATATATGTATATATTTTATATTTAATTTATATATACCCATATTCAAATTGTATTCAAATTATATTTAATACAAAATTTTGGTGTCCAACATTTCAGTTGCACTATTATTTTTATGAACACAGCTGTATATCTCAACAGTAAAAGTAAATATTTTTATCGTAAACGAGCATGCAGTTGGTTAAGCCCAACTACAACTTTACTACTTGCTGTCTCTATGTTTTACAACCAAATTCCAATCAATCAGTTGGCTCAGCGTGCTATATTAACATATATAACACTATTAAATACCCATTGTGTACAGCTATAAAAGTTAATAGTAAAAGCCGAATTTTAATGCATTTAGGTCAAACATTTATTGGCAACTATCGTATATAAACATATTGTAAAAAGCTCATCTTCGAACTGAAGAAACATCTAAGCAGAGACACAATTATATGGCTACTATATAAAAGATAATGGTAGTATATCTACAATATATAGAAATTTTACTGCTTTAAATGTGTATATATAAATGTGTAGATTCCACTAGAGATATGTCCGATCTTAATAGTGACTCTAGCATATGTCTTTGTATGTAAAGTTATTATTGACTCTACAGTTGGCTACATTCTACTGAACGGTTCTTCTTTGCCAAAAAGCTCTAAATTTATGACTATGCAATGGCTCTAGTTTATTGCCAAATAACTGCTGAATAGCTGCTGAATGACTGCTGATTAACAGTTCTGCTTTGCCTAAAAGCTCTTAAGTTATGGCTATGCTATGACTCTACTCAACTGGAAAATAACTGCTGAATGACTGATGAGCAACCGCTGAATAACTGCTGAATAGCTACTAAATATGAATGTTTCTTGTCAATTGCTTAGAGCTTAAAACAAAATCAATTGCAATTAATTTATTCTCGCTTATCAAGAACTTCCCTAACCTTGGCTTTTTGGGACTTAGTCCGAAACCAATGCCAAAATTTGTTCTATTCTCAAATGGCTTTGTCAAAACTCAATGGTCTAGCCTAAGAGTTTATGCCAAAGACAATGATGTTAGTATATACATATGTATGTAATTATCTTTATATTTATATATTATATATATATACTCTATATATCCTATATATACTCAATATCTACTCTTTGCTCTCTATCTAGTTAAGTTCCTCGACATCTTCCTTATCATGATCTGCGCCAAAATTCAACACAATTCAGCTGACTTTTAGAGCTACATTTGGCATCATTCAATTGCCAATCTTTACTTTAGTTTCATGCAAATTCTTACCAAAGTTTTAAAATAACTCACAGCTGGCTATAGGAGCGTAAACTCTATGATTCATATACAAATTTAACTTTCGCTACCTTTTCAGAACTTTTTTGTGAGTGTTTTCCAATCATTCAATTAAATTTACCTCCAGGCATTAGTGTTGCGTTCCAAACGCCACATGTGTTTTCCCAGTTTAGAAAAATTTCTAAAAAAAATAAATAAAATAAAAGCAACGCAACGGGATAACAGAGCAAAGCGACTGAAAATTGGGAATTCGAAATGTCAGCGGGTTCGAGGAGCCAACAAAAAAAAACAAAAAACCAACAAAAGCCATAATTGAGTTTTCATTAATGAAACTCTTTGGCTTCGAAATTAATGAAGAGCCTTGATAAAAATTAAAAACTAAGTGAAAAACTTAAATAAAGAATCTGAATGTTGACGGAAAAGCAACAATGGAAAATGCGCTCTCGACTGTGCAGTGATTCAAGTGGAAAACAAAAGCTAATGCCAAATGTGCGCCGCACATTAAAGGGGGTGGAAAGGCAGCAACAACAACAGCAACAACAACAACAGCAACAAAAACATTGGCTTACAATTTTGTGTCGAGTGGCGTCGGCGTCGGCGTCAACGGCGACAGCTGCAAGCGAATTGCCGCTGCTGCTGCATGTGACGCGTGCGCAGGATATGAAGGATGCAGGACATGTTAGCACACCACGTCGGACACATAAGCCTGTAACAATGTGCATGTAAATCGTTGCGCCAGCCCGTAGAGCCCTGCTCTAATACAGTTACAACCTGAGCCAGAGCCTGTGCCTGAGCCTGAGCCTGAGCCTGAGCAGATTGATGAGTTCCTTTCCCCCTGACAGCCTGTGACGAATTGCAGCATTGCAGCCTCACTCTCTCGTCTCGCTCGTCCTTTTTTTTATGAAATATGCTCTCTGTCGGCAGATAGGCAGATCTGCCTGTCAACGCAGCGCTCATTTTGTTGGATGCCAATTTTACACTAAATCAGGCAATTTCTCACCCAAATCCTGCTTTGTTCACCTTTTTCAGGGTCGCTCAATAAAAAAAGAGAAAAGAAAAAAAAAATTAAGCTGCTAAATGCAGCTAATAAAAATCGAATGGGATTTGCGACGAATTAATGCACTCACTCAGCGCCTTGAAATCGTTTTGCGGTTTTGCTTTAATGCGATTTGAGATCAAAAATGAAATTTTAGAGCAGCACTCAATAATAAATGGGTTTGATAATCTTTATATGTGTAATGTTTAGGGTAAGTTTTAGATATGGCTAGGTTTTCTACAAATTTTGTATTATTTATATACATTCAAAAGTATCGAAGTAATATCTAACTGCATTTGGTATTGCCTGAAACCATTGAAATTGGGAATTCAGACTAAGTTCACGAGGCAGACCCCATAAAGTAGATGTTCTAGATCAAGATGACACGCTGACTCGATATAGCCTTGCCAGTCTCATGATTCAACCATATCCTTAATATTGTTAATTTGCTATTGTTTTTTTTAAGCCTAACTTGATTGCCACAAAAGTAGGTGATTTTAAATTTCCTGAGATGAATATTTCGCAATTTTGATAGTTGAGACTTTGTCATATGGATGCCTTTATCATGTTCTGAAAATTTGATTTAGAGAGTCCTTCTAATTACAAGTCCTTCGATATATATATATTTATATATGATAAACTAAAATGGTATTTCCAAAAAGAAACGAATAAAACATCTTCAGATTTCAAATACAAAACTTATTAAAAATGAATTAAGTTTATTGTGTATTATAGTTTGGTATTAGAGATCTTCCATGTTCTTAAGATGAAGTAAAGAATTTTTTAAAAATTGTTTTATTATAAACAAATATTATTTTAACTAAATACAATGAATATACGAGATAGTCACAGTCAGAACATTGAATTTTGATCAGCATCAACAGCAGCTTAGCTTGCCTATTGTATTTGTTCTGCTATCTGTATATCTCAGCTTGAAATATGAATAGGTTCATCACAGAGACTGTATATAAACTATATATACTATATTATATACATGTATACACTATATATATGCCATTGCCAGCGCTCATCATATTTAACTCAGTTCTCTGCGAACAATGCTCTAGAGCTGAGAGAGCATCATTGTTAGAGCCATTTGAGTGCTATACGAATTTATATGAGGGGCATATTAGTGCACTCTCCACATATGCACTCTACACTTACATATGTCAGCTTCAACAACTAAACAGAATAATCATACAGATCACTTTGCAACTGTAACCGAAAGCGAGCAGCTGTGTTTTACTCTTGTGCTTGCCATAGAGAAGAAGCCGCAAGTTGGGGACTGAACTCTATTGGAACAAAGCTTTCAATATCATAGATATATATATATATATATATATATATATATATAAATATGTATATATATATATATATATGTATATGCTATATAACTATGTTTCATATCCGAATCTGAGAGAAAACTCCACTATATTTGCTGTATGCATAGCTAGTACTAGTACTAGTACTCGATTAATTAGAACTAAAACACGAGCCTTGACTCTTGTGGCTCTTTAATGAAAACTAAACTTTATTATTTTCTATAATTTTTTTGCCACTTAATTTATCTTTTATTATATTTATATTTACAATATTATGATTATTATTATATTGATATATATTTTATATTTCTGTCAACCAAAACATTTCAAATTCTCCAAAGGAAATACTGTGCTGGCTGTGCCTGGGAAATCGTTCTACCATATGTCTGACATAAGCTGCCTACACTGAACGCTTTTGAAGATCCTTTTTGACTCGATTGGGTTTGATGAAATGTGTGATGTTAACGCCTCGAATGTGTACAACAGCTGTTTTATATAAAGATATATATAGGTATATATATATATATATATATATACATATTGTTATATTGTTAAGGTCTCTGACTGTGCGCGCTCAGCACGCGCCAGTTGTTTGTCTCACCTAATTGCAATTACCTTTTTTGGCCTCAAGGCGCAAAGGCAGAGGCCAGGTAAGCGCGACGAGGTTGAGGCCGCCTTGTGAATTTCTCTATGGCCGCAATGTGTGCATCAGATGTCGAAGAAGGCTTCGAATGAAATCGTTTGCCAATGGGATTTGGCCAAAGGGGACGAGGCGCAACATTTGGTCGGAAAGATGGGTCAGTGAAGCGCGCAGAGATCGTTGATCCATTTTGCACGCACTGCTGCCTCGAAACTGAAATCGAACGCACACACACTAACACACACACACACACCAACACACACACACACGCAAGTAGAAGAAGCAGCAGCAGAACAACAACAAGCTGCGGTAATCAAAATGATGATGTGAAAATATTTGTTCATTGGGCATGTCGTTTTCCAGTCGTTTCGAAGCCTAATGGATGTAACTCCATCTGCACATCCAACTTCGTCGGCATCTCCAATTCCATTACAGGTTTCACTTACCAACAGGTGAGGAGCCTGCCAAAAGCCGAATTTCTATGGCCCTAATTGTCATGGGCCACTGAAGCGCAGCCCGAGGCGCAACTTCAATTCCAACTTCGACTCCGATGCGCGTTGATGATGATGATGATTATTAAGATAATAATAACTTTTAACTATGTGCGTGTGTGTGTGTGTGTGTAATTTTTGAAAAATTAATATCCGGTCTTTTGTCTGACCTTGCTCAGACTATATATATATATATATATATATGTATATCAATATGTATGCATTCCATTGCTCGCTAAAACAGTTATCAGCAGCAGGCGACAACTGTGTCAACATGTGTTCGCGCCAGATACAACCTGCAAAGATACAAGATACAAGAAACGAAGACGACACGACACGAGGCAAGCCAATTGTTGGCACAAGTTCGCTACTTAAGCGCCTCTTCAGCAGAGGCCTCTTTAGCTCAGTGGTAGAGCACTGGTCTTGTAAACCAGGGGTCGTGAGTTCAATCCTCACAGGAGGCAATTCCCAGGAGTTTTCTGCTCAGCAGAAAATTCTTCTTTTTTTATAGCCATTGTAAATGGCTTGTGACTGGAGAGAAGTTTTATGTGACTTAGAGGGAATCTCTGGAGTATTTATGAAATTTATATTGTGCTTAAATTATTTATTATTAGTGTATTACAAAGGCTAAACAAACTAACTCTAGGTGTTTTCTTTAACATTCTGATAAGAATCTAGAGTATTTATAATATGTATATCTAGTATTTATGATATGTATATTTAGTATTTATTGCTAGTATTTAATAGAATATATTGTCAACTAGACTATAATTGAAATTTAGTTTTTTTACATTTAAAATATTTTTTGAATATATTGACAGTAACTCTATAGCTTCTATACTATAAATATATTTATAGAATTTTTATGTAACTAACATATATTGTTACTATCTCAAGAAACTCCGCAATTACTTATTAATTTCTATATTTTCTCTTACATATGTACATATATTGTATATAGGTAGTATTTATAATATTAAAATATCTATAATAAATACCTATACTTCTTACTCTCTATACTACCTAACTGGTATATAATAGTTTGCCTTTAACTTAAATCTATTATATACAGATATATATATATATCTTACTTATATCTTTTGCGATAAGCCTAACTAACTAGTAACTATTATATTTATCATTTATATATCATCATTCATTTGACTAACGTTTGAAAAGTTGCCTAATTAGCTATGCTGAAGAATTACTAAAACACAAAAATATTTAATCAATTCATAAAGTTTTCTCTCGAACACTGCCCACAAATCTACGCACTTCATTAGGCGCTCTTATCAAGGCAACAATCAATCATTATTCATTTATATAAAGCCAAAAAAGTATTTTATATCCCACAGAAAGAAACTTGTATGAATAATAAAACAAAATCATATAAAACAAACTCAAGTCTAACCCAAAGTTGATTAATAAACAAATAAATGGAGAGCTTGCTATTTGTTCTAGTAATATCTTAAAATAAACTTGGAAAAGTGCTTTAATTATTACCTAAAAGGAGTTCTCCAAATATCATATATAAAATCCATATCATATATAAAATAGTTAATCTAACAAAAACAAAATTGTTTACAAATCGAATTGAAGTTTTGACACAATTATATCTAGAATATTTATAGCTGATTGGGTTACCAACAGTTATGGGCATATTGAGTTACAGGTAGTAAATAATACGCACAAATAGCACTCGAAATGATATGATAAGCAAACAGTTGACATATCAATAAAAACCAAATATTTGTGTAAGCATTGAAAATGGAATTCAGATTGTAAAGGGATTTGTGCTAAACAGTTCGGAAATGCAATTTAATAAGAAAATATTTATATTAAAAATATATTAAAATAATCAGAGAATATAATAAAATGTTCTGTGAAAATTTCTTGTTTTAACATTCAAAAACTTTTCAGAAAGATCGAGGTATAAAATCTTATTAGTATTTATTCAATCTTTGAATTTATTAAACTTTGAGAAAAGGTTTCATTAAAATAAAATAATTGATTATCTGATTAAAACTTTGTTGATATTTGATTATTGTTTGATCATCTTTCAATAAATTCAATCAGTTGAAAACTCTAGGCTAACGAAGCGAACGCACATCATCCCCGAACCATTAACAATACTTTATCTTATTTTAACAATATTTCTCCTTCTTCTAACAGAACGCAGAACATATCTTCAAATAAGATCTCTTTACCTGGTTTACCAGGTAAAGTTTCTATCGTGTGCAGCAGAAAGTATGACAGCTATAATGCGACGATTATATATCTTAACTTTCTTGTTGCACTTTAATTGCGAAATTGCATTAGTGACACAATTTATGGTGGCGCGTTCAGAGAATGTTTTATATTTCATGGACATGCACTTGGCAACAGGGAATGGCAATGGGAAAATGCACCTGACGCACGATCAACTATGGGGTAAGAACTCTACCCAAAGAGCCACTTCATAACTGAAGTATCACACGCATAAATTTGTATAATTGGTTTAGAGCAAGGGTCGAGCGAGAGGTCGAATACACTGCCAGGCATCACATGGCCATTGAGCATAAATTAGTTCTGCCAGGCAGACAGAGAGACAGAGACAGAGCCAGAGACCCCGTCCTGTTTCAAGTGCCCGAAAACAGAGGAGAGAAAAGCAAACAGAATTACGATTATTTTTGTTGTGGCCTTTGGTTCGCTTTCAATATCAATGGCAGGCGCACAAGTGGAAAACCACTGTCAGTGGTTTGTCTCTGTCTGAGATTTTCCTGGCACTCATGTTTACGTTGCTTGTTTTTCGGGAAAAAGAAAAACCATAAAAAAGTGGCTGGTCGAATGACAGCGACAACTGATTGCCCCCTCGACGTGGCATCCTCGAGGAAGTGTCTGTTGTTTTATGATCTACACACACATATGTAGCATACAGCATAGACATACATACATATACCTCTTCTTTTCTATGTGCTGCTGACAGCAGAAGCAGCAGCAGCTCTTGGTCTTTTGTTATTTGGCTAAACAGAAACAGAATCGAAAGACTCAAGCAACGAACTTTCTCATCTATGGCAATTCATAAACAAAATAAACCGCTTTTGATTTGGTAACAAACTAACGGTTCACTTCTTCTCTTCTTCCTCTCGTTTTACACATTTTTTAATGGACCCGCCGCATTCATTGTGCGCCTTTTGATTTATGGGCGGCAACATTAGCTAATCGAAAGCTCAAAAAACAAACCCACTGGGCGAGGGCAGCCCACTTGAAGCGCGTGCGCGTGCGCGGCATGCGAAAGGACCTTTTGGCATTTTTGGTGCATCCTTTTTTTGTTTTTTGTTTTTTCATTTTTTTGATTTATGTCTGTTAGTTGAGCGTCTGTTTTTAATGATTTTTAATGGGCAAATGTAATCAACGCCGGCCAGGCAGACAGCGACTACAACCCCTACACACACGGGGAAGGGTTGCTGTTTGGGTTGTTGTGATCATTTTAATTGACTTTGCGCACGAGCGCGCACTGATCTGCAGTCGTATCTTGATGCCAGAGCCACTTCACTGGGGTACTCTACCCTCGCCAGTCAATGGGTTTATCGATTCGAAACTAGAACACATTTGCCAGGCACGGAAATAAACATTTAAGATGTGCATCGTAAAAATCTCGAGCCGTTGGCAGCTGTCAAAATAAGGAGACGCCTCCTGCCAAAGATGCCTTCTCAGCGGCAGAGGGAGGAGGGCGTGAGTTCAATGCACTGCAATATTATTAACTACAAATATTTCATCAAGTATTTTTCACTCGAGTCAGGCATCGTCTAGGTTTAGTAATCTGTGCAGCTCTCTTAAGTCGCTCACTCTTCCCAAAAACCCACCACCAAAATAAGCAGAGAGAGAAAGACAGGCAGAAAGAGCGAAGAGTGAGCGCAGAGCGCATGCAGAACGATTGCATGGCGAGGGTAGCCAGATATGTAAGTGCAAAACTCTAGTAGATATAACAAAAGTTTAGTTTGTAATTTTAAAAAAGCAGCCAATACGTAGAACATACTCAAACTTAATATAATCATTTGCTATCGACAACCCAAAAACAAATCTTTAAAGCAAACCGGTTATATTAAATTCATAAAATAAATACAATAACAACATTTAGAAAGCACAAGCAAGTTGTTTGCCATTTTTGAAGTATAATAAATCAATCATAACATCCATTTTAGTAAGAGAAACAACTCTCAGTGGTTTGTCATCATTCCGTTGTGACTCAAACATATTGATTCATTGTCTACTTAGTTTTGTAATATTATATTACACAAAGAATATTCGATTCATCAATAATAAGTCTATAATAAAGTATAGCCAAGTATAAAGTATAACATTAAGCAATAAACTTTAACTCACTGCATTATAACGGCTAAACTACTATACTTGCCCTCGCGCAGTCGTTCAGCCTGCTAACATTGTCGCTGCTGCTGCGCTGCCGCTTCTACTGCTGCTATTGCTCGTGTCGCTGCTGAGCACATTCAGTCAGTGCTCAAGTAGCCGTCGCGCCAGTCGCAACGTAGCGCACGCTCTCTCCGCCATCGCTAGCCTCTATTTCGGTGCACTCTCTTTTACGCTTAACGCCGCACGTCAAGATTTTTCGTATTGTTCTGCTGCGCCTGCGCCTACTGCAAGTCGACTGCGCTGCTGCGTAAGGAACTGCTGGAAGTGGAACTGGAAGTGCAGTCGTCGTCGCGACGACGCATTTGTTTATTTGTGTAAATTTCCTGCTTGCTATTGCCAACGTCGAGCGGGAAGGGGCAGCAAACGGAAATGCAGCGAAAAGGAAATCAAACGTTTGACAAACGGAAATTGAATTGTGCGCGAGTGAACAAATAATTGAATCAAATCAAATCAGCAAACGGCAATATTTAAGCAGAAAGCCAAATCAAACAGTACAAAAAAAAAACATATAATAATAATATGTATGTATGTATATGTATGTGTGTGTGTCTCTGTGTGTGAATAATAACAATAAAGTGAGCCGTGGTTAGTTTCGCTTAGAGCCAACAATAGCCGCTTGCATTGATTTATAGCCCAAGTGTAAATAATTGCCACAAATGAATTCAATTGAAACGAAATTCCTGCATTGATGCGCGATTTGGACATTTTCACAACTGACTCCATTCCACACACACGCACACAAAGGCCACATTTATTGACTGAATTTTGAGACTTTGTGGTAAGTGCAACAATTAACTGCAAATTGGCGACCTACAAGCAACGATCGCTCGATCGTACTTGACAGCGCGAGCTTTAGCTTGTGCGCAAAGGTTGTTTGTCATCTCAGAAGCTAAGTACAGTGCAGCCTGGCTAGAGGCGCACCTTACAGTAATGATGTGGCAATAAGCGAGGCCACTCCTCCTCCTCTAAAAAAAAACAACTGATTATTATGCAATGTTCTTCAGCTGTTCAGCCAGAGATCTTGCACATTCGCATTCACATTTTAGCTGAAATTATATATTACGAAATCTGTCTTAGCCACATTTATATATGTGTCTGTCTGTATATACAGCTAACTCTTTTTGTTCTGCTGCTGCTCTAGACAAAAGAGCTGCCAAAGCTGGTCTGAAAGTAGTTGGTTTATCATAACAATAGAATACTGCTATGGCCTTTCGCAATCGGCAGGGAAAAAGGCAAAGAAAATTGTTAAAAGCTTTTAATTTACGATGCTTACGACGACTATTAAAACGCGATTTGAATTGCTGATGCTGCTGCTGCTGCTGCTGTTGGCCAAGTGCCTGACTTCTATAGTAATTAAAAGCGGCTCAGACAGACACACACACACACACACATACATCGATATACATATATTATATATCGATAGCAATTTCATTTGCCGCAAAAACAAATCAAAAGAGTTGAATCGGAATTCTAACAATATTTCTATCTAGTCTGCCCTTGGCCTCTCTGTATATATAATTAGATATGATTTGCTTTGCGGTTGAGTCACAGTGAAGCCAGGTAATTGTTGAACACAGCACAGCTTTTGTAGCAGGTAGCTGGCTCACGCTGTCTCTTTCTCTTGATGGTCTCATTAATTTCTCTAGCGAATGCCTTTGCATTCGAATGACGAGAGATTCATTGAAATTCCAACAGCCTAAAAAGGGCTGTAGAACCCTTTGGACAGGATGTTGTACGAGTAGTGGGGAGGGCACAGATTAACATATTTTTCAAGACTTTGCTCTGTTGTTGACTTTGGCTCGTATTTGTTTTTTTCCCCCATTTGCCTTTGTTTCTGCGTCTGCGTCTGCGTCTAAGCCCAATCAACGACTTTTTTCATATGTAAATCTTGCTCTGTGTCTAGACTTGATCTGATCTCTATTTCTCCATCTCTCTTGCATGAATTCGAATCTGAAAACTATTTCTAGTTTCACTTTCAATAACAATTAAAAACAAAGTCTCACTCAGCGCGATCTAAATTTACAGATTTCGCTTGCTTTATATATATATCCGATCGAAAACAATTTGCGCTTTCGTTTCGATTGATAACTATAAGTATTAGTGTAGCATAGAAGACTAGCATCTCGACTTTCTAGAGTGTCTCGAGCACTTTGATTTGCATAAGTGTTTTCTGCAGGCAGCACGGACAACTTTCACGCGACCCAAATGACATTCTAGCTGAACCCATTGGCTTTAATTGTTGGCTAATTATCAGCAGCGGCAAGTACTTGCTTCTACCCAGCTGCCAGGTGTGCCAGCCACAACACACCTGGCCTAAACCATATCTCTCGCTCTCTTGCTCTCCACACAGCTGAGCTCTCGTTCAAAGTCAAAGTTGAAGATGAAGAAATGCTAATTAAAAAAAAACAAAAACAAAAACCAAAAAATATAAATTTATTTGTGTCAAGTCTATTAACTAATTTCTGTAATACTCGCAGCTCAGTTTCTCAGTTTTCTTTTTTTCGACTGGTCCATTTGCTCGGCTCAGCCTCTATAAAGGTGATTATTATGTTATTATCAATGTCGCTTTTGTTGCTATTGTCATATTTATTGTTGTTGTTGTTTTGAAACACTTGTGTACATACACATTATATACAGTTGACAATTGTGAAGTGTATTTGAAGCTGTGCTAAAGTGTCACACACACAAAATTCATTTGCACACGAATTGAAGTCGAAACTGTGCCAAAGGCATTCGTGCAGATAGCCGCATTCATTGAGCAGCCAAACCTAAATAGCGCCGTATCAGAACAGGCAGCTGTTCGGAAATACCTAGCAAGTGTTGTTTATGTTTATAAAACACACACAAAACGTACAAAGCCATTGTGTCCAATTGGTATTATCAAAACTCGTTAATAGTCAGGCAAAAAGCAAGAAAGAACACAAAATGTGTGCATAAATGTTGCTTCTCTTAATTTTATACTCAATATATATATTTTACTTAATCATCATTTTTAAAATATTACTCATTTAAAACAACCAAATTTAATAGAAAATAAAAAAAAAAGAGTTTCCCAAATTTGTTTCGAGTTGCCTCCTGTGAGGATTGAACTCACGACCCCTGGTTTACAAGACCAGTGCTCTGCCACTGAGCTAAAGAGGCACATGCGAACATCTTGTCTGATTGGCAACAACATTTACGCCAGCAGAATGCTTCTTAACAGAACGCGGCCAATGTTAACAGCAGCAGTCTGCTTTGGCGTTAACAGCGTCATGTTAAATCAAGCAGTAGCTAACAGAGGCGAACGCATTTGCATTAAATTGACGCGTCATAAACAAACTTTGATTTAAATGTATTTACACCTATTGTTAGCTGGCGGGTTCGTGTTCGTATTAGAAAACAAAACAGGTGTCATCTCCATTTTAGTAATTGTTGAGAATTATTTGCATTGCTCGTATGGCGGCGCACAAGCAACACAAATTGTGGGCGCACTGAGCTCATCTCGCAGCAATTTGTAGGTGCGCAACAAACATGATTTGAAATATATAGAAATGTTAATGTTAATATGTAAATGATGTGTGTACGTACAGACATATGGACATACATATGGCAGGCGACGGGCAACACCTCCTCCAATAACAAAACGCGTTTCAAATTGGACATTTTATACGTGGGGGCCTGACGTCTCCACAAACATTTCAGTTCAACAACAACAACAACAGCAACAATGATAGAGCAACTGTGTAAATGTTATATGCGTTATGTGTGAGTATTTTCAAATGGAATTGCCTTTTGAATTCGTGCATTTAATTTGCATAAAAAGCTCATTACAATTTTCGTTCAGTGCAAAGCTCAGCGACGCGTGGGAAGCCTGGAAGTGACGCCTGGAAGATTGGCAGCGATTGCAGCTTTTCACTCTACTCCACACACACACACACACCACACACATGCTGAGCTCAAGTAATTTATTTATGTAATTGTCAACCGATAGCGATCAGCCATAATTCGAATGCATATTTATGGGCAACGAGAGCAGATCCACTGAGGCGTTTAATTGCTTCGCTTTTTCCCCAGCCAAATGCCTGCCCATCTAGGCATCAACAGAGACATCAAACTGGCCATAGAAGCGATCTTCTCTAATTAGAATTTATGTTCAATTAGCTGAGATATTCTGTAACAGAATATACCCAAATGCCATATAAAGTACGTTTTTTATGTATGTGGGCTTGAAATATTTATTTATTATATGATTTGATGGAATAACAAAGCAAATACGCTGCAATGTACCAAAGTAGTAGCAAAAATAATTTTATTATAAATATTACTATTCAATTATTAAATTATTACTATTAAATATTACATTTCAATATTATTAATTAATAAATATTACTAATAAATTAAAATTCCTTTTTTGTCTATTAAATAGCGATTATTTTAATGCTAAATTAATAAATACTTCTTAAAGTATTTCCTTATATATCACTTAAAAACTAAAACAAATGTGTTTAATGTATGAAAAATATTTACAGTATACCATTACAATTAGTATACAATGTACTTTATAAAGTACCTTTTTGTATTTATACATAATACAAACTTTTTAAAAGCAAATAAATTAAATGTACCAAGCAATTAATAGTGTACCAATATAAAGAGTATGTCCCTACATCACATTAGTACCTTTTAATGCTATAATAATAATAATAAATGCATTTTAAGGGTTAATGTACCAAACAAATAATAGTGTACCAAAAAATTAGTACACATTTACATCACTTTAGTACCTTAAAAAGTACATTTGTATGTTTAAGCGTTAGAAATACATTTTAATTGTTAACTAGTAAACAATGAATAGTGTACCAAAAAATATTATATGTATATTATATTATTGTATATTTTATATATTATACCATTACATCATTTTAGTACCTTAAAAATTACCTTTTAATGTTTAAGCACTATAAGAGCATTTTAATGGTTAATGTACCAAACAAATAATATTGTACCATTGCCACCAATAATACCAGTTTTGGTACATTTCCAGCATACACACGCACACACACACACACGCACACACACACACACGCACACACAAACACACATATGTCTGTATAAGTGTGTCAAGTGTGATTAAGACTGTGTGTTCTGGGAACTTATCTATCCCACGAGACCTTTCCACTCGATTGACGAGTTCGAGTTCGAGCTGGGGCGACATCAATTTCAAGATTTGTGACCGTTTCTTGAGTTCGTTTTCGGCCAAAGTCAAAGCCAAAGCCAGACCAAAGCCACAGTCAACGCCGCGAATAGGCTAAAGAGCTGTCGCGACCAATAGACCGGAATCTATGGCCAACAACAACGAGTTTCTTTCACCTTGCTGATGTCCCAGTTGCTTGACCAGCGCGTCGTCGCCACCGAAAGAGTCAAAAGCGAATGCAATTTCTGTGTATTTCGACATCCATTTAACAGTACATTTGCAACTAGTTCTTCGTTCTTGGACATTACACAGGCCACACAACTGTTTGGCTGTTTAGCTCTTTACACCTGTGCCACCCCACCTCTTGGCCCACCTTACACCAAAACACGCTTATAAACAGATATACTATTTATGTATATATATTTTTAGGTATATTTCTTTTTGTCAAGTTTCTGTTTCACTGTTGACTAACACCGGAAACTGGCAGCCGCTTCACGGCGTGTTAAATGATAATATGTATATAGAAACGAGGGCTGCTAGAAAAGTTATTTATATATTAGGTAACAATTTGATATGTTATAGGTTAAACTTCAAAGAACTCGAAAATGTTCATTGATTATTAAATTATATTGATATTATTAAACTAAGCAACTAAGCTGCAGAAAAATCTATACAAAGTGGTTCGATTCGAAATTTTCTTTAGTTTTTTTTGTTGTAACAAAAATAAAATTTAATTTAATTTCTTTTTAAGTATTAGTGATAAAAGAAGTCGTATAACACTTTAAATCTAAACGTAGATGCATAGGTGTTAGCTAACAGAGACGCAAAATTAGCAGAGGAAATGAAGGCTGCGCTATACTGATGACGCGCAGTGTATCTTATCAGATTTTCCAGGGTATTTGTTAACAGTCTCTTTTTTGTGCTACAAATGAACTGAAGTATTATTATACTGCTTCACAAAATAATCCGAAAACTGAAATTATGAGCTCCTAATTAAGATTATATAGAAAACCATATGAGGAACGGCTACTTTAGACTTCAGATTCAGCTACAGCAAGCCAAGAAGCTTCAAAAAAGTATGGTCTGCTTTAATCAAACTTTCGTTCACCTGTCTTATATTCCCAGTAATATCAAATTTGAGTTAGCGTAATGTTTTTCTATATATAGGCATTTTCATTGTATACAACTTACAAAGCCACCCTCGCAACGACCAAGGCTTGATAATTATCAGGCATAGGCATAAATAAGTACAGAGCTCTGGCTATTTCTTGTGTTTCGTGTTTCTGCTGGTCTTGATCGTGGTCTGGGTCTTGGTATGGTTGCGCTTCAGCGATCACTGCCACGCCCACACGCCCCCTGGGAAAACAGTCGCAATTGCAGTTGCTGTTGCAGTTGCAGTTGCACTTGTTGTTGTTGTTGTTCTTATTGAATTGCGAACAGGAGCCCTTCCAGCTTGGACACGCAAATTGTGTATATTATATATATTGTATTATACATACGATCTTATATATACTCGTATATATACTCGTATATATATATCTATAGTTGGTTGAATGCTCTTCATGCTTGGCTGCAAGAGCTGTGGTGCGCTCTTCTCACGCTGCAACAAATTGAGTGGCAAGTGCCAATGGCATTTGCAGCAAGAACTCTATTCCCAAATGCCCAATCTTCGCTCAGGTAAGATCATCGAGTCGCCAGTCAATTAGGCATTAATGCTAAATTAGATTAATGATGGGGGCCCTCCACACATTAGAGACTCGAATTAGGCTACAGCCGCGACTGGCACATGGAACGTGTCGTGTAGTTCCTGCCTCTCGACCTGCCAGCACGCAAACCCCAGCAAGCACCCAACATGCTGATGAAGTTCTAAGCTGAATTTGTTCTCTACAACAATCTAGCTCGTCGCTCTGGCTATGGTAATTAGTACGGCTGACTAATGACTGCCTTGTTTCAGCTCCCCAACCCAAGGAAGTTCACTAGAAATAGCACAATGTCAAAATGATCTTGTCTACACAGAGATACAGAGATACACACAGTCACAGTCACAGTCTCAGTCGTATCTACTGATTCGAGTACCTGCGGTCGGCAGCAGGTGTTTTCTACACCCCACACAAGTCTCCGATTCAAGGTCTTGAAGCTTTGTAAAATCTGTGTCAAAATTCATAATCACGAATTCATGAGTTTGTCAAGTGGGATTATGAATTAGTCAAACTATGTTGCCTTCATCATTAGACATGGCTGCAAGCCAAATCAACTTTTTCCACTCTGCTTTGTGTTCACGCTTTGAATCAATAGTTTGATTTGCGGAACCAGTAGCTCCATTTGTGTTTAAGAACTTCAAGCTTTGAATCAGTAATTCTATTTGTGTTCTCATTTGAGTTACTAGTTCAAGTGTTGATTATGTTCATGGTCATGAATCACTAGTTTCATTTCTAATCCTATTGTCAAGTGATAATTCCATTTGCGCTCAAGTTTTGATTTACTAGTTCCGTTTCCATTTAAATTAATGGAAAGGCAATCATAATTTGAATCAATTATTGATTTGTCCTTAATAATTGTTTGTCCAATAATTTATCTTCTGAACCATAAGTCGTTCTCACAATCGATATGTTCCTCTGCCTATCTTTGTCCATCCATATATCTCTTTATCTTTGTCTATTTATCTCTCTATTTCTCTATCTCTTTCTAATTCAGTATTTCTCTATCTTTGTCTTACTGTGTCTCTCCCTGTACCTCTTTGTCACTAAGTCTCATTGTTTCTTTGTCTCTCTCTATTCTCTCTATCTCTCTATGCATCTCTCTATCTCTCTTTTCCATAGCACAATGTCTCTCTCTCAGTGCCTCATTCTCTCTCTCTCTCTCTATATATATATATATCTATCTATCACTCTATTTTGCTCATTTCTCTCTATCTCAATCTTATTCTAGATATGTTTACAAAAGTTGATTGATCTCCCTATATCTCTCTATATATATATCTATATCTTTCTCCTTATCTCTCCTATCTCAGCCTTTTTCTCTATATCTCTCTCACACACACTTCTCTCCCACACACACTTACACTATTTCCCTCTATCTCTCTCTCTCACTCTCTCTCTCACTCTCACTCTCCCTCTCTCTCTCTCTCTCTCTCTCTCTCTGTCTGTTTCCTCTGTTTTTCTTTGTCACTTTATTTCTCTCTCTCTCTCTTTCCCCCTCCCTCTCTGTCTATCTCCTTCTATTTCTTACTCTACCTCTTTATCCCTCCCCCTTCCTCACTCACTCCCTTCGTTCTCTCTCCACCCTTATCTGTCTGCCTTGCGACAGGGACAAGCATAGAAATCTTGTGCCGCATTTGTAAGATACAAATTTTTGTTGTGTGTTCGCGCTGCTGCTTCTATGACAAACCATGAATGCTTTGTCTTTGTTTCTTATGCGCTTTCAGAGGCAGCAACCGCTGCCGCAAAAAAACAACAAGTGAAAAGCACAAAGGCAACAGATGCCGCCACATTAGGTAATGTGATCTATGCAGACAACAACAGCAACAGCAACAGCAACCACTCTGCAGTTGAAGCTGTAGCTGTAGCTGTATCTGTAAGATACATAGCGAAGGCTGCGTATCTGTATCTATGTATCTGCATATCGAATGCATATCTTTGTCTTTCACAAAGACTCGAGTGTTGTATGTTGTGTGTTGTGTGCGCATTTGAGCGAGTGCGATAAGTATCTGCAGCACCGAAAGTGCGTGTTGCTGATGAAAGTTGCAACTGCCTGTGCCCTGCGGCCTGTGGCTGTGGCTGTCGCTGTGGTTGCAACTGTTGCCCTAACGGCGCATTGCCTTGCAGCGCATTTGCATGTTATTATGAAGTCTCACAAGAAGAGGAAGAATCTTTCTAGCGACGTAATGTTGCTAAGTGTCTTCAAGTCATATTCATATTCAATGGGAGAATGGAGTGAAGCATATCATGCATAGCTAGAGCTGAGAGCTAATTAAACTGACTCTCAACGAGACGCTCAGACAAAACTGTAACATGCCAAAGTAGTTAAAGCCGACGAACCGAAAATTGCGAACAGTCGCGAGTTCGAGAACTTCAGAAGACCAAGGACTGAAGAGCGAAGAGCGAAGACAAGCTCAATTCCCTCTGGCTGTGCTGGCAATTGTTTTTGATCAACGTTGCGGAACGCAAATTAAAGTGACTTTGAAGTGCCACAGCTCAGCTGGGACTTGGGCACTTGGGACTTGGGCGACTGTCAACTTGCCACAATCTTCGAGTCGAGCTCGGGTTCAGAGTGTAACCCTAACCACTGAGCTGTTATTAACTAGAGAATCTAGAATGAAAAGAAGAAGAAAATTGCGGTTTTAACTATCCAAGATATTGAGTACTGCAAGAAAGGGTATATCGCAGCAGAGATCGTTAATGTAAGGCAGAGAGTATTTTTATCTAGTAAGCTGAGTTTCTAGAGCTAAATGAGTGAGAATCTGTGAACTCAACTGGCAAAGATTCTAGAATGGAAACAAAGAAATTCTCAACAGACAGTGAGTACTGAACAGTACCCTGAACAGAAATGAAGAGTATCTTTATGCCTTTCCTAACTAAGCTGTTCTTAACAAAGATTCGAAAAGAGAAAAAGTGTATATGAAACTCCTTAACTTGTGTCATGTATCATAACTAAGATACTTTATATAGCATACCAGAGATGCTGAATCTGAATAAGAGTGTATATTACTACTCTAAGCTGGAACTCTTTAGAGATGAGCCACAGCGTATATAACAGAGATGATGTATCCATAACAAATATATCAAAGTAGAAATATAGTATGTGTGGGATAGCCAAAGCCAACTGTTATTATTTAACTGCTATTTTGTAACTTAGTAAAGATTCTAAAACTTAAAGCGAGAGTATTTCAATTTGCTAAAGTCTAAAGTATATCAGAGATCCTGAAACTTAATAAGAAGGTAGCCTGCCTAATCTACAAAGCTATTTGCATTGCAAGAAAACTACAATAGAATGGAAACAGAGAGTATCTCGAACCAGTTAGCTCAAATATATATATTATTTACTTGAATATATTTAATATTAAAAGAGCTTCTATCTCTATAAGAAAGATACCAAAACAGAAGCAGAAATATATCTATTCACTTTACTATTATTAAAAAGTAAAGCAAAGATCTTCTATCTATAACTAAAACTCCTTTATCTGGATATCTGGATATCTACTATAAGCTGAAACTGGAGCAGAATTTAGCTCATTATCCACTGTTATCTAACATTATGGAAACCGTAAAACTGAAGATCTTTAACTAATCTTTAACTGTTATTGAATAGCACAAAAGCAGCTATGTAGCTTAACAGAGATCCTAAATATGGGTTCTTATCTCACTAAGCTTGTCCTCTATTCAGTTAACTAACTTAGCAGAGATTCTATAGCTCAAAAAGAAATTATATTTCTTCACTTATCTCCATAACGATCGATAGTATAGCTTCTTACGAATCAAAAAGTATAGCTGAGTCTAAAATCAGGCAAAGAATACCTGAGCTGGAGTTATGCAGTCAAAGTATTTTTTCGCAATCAAGTGAATGTTTTGAAAAGTTCTTAAGCCAAGAAAATTCTGTGAATACTTAATGAACTGATATCTATTATCGCCTTGAGCCTCAACCAACTTTACAGATCCTCTAAGACTCTATAGTCTAAAGCCTAGCCCTATTCAGTAAGATCTTAGAACTAAAGCAAAGAGTTTATCTATACAATTAGCACTTCCTATCAAATATTTTCATATACCAATACTTTGTTCCTTGATTCTAATCCAATTTTCTCTCTTCGCAGACCGACGGCCCACACAATTGTAACATGGACGCCGGAAGTGTGGTTAGCGAACCGATTTCCGCGCATCATCGCGCCTTTGCCAAACAGAAATCGGCCTCAATGGTGAGTTCATGCTGTAGTTCAAGTCGATGTAAATATTATAAATCATGCACATAGCGCCCTATTGTCTAATTCGATGATATAAGCGCGCAACTGGCTAATTAGTCGTAGACACGCATGCGAAGCCCCTATTGCCATATAACCATATACGAGTATCAGAGCTCAACTTAACTCAGCTCAGCATCAGATACTTTACATAATTTCACGCTAGAAAGTTGTTCAAATTGAAATGCGCCAAACCAAAAATAAATACAAGTACAACATGCAGCACGATCAGCAAATAGTAAATATATATATATATATATATATATATATATATACATATCTTATCCACTCGATCTCTATCGAGAGTGTTGAGTACATTGAAAAACTTTGCATTAACAGCAGCGATTAAATTGTTAATGCATCGTAATGCATTTTTAAGCAACACTTTCCCAACAGATCTTCGAAATTGTTAATCATTCGCCAAAGCAGCTTCAAATTCGTATTATCTGTTTGTTCACACCTCGAGCTGCTGGCGAATGTTACAATCAAAGTTTTCACAATGTACGATTTCATCTTTGTCATTCAACATAATGAGTCGAGTCATGATATCGTATATTACTAATCTGTTATACAGCACATACTAAGTTCTAAGAACTAATAACTGTCTTTGAGCCAAGTAAAATACCAAAACTTGTGAAGACTTCTCAATTGTCAAACTGTCAAATGTTGAACTGATTGACATGCTTATAATATACATAAATCTGATATCAAAGATCTTTTGTATGCGTATTTTTAGACTGATTTCATTCATAATTTTAGCTGCTCTATAGAGCTGTTAGCCATGTATATAATATATACAAAATATATAATTAAAATTTCTGGTTTTTGACAGTCAGTTTCTGTTGTGAGTCATATATAAAGTATAAATAATGAAATATTTATATATTCGGCTCAACAAATTTAAATATCTTACAAAAACATTCCACATTTCTAAACAAAAGCCCATTTCTAATACCACATAAATTTGACTCCAGCTAAGACTTTTGTGTTGTTTTCATTTAAGATTTAAAAATCTTTGCAATTTGACATATATAGACCAAATACTATTGCTAGCATTAGTAAACTAAAACTTTATAGAATTGTTAGCCAAATCAATTAACAACTTAACCAGAGCAGCATATACATACATATGTAGATATATATTACCTATTTCTAGTCTTTTGTCATTTAGTATTCTGCTATGAGTCATATATATAAAGTACAAATAAAGAATATATTCAAAATATTTATATACTCTAATTTAAATATACTATTATATTTTATACATATATTTCAATACTTTTAAGCAAAATTAAATATATTTGTTTCAAACTTAGACTTTTAGTTTGTGTTTATTTTCAATAAAGGTATCAAGATTTTTGCAAATAGATAAAGATAAAGCTTAGGTATTATAAATATCATAACTATACAAAACATTCTTATTTACCAAGCTTCAACTTCACATCAATGCCTATAGACTCATTTTCACATTTTTGAGCAAGTATCAAGCCAAATCAGAATAAGTATGTTAACAAAATGTTTCGTGTAGAAATGTTTGCAACTCCAACTAAATCAATGCAGCTAAAATTTGTTACAATTTCTGCCTCATCATGATGAGTAACTAAATATTTGATAGATTATTTTATGTTAGCTTTCAGTTGATGCTCAGCAACATGAAGCTGTTAAGTTGCATGTAAAAGCTGTTAAGCACACAGTCTTTGTATGTAATGCTGTTAACGCGCTAAGCCTTAACAGCGCATGTGCAGATATGCAATGTCAAGCAGTGCAACGCAGTGCAAAGCAGCAGCAAGGAGTAAACAGTAAAATGTTAAACAACATTTATTGATTGGTACAGAAATCATTATTTAGGTACATAAATTATTTTCAATAAAATTTTTAAATAAAAAAAAATAAATAAAAATATATATAATTTACAATACAATATAATAATATATATATATTAATATTTATATATATATATATGTATATAATATATTATATCCATAATAACACATTTGATACTTTTAGTATACATCAATAACTTTTCTGTAATATCTTGAATAGACCTGATTGTTACACCCACAATATCAAATTTAGTTGGCTGATATCTGTAATATCTGTAGGTGGCCATAAAAACTTGGCTTATATTACCTATAGATAACGAGTCTATTTCCGTCAAAGAAAAAGCACACATGCTCGACTTTCCATACATGGTTAAAAAAATAAATAAATGGTTGAGCAGTCATCCATATAACTAAAAAAAAAAAAGAAACAACTGTAAAAGAGTCTTCTATTGAAGCACTTTCACTCGCAGCCAACAAGATTGAAAGCAACAGCAATTTATGAGTTTTATTTTATTTATTTTCTTTTGGCTATTTAGCATTGATGAGGGCCGTTAAATGGGCGGCGCATTGGTCATAAGCAACAAATTTGGAAATGAAGTAATACTTAAAAGATACCTGCATATATATACATATACATGTATACAATATGCAATTATATAAAAAAAGTCAATGAACTTCGAAGATTTTTATCCATAATTAACAGTGGAGGAAATAAATAATAGCACCACTAGAACATTTCTTTTGTATTATTCAAATATGCAATTTCTTGAGTTTTTTTTTATATTTTTTTTATATATGTATATAATATTGTAATGTTCTTAACTTTTCAAGATGTTCTATCATACTCATGAATATACATAAATAACTTCACGATTTGCTTGTGAGTGTGGTGCTATTTTATATTTCGCAGCTGTATGACATTACGTCCTATCCAATTTAACACCCCTCGAGGTAATTTACACCCTTTTGATGACGATATACGCTCAATTAATTTCTTCCACAAAATTACATCAATTATTCAACAACTCAACGTTAGAAGAAGAAATGTGGTTCAAAGTTGCAACTGTTGAGAAATTATTGTAATTTAGAAGAGTGTAAAAAATAACAGAAAGAAACATCAGGAAGTTCTCACGTTCAGACTGGACATTGTCCGGTCCGTTGAGAATATTACAAGATAAGGGTTCATATTCATCAGCCTAAGTAGGGTGCATTCGGTGGTTGGTTTTGCGAGTGCATTCGAGAATCGTCGTAACGATCGTTTTTTGCCGGCTTCTTATTGCTGTTTTTGCTTTGTTATTTGTGTCGTTAAGTTTGGCTGCCGTTGGGCACGTATTCGCACCCGAAAAGCTTTCATTGCGTCAGCGACAGCAGCAACAGGTTAAGCGAGCAACAACACATAAAAGCTTGCTGCTGCTATGCAAAGCTTTCAGTTGACGAAAGAACCTACGCGTGCCAACAACAGCTGTTTGATTGCGACAGCTTTCCTAACTTATTCATTTGTGAGTTGTTCCCATTCTGAAGAAATGTTTGTAAACGAATATTTTGTTTATTGTTCGCTAAAAAATGTGTTTACGACTGTAATATGAAACGACAATTGTGCTGTGAATACAGAACACTTAACAGAAATGTCACACATTTCATAAGCAATCACACACAGACACACACACAGAGTGCTCTATTAGCGATTCATTAAATGGAATCAACCTTAAGTCTAGCTAATCTAGTTAGCATTTCGGTGTATCAACGTTTGTAAACATTTCGCTAATTTATCTATACACATTCAATACACATGTGTTTATCTCTATACATTTAACAGAAATAAACATATGACGATTTGCTTAATAGCAGCGCGGCCGGCATAACAATATACCAGCAAAAGCTTTAAGCGTAAGCTTAAGCTACAGCACTAAAGCACACACACACACACACAAACAAAGGCGAGCGCACGTCTCGCCTCGCTTGTGAATTGTTATTGTAGCCGAACCCGAACTCCTCTCGCCCATCGTGACTTGCCGAACTCCAGTGAAATGAGAATCGCAAGTGTCAGTCTGCTTTCAGCTTTCGCTCGGCTGCCCTCGTTGATACGCGTTAGCGCAACAGTTCAGCCACCTGCATCAGCTCCCATTAAAAGCTACTGCGCAGCTATTTCACCACGATCGCTGCACAGTCAATCAGCTGCAATGAGTCTGCCCGAGCGTAAGCCCTTCACAGCGGATTTCTTCTTTCGGCAAGTGCGTGAATGCGTTTGAGTGTGAGCCTTTTGGCAGCGTTGACCCTAATGAATGTCTCCAACAGCTGTTTGATACAGAGAGCAGCACCTATAGCTACCTGTTGGCAGATGTAAGCTCCGGCGAAGCCGTCATCATTGACCCCGTGCTGGAGCAGGCCAAGCGCGATGCGCAGCTCGTTAAAGATCTCGGCTTCAAGCTGAAATACGCGAGTAAGTGAATGTGAGGTGAATTCAGCAAGCACCAGCAAAACCCACCAATTGATTTCCCCTCAGTCAACACACATATGCATGCCGACCACATAACGGGCAGCGGCTGGCTGCGTCAGCTAACGGGCTGCCAGTCGGTTATTGCAGCGGCCAGTGGAGCCAAGGCGGATCGCCATATCGCGGAGGGCGATCGCATCGAGTTCGGTCGTCACTCGATCGACACGCTGGCCACGCCCGGCCACACCAACGGCTGCATGAGCTACGTGATCAAGGAGCAGGGCTGCGTCTTCACGGGAGACACGCTGCTGATCCGTGGATGCGGACGCACCGATTTCCAGGAGGGCAGCTCGAAGACTCTCTATGAGAATGTGCACGCCAAGATCTTTAGCTTGCCGGAGGCCTATCGCATCTATCCGGCGCACGACTACAAGTGAGTTGGCGGCGATTGGCCATCTGAATCCATATAGGCCGGCCGTATAATGCCTATGCTTGTGCTTACAGAGGTCAGCTGGAGAGCAGCGTGTGGGAGGAGAAGCGCTACAATCCGCGACTCACCAAGAACATCGATCAATTCATCCAGATCATGGAAAATCTCAATTTGCCGTATCCCAAGAAAATCGGTAAACAAATCGAATTAATCCATTGACCAAAGCAAACTCATGGGTATTTCTTTTAGATGCTTCTCTGCCTGCCAATCGGGAGTGTGGTGTATACGATATACCCAAGGAGTAGTACTTGAGAGCTATAATGTATATATATCTAGTATATCTAATATACACGGAAAACTCTCTGAAGGGGAAAGGAACCGCTCAAAAACTGTCTAGGCTTAGGCTTAATACTTCGACTGCAATACACACTTATAATTCTGATTTCTTTCATAAATACCAACTATGTATTAAAATGTAAATGAAACTACCAATAAATATCTGGAATAGATATATTTATAACTGGCTCGCATATACAGCAGTGGCCAGCAAAATAGTAGTGCGACTGAGCTGTGATCAGCAAAATAGTAGTGCGACTTTTCAGTCGTCAGTTGATCAGCAAAATAGTAGTGCGACTGAGATGTGATCAGCAAAATAGTAGTGCGACTGAAATTTTGTGATAAATATAATAGTTTGAAATCAATTTGAATATATGTATAAATATATATACATATATATATAATATTCCTGTCCAACATTTCAGTTGCACTACTATTTTTATGACCACAGCTGTATATATATATTTTAAGTAAGCAATTCCTGTGAAACCTAAATCATTTTTATAGATATTGAGTTAGTATATTTATTGCATATTGAATATTACTCAATGGATTGTGGACTTAGTGTTACATTATTAGCTCGTACCCCCAAGCACTATTATGTATAACTGCTTATCGCGCTAGTCTCTTATCAAATATTTATAATACTAACGACTATCGCTCGCTTGGTCAAAAATAAAATTTTGGGTTGGAGTAATGCCATGTCTGTTCCTGTCTGTGTACTCTTTGACATTGTATGCACATTAACTTGAATCGATATTAATTATATTTATTACACACATAGCCTGGGCACTTAGGAAACGGCCCAATAAACTCACAACTAATAAAAAACGAACATTTGAATAAGTAGAACAGTTTAAACCTCGCCCAGAGCATTGCAGTTACGACTCTTGAGCCTAAGCGTTTACTCTTAATTTTATAAATATGGTATACAAATGTTTTCTCGTTGTGTGTAGAGCGTATTCCTAAGTAGTTCCCGTACTTACTTACTCTGTGTAAAGTAGGGTATATTGGTTTGGTTCAAGATATCCTCTTTCAGAAACTAAAAATTTAATTTTTGAAATTTTTGTTGTATACTTGAAGCTGTTTAGATCATAAGACCAGGCCTACAGCAAAAAAGTTTTTATCTTTTTCTACCTTTTAGCCAAATAACACATCTTCCACAGTGTATTCCTTTGGTTGCTTTAAAGTTCCCAGGGCATTGCTGATTAGCTGCTCTAAATATTGATCTGTTCGGTATTGGCAAATTGCAGAAATTTGCATTTGAATTTGAGCGAGTATTACGCAGTCGTTTACACTCTACTACACTATTTTAGTCTGTATACAATCTTTTGATATTCTGTTTAATAATATCTTAATTAAACAGATTCTATCTATAAATTCTATCCATGATCTATTACATCATTCAAGAAGATCTTTTAATATCTGTTGATATAAGATAGATCAATAGATAAGATATAATTATATAAATAGATTTGCTACTCCAATGATATAATCTATTATGGATATATCAAGATCTCCCCTACTAAATTTTTATATAGAAACTAGATTTCTGCCAGTTAATTCTCATTAAATAATCTCCATATCCAACCTCTCTATACCTTTCAGACTATACTCAATCCAAAGAGCTGCGCCAGTGCGGCCAAGTACAGCCTGCACTCGGCGTCCGAGAACAATCACGAGACGCAGCTGCATTTGAGCAGCGCCTCGTCGCATTGCTCCACAACGGGCAGGAGACGCAAGGGTGGATCTCTAGGCGGAACACTCTCCTCTCGCTCCACACGCAGCGAGTCGAAGGAGTTGCGCTCTGCTCTGCAGGATCGCGAGGCTGTCATCCAGAACTTGCGCATTCAGCTGTGTCTGGGCAAACTGCCACGGCCCAGTGGCCCGCCCCTGGATGAGTCGGAGAAGCCAGCGGCGGAGCACAAGTTGAATCGCCTGAAGGCTGAGGCGGAGAACAAACGCATCAAAATCAAGAACTTGAAGAGCGCGCTGGAGAAGCTGGACATTACAGAGTAAGTGGATTGAGCCAATGCATCCTCTACAGCCTGCTGACTGCCTTCTCTCTCTCTCTCTCTCTGTCTCTCTCTCTCTCTCTCTATCTCTCTCTCTCTCCCTCTCTCTCTTTACTCCCACTTCTGCAGCAACATAGACATACGAATCCGCCAGGCGGAACTGGAGTATGCACTGGGTCGGGAGGAGCTGCAGATGCTCTCGATTGTGGAGGAGGCGCGTGCACTGCAGGCTCGCTTGGAGAAGTCCAAACCGGAGGCGCAAACCCTCTACAACATCATTAGCTCCGGCGTAACATTGAGTCTGCACGCTGTGCACGCTACGTCAGGCCGTTGGGCGGCCCAGCAGCGGGCCGATCAGCCGGGCTTCTTTGTGGAGTGGGCCCTAGAGGGCGACGGACTGTACAAGGGCGATCGCATACTGGAGATCAATGGACGACTCGTGACTAGCAAAACCAAAGAGGAGCTGCAGAAGCATGTGGGCAACTCGGGCAAGTGCCAGATGGTTGTGCTGCGCAAGAAGTCTGTGCCCATACCGCAGAAGCAGCTGGACCAGGAGAAGGAGAACAACATGCGTTTGCAGCATCGCATCTCCTACCTAGAGGAGCAAGTGCACGAGCTGCAGACAGTGAAGGAGCAACAGCAGCAGCAGCAGAAGGTCCACTCCCAGCAACAGCAGCCGAAGCCACAATTGTCCACTCAGTCAAACAGCGCACATGTCACAAGCATAAGTATATCGTCGCCTCCGTCACCCTCGACGCCGCCGGACAAGCCGCTGATCTTCCAGAGGGGCAACTACATCACGACGCTTGTGGGCGGCAAACCCATTGAGTTGGTGGGCGATGAGCTGCTGCCGCCGTCGCATGTCACCAAGACGCTGATCAAGGAGAACACACACATCGATCTGCGCGAGCGCCTGCCCCATGCGCATCTCTATGCGATGCCATCCAAGTCGCTGTCCGCCTCCAAGATATCCATCAACAGCGACTCGGCCTACATGCAGCAGCAGCAGCGGCGCGAGAAGGAGCGACAGCGCGAGCGCCATGAGCGCAACAGAGAGAGGGAAAGACCGAGGGATGCACTGCAGCAGCAGCAGCAGCTGCATCGGGAGCACCTCATGAGCACGCATGCGCGCAGCGTGGAGCATCTCAATCAATACAATGGGTAAGGCTAGCGGAAGCTACTGATAATCCCCAACATATATAGCTAACAGAGTTTTCCTTTTAGTCTGGAGCGACGACGCGACACGCCCCGCCAGCACGAGGCGCAGACCCTGCGCTCTGCTCGCCTGCCTAGCGATGTGCGCAGCGTGAAGTCGCTCGACTTTGACAGCGAAAACGAAACGAAGCCGGCGACGGGCAGCCGCAGCGTCCATCGACCCACGCCGCCCAAGAAGCCGTTGCGTCTGTCGCTGCAGCGCGCTCAGAGCCTGCAGACTGTGGAGCTGAATCCCAGCTCGGAGCATGTGGATCGCAAGCGGCCCATGAAGCGCGTCCATCACAACAGCAGCACCAGCGGCGGCTCCTCGCCCAGCGAAGAGAATCAGACCCAAAGCGTACCCGGTCCAGGCGCGACTCTCATCGAGAACTGCAGTCCCATGCACACAGCCTCCCTAGGCAGGCACAAGCTCATCTGAGCCACATCCCAATCGGACTTAGATTACATACATACGATATATTTTATGGGCGAAGCAGCTGCTCTGCAGCTGTCGAGCCCAACAGGCGGACATGTGCAACAAGAAACCTAATTTTAATTGTAATTTGTGAAATTTTCTCATACACATAGAATTCCACGTATAACTGTAACTATATCTATATCTAAATCTATATACGGTTGTGTGCATTAAAATAGTAGTGCGACTGCAAATTTGGATTATTTTGATAAACAAATGAATATATTGTAGAATATATATTGTATATATATTCTATATATTGTATATATATTGTATATATGTATATTCTATATCATATTGTTTTCAATATTTTGTTGTCCAACATTTCAGTCGTACTACTATTTTCATGAACACATCTCTATTTGTATAACTAATGTACTTACCAGAGCTCATCATTTGGAGCTTGGTCGGCGACAGATTGTATCCATACTCTATTAGCACAATTATATTTTGTAAATACACGACTGTTTGCATTCTAAATCAATGGAATTTATTTATTTTTCGAAGTAGAGAAGTTTCTAAAGATATATTTTTGCTGTCAAGGTTTACGTTTGATGAAAAGATAATGTGATATATTACAAAATGATATGACTGGAGCTCATATATGTATAAGTATTTTATATACATATAGATCTAGGCCAGAGAAGATTAATTCGATTAATTTCGATTACTAATCAATTTCTTAAGGTTTTATTTATGCTTTAGTTAATTCTTAAAAATTACAGCTATGTTCTAAATATTGATAAATTAGTTGTCACATTCAAAGAAATACTTTGATAGTACAGTCGAGTCCCGATAATTCGAAATGACAAGGAGATCAGTTTTTTTTCGATTTACACAGAAATTCATACTTCAAAGACAATAGAAATGTGTTATACGTATAACAGTTTTTCGTCAATTGGAAATTGCAACACCTGCAAAAGACGTTTATAGGAACTCATATAGTTTATTTATTCCTACTTTTGTAATTCCATAGCCAAGCGCACGATCATGTTGCTTCATTCATAACGTATTTGCATATGATAAGTATTCGAATGGAACTCACGTAGTCGTGTTTAGCACTCGCGTTGTATAACACTCGAATACTTGAATAAATATTATTGTTTTAGCATAACAGCATTTCAATACATGCAGAGCTGATAAGCCAAAGAGAGAGAGAGCGAGTGCAGGAGATAAACAAAAGTAATGTTAGATAAAATTCCAAAATCATGTAAAACTGCAATGGGAGAGTGTTTTCTAACAAATGTAAACAGAGCTGCTAAGCGAGAGACAGACAGTGAGAGAGAGAGAGAGAGAGAGAGAGAGAGAGAGAGAGAGAGAGAGCGAGAGAGCGAGAGTGTTCGCAATGCAGGAAAGTGATTTAACGACTCACTGAGCGTAGGCAGCGTATTCTAACTACTATGATGAGCGTTGAAAAGAGAAGGCGCTAGTGAGAGCGCATGGCAGGAGGTTGACTTAACGATAGCGCACGATCGTTGTTCGTGTCTTGCCAGCCACAACGTTGCCGCTGAAGTCGACGTCAGCGTCGGCATCGGCGTAGGCGCTGGCAGCGAAAGTACTCTCAGACTCGACTTGCGCCAGTAGTGTAAAATTTAAAATCAGTTGCTCGGCAGGTCTCCAAACCAAAGCTACGTTGCATTCCAATTGAAGCGGTAAATTTTTCATATTGCTGTGAATTCAGTTTCTGTGCTACTAATTAATAAATACGAAAAGAACACAACAGACCAAAACAGCTGTTAACTAGGTAAGTGCATAGACAGCGACAATTTCAATGAAAACAGAAACAACTGACAATAAATGCGCAAAATATACTTATAATATGTTTATGGCTTACAAACAGAACGTGATTAAAACTGTATTAATTGTGTATTCAATTGAACAATTAGCAAAACCAGTTTTCGCACAACTGCAAACAGAGTTTTAATGATACCTTAATATTTGGCGTTCAATGCTCGCCCGCCCTTGCATGTGGGTTACTGTAACCTGTTATACACGCACACACACAGACACATGCATGTGTTTGTATGTATAAATGTAGATGTTTGTATGTATGTGCAGCCGAAAAGCAGAATCGAAAAGAACAAGCAACAAGTTAAGCAGAGCTGCAATCGATATGTTGCTTTTGCTTAAGCTCTGTTCAGCTTTAACTGTTTTCGACTCGAGCTTTGCTTTAGTCAAACTCGAAAATAATTCGAATTTGATATGCAGCTATAAAAACAATTGATGCTGCGATCTTAGCTGAGCAACAACAAATTGCCAGCAGACCTGAGCTCAACTAAAACTGTCGTTTAACTATCTACATATAATTGCATGCTAATTAAAGTCTCACTATACAGCATATCTATTGTAGTTATCTATATGGGAATAGAGATTTCCCTAGTTAATTAGCATCTAAAATTCAGGGTCATTCACAATAATTAGAAACCAGCAACAGTTTTTTTATTTAATATATATTTGGATACTCTTACATGGATATATTCAATTTTACAGTTTGATAGAGCATAAAATTAAATGATTTTTAAAAAATATAAATTAAAGTCTATTAATAGCAAAAGTAAAAGTAATTTTAAAACAAGAACAAGTGTTCTAGTTGGGCATGCCAAACTAACAAATACCCTGCAACCTATGCCAAGCGCTCAATTTATCTAAGCTTATATCTAAATATACATACATGAGGAATAGGAAGGGTTAGGTGGTTAATCCATATATTAATTTTAGCATGATCCAAATTTTGTCGACTTTAGCTCCTTAAGTACTATAGAGTTTTTTCTTTTGACCTCAGGACATTAAAATCTATCGATTATATAAAACAAACTTGAGCTGTGGGTAATATAACACATCCTTCAAGTCAAATTTCAAATTTCAGATAGATAGAACCGACGCTAGATCCGTTAATATTATACAAGAATATATATACTTTATGGGCTTAGCCACGCCTCCTTCTGTGTATGACATCAATTTTAGCTAAATCAATATACCCGCAATGAGTTCAGGGTATAATTAACGTTGAACTTGTTAATTTTGGTAAACAAAAAATATATTTGATGTATCCGGTTAGTGTGTAAGTGGCATATTTAGTGTATAACAGATTACACACTTTGCTATTAACTGTTCGAATATAAAACTTGTTAGAAAACTCAGTTTAGATATTTTTCACTACAATATAATATTACTAAATTTTAAAAATTATTGTAAAATCTTAAAAAATTCATATTTTTAATATAATTTTCGACAGTTTAAAAAAAAATTTGGTATTTCAATTATTCAGTTAGGTTGCCATCGTCAAATATGTGTGAAGTATTTCTTATTGATTAGGAACAGCGCAAGTTAAATTGCAAATCATTTTCAACCGACTGATTAGAGTAGCTACAGTAGTCATTGCCTAGTGACACTTTCCATTCACTCAACAGCGCAAAGAGCACATTATTCTTTCATCAATCAATCAAGCTGGACATATATACATATATTTATGAAGCCCGCCCGCCCTAATGATAGCTCGACAAATGGTTGGCAATTATAGGGAATATTCAGAGTGGAATTAAGTGGAACTGAGAGCAAGACATTTAGTACACCCGAGCAACTACACCGAACAATAATAAAACCTTAGACATATCTTATCCGTGAGAATATCGATTTGCGTGCCGACAGTCAGACTCAAGTATACGACGCCATAACTTCAGAACATGATCGTCGAATTTTACATTTTACAGCTAACAGAAGTCCAATGAGACGAATGAGCTAAGAGTTAAGTGATAAGTGCTAACTGATAGCTGAAATTGTTACTATAATCGGGAGTGTACTGCTAGCAGATACCCTAACCTTAGTTGGAATTAAGACTTTACTGTGGTATTGGTTTATATATATATATATAAATATGATAGATATATGTATATGTATATAAATATATGTGGAAATATTTTTCATCTATATAGAATAAGTGATAAATTTCAATAGTATAAACATTGATTTAAAAATAACTACGAAAATGTTGAATGATTTCATCAACTTGATTTATTGCATAGATCAAATTTCATATTTGCTAAACATGAGCAAATTGATTGATGATTTTTATCAACGCAAACCACATATCAGTATTTCCATATCTAATAGAGACTGAGTAAACCTGCATATACCTTTCCAATAAACTATAATTTCTATTGAATGAATAGCTACTATATGTGCTTGAGAGAGTTCAATCATTCTTATACAATCTATAGGAAAGATTCTTTGAATACGTCTTCAAAAATAAAAGTTTTCCGATTCGGATATATTTCGATTATTCAAGGTAATCAAAAGATATACTATTTGCCAAGCTTTCAGCTATTTTCCAGGCTTCCAGTTAACTTAAATATTGCTCAACACTTAATTAGACGAGAGCACAGCTGACTTTATATTCGAAACGGCAAGTTTCTTTTACCCAACCAATATACTCTCGTTGCAAACTGAACGAGCATGAAGCACTCTAAAATTCTTTGCTCAACTATTGCTAGCCATAAACTACGCACATTCTACGGACATATTTTGAGCTGTTTCAATTTATAACGCGCACTCATAAATCCATTGAGAAGTGCGTACAAAAAAGAGATTGTTGATTGTTGCTTGTTGTTTGTTGCTTGTTGATTTGGCCTTGGTTTAAGCGACGACTACGTCGACTTGTTGGCCATCCGCACTTAACCCTGTGAAAAGGCTGTTTTCATTTACCTGCACATGGAATTCATGTATAATATTTAGATCTATATCTATATATAAAGCATATGCAAAAGTGAGCTAATATATAGAAAATGTACATTATATATATGTATATCACATTTGAGCAATGTGCATGACCCACAAATCGTGTCGCAAACTGAGGTTAGGCGCTTCAATTCCGTACACACAAAAATTAAATAAGTTCAAATTATTGCACGAGCTGAACAAACAGCTGTTTGGCTTTAGCAGAGATGCGAACAAAAAAATAGAAATATAAAAAATTAAATTAAAATATATATTTTATATATTTTATATTATAAATTAAGTATATGCATGTATTTATTTTATATATTATTAATTATATATTTTTTATCATATATTATAAGAATTATAATATAAAATATTATAAATTAAGTATATGTATATATTTATTTTATATATTATTAATTATATATTTTATATTTTTTTATTATTTATTTGATCTTTGAATATGAAACAAAAGCTTAATCTGTATATAAATCCCAAAAATATGTGAACAAAACAAAAAAATATAAAAAAAATCGAATTAATTAAATATATTTATTATATATATATTATATATAGCACGTGAAAAGAGCTTTCCAAAAAGCTCTAGCGTGAACCGATGCGACGAATACAACTAGAACTACGCGCTTGCAAAGACAAGCTTGCGGAAATACCGCAAGACTTTTTTGACAACCTTATATTTATTTTTTATTTTTGTCAATATGTTTTATATTATTTACATTTTTTATTATTATATATTTGATCTTTTAATCTGAAACAAAAAGTTTGTTTTTTATAATATATATAAACAGTTTTAAGTTATTATTTCTAAATATCTTTTGGCAGCTAATCATATCGCACTGACATAGCGCAATCATGCCTGAAATTCCTATTGAGATAAATCTTATCTTTTTCATTTTTACTTTAATTAACTTACGAATTTTTTTCTTGTTGTGTTTATCTAAGAACTATAAAAATAACTTTTGTCAAATGTTTTTTAAAAATGTATAAATAAATTGTGAACAGTTTTTAATCTATAATTTATTTTTTCTATAGCTGTTTATCAACTATTTGTACTTTAGGAGTTTTTTTTAATTTCTTAAGAAATTGTTTAATATTTCTGTGGAAATTAATTAAGAATTCTTAAATAGTTGACCGAGTTTGTTCCAACGATTAACTCACGATTGACTATAATAAATATTCTTATTTCTCAGCTTAGCTTAGCTTCATTTATAAGCATTTTTGGTATCTAACATGTCTATAGATATTATTTAAAATATGTTAATATCAAAAACTATATTTGCATATATAATAAATAATTAAATGTAATAAATATATAAGTATATGAACATAAAAAATATATATTAATAAAGTCTAAAATAGTTTTAGTAAGAACATAAATCATAGATTAGCAACGAAATTGGAATAAATCTATTCAGTGATGCATCACATAGATCATCTCTGATACTAGTAAGCCCCAGCAGTAAGCCGGATAGTTTTGTGAGCTCGTGTGTGGCAGTAATCAAAGTGCGCTCGTCTCTCAATTGGATAAAAGCGACCGATCAAAGTGCTGAGTGAAGGTGAGAGAACAGTGAGAGGGAAGCAGGTTAGGCGGCAGGCAGGGAGGCAGGCAGGCAGGCAGGGAGCAGTACGGACATAGATCAAGGTAGCGCAGTCAAACATACGTAAACTCTGACGCAACGAAAACATGAAAATGAATTTGTCTGAATGTTTTAGTGCTATATACTGAATATACATTCTAAATCTAACAGTTTCTCACTTTTGTTTTCCAGTTCGAGATGTTGCGCCTTCTCATCATCACCCTGGCTGTCTGTGCCTCAAGCTGTGCCGCTGCACAAACCGTAAGTGCAACTAGATATATTAATAATATAAATAATAATAATTTGTATAAAATTTCGTTTGAAGCGCAACTCACCCATGGAGGCGATTGCACAGTTGACGGGACCGCCACAGTCGGACAACACGCAGGTGAAAGGAAATGTGACCTTCATTCAGAACGACTGCGGCCAGAGTGTGCATGTGCGCATCCAGCTGGAGAACGTCATGGAGGGCAAGCATGGCTTCCACATACACGAGAAGGGAGATCTGACCAATGGCTGCGCCAGCCTGGGCGGGCACTACAATCCCGACAAGGTGGATCATGGTGCGCCCCATCACGAGGTGCGTCACGTGGGCGACCTGGGCAACATTGAGGTGAACGCCAGCCGGATTATCGACATCACCTACACAGACTCCGTGATCAGCCTTAGCGGCAAGCGCACCATCATCGGACGCGGCGTTGTCCTGCACGAGATGGAGGACGACCTGGGCTTGGGCAATCACACGGACTCCAAGAAGACGGGCAATGCAGGCGGCCGCATCGGTGCGTATAACAAAAAACAACTGCAACAAATTCCATATTTAATATCTCGCTCTCTCTCTCTCTCTGATTTTCTCTTTGCAGCCTGCGGTGTTATTGGCATTAAGTAAATATCTGAACAGTGTTAAAGCTACCAAAATTCAATTGCTGTCTTTTTATATAAAACAAAAAAAACATACCTTTTCTCATCTGCGTCAGCTAATAAATAACTTTTCACAATGTCTGCGTCTCTTTAACAGCTAACTGTAACTGTTAATGTAACTGTTCCTTACACGCCTACTCATCACTTACTGTCCTTGCTCTCTTAGATATTTGTTATACTACTCAATCAGGCCTTTGTGAGCGTCTCTGCAATCATACATAGTATTTGTTATACATTTACATATTTCCTTCTACTGAGCACTAATATATAACACTTTGAATTGACTGGCTTCTATTGGCTATCTCTATCAATAGTTATATGTGTGTGTATATGTGAGTTGCATAGCTGCATGAGTGTGTGTGTGCGCGTGCTTCTTGTGTGAGAGTGTGTCTGCAAGAGTGCGCTCTTTTTTTTCAGCCTGCCATTAAGTAAGTAAGGCTACAGAAACGCCATCATATTTATTATACATTTAAGCAGTGCTCAAGCATAGCTGTTATACATTCATACACAGCGCTAGTGAGCGTCTATGCAGTTATTCATGTTATACATTGAAGCATACGCATTTCCTTCATTCATATTTGTTATACACTTACACACTTCCAGCTTATGCATAGCACATTCAATGACTGTCTATTTTTGGCTACCTCCCCTCCCACTCTCTCTCTCTCTCTCTCTTCATCAATACTTCTATGCATGTGTATATGATTGTGGTGTGTATTCTTGCTAGCCTTTCGTTATATTTGTTATACATATGTATATTTATGCAGTGTGTTTTACTGTGAGCGTCTTCTCAAGCATAGTTGTTATACATTCGCACACAGTGCTAGTGAGCGTTTATGCAGTTCTTCATGTTATACATTCAAGCAGTTTAACTATTATACACATACGCATTTCCTTCATCATAGTTGTTATACTTTTACACACTTCCAATAAGCTTATACATGGCTCATTGAATGACTGTATATTTTTGGCTATCTCTCTGTCTCTCTCTCTCTCTCTCTCTCTATCAATCAATGCTTATATGTGTGTATGATTGTGCGTGTATTAAGCCTGTCGTTAAGTAAGGAACGCCATATTTGTTCTACATTCAGGCAGTGCTAGTGAGCGGCTACTCAAACAGAGCTGTTATACATTTATACATATTGTATGAGTGAGCTACTATGCAGTTTGTTCTAAATTCACGCAGCTTAACTATTATACACTTACACATTTCTTTCATTCATATTTGTTATACATTTACATATATCTAATAAGCTTGTATATAACACATGGAATGACTGGTCTCTTTTTGGCTATCTCTCCCTATCAATAATTCCGTGCTATATTTGTTTACTTGTAACTTGCTTTCTAGCGCCGTCATTAATATTATTGTAAACCTAAATAAACGTCGATTGGCAGCTTGTCTGAGTGGTAGTTGGGAGCTCATGCACCTTGATACTAACATCATTAGGACGTATATTGCTTGCCATGCTATTCATTAGCCAACTAATTCGTCTAATTGTGTTTATTTAAGTCCACTGAGTTCAACCACCCCCACACACACACACACACACACACACACATAGTCTATAGCATACATGTGCCTGAATCAATTCCATTTTCCGCTGGGCCTGCTTTTGTTTTTGCAGCACGCTTGCAGCATATGAACAGCCCGAACAACTACCTGCACAACTACCTGAACCACTACCTGAACAAGCAGAATCCATTGAAGCATCAGCATTGCACAGCACTCGTCAACGCATCCACCACACAGCAAATCAACCCACATTCTATGTGCCGCACGATCAGCCTCACGATCATGTTATATATCCACTACTGCGTCATCCCTATCCATACGCATATCCGTACTATCTATAAGTGTTCCATGTTCAATGTTCAATGTGCTTCTATGTTGTCCCTTTCGTACTCTTTCAACACTCGCCTAGCAACACTCGTATCCTAATGCCATTAACTCTACTTGTAGGTCGGATGTGGACGAATGGCCCTGCCTCGGTGGCGGTGCTGATGCACTGCGTCAATCCCTGTCCATTGTGACCATCGCAGTTGCTCTGATCATTGCACGCGGACTGTGATCAAGTATTATTATGCACACAATATACAATAATTAATCCATACTCATATCGTATGCCATGCACTTAAATATTATATACAGATATACATATATACAAGAGAAATACTCCCCATTGCATAAACTTGTAAATTGCCTCAACGATTTCATCGATAATAAAATTAACAATTCTTATATATCCAATATACTCGTATATCCAAAATCTAACCGAATCGCCCACTCATCAACCCAAATTCCACAGCAAGACTTGTCGAGATTTCTCCGATCAGATAATGGAGTAACTCGCAGTTGGACTTCTCCTTTAGAATAATATTGTACAAATAGGCCAAACACGCAACATTAAAATCAAGCCAAAGCCAAAGCCAAAGCCAAAGCCAAAGCCAAAGCAAACGTCCTTCTAGGTGGCGCCCTCTCCTCCTCCTCCTCCTCCGCCCCAATGATGACAGAGTTTTGGCATAACTCTAGGTGCCAACTCGAATTGCCAGAGTTCTTTAATTATTCGCACAGTCTGGCATTTATTTCTTGAATAGCATTTATAACTTTCGCCGTTATTCACATGGAAGCACGCAATTTATTTAGGCCTATGACGTCGAGCGGTCCCCATTTCCGTGGGTCGATTTCTTAGTAATAAACCCATTTATATAGCCTGATATACGTTTACTTAGCGAAACATAAGAGCTAGTATTAATTCTCAGAAGAACTAGCTGACCTCAATGCATAGAACTTAAAGGATTTATAGGACTTAGTTGTAAACCCATTTGATATGCTATTTCTCACTCAAAGTTGTATGAAGTAAGAGTGTTAATGTGCAGTAATTCTCAGAAGAAATAGGTGTCCTCAATGTAATAACTATAGATAATAGATCATAGACCCAATTTTACGAAACATAAGCTAATTTTTTCGATAGTTTAAGGGAAAACATATAGGAAGCTGACCGAGCTGACCTTAATGCATATACCTATATAACATATGATATTATTATATGAGTTATGAATAGGTAGACCACATCTAGGAATTCTTTTAATTTGTTCAATCAATAATGATCAGATCTACTGAATAAGAGTCAACAACTGGTTTGAATTTCCCATGCTGCTGATATTTTGCTTAACATATTTGTATTTATCTTCAAGTTAAATATTTATCATTAAGTTAAATACTTATATCTAAAGCCAATAGCAATGGTTGCTTTTACTTGAGTTTCTTTCTATTGCCCTGACATTTAATATTTATCTCCAAGTTAAATATTTAACTTCATGTTAAATAAACTAAGAAAACCAAAAAGGCTGCTTCTTTTAATTTCGCTAAAATTTAAACATTTTCTTCAGGCTAAATGTTTATTATCCAGTTAAATATATTTATATGTTCATGTTTACTTTTCTAGAAAACGCTTTTACTTAAACTCTCTTGTCATTGCTATTCCTTAAAAAAAACTACTGTTTACTTTGACATTCAGCACTTTAGCTTCAAATGTTTCTTTTTATCTTCATGTTAAATATTTATCATTTGCCATTTAACATATTTATTTTTATATAAACTTATCTTAGCTACCCAAAACTACATGAAGGTGATGTTCGAGCTGTTGTTCATTTCCATCTAATATTTGTCTTCAAGTTAAATATTTAACATGTTATATTTCCACTCATGTTAACTTAAGCCAAGAGCCAAAGGAAGTTTTTGTTTGACTGTAAATTTTTGTTTATTAGCTTAGCAAATTATATAGTTCATGTTCAAAAATTAACATGAAGTTAAATATTTATCCTCATGTTAACTTACCTTGAAATACAATGTTTTTGCTTACATTACATCTTATTTCTTTAACATCTGCATACATTTATGCTCAAGTCAAATATTTAACTTCATGTTAACTCAACTTAACTTGACTTAACTTGACTTAACTTTACTATCAGTATAGACCAGCTCGACTTTTCCCATAGCAATATATATCCATAATGTAATGAACGACCCATGCAAATAGTCTTGGCTGTCAAGTAGTTGAACTTTAAAGGTAAATATGCTCACCTGGGTGTAAGTGACTATTCAACTCGCACTTTCTGTGCACCTAATGAGTGCAATGACTTGTTACCCACTTGGGCCAGCGCTTAGCGGAAGCCCTAGACGACCCAGAAAGCCTTGCGCTAGCGTCTGGAAACTTTGGTCAAAGTTGTAGGAGCCGCAAACACGGAGGCGGCTCTCTGTGTGTGTGTGTGAGTGTGAATCAATGAAATGGGTTACAAAGCATAAAAACCCGGAGCACGTTCCCTCCTCCGATTCCTGGTCGATAGCGAGGCCTAATCACCTGGCCTGAATAGGCACAGCACAGTGAACGGGCAATGGGTTTTTTTCTGCCTTTTTTCTCGAAAATACTTTCACTCACTTTTGCCTGCTGTAATGACCAATGTGAGCTTGGAGTCAAGTAGTTGCCGCCGGTTGTCAGCCATTGTGGCCACAACACAAGGCGGACTTGGTTGCCAACATCGTTAGCTTGGCCAGTAGCCGTACCGAGCAGTTGGTCAGTTCCAATCGAAACGGCACTTTGAGCAGACGCGCGCGTTCCCTCAAAGTCAACTCTAGAGCAACTCATCGCTGAGGTCTTCTAATTTTGGAATATCCACAGTCTGTGAATAGCCTAAAAGAACTTATTTTTAAACCACCCGTGACTCCTCAATGAAAATCAAAATGCGCGCCTGTGGACCCAGCCTAATCAAATATATTTTATTCGCCTTCAATGTTCTCTTTGCGGTGAGTAAAAGTTTGGAAGTGGAAAAATTTAAAATAGAAAATATTTATTATAATAAATGATAGTAAATTAATTAAATTATATGAGTTTCCAGCACGCAAGCTAATTACAATGACTTCAATTACTACCTCATTCATCATTATCTTGATTTGATTTTTAGTTTTTAAATTAAATCTATGAGTGTAAAGAGTGGAGCTGATCTGGCCTTATCATTCCGTCCGTGTTTTCAAATTTATGAACTTGTTAGTCTTAACCAAAGCTTAGCGGCTTAAAGAGCCTATGCCGCTAAGTACATGTTTCTATCAAATCTATTGTGGGATTATATAGAGCTTTATCTATTGGATCATACCTCGTCGTATTAAATATACAAACAAAATATACATATATGTATAAATATATATAATCTCTATAATCATTCACATATAACAAGTACAACTTTTGCTGTTAACTCCATAAACTCAAAACTCATTTATAATAATGGAAACTTGTTTTGGCTAATGCAATATTGAAATTGAAGTTGATTTTGATGGAACTAAAAAAGTTGAGGCTATTTATTTAATAATATTTTTGGCAACTTATTCACAAGCACTAAAAACCCAAATCCTAAACTAGAATACTAGAGTACTAGAAACTGCTATTCGGCTCTAGGCTTAAGTGTTATCTCCTAGTCGAACACTACCTAATAGAAGTTGCATATTCAGTTGATAATATATGTTGATCCTTCAAGTTAACTGCGGGAGAACATTGAGTATCTTATGACCATCCTCAATATCCAAAACCATCGACTGTAGGGACATGAGAAAAACACAGCCATCGCAATCGGGATAAGCAATATTTAGAGGAAAAGAAATGTTTATTTGTAAAGTTGTACTATTATATGAGAATTTTAAATAAAAGGCGTTTCTCTTCGGAGTCAAGCGCAGCTTAGTACAAGATTGGTGTATTGTATATCTATACTATATATATACACATATGTACATATAGTTACATAGGCATATATATTAACTTCAGTTTATAATATATATATATTTATAATTTATATATACATATATCCTGCATCTTTAAATTGTTTACTTAATTTACCAAACAGAAAAAGCTGAAAAAACTGAAAAAATCTTGAAATATTAAACCATATATCTATAATAAATGATAAAAAATAAAAATACTAAAAGATTTTAATAATACTCAATTTTTATTAAAATGGCATCAACGTGGTTTTAAAATTAAATTAGAAATAAAATCAAATATCAAATGACTTTTATTGTATTGCAATTTGTTTTGCTATTGTTCGTATTTGATCAGCCTATGCAACACTATAAAATACTATAAAAGGATGCCATCTAAAGCAATAAAAATGCTAGTCGCAGCGCTAAGTAATCATCCATAAATAGCTCTAAACTATGACTCAATGCTCCAATAAATAAATAAAGCCATCAAAAGTCAACATTTAATCAATTTTTACTAATATAATTTATTTATAATACTCCAATAGATAAATAAAGCCATCAGAAAGTAAAATCAACACTTAAACAATTTTTACGAAACTAATTTATTTATAAGATAAAAGATAAAACCGGAAAAGGACAAGTTTAATTTGTCACTCAGTGAAATTGCGTGATTCGGTTTTAATTATGCACCTGTAATCTAAGTAAACGACGTGCAATTAGATGCTCTTTAAAAACTGAATCTAGATTAAATTATGTCAATGGATAATTGATTACGCAGGGCGGATAATAGTGGATAAGCGGATAAGGCAGCAATGGATAAATTGCATTTATTTCTCTGCGCTCAAAAGTAGGCAACACAATTGTCAATGCCACAAGGCAAAGCCCTTTGAGCAGCAGCAACTAGAAGAAGCAGAGGTATGAGCAGCAGAAGAGAAATAGAAATGACGACATGCAAATGCCATTGACTTGGCCAATGTCCATGGCAATGGCTGATGCCTTATCAGGCAATTAGAGTTGCTAATACAAGCAAACACACGCACACATAGATACACGCACACAGACACAATTAAGTGTGCAGTGAGCAAGTGCGTTGGCTTGATTGTTTGGGTCATTAGCCAAATTGTGCTTTGGATTAGTTATAGGCCATATAATAGCCGCTCTTTATAGAAAATCGATGAAAGGTTTTTTCCTTATGCCCATTGTATATGGGCATTCACAGCTAATAACAGAATATTAAATTTGATGTAAGCATATATATTCTTGTTCAGCAGCTATAGCCATAAGTCCAGCTCAATTATGAATGCAATGATCGCGATAGAGCTAGAGACTAGCAAGTGCAGATCAAGATTTGTTTCGAATCATTGATAACTTTTTACTTTGATTTAAAAACATATCAAACTTAAATCATAACTCTTAAGTCTTGGGAGCTAGAGTCAACAAATGTTGCATTTAGTTTTGGTTGCAAACTTTAAAACGTGTCTTAATTAAAGTAAAGCTGCAAAATTTTATTTAACATGTGACAGAGTTTGGGTTCTTTGTTACACTCTAACATTCAGTAGAATATGTAAAACATATGCTGAAAATTTGATAAAAATCCGTTAAATCCGAAAAAAATACATGTACTCAATGGGCAATCAGCGTTCAACTCAGGCACACACATTGAAGCAAACATACATTATTTTTCGAATTCTATAAATAGAATAACAATTGGAGTTGAACTATCAGCTACTAGTTAAGTTCTGCGTAGAATAATGCTGCGGCTGTGGCGGTGTTGGTCAAGGCGTTGACTAACTTGGTAGGGATTGAGCTTAGTTGTACAGGAGACTGAGGTACGAATCTCGGCGGTGGTTTTTTATTTCAAGTAGAAATTGTTTTTAATATGGACAAAGTTTGACATAGTGCATATACGATCGTGAAATGGTGGCTGCTTAAGCTTAAGCAGTAGTCAGTGTCAGTAGCAGTTATCTCTGTTCTGTGGTGCACTTGGAACTATAAATAGATTAACAACAGTTCGAGTTTGTGAATTTTGTCGGCTTTTCTAGTTCAGTTCAGCTTACGAAATTGTTGTGGCGGTGTTGTGTTAATCAAGGCAAGCGTCTGACTTGCTTTAACTTGGGGTAGAGGAGAACCCAGGTTCGAATCTAGGCAGGGAATGAGTTTTGTATTTCGAGTAGAAATTGTGTTTAATTATGGGCTAATATTTAATAGTTAATATACGTCCTGGTATGTTTAAGAAATAGCAGCTATACATATCTCTTACAGGCACTTCCTCCAACTATAAATAGAATCACAATTGAAGTTTGATAAATGGTCAGCTCTCCTATTAGTTTAGTTGTGCATAAAATATTGCTGTGGCTGTGGCGGTGTTAGTCAAGGCGTTGTGGCTAATTGGGGAGACTTGCCTTCAGAAAGGCTCCGGTTCGAATCTAGGCGGGAGGTTAGGGAGGTTAGGTTTTATTCTAAGTAGAAATTGTTTTTAATTTGACTGGCGAATTAATGTTGCATATACGAACTTGGAAGGCTTCACAAATAGCAGCTATTATTATCTAACTATGTGTTTAATGTGTATTGCAGCTTTCTGGCTTGGGCATATTGATCGCCGGCGCCGTCGTTCTGGCGGATGTCAGTGAATTCAATCACTTTGTCGAGGGGCGCGTGATGGCGCCTCCCATTGTGCTTATCGTCACAGGGCTGATCATATTTCTGATTGCCTCGCTGGGCTGCTTTGGCGCCATCAAGGAGTCGCCCACGCTGCTTCTAACGGTGCGTCTCTCTCTCTCTCTCCCCATCTCTCTCTTTCACACTAAATTAACGATTATTAATGCTGCTCCATAGTATGCCGTGCTGCTGGCCATCATCTTTATCATTGAGCTAGCCGTGGGCATTGCGGCGAGCGTTTTCAAGAAGGATCTGGAGGGCATGCTGAAGAACTCGCTGCAGGAGTCCATCAAGCGCTCCAACAACGAGGACACCATCGCCTGGGACAACGTGCAGCGCAAGCTGATGTGCTGCGGCGTGGACACACCAGCCGACTGGCGCGCCCTAAGCTTGAACAAGACCCTGCCGGCCAGCTGCTGTCAGCCGCAGTTCATTGACGCCGCCGTGGGACACTGCACCGAATCGCCGGCCCTGGGCAAGGACAAATACTACCAGGAGGGCTGTGTCGGCAAGCTGAAGAAGCGCATCGATAAGAATGCCGTCATTCTGATTGGAGTTGGCATCGGCATCGCCTTCATACAAATTCTGGGCATTGTGCTCGCCTGCTATCTGGCATCGGTCCTACGGCATCACCAATCGAACTAAGCAACAGCGAGAATCTAGTTAAACTCAATGTTATTTATTATATTATATTATTGATCTCATGTCTGTCCGCTTTAATATATATTTATCTATATATATATATTTGAGCTCTATGCTATGCACTAGCTAAAACTTTATGCTAAGCAACTCGAATTCCAAACTCTTTTCAAAACTGGTGAAATTTTCTAAAGCACTCAACGAATTAAGCGAGGTTCGCTCAGTATGTTGATCAAAACTTTATCTTGATTTGCATTTTAATTAATAACTATCCATAGGTCTTAGCAAAATAAATATTCAAATATCTAAAACTTTTCGTTTTCTAAGTTTAAGAATAGAAATTGCATAAAAATTCATATTTTACTTTATAACTATTTCTCTCGATTATCATTTTATTATGTGAGTTCTTTCAGTTGATTACTTTTATATATCTGATCAAATTTATGGCAAAATATAAAAAAATATTTGTTAGAAACTTTTAGTTGAACTGGCTTTAGCACAAATCATAGACATTATTCTATAACAATTCTTTATCAAAATATAAATATATATACATAGCCATATCTATATCTATATCTACATATATCTATGACTTCTTCAACAACTCACAGAGCGAACCTCGTACAGAAAAAACTCAACAGCTCCTTAAAGTAGAAAATAAAAGCTGTTAGCTTCTTAGTCTACTTTCTTTTGTAGCTCAATCAAGCAATGTTAAGCCTTCAAGCGAGGGTCGCTCAGCACTTTTAAAGATAGCTAATGATATAGATTTTCTATAGATTTTAATTTTAGCATGTGAGTTCTTTCAGTTAAATAATTATATATATCTGATGAAATTTATAACAAAATATGAAAAAAATATTTGTTTATTTCTCAAAAATATTTTTAAAAACTTTAAGAAACTTGAGATTGAACTGGCTTTAGCTCAAATCTTAGACAATATTCTATAATAATTCTTGATCAATATATTATATATAAATAATATAATATATTTAATATAATATACATCTATAATTTCACCAACTCACAGAGCGAACCTCGTACTCAAAAGAAACGCAACAAATCATTAAACATTCATAGACTTCTCAATACTTCAGCAATTTCCCTAGTCATATGCCAAGCTCAACTAAGCATTGTCCAACCTACGGCGCCCCTTCGCTGCTCTGCTTTACAGGGTATTCGCGCGGCCATTCCTAGTCTTAACTTCTGCTTTCTATGCATACGAATTCTGATGAAATAAATAAATTTGCTCCATAGACTTGGGCGATTCTTTTGGTTTCTACAGTTTATTGCTCTCAGCTACAGATACTTCGGATACAAACTACAAAAGGCTGCCACAGCTGGGTGCAATGCGGTTTAACGAGTGCGCACTACTGCTACTAGTATGAAGATCTCTGCCCCCACGTGTTGGGGCAGTTGGGCTGGACTTCTCTGTTGGAGAGGCAAATGCATAACTTGGTCCTCTGACACGCTTCAGTCCCGCTGCAGCAGCGACTCGGAGAGCCGCTCGATGGCCGTGGTTGGCGTCTTCTTGCTGTCCTTCTCGGCTGCAGCGGCTGCCTCCGCTTCGGCGTCGGCCGCCTCCTGTGCCTTGGCCTCCTCGTGCTCGCGCTGCTTCTGAAAGTGCCGGAACTCCGTGGGCGTCAGCATGCCACGCAGCACGGTGTCGTAGCTCACACTGACGCCCTTAGCGCACATCTTCTGGTGCAGCTTCCAGCACTCACGCTCCTTGATGCTGCACACATACAGGGGGAAATTGTAATCCTGCTGTTGCTCCTGCTGCTGCTGCTGCTGCACATTGCAATTGGCCGCATTATTCTCCTTCTTGGCCTCCTCCGAGGGCAGACCAGCTGAGTCGGCCAACGACGCTGAGAGCTCCTGCTGCCTGGACTCCATCTGAGTGCCCGACTTGCTGCCCGGCTCGCTGAGGAATATGGATACGGGCGGTGCCGTCGGCGGTCGATTGGCACGAATGCGCGCAGCCAGCGGTGCTATCGACCCGCGCCTGATCATGTGCGAATACTCCTTGGAGGCCAGTTGAAAGGTGGGCGGATAGCTATCTTGAAACGAGACTGCAACCCGAGTTAGTACAGCAGACAAAGGGTAATTAACTAAATATAAATATATTTAAAATAACTTCATAATCTCTCTTATTACTCTTACTGCGCAGTTTACGAAGCGACTGCGCTTGGGCTGCAGATTGGGCCATATTATGGAAACTTATTTGCTGAGTAAGTTTTCTTCTAGATGGACTTTCGTAATCAAATCGTAATTGTATAATATATACATAAAGGTAAATGCAAAATTTAGGTCCATCTACACTTATGAGATATAATTAAAAAACTTAATTTCGATAAGGGTTTGAATCGATAACAATAAAACTGAAACAGCTATCGATTTTTTAAAACAAACATGATCAGCGCGTGCTAAAAAAGTTTCAAGTCTCAAGCTCTTATAGGTTCTGAGATCGACACGTTCACACATACGGACGGACGGACGGACGGACAGGCGGACATGGCTAATCGACTCAATTCGTCACCCTGATTAAGAATATATATACTTTATGGAGTCTGCCACGCCTCCTTCTGCCTGTTACGTACATATTCACGAAACCATTATACCTTGATTTCCCATGTTTAATGGGTCCAGTAAAATGATGTCCAATCAACTGATGATGCAGATTGAACTTTCAGGAACTCAGATAAATGAAAGACTAGAGTCTCAAGCTTAAGCTTATTGAGCTATTAATTGAGTATCATAGAAAAAACCATCATGCCTCGAATTCCTTTTTTCCTTTATATGTTTTCAAACAGGAATTCACAGTTTCAGCTCCGCTAACTCAGCAGCTTCTCAATCCAATCAGATTAACGTTAGCTTATATTAATATAAATTATACTACCATGCATGCATTTAAAGAAGTTTTATATATTTGATATAAGTCTCAACTAGAGAAACACTTGCAACTATTCTCAACTATTCACAACTAACTGAAAAACATCTCAAATTAACTTTAAATTGGAATTTGTTAAGTTCGTACACGTTCTTATTGGCTTTATATACTTCTACTTTGTACTCTTATTGGACTTACCCGATTTGCCCGTTTTGCGCAGCAGCGGCGCCCTGCGCTGTGGACTGCGCTGCATTGTCGCCGTCGACAGTTTCTCGCCGCCCGTGGGCGTGGCAGCAGCGGAGTTGTCCTCCCGCTCCGAGTCGCTGCCCTCGGAGCTCAGCAGCGAGACGAGCGTGATGACATCGGGTGCGATGACGCTGCGTGCGCGACTCAGCGACTTCTTGTTGGAGCCGCTGGCATCGGAGCTAAGCAGAGAGCTGCCATCAGGTGGCACAGCCACTGCCACCGAGGAGGTGGCACGCGAGAAGATCTTGCGCCTGCGCAGCTTCTGCTGCTGGCTGCGCTTGTTGGCCGCGGCAATGACGCACTTGCTCTCATCCAGACGCACCGGAGCGGACATGGCACGCACCAGAGGCGGACGCCGTTGCACAGTTAACGCCGATGAGACGTTGTCCTCGGGCTTAACAACTGATGTTGTTGTTGCTGCTGCTGTTGCTGTTGTTGTTGTTGTTGTTGTCGTTTGCTGCTTGGGCAACTCGCTGCACTCAGTGGCGCTATCGATGTCGCTGTGAATCGTCTCCTGCTCGTTGGTGGCGCGTATGGTCTGAGCCAGCACAATATTCAGATTGATACGATTCTTGTCCGCCTTGGCGCTGTGTGGATGCAAAAGTGTTACAGCTTGATTGACTGACAGATTGACTGATTGGCTGATTGGCTGATTGACTGACTGACCGAGTGACCTACTGTGCCTTCGGCTAAATTTAAATCAAATTATTTTGCATTAGTTTGCAATTTATGCTGAGCTCAATTGCCCACATGCAACCTGCAACATGGCAACATGGCAACATGGCCCAAAATAGAAATTAATTCGTGCAAATGGCGAGGGTGGCAACACCAGTTCCCACACTCCCGCCCACTCGCTGGCGCTGATCTTTGTGCCTGTCTGTTGGGAATGGAAAACGAAACCATGTCAATTACATTTACAATTGGCGCCCAAAAATAAAAGTGTTTACTGCAAGAGTCCTTCAACGCAGTGAACACACTGGCTGACTGCGAGTTCAATGAACCAGTTCTAGTTCCAGCTCCAGCTGCAGCTTTACCTATGCTAGGCTTCGTCTATCTAGTCACACACCCGCGCTCTGTGCCTTGTGATCGACTTAACTGTGTCGCAACGTGGCGCTTGAGTGACATGAACTCTGAGCGCTCCCGCACTCGAGACTGCCATGTGGAAGAGGGAAGATGGTGTAGACGGGCTTGGTGAAGGTGGGGCAACTCTGCTTAATCGTATGCACTGCACATAAAAACTTTGACGTCGGTGTCAAGCATGCAAATTGCGCAAAGTATTGAAAGTGTCATTTGGGCATATTTACTGAGAGAGGAGGAGGGTGATGGGTAGAGGGGAGCGAGAGAGGGAAGAGGTAGCAGCTCGTTTTATACGCATATAAATTGATATGCGTTTATGCTAATCGGATATACGCATGTGAAGTTGCGAACATGGCAAGGTCAAAGCAAATAATGACATTTCTTTCATATTTTTATATACAATAGAACCTTGAGTATACATATATGTATGTGTGTGTGGGTGTGTGGATGTGTGTGGGTGTGTGTGTGTGTATATATGTGTGTGAATGTTTATGTCAACAAAACTTAACTTAAACTGTTCATACCCTACAGTTGGCTGCACTTTATTATGATTAAAATCAAGTAAGGCTGCTCTTGCAGGGACTGCTCGACTGGAACATACCCTGAACACACCACAGAGCTGATATTTCAATCATTCTACGCTTCTTTTATATATATGTACATACATATATACATATATATATATATATATATATATATATATACATACACTGCGCGTCATCAGGATAGCTGATATCTGAAGGCAAGTAGTGCGAATCATATGCTTTTCTCAGTGTAAATCGCGTATCTTCATACCTGTTACTGGCAATGAAGTTTTTTCAATAGAATTCGTAATTTCCAAGAAAATAAATAATAGTTTTTCTAAATCTGTGAGCTTTTATAGTGAAAGTTACAATCTTTGATTTTTCGTCAAAAAAAAATTATTTTATCTTCTAAAAGAAACATTTTTCTTAAAGAAGATCAATTTTGTGGCCTCCAGAAAAAATTTGGTAACAGTGGTTGCCAAATCGAGTGAGATATTCAGAATTCAATTTGGATGCGCTATGACCTGATGACCAATTTTTAGCAACCATTTTTTGTAAACTTTTTTCAAAAAGGGTTTTAAAATACTTGCTCGAATGATACAGAGCCCAATTAAGATTAATTTTAAGAATAATAAAACATAGTTTAATATGAAACAAGTTTTAAGAATATAGCTTGAATAATATAGAAAATGTTCAACATTAACAGAGCAAATGAAGGGTGCGCTATCTATCTATATATATTGTACATACATACAGGCATTCTGTCTGTTACATACATTTTTACAAATCCAATCAACCTTAAACTCCCATTTTCAATGACTGCAGGGATATTAATCAAACAAATTCTTTTAATTTGATTTTTTATGCTCGCCCACGAAGTAAAAAAAAAATATATTGATTTTGTGCAACGTACGTCTAGGTATGCAACCCTCTTAAGTCATTATGTAAAGTATTAAGATGTCTTAGATACGCCCACTATAAAGACCATATCTATTGAGGCGCTTTTGAAGTTAGACACTTGTAATATGGAATATGTATTCGTGTTGCTAATTCCTGGCTGAAAATATATGATTTTTATACATATATCGATCAGAGATAAATAAATATCTCTATTATTTATCTTTATGCCCATTTAGGGCGTGACACATGAGTTAAAATTGCATCTATCAGAATCTTAGAGCTTAAATCGATCAAATTGTGAAATGGATTATCATTGATCTCCTCTGCACAGATAGATGTTAATATTATATGATCCACTCATCAGTTTTTAGCAAATCGGAACATATTGTTTACTGAATCAACTGTTCATGGACCGTGAAGAAGTATTTTGTAGTCGATCACGTCCAACTTTAATTTGCTGACTTGTGTAAAGTTAATTTAAATTGATCTGCATATGAAACAAAATATATCCGAGTCTAAAAGCTTCTCCTAGTACCAAAATTTATTCATTTCGTGTAGCCAAATATTAAAAATAAAAAATCCTATTTTGTAGTCAACGAAATTTATATTTTGTATGATATTTCCGAGTATTTTTGAACTGAATAAATTTTTAAATATTAATTATTTACACAATTTTCACATATATCTATAATTTTTTGGAAGTAAAAACTGTTTTATTTATTTTACATAAATTAATTAAAATTGTATGATTACACCCACTAGGCACATAACACAACGTAAAGTTTATATATTCAAGATATTGATTTGAAATAACGAAAAGTTTTTACTGGAGATACTTTAAATAACACAAGCCAACAGGATTTACTAAGCAAGTCTTAGACCATAAACATATTTCGAAGCTTTGTGACGTAAGTGAACTGAAGCTGAGTCTGAAAAACTCTAATACATCAGAGTTTTTGAATATATTTGAACCAGAAATGGTGTAAAATTAGTATATTGGCTACATTTCAGAACAATTTTAGTCCAGCTTTATATAATTTTTTAGCGAATGCTTTAAGTCTGTCCTTGGATATATCTACGTCTCTGAAGTCTATGAAGTTTCTTGGACAGACTTTAAATATACCATATATATATATATATATATATAGTTGTGTTCATAAAAATAGTAGTGCGACTGAAAATGAATCGCACTACTATTTTAATGAACACAGCAGCTAAAATTAAATCGCACTACTATTTTAATGAACACAGAAAATGAATTGCACTACTATTTTAATGAACACAGCGACGAAATTAAATGGCCCTACTATTTTAATGAACACCGCTGTATACATTTTTCAATTCCAGACTCTTTGTCCATGTCTGTATACCGATGAATGCTAAGCTTCGATCAACTTGATGAAGGATTTAGATATAAGTGTAAATAGATAAATATATGTTTAGGATACGTCTAGCCAAATCCTTCATCAATCTGAACGAGACTTAGCAACGAACGCAATTATTGCTGTATCTGATTAGGCATCTTAAATGCTTCCAGATACTATATGCTCTATATATAATCCACTTCAACTTTCTTTAGCAAATCTTAACTTTCTCCCACATACCAATTATATACATATATCTTATCATCTCCTGCTTTGACTTACGTGTCTGTCTCTGTGGGAGCTTCCTGCTGCTGCTGCTGCTGTGGCAGTGGCTGCTTCTGTTGGGTCTTCTGCACGGAGGATGTGGAGGCCCAGACCATGAGGCCACTTTTGTCACGCAGTCGAGCGCCCAGCTCTGCCTGCGTGGGCGTCAGCCGGCCGGCTAGGCGAGCCGCGGACTCGTCAATGGCCAGCGATGTCTGGCGGCTGGGCGCGTACAGCTTCTGGCGTATGTTCTCTATGGAACGGCCCACGGAGAGGCCGCGCGACAAATAGCCACGCTGCTGAGCCGAATACCTGCCCACGTTCGTGTGGGCGTGGCTGGGCGGCTCGATGAGCGAGTGCTGCTTGCGCACGGGCAACGCAGCCGTAGACGTTGTCCCAGTCGCCGTTGTCGTCTGATAGCGACGGCGGCTAGCCACAGACAAGGACATGGCGAGGATTCGATATTTTCGATTTGGAACTTGGATTCGATTTCGACTTCGGTGTTGGGTGTCGCCAGGTGGCCGCTTGATTAGCGACTAAAATTGCCAATTGCCGTTCGAACCGTTTCGAGCTGAGAATCAATTCGCATCGAATGCAAATCAATTACGCTGCCATTAAGACCAGAAGGCAATAACTTTGTCAACAAAAGCGCCCAAAAACCGGCTGCAGTCACGGAACGCGCGACCGACCGAGCGACCGAGCAAGCGAGCGAGCGAAGCGGCTGCCACTTGAGTTGAGTTGACGTAAACTTTCACTTGGAGCTAATTTGCAATTGTTATGGCCAGGTGAGAGAGAGAGAGAGAGAGTCTGCCAGTGGCACCTACTCCTGGTGCTCATCCGTTACGAGCTTCGGGTGGCTGTTTCTGTGGCTGTGGCTGTGGCTGCCTCCACGTCCGTCCACGTTGTTTGCCTGCCGCGCGCTAACTGCGTTTTGTGAATGAAGCCGCTTTGTTATGTTGCCAACAAACAAGCAAACAAACCAGCAAACAACATAGCAGCGGGAGCGTTGCCAATGCCCACCACACACACACACACACACCTACACCACCCAACCACCATCAGCCATCAGCCATCAGCCGTAGCACCTGCAGCACCCACTCCACGAGCGCTTTGAGCGGCGCCATCGCCGCTGCAGCAAATGTTATGCTCGAGCGACGCTCGGCTGTCGCTCGGCTTGATTCTGGCTGAACTGTTTGTCCCATTTCCGCCGGCTCTCACACGTGCAGGCAGCATGGCAGCGAGGGTTGCTCAGCCAATTTTATTATGAATTTTCGATAGACTACAAGGCTGACCCAACAAAAGTGATACCTTTTTCAATAATCATAAATCAGCAGCTGTTTAAGTTATCGATAACATTTAGCTGTTCAAATATTAAATGAGCTATGCCATTTAAAAATAAATTATGAATCAAGAGCGAAAGCTTAACAGTGCACAAGTGTGAGTCGTAATATTCTGGCACATATTGCAGTAAGTAAGCGCAAAGTGCCAGCTGCAGTTGCAGTTGAGACTGGAGCATAGTTGAGGCAATTATATGAATTATATTATATTTTATTTGAAATGGCATGAAAATAGCTTTAAAATAAAACTAAAGTAAAAGAAATATCATAAATTGTTTTTATTTTATTGCAATTTATTTATATATTGCTCTTATATGGTCAGCTCTTAAAATTGTAAATTAAATTTTAGTTTAATTCAGTTTTCATGTTTCTCAGTAACTTCAAGCAGGCAACTCATGAAGCACACCTCGCATGTCGTACTGATTGGCTGACTGGTAACTCGATGAACTCGCACGAACTTTTGTTTTCATTTCAACGCCAACTCCAGCCCCTCCTTGAATGTAATCAAATGGCGAGAGAGCGAGAGAGAGTGTGTGAGTGAGTGAGAGCGAGACATTACAATATTTTATTTCGTACATCCAAAATCCATATGCAAATCTACCTTGGCTAAATGAATGAATGAATGAATGCGTGAAGCCCAAAGCCGTGCCAACTCGCTCAATGTCAACGAATGTTAGATGCAAATGCGATGATCCTGCCAGAGAGAGAGAGAGACAGAGTGGGAGTGAGAGAGATAGAGAGGGGGGAGGGGGGTGTGAGTATCTGATGGCAAGTGAAAAACTTTCACATTTGTGACAATTTCAAATTCATCAAAGACATGCAAAGTTGTATCAAAAGTTTTCCGTGCGCGTTGGCAATCAAAAAGTAACGAACATAACTGCTCCACGACCCCAACGAAAAGAATTGTAACTGCTTGCTGTTGGGGAAACCTAGTAGCAACAACAACAACAACAACAACAACAACAACAGCAGCAGCAACTCAAGTAACAACAGCAAATGGCATCAAGAACCAAATCAAGCCCATTTCAGGGTCACATGCCATTCACACACATAGACATATAACATATCTATATATATATATATATATAATTGTTATACCTGGAGTATACATACATACACACATATACATATACATACAGACACACACATACACGCATATATAATATTCAGTCGAAAAATCATTGCGAATCGCACTTAAAACAAAAGCAAAATTTGAATGCCAAACGAGTCGCATTAATCATATCGGAGTCAATATTTATTGAGCAGGTATTGCCAGCCCCCTTAGTGGGTGGGTGGCTGGTTGTAATGGCCCATCGAAATCTCATTTCCCCATTTTGACAATCTCGAAACAATTATAATGGAAATGAACCTAGCCAAATGGCTCCAAATCAAAATTCAGATTTGTCAGGCGGTGTCAAAAATATATTTAAGTATATATTGTTATATTAGGCGGTACCAATAGGCACCGCTAAGTGCTGCAAGGCCAGTGATCGACTACGAGCTACCCTATGAAAATATACAAATATATTACAAGACATTTTTTTTTAATTTTTTATTATTTATTATTTATGAATATCTATTTGATGCCTTTTTAAGTAATTCCATCAGCTTTTAAATATATTATATATTTTTTTACAATCCCTTAAGCACTTCAAAAAATCATTTTATCTGCTTGTTCAATTCCTTCTTCCATTCAGTTTTGATGTCCTAAATCGTAGCGCAGCGTTGTCCTTTCATTCACCTCTTCAGTTTCGGGAACAAGAAAATGTCATAAGCGATCTGTGGCCAGATCTGGGCAATGCGATGGCTGCGCCCACATTTTGGGCCAACCATTTGATATAGATTCTCTGCTCAATTTTGTTTGGAATAGACAAACATTGAAAACGAGCCAAAACACATTCAAGCGCACAGCTGTTAAAAGTTAACTGAGCATTCCAAATGTCAACATAAGCTAGCTATAGCTATACCTTTCGAGCATACCTCGTATATCGCATTGATAGAATTATTAACTAGATTTTGGTTATACTCATTCACGAAACTAAAATGAGTATATTGGTTTTGTGCAATGTCTGACTGCAACCTTCTTACTTGTTAGTATTCATTTTGCAATTTTAGCTTTTTTATACCCTGAACCCATGGATAATGGGATATCAGGGTATAATGTTTTTGTGAAAATGTATGTAACAGGCAGGTGGAGGCGTGGCAAACCACATAAAGTATATATATTCTTGAGGCGTCTCAAGGCGACGAGCTGAGTCATAGCCATGACTGTCCGTCCATCCGTCCATCCGTCCGTCCGTGTGAACGCAGCGATCTCGTAAGCTACAAAAGTTACAGATCTGAAATTTGAAATGTATACTCGTGTATACCATACGCAGTACGAATTTATCATTTTTTTCGATAACTCATCCCATTTCCTTATTATCAATGAAAATCGATCATTTTGTTTCGTTTTTTAAGCGTAACTTGAATACCGTTATAGCTATAGATTTTACATTTACTGTGTATATCCGTGTAATGAATACAGACATTTTGTAATTTTTGGATTTTGGATACGCTCCTTCCCCTCAAATTTGCAAAAGAAAATGTATTTCAAATACTAGAGACTTGTGCTTTGGCAAATACATACATATAAATAGCATTTGTATGCTCTAAAAGTTTGATTACGAAAGTCCATCTAGAAGCAAACCTATTCAACAAATAAGTTTCCAAAATATAGCCCATACTGCAGCCCAAGCGCTGCCCGCGCGCAGTCGCTGCGTAAACTGCGCAGTAGCAGAGCAAGAGCTTGTGCGTGTGACTGTATGTGTATGTGTGTGAGTATGTGTTGATTGTAATGTATATATAAAAGAATCGTAAAGTGATTGGAATATCGCATCTTCGCAGGATTCAGGGTATCTCCTAGTCGAGCAGTCTCGACTAGAGTACTCTTACTTGTTTAGACTAGAATATGACGCTAGAATATTGCTGGTATAAAATGTATAATAAACCAAGACTCTATAAGCTTTCCAGAAACTAAATATAGATTGAACACGTTCTTAATCAACTTGAAAAAGAAACCTTAATAAATATCGATTGTTTGAGAAAACTTAATCTGCGTTGGAGCTACAAGTTAAATATGACTAGCTCTTATATTGCAGGTGAGACTGACAGGTGGACAAAGCTAGATTTAATCATCTTTATGGGCTTGGCCACGCCTTCGGCAACAAAAACTTTTATGCCCGGAATTCCCAATGGGAACGAACTAATTTGCGATGCTCTTTTTGAAACCTTTGACTGGAAAACATGTTTGATTTTCAAGGGTTATCAGGAGCGCACTCTGTTGAGTGATTAATGTGTGCTTACATTATACAGGTATATATATATATATAATCTATATATATATATAGATTTGATAAGCTCAGTAATACTATAAGCGAGCAACTAGAGCAAATCTGAGAACAGTCGCGCGCTGTAAGCCAACCGAAGATGAGGCGAATCAATTGCATTTTGTGGCTCTTCAATGCGATTCTCAGCTGGCAAAGTGTAAGCAATAGAGATCAGCTATATATAAATCATATATATATATATATATTTATATAATATATATCACTTTAGATACTCGTCGCTGGCAATGAGGCGAATGGACTGCGCTTGCTGCAGGCGCAGAGATGTGGAGTTTTCTCATCTGTGAAGGTGACAAATGGCCACGAGGTGAAGTTGGCTGCGAGGCCTTGGATGGCATTGCTGCGGCTGCGGTACGGCAACCAGGAGGGCTTTCACTGCGCTGGCACACTCATCACAGATCGTAAGACTCGCTCAGGGAATACACCTCAATATAAACTAATTTCCTTTGTATGATTTCCAGGCTTTGTGCTGACAGCTGCTCATTGTGTGTCGCCCTACGAATTGTGAGTAAACGAGAATACAATATTTTCCAGGGTATCCATGTAAGGTTCCATTTACAGGGTATACGTGCGTTTGGGTGAGAATATGCTAAGCAGCGAAACCGACTGCAAAGTGGCTGGGAAGAAGACCATTTGCGTGCCGCCCGTCGAGGATGTGGGCGTGGCACAGATATACAAGCACGAGAATTACAGCTCAGTGGAGAAGCAGAATGATATAGCGCTGATCAAGCTGGACAGACAGGTGGAGTTTAAGCGTGAGTAGCATCAAGTTGCCTTCAGATTGAAGCGTTACACATTGCTTACAGAGCACATCAAGCCCATCTGCCTGCCAATTGATGCTGCACTGCAGCAACAGTCCGAAACGAGCCAATTCTTTGTGGTCACCGGCTGGGGCGTCACAGAGAACGGCACAGCAGCCGATGTGCTGCGAGAGGCCGCCATTGAGATGCAGACGAGACGCACTTGCGGCCGTTCCTTTGCCCGCAACGTCGAGCAGAGTCAGCTCTGTGCCGGCGCCCAGGCCAGAGACTCGTGTCGCGGCGACTCCGGTGGGCCCCTCTCCTACCCGGCGGTCTACACGAATCGGCAACGTTTCGTCCAGTTCGGCATTGTCAGCTATGGCGCCCGAGCCTGTGGCAACGGCGTTCCCGCTGTCTACACCAATGTGGCCAGCCATATGCCCTGGCTAACTGGCATAATAGGTGGGAATTCCTGAAACCCCCAAAGCAGCAGCATGCACCAAGCATCACTATCACACAATCAACTCATTGCCATTCTCATTATATATAATCTATATAATTACGTGTTTACAGCACAACTTGCATTGACTCCGATAAGAATTGCAATGTTTGAATATATTTCCTGAATCTGAACTTTTAAAATTAAATATAAGAATATATTTATGTTAAATAAAAAAGTATAAATAAACTGTTTGAAATTATTTATAATTTTATATAATTAATTATATTTTTAATGTTATTTAAAAATAAATAAATAAAATACTAATAGATAAACTGCTTGAAATTATTTACAATTTCATATAAGTAATTTAATAGTTTTTATTTTATTTGTATTTAGTTTACTTTTTATTTTACTTTTACTTTGAATGTATTTTATGAATTAATATTTATTTTTGAAAATTTTATTTCTTTTTCCTTTGACATTATTAATTATGATTTCTATTAATTAAATATAAAGTCTTTAATTTGGTACACTCACTAAAAGTGTATTTGATTGTATTTGTATTTAATTTATTTTTTACTTTTGCTTACAATTCATTTAATTTATAAATATTTAAATTTCAAAATTTACCGCCAAATAATATCAAAAGCATGCACAGCTGTAAGCTGCTTGTTACGCCTATCAATCATAGCACGCAGCTTTCTGCTGTGGAGGCCACAGCATTTGGCAGCCCTGGTATGGTCACACAGTGCTGTAAAGTGACGTTTGCTGCTGACGTCTCGTAGCCGTCGGCTGTCAAGTGACGTTTGCTGTCGTGGCGTTGAGAGAGATAGATAGAAAGTAGCCGCCGCCGAGTTGGGTTTAAGTTGCACCTCGAACTTTTCATATATTAAATTAAATTCAACACTGAAATCACAGCCATAATGCAAAGTCAAACGCTTGTGCTCTGCTTAGTGGCCCTCGCCTGCGCCACGGGCGCCCAGGCCAGCTGCAAGGCCACGCTGAGCGCCTTCAGCACGCAGGATGCAACAATTTTGACGCAGTTGGCGCATGTGGCTGAGTTCACGTTGCAGTGCAGCAACTCGGCGCAGCCCAGCCTGTTCGCAGAGTTCCCCTGCGGCAAGGTGGTGCCCGTGGCCAAGGTGGGCGACAGCAAATATCAGGTGAGTTGGCCCCTCAATCTCTATCTTCTGCTAGAATCTCAACTAATGAATGCATGGGGGGCAGGTGAGCTGGGTGGAGGACATCAAGCAGGGCAGCAGCGGCAATGTGCAGGTGCGTCTCTTCGACGAGGATGGCTATGCCAATGTGCGCAAGGCGCAGCGCGATGGCGATAAGATCTCCTCGGTCAAGTCCCTGCTGGACATCACTGTGCCCACGAAGAGCGCCTACAAGGGGCCCTGGATCAAGGCTGAGCTGCTCGCCGCTGTGCTGGTCGGCGGCGTGGCCTACTTCGCCTTCACCACCAAGAGCAAGGTGCAGTCGTAAGCAGCACGGAGCAAGTGCGTCCACTTTTTGAATGAAATTCATTCACCATAAAATACCAAGTAGAAACAAATTTAGGACATTAGCCGCGACTCATGTACAAGATTCCACAAAGAGATTTTTCCATTTTCATATCGTTAAGTCGGGTAAATAAATTGTTCCAAGTCCAACAACAACAATTAAGACGGCAAACTGCACTTTAATGCATCTAAGTTAAGATTACTTAAGTTTAACAATACGATTTGTAGGTTGTTATCATTGAGGACATTGAGGACGCCTCAATGGACAGCTCCAGTGGCCACAGCAGCGGAGAGGCTACCACCACCAGCACCACCAACCGCTGCAGCTGGCATTCCACCATTCATATTGCTCTCCTCATCGGAGGAGATGTCTATCATGCTCTCCACTCGCGACGGCGACATCACATATACAAAGTGCTCCGTGGAGCCCTCGGGCACCATGCCGCCGGCAGCTGCGTCTGGTTGCTGTGGCGGCGGAGTGTCGGTGCAGTACTTGAGATTTGCCGTGCTGCCCGACTCCTCGGGCGGCGGCACGCCATTGCAGTCGAAGTTCTCCAGCTCCAGCTCGATGTCGCTGACAATGCGCATGCAGCGCATCTTGGCCAGCGACTGGAACTTCATGGGCATGGCGCGCACCTGCCGCGCCAGACTCAGGAAGAACAGCGTATTGGCGTCCAGTTCGCGGTTCGCCTGCAGCACGGCGGACACATCCCAGTCGCTGGGAAAGCGCGGATCGCTAATCTTGCGTGTCTTGGCGGGCGAGGGCTGGGAGCAGTTGGATGCGGCTGCGGCGGCGGCGGCGGCTGCATTTGAGCTCGTGCAGCTGAGATTTATGGCTGCTGTCTGTGGCGACGGCTGCACTCGCCGCACCTTTGAGCTGGGTGGCGCCGGCGGCGGAGGAGGTGGTGTCGGATTTCCCAATCCCAAAGCCGAGACGGCATTGCCATTGAGATTGTGGCGATTGGCCAGATTCTGGAACAGACCAAGCGGTGCTCCAGCCGCTGCCGCTGCGCTCAGCTCCTTCTTGAAGTTGTCGGCGGCAGCAAACAGATGCGGCTCGATAATCAGGCAACCCACATTGTTGGCCGTGCTGCAGTTGGGCGTCGACGTCAGCGGCAAGCCAGCAGCAGCCGCTGCCGCTTTCAGCGTAAACATTTGGGCAGCTGCCGCTGCAGCGGGCAGCCCACCGATGCCCATGGGCAGGCTGGCCAGCGTGGCCAGGGCGGCGGCACTGGCGCTGACTGAGCTCTTGCCCGCCGCACTGAGCGGCAGGGCGGGCAGCGGCAGAATGCCGCTGTTGGAGCTGCTGTTGCTGCAGTTGGCAGCTGGCGGCGTCATCGAGCTGAGCGTCAGAGGCGCCACCGCAGCACAGTTGCTGCTGCCATTGCTATTGCTATTGTGGTTCTGCGGTGCGGCGCCGGAGTTGCTAAGCGCTCCGGGCGAGACGAGGCTGGGCGGCGTGGCGGCCACGCTAGGCGTCAGTATCGGCGTTGTGTAACTGTTGACGGTGTGCGTGCTGAGCGCCGAGGTGGATGCCGTCGCTGTGGCTATGGTAATCTTCAAGTCATCCTCGCCGCCATTGCTCGCGGCCTTGGCCAGCACCTGATAGCCGAAGTCGCATTCATTGTCATCCTCATCGTTCGACTTGCCATTGCCATTGGCCGAGTTTCTATGGAAGATGCAAGCGCATTGTCAGCATTTGCCTGTGTGAAATCTTGTCAGGGCCACTCACCTGCCAGGTCCTTGAAACGGCTTGAGGAACTCCATGTGATCCGCGTGCGCCCAATACTGATATTTCTTTGAGGTTTTTGTGCCAACTCGAAAGGAACGCAAATATTTTGTATAACTGTCGCGAAGATTTTTCCATTTTCGCTTCGAAGCTTCTGCAAAAAGTAAACAAATTTTCTATTAGCTTAAAATTTCTTTTAATTACAGTTAATTGATTTTAGTTTGATATAAAGCTTTGGTCATCAAAATAGTAGTGCGACTGAATAGAATATTTTAAAAACAATTTGAATAAATATTTAAAAATCATGTATATATGTATGTATGTTAATCCTAATACTCGTTTCAAATTGTATTCAAAATATGTTTATCACTAAATATTGCTGTCCAACATTTCAGTCGCACTACTATTTTTATGACCATAGCTGTATATACATATGTATGTGTGTGTGCACAAGTGTATGTATGTATGCATTTATTTACGTATTTTATAACTCTCCAAATTTTTTAATTGCATACTTTTAGTGTGCAATTAGACTTAAAGATTTGTGGATTGTATTCAAAGGGAAATTATTTACAGCTGTGGTCAGAAAAATAGTAGTGCAACTGAAATAGTTTTGTATACCCTGAACCCATTGAAAATGGGAAATCAGGGTATAATGGTTTTATTAAAATGGAAAATGTATGTAACAGGCAGAAGGAGGCGTGGCAGACCCCATAAAGTACATACATACATACATACATATGTACATAGTACATGAAATATGATCTAAAAACTGCCTTACATGAGGAATGGGCCAAAATTACACCACAAGTGGCCCAAAAATGGGCCACTGTATGGTACGGTATGTACACTGTACATACATACATACATACATACATATGTATTTATGTTAATATATACATTTATACATTCAAATTTTATTCAAAATATGTTTATCAAAAAAATTGCAGCTCAACATTTCAGTCGCACTACTATTTTTATGAGCGCAGTAGTATTTGCGTAACACACGCACACATACATACATATGTTGTACATATGTATGTACATAATCGTTCAACCTTCAACAAGGTTTTTCATACACACAATGCGCGTCATCTGAATAGCACCAACTTCACGTTCAAGTTCATTTTAGCTATAGCTCTACAATACAATACAGACAGAAGGAGGCGTGGCAGTTGCATAAATTATGTACATACATACATATGGTATGTATGTAATCATTATCACCAATCAACAGGGTGATTGAATATTTGGGTTTATTGCAGCAGCGCTATGCATGTCTGCTCAAGTCTATTCCATTTAAAACTCAACTTAACCAGGGAAGTGTGTGTGTGTCGCTGTTCATCGAGACCTACAAAATCTACGAAACAAGAGGAAAGCGAAAATAACGGAACAGGAATAAAAGTAGCAAAAACAAATGAGCGACACGATGGTGGCGCTATCTTAGTGAAGCATAGTGTGTATAGAAATATTCGTTTATAAATGTGCAATGAAATGAAATTTGATGACATCCTCCAGTTTTACACTTAAGAATGAATATAAACAAAACATAAAGCATTCATACATATACTCACACACATATACATGCATACATACATACATATGCATGTACATGCGTACTTATGTATGTATGTATGTACATCTATTGCCACTTTAATGTTTGTATCGTATTTCTAGCCAATCACAACTGCGTTATCAGAGATGAGCGTTTGTTGCGATCACTGTGACCGTGACTCCAAAAACGTGACTGTGGATCAAGTTTTTTCCAAATAACTGGCATTTCTTAAGTTGAAATATATTCATTGATCAACACTTAAGTTTATATATATAGATATGTATATATGTATGTACATACATATGGGTTATATTTTCCGCACTGTATTAATTCTCTAAATGATCAACCGTTATATTCTCTATTTCATTTTAGAGTGAAAATCAAGTCACATTGTGACTCAGCTCAGCTCAGCTCAGCTCAGCTCAGCTCAGCTATAAGCGTTTGCATTTACAGTTTTGACGACATCAGCTTTTTTTTAGCTAATCCTATCCCTGTCTCCGTCCTTGTCTCCGTCCCTGTCCCTGTCCCTGTCTGATTCCTTTGCTGCTGTTCCAAAGAAAAGAAACAATTCTGTTCGGTTCAGTTCAGTTCAGTTGATCGAGTTCTGTTGATCGGAGTGGACGTGAGCCAATACAATATTTTGGAGGATAAGCAAGTGCCCATCAAAAGCGTGGAGTGAGTGTAATTACAAGTAAATAAAAAAAATTAACACATACATACATACACACATATTGTATATGCAAGTGAGTGTATGTATGCATATAATGTAAACATTTGTTGATAAATTATTAGCTCTATAGCAGCTTTTGATATTGCATTTTCTACCAACTTAATTTTTCACTTATTTTGAATACATAAATAAATACAAGTACATATATACATACATATGTGTGTATGTATGTGTGTATATAAAAAAAAATCTATACATGTGTGTGTATATGTATATTTTGATATATATTTTCACTTTTAACTCCATGGTACACTTATGCAAATATGACAAATAATTGAAGACTTACATTTCCATTAATAAAAATTCCACTCACAATTAGAATTTTTGGTAAAACTTCCAATGAAAGTGAAATGCAACAGCGGACCAATTGGTCTGCCTGCAACAAAAACAAAGTGGCAACAAATTTTGCGTCGGCATTTGTTTTTATGCTGACATTCGAGAAACCGAAGTGAGAGAAGGCGAAACGTGCGTGAGAGTATGAAAGTCACAAAGACAGAGAGGGGGAAATCGATGCGCAGAAGCAACAGGGTGTCACAGTTTGTGCTGTTACAGAAAACTGAAAACTGTATGCAATAGATAATAGATTTAATTAATTTGCTGTGCTAGAATTATTTTGTTTTTTTTTTTGTAGCTAATTTTGAGAATGCTCGTATTATCCTGGTCTCCGTGCCACTAGTTAATGCATACGTCAAACTGGGTGACGTTAAATTCTCTCTCAGCATCGCACTGACAACAATAACAATAACAGCACCACAGAGCGCGCAGCTTGTATCAGTTTCGCTCTTATGTTTTTGTTTGCCTTTTCTGCGCGTTCGTGTTTTCATTATACTCTTACCTAAGCGATGTTGACTTTGCAATCTTGTTTGTGACAATGGTATACTAGCAAATTGTTTCATATCAATTTCCTTGCATCTTTATAATATATAAATACATGTTTGTATATAAATGAATAAATTATTCGTTGTCCCTTTTATACTATTATTTTTTTCATATTCTAATAACAAAAAAAAAAGTCAGAGAACTGATTGTTAGGGTATGTGGTATGTTGGTGTGCAAGGGCTGCTTTTCTTGTTTTTGTTTTTGTCTCTCACTGCAATTCGCCGACCGCGGCCGCGTTCTGCACAGCGCCATGCCATCCGCACCGCACTCGCCCCCGCAAACAATCATCTGTAGGCGCGCTCACACTCTTACACATGCACACGTACAGAATACATATATATGTATATGTATATATACAAGAATACATACACAAAATACAACGGCCGGCGGTTCGTCGTCGCAGCGACGTCGCGACGGCAGAACATTTGTCCGCTTTGCTGTGCGACGCGGGCCGCTGGCTGAGTGTGTGAGTTTCGCAGTATATACAAGTGTGTGTACATATACGTATATGCATGTATGTATGTATGCGACTATGACTGAATGTTCTCCGTGCACGTAGTAATTGAATTTAAGCGAACAGGCGGCCGCAGCGGTTCGCTGTTACCGCCGCCACAAAACTTCCTTTTTTTCTCGTCGATTTCTTAGTATCTGTGTGTGTGTATGTGTATGTGTGTGTTTTGTTGTTGCTGTTGTCTTTTTTTTTCCGTTATGGCAATATTGGCTCCTTACCCACAGATAATCCAATCTCGTCCGCTATTTGCGTCCAGACCTTCATCTTCACCTCGACGTTCTTATAGTCAGGATTGTGATTATTGTAGACGACATCGTACTTCTTGACAATATCAATAAAATCGGATGTATTATCGGAGGTTGTGGAGGATTCACTAATCGCTCGCGCCACTTTCATTTCCTTCATGGCTTAGCGTTAACGGTTTTTCAAAAACTTTTTGCAACGACGCTTTGGCACTTTTCACAAATACACTCACGTTAGCACGCACGCACGCACTCACTCACTCGCACACATACATATGTATGCACAAGCGACACGAACAGAAATCTTTTTATAGGCGTGTGGGCGCGCTATTGACCGTTGACGGCAAGACCACGACCACAGCGCCTTCCCCCTTCGAACGAACGGCAAAGAACAGGCAAGGCGAAGCGTACAGGCAACGAGCGAACTGCGAACAGCGAGAGGCGAACGAACGAGCGAGCGAGCGACTGCCGTTTTGTATGACCGCCTCGACAAAAGTTGGACACTTGAATGAGGAGAGCGCACATGAGCTGCATGCACACAACCTATCGGCAGCGGCGGCAGCGGCAGCAGCAGCAGCAGCAGCAGCAAAAGCAGAGACCGCAGCAAGCAGCGGCGCCAGCGACGCGACAGCAGCCAGGCAAGCAGGGCAGCAACAACAACAAGAACAGTAAGAGCAACGCGCCAGCGTACGAACGAAGCGACAGTGAGGCGAACCGTTGTTGGAGGACGTGTAAAGAAGAACAAGAAGCAGCACAACATCATCGTCATCATCATCATCAACGTAGTCGACGTCGTGGTCGTTGTTGTTGTTTTCGTTGGAGTCGTCGTTGGCGTTCAACGGCAGCAACGGCGGCAGGCAGCCAGCCCCATGACATGCACATACACACACACACACATACACAGACACAAATAAAAACACACAAACATAGACATACATTTACGCACACACTGAGCCCGGGACACATAGCGACAGCGCAGTTTGGCGCTCGCAATAAGCGCGCAACGGTTGCGACGCCATTGCCGCCGCCACAGCGCCGCTCCAACGTTTCTGTTAGCCGCCCACATTCGACGCCCGCTGCTGTGCGGAACCGAACGGCAGCAGCAACAACAAAGCAAACTCAATTTCATGACTACGTTCGTCCGTTGCTGTCGCCGCGACCCACAAGGCAAAAGCATGAGTTTGTTATTGTTGTTGTTGCTGCTGCTGCTGTTTCAGTTTGTTTTTGTTGTTTGATGATGCCTTTCTGTATGTGTGTATGTATATATGTATATAGATGTATGTGTGTATGTGTGTGCTATGCATGTATATGTATGTACGAACGTGCAACTAACATGCCAGAACTGACGAGTTTCGCACTGAAAACACACCCCGCTCGCTCTTCCACTCCCCGCGATACATTGACTGTACGGTATTGCAGAGGGGTCCTGCTTAGGGGACTTGCACTGAGTCTTATACAGAAGATCTAAGGCACTAACAAAGTCCTTAGTTGAATTCCAAACATATCCTGAATATCACTCTGTTTTTTAAAGAATTATTTGAATTAAGTTAAGCTGAAAAGAAAGTGAAACCAGAAGATGCTTATCTATTGACAATGCTGTTGCTGCGCTCTCTCTCTCTCTCTCTTTCTCTCCTGCACTTCTCTTTGGATTTTGCATATGAAAAGCTTTTCTAACGGCTGTTCTCAATCGATTATGCACTTTTTAGTGAACTCTAAAAGCTCTGTCAAAGCTCAGATCTATTTCTTTTAAAACTCAACAAGCAAGCTGAATTTGTATATATGTGTGTTCGCATTCGTGAAGCTTTCAGCGACAGGCTTAATACGGCTTATTTATACAGACATTGCATACACATGAAATTCGTAAAACTGTTGCACCTTCATTCAACGTTGGCATTGAGATTGCAGAAACTGAAGTTCAAGGTCATTACTTAGCATACTTATGTATGCACACACATACATACATACATATATATGTATGAATGTATGTAATGTAATTGTATATATGTATTTAACTTGGCATTCGATTTTGACACCCGCTGCTCGAACTGATCGTCGCTCATGACGATCATGACGATGCATTGCTCTGCTTCCGATGTCTAAATGCTTTTGTTGTAAAGTTCAAGCGCTGTCGCCGCTCTTATCAGTTGCTGGCGGCCACCGCCCTCTCACCGCTCTCTTGCGCTCTCTTGCTCTCTGTTTTCGTTTCGCACTCTCTATCGTGCCCTCTTCCACGATTTGTATTTTTGCAACACGGCAAACTCTTGTTGTTGTTGTTAAATAACTTTTGCTGCCGTTTTGCCTCTTCTGCTTTTCTTCAGCTTTGTTTTTAATGTTGTTGTTGTTGCTGCTGCTGCTGCTGCTGCTGTCCGCCGTCGCTGCGTTGACTCGCATTTAATTTTGCCATCTCCCTTTCTCGTCTCTTCATAAGCTGCTTTGGCTGCGGCCCGAGCGAACGAACAAGACGAACGGCCGCCCGTCGCTGACGTTGCCGTTGCCATTTGCCGCTGCCGCTGCCACTGCCACTGCTGAGCAGCATCCCAAATTGTTTCCATCGATTCAAGGCAGCAACGTTGTAGAATTTTGTGCCAGAGCCACCGCCCCCTCGGTCCACAACATCCCCAGCATCTCTTGCTGCGGCTCTTTTCCTTTTTCAAGTTGTTTTGTTGCCGTCGTCGTCGTCGTCGTTTCAGCCAGCGCCACACACTTGGCCCACTCAGCTGCTGTCGCTGCTGCTGTTGGCTTGCGACGACTGTAGCGAACCTACGACCAGTTCCCTTCCCAAGCACTGCGTCCCGCCCGCACAGCTCCTGCTACAGCATGTGCGTATATGTATGTGTGTGTTTGTGTGGCGGACTAGCGTGGCCCAAACTAACACGTAGACGTCGACCCGCCTGCATATACATACATACAAGCACAGGCACACACACATATATAAATACATGCATACATATATACATGCAGCAGTCTGTCTGTGTGTGTGTGTATGGTTGTATCTCTTCAGCTTGTGCGCGTTTTTGTTGCTTTTATTATATTTTTTCGCTTTTCTCTATGTCCCGTGCTTCAGCAAAAGACGGTGACGACGACGACGACGACGGCAGCGGCGACAGCGACGGCAACAGCTACAGCTACAGCAGCGGCAGCCAGAAAGCAAGCACCTTCCTTTTACCAGCTCCTATTGCGAATGACTGCCGCACACCGCCTGCGCCCCGCCCCGCCCCGCCTTTACATTTTAGCGCCCCCACCCAACCGAGTGAGCCGCCTGCCGCGTCCTTGTGGCCTCCCCATGCCTAGTCGCCAGTTCCCATCGTCATCATCGTTGCCATCAAAAGCCCGGCAGCCAGCCCAGGGACGGCAAAGCGCGTCCCCCTTTGCCCTCTCCTGCCTCTTTCATCTTCCCCTCTCTCACTCTCACTCTCTCTTTCTCTCCCTCTCCCTTTCCCTTTTTCCCTCTGCAGCAAGTACTAGCGCCGAATGGCTGAGCGGTCGGGTAGGCAAAAGCAAAAGCAGGAGGGGGAGGGGGCAGCTGTGCGAGAGGCGTGTGGTGTGAGGCGTGGGGCGTTTGCGTGCGGCGGCGTGAAGCCGGGGGCATGGCTGTGTGCATGGGCGTGTAGAAGTGTGTGTGTGTGTGTATTTGTGTGCATGGCTATATGTATTGTGTGAGCGCGTGTGTATTTGTGTCTCTGTGTGTGTGTGTGTGTGCGCTGTTGTTTTTGCTTTTGTCGTTGTGGCTGTTGTTGTTGTTGTTTCTGCTGATTCTCTGCCGCCGCTGCTGCTGCTGCTGTGTTTGGGGTTTTGCTATCATGTTAAAGCGGCGCGGCCTACAAAGAGCGACGAAGTTGCTGGCGCAGTCACCGCTGCTGCCGCTGCCGCCGCTTATTTTGAGCTTTTACTGTTGTTGTTGTTGTTGCTGCTGCTGTTGTGGCTGCTGCTGTTGTTGCTTTTCGCAAATCGATAAACGATGTCCGGGACGGGACTGCGGCATAGCCAAGCGCTTTGCGTGTGTGTACCTATGTACAGTGCGTACATATGTATTTGTAGTATATAATATACATATGTGCACGCATGTATGCACATACATATGTATGTATGTATGCGTGTGCGTGTGCATGTGTGAGGCTAAGCGGACCCAACATGTCCCGTGGCTGCTGGTCAACAGCGTTCGGATTTTTGATGCAGTTATCACTGCGCTCGAAACTTGCAATACATAAGCTGTATATAGAAACAAAGCAATTTGTATATATGTACATATATATTTATATATGTTTATTTATTTATTTATTTTTTTTATATGGGTTTTTTATTACAACGTATTTTCATTACAAATAATTAGTGGCATAATTTAAGTGTAGCGCACTATTCTTGCGGGACGGCCGTAAAGCATAGCTTCGCAAGCGTTTTGCGCTATCTTCAACGGGTTCAGCTCGCCTTCTGCTTCGCTCAATTTGAATCATTTTTAGAAAATGATTAGGGTGATGTCTACTATCTTTACATAACATTGCAGTCTCCTAACATTTAGTATGACAAAAGCAAATCTTTAACAAACTGATCTTTTCTTGATCTTGATTCCATCTTGAGTACTAAATCATTCATTCAATTCATCAGAGAGCTAAATCAGAATGTCGAACTTTGACTATTATCTACAAGATATTGCCGCTGATCTACGCAATCCCCACGACAGCAGCGATTTTTATGATTTTAATGCCGTTAAGGATTATGTGTTGGACATACTGTGCCTGCAGGACTCCTACTTTGAGCAGATATTCTACAAGGATATAATGTTTGGTAAGTGCCATGCGAGCAGTTCAATAGCAACCAGTTAATACGAGTGTCTCTTCTCGTCCCCTTCTCAGGCAGCATGGCCCATGACATCCGTCTCTATAATGACAATGAAGTCGATGTTCTGATGGAGTTACGCTTTCCGACGTACAGTCGCATCAGGCAGGTGCAGGACAGTAATCGGCCGGGCTTTATGTTTCTTGACTTCTCGCAGACGTGCTTCGACGATATGATAGCCAATCGCCTAGCCAACAACAATGCCAATTTTCTGTGCCAGTCGAAGCTAAGGAGCTGGATAAATATGATTTTCAAGAATGCCCTGCACAACTACAGCAATGTGGTGCACGGCAAGTACGACGACTACGAGTTGAGTTACGTGTGGCGTGGAGTCGCCTACACTGTCGAAGCGGTGTCGGCCTCTCGCACCTTTTCCATTGACTTTGTGCCGGCCGTGAAAATTGTGCGTTCCAAAATTGGCAACTGGCATGCCATACCCAAGTTTTCCAGCATTCCCGGCAATTTGCAGCATTATACCTTCATGATTAGCAATGCTAACGCGGAGCTGCAGCACGTGAATAGCTGTGGGCAAACGTTGCGAGATGTTTTGCGCCTGCTGCAGGCCTTGCGCGATTCCAAGAGTTTGCTAAAGCTGCGCTGCACTCACTTTGTCAGCCTGGCCATTTGGCTGGCCAGGCGTGTGGGCCACGAGGCCATGTTTTATATGCCAGTTAGTGAGCTCTTTTTGATGGTAAGCACTTAGAGAACATTTCATTCGTGTTGATTGCTTGACTGAGTTTTCTGTTTTGCTCCTGTCTGCTGCGTAGCTGCTGTCCGATCTTTGCGATGCCTTCTACGACGGCCATTTACCCTATGTCTGGAACTCACAAATGAATCTCCTCGGCAACTTTAGTGATAGCGAGCTGTCGCAGTATTATACCCAATTAGTGGATGCCTACAATACACTTGAGTCGTATCCGCATCAGCCGACTCTGAGCTATGGCCGTTGCCTCAGCCACTTTGAATAGGCAGCGCCATGCAGGAAATTAGTTTTATATACAGCTTACAAGATACAATTTTTAAATTGTATAAGAATTTTTACTTTTTGTATAATGCTTGTTCGCAGCATAAATAAAAAAAAACATTTTTATGCGCTTTTGTTTCTTTGATCCTTGCAATCTCAGCTGAGTATTTTCCAACACTATTTCCCGCCAACATTTAAATTTATCGTTAGCCTCAATTACAAAGCTGACTTAATTCAGTATATTCATATATGTATAAGTTTAAAAAGATCATATAATTAATTGAACTGATTAAAAGTTAATATTTTCAACAATATATTGCATATTATAATTTTACTTAAATGAAAACAAAACCAAAACTAAAAGCGTATTCACTTTTAGTATTTTTTGTTTGAATATACTAATTGCATGCAAAAATAGGCATTTTTTGGTGCTTTTAAATGCAACATTGCATTTACAACAACAATTAAAAGCCTTAACGGCAAAATTTCAAATGCAAATATTTAAAAAATTCTTAAAAAACGGAAACGTCTACTCAATTATATTGCATTATTAAGATGCGTGTGTTGACCAATAGGCTTTAATAACTCCACATCCTTGGGTATTTGAATCGCATGTCCTTGTTGCTTATCCTTAAGCTGAAGTTGAAAGAGCAATTGCACTAGAACAATTACATAATTAGCCAAAGCGTTTAAGATCTGAAAAAAATATATAAAATTGTATAGACGGTAATACAATTTAAATATATATTGTTTTTTTGAAAATGTTTAGTTTAACTGCACAAATATGAATCCAATTAGAGTTCATGTTGCTATAATTGAAGATACATCCATAGACACATATGTGTATATACAATGTTGCTAGAGGCTAACTCACTAAGGCATATGTTGCTAACGGCAGTTCGTATGAAGTTCATAATGTGTATACACAATGAAGCTAGGCTTTTATCAAGTCACTTAGGGATATGTTGCTGCAATCGTATATACAATGTAGCTGGAGGCTTACCAAATAGATTAGCGATATGTTGCAGGGAAAGCTGGTGCCAATGTGAGCCGAATGGTTGTTGTGCATCCGCCAGAGCTGAAAGGATTCGACTGCAGTCTTAAGCGTTGCTTGGTTGCCGAAGTGATTGGCATAGTTGCTAAGCAGCTGCAGGCAGTTGCGTTTCTGGAGAGGATTAGGGCATCAAAACTAGCACAATTCAGAGAGAGAGAGGGAATCACTTTTACCTCACGCTGCAGCAGGTAGCCGTAGGTGCTGGTCATGAGTAGTTTATAGATGTGCACGCCCAGATGCAGCAAGAGAAAAGTGTATTGGGTGTCCCATGGCTCCAGGTGGAGCACCTTCTGGCAGAGCATATACACAAAGCAGGTCATGTGCGTGAAGTCATAGAAGATGCCAGCGCCGCTAATGTAGCCGCAGACATCGTTCATCACGCTCAGCAGCTGGGAGCAGCGCTTGGTGAACTCAAACAGCTGATCCATGCGCTGCTGCAGCAGCAGCTCCTCATTGGGCTCGCCCTCAGCTGCCCGCGCGTACTGCTGCTCCACCAGCTTCATGATGAGACGAAAGCGTATGCGCAAGTAGTCCATGAGGCCAATGTGTATGAAGCCCATCGTGCCCAGCATGGAGGTCAGCATGGAATAGGTGCTGGCAATGAGTATGGTGGACACATAGCCGCAGCTGCACTGCGTCGTTTCGAACATCAGCGCCAGCGAGATGACCACATACAAGCAGAAGACCAGGGCCGAGCCGTAGAAGTACTTGGAGCGGGTGCGTTGATAGCGCCACTGGACATGGGGGAACTCCGCAGAGATGTCCGTGTCCAGCAGCTGCATGCCCGCCAGCAGGCCAATATGCTGCGTGCGATGCGCATCCATGGACAAGCAGTGCTCCACGTAGGTGACAATGCAGGAGATGCACTCCCAGGAGAAGATTATCTTGACCAACGGCGACAGGTGGCTGAACATGGCCTGCGACATTTGCGGATCGCTCAGCTTAAAGTAAACGCCGCCCACGAAGCCAAGCAACAGGCTGGAGCGGGCAGCCAATGCATAGAGCAGCCTCAGCCGCGTCGACTTGGGTCCGCCCTCGCGCTGACTGTGCAGCCGGAACGTGAGGATGCCCGAGTAGAAGAGCAGCCGGTACAGGCTGTCGTAGCAATAGACAAAGCCATCGCGTCGCTGTGTGCTCGCCTGCTGCATGCCGCGAGTCAACTGAAGCCACTGCGAGGCTATTAGGCTGATTGGGCCCAGTTAATTGCCATTCGATAAGATCAGGTTTGGTTAATTGCCAGTTTGGGGGTTTATTTAGCGCCATTACATACATGAATGTCTGCCTGTCGTCTAGCTAAAGCGAGTGTTGCTTCCAGTTGTTCATCTTCTTTTTGTTTAACTCTAGGATTTCATTTTTTTTATTCAAATATGCAAATTTTGTAAACTAAATAAGTTTGCTGTTTGTCCTGGATGGTGGGTGGAGAAGGAGCAGGAGCAGGGGAAGGGAGTTGGGCTCACATGTCAGCGACGCCCACTCTTCAGGTTCGACGCTCCTTCTTGTCGCCCACAGCTCCATTGCTAAATGCATGATTGTGTGCATCGGATTTCTTGCGACGCAGCGCCTTCTGCAGGACATGCGCATCCGCTGGCTCGATCCGTTTGTAGTATTGCTCTTTGGTGTCGACAATCTCGAAGCCAAACTTCTTATAGAACTCAATGGCGCCATCGTTGTTGATTTGCACGTGCCTGTACAGCAAGGAATTGAAGAATTTCAATTGAAGGATCAAGGTTCAAGGATCAACAGACGAACTCACAGAAAGATGCTATCGAAATTGCCATCCTTTTCGGCATAGTTGAGTATGTGCTCGAACATGATGGTGCCGATGCCCAGGCGACGGTATGGGGACAGGCAGCCAAGTGTCATGATGTAGAGGCGTCGTTTGTTGTCCGTGGTATCGATGCGACAGCAGACGGCGCCCACCACAATGTCGTTGTAGTAGGCCAGTTTGGCCAGTTCGCCGGCTTCCAGCACGTCCACGTAGAATTTGTCATTGTAGGAGACGGGAAAGACCACCGTATTGAGCTTCTTCAGTTGCTTTATGTTGTGTGGCGTTACGTCGCCCAACTCGATGCTGGATCTGCAAACGAAAAAGACCAAAATTCCACCACACGATGATCCATTTGTTCCTCATACATATTTTTGTAGGTTAGGGTTTCGGCGCCTTTGGCTGTGCTTTTTATCACACAGAACTTCATGCACTTACCTAGTCATCGCTTTTGTTCACAATATTATGTATACGTTAACAATGCGCTTTGCGCTTTAACTTTTAGTAGAATAAATTATTAAATTACAATAATGAATCTACTATCTTAGTAAATTACTTCAACGCTGTCATCGATAACAAATTCATTTATTATCGACAACAGAAAACAGCTGCTGAAATGATTTGGAGGTGTGACCAAAATCCAAAAATACCAAAACGATATTATTTCTAAGTAGCTTCGTCACAGGGCGTCAAGTCGATAATTTTGATCAGAGAATTTCGTGCGGTGTTAAACAGTAAAATTAAATGAATTTGAGTTTATGCACAAAATGAATCCGAATATGAATATGATGCAAATGTCTGGGCCATCCATGATGCAAGTCTCGCCCATGATGCAATCGTCGCCGCAGCCTATGATGCCCACGGGGCCACCCGGCCCAGTGCCAATGCAGCAGCAGCAGCATCAGCAACAACAACAGCAGCAGCAACAACAACAACAGCAGCAGCAGCAACAAGCCGAGAAGCTGGACAACATATCGAGAGTGAAGAGCCTGTTAGGACCTCTACGAGAGTCCATGTTCCTAACCATTCGCTCCAGTGCCTTTACGCTGCAGCAAAACAATTTGGCTGACAACCTGAAGCGGGACACAGGCGGCCATGGCCATGTGCCCCGGTTCGACAAGCACTTGGAGGACTTCTATGCGTGCTGCGATCAAATGGAACTGCATCTCAAAACAGCAATCCAGTGCATGCAGCAATTGACCTCGTCCCAGCACTATCTGCCCGGAGCTGTGACTGCCATGCGAATGGACAATTTTATGCAGGACAATCCCGCCGGGCCCATTCCATACCCCACCTACCTAAACACAGTGCGTGTCCATGTGCAGTCGGCTAAGGATATCCACGACACGCTGATCAGCGCGGCCCAAAATATATCTCAGGCCGATTGATAATTAGAGTACGATTATTGTTTGATTATGATTGAATTAGTTGTAAGGCTGCTAGTTAGGAGAGACTACACTATACACACACATTTATATATATATATATATATAATGAGTCAATGCGTATTATTTATTATATGCTGCGTTAAGTAAATACAAAAATATTCTAAACTGCTGAAGCTTCGATTATTTTCGAGTTTTGGATAATTAGCCATAAATATTGCGCCATCTATGCGTTCTATCACTGAAACTGGAAAGCAAGCAATTTGTCACTAATTTGTATATACATTTGTTTGATACACACTTGGTCACACCAAAAAAACACTGCAGCTTGCTCCTGTGAAACTATCGTATCAATTTTAATTTTTGGATAATTTGCCATAAATATTGCTACTTGCATCGTACAAAGCGCCATCTATGTACTCTATCACTAAACTAAGCAGACCTAATATTCAGTTTGTCACTAATTTTTAAACATTTTTATACACGCTTCGTCACACCGCACAGACACTGCCGCTTGCTCCTGCAAAACTATCGCACCCATTTTAGGGGTTTTTTATAATTTGCAATAAATATAACTATTTGAATAGTAGAAACCGCCATCTATGTGTTCTGTCACTGAACTAAGCAGGCACACAATGTTCAATTTGTTATTAATTTGTATATTTTTGTATACACACCTGGTCACACCGCAAAAACACTGCAGCTTGCTCCTGCGAAACTAGCGCGAAATTTTATCTGCGTCTCAACACATTTAACACATTAAATGCATACTTACCAATAGCTTGTAAACAATGACTAGTGTACGCAAAAAGAAGAAGCTGAAATGTGATCCAAAGGCGTCCGAACAGCTGCGCAACTGGTTAACAAAGCAAAAGAACACAAATAGGTAAATCATAGATGAAAGTAAAACAATTTGAATTTCAAAAATGCTTCGCTTGCAGCACTCCTCCAGTTCCATTCAATATATTTAGCAAAGCAGTGGAAAACTTGCCGGACATAGCATTTCAGATACAGTGCAACGAACCAGGCGCCTCCAACAAAACATTGGATGAGTGCGCGCTCTGGTATTACAATGCCTTTTACAGTGAGCCCACAGTAAGAGCGAAATATGAATACAAGCTGCGATCCTGTCCACTGCGCATCAGGCGGAAGTTGCTGCAAGGCAGCTCGGCTAGTTCGTCAGAGGAGAGCACGCCATCGAACGATATTGATCGAGTTCCAACTGAAGACGGCTGTGAGGTCACAGTAAACAAGTGAGACAAGTGCAAGAAAGGCTCAATAAATATATATCATATATAACCCTATTCCCTATGCACAGATGCGGCCGCTTCCTGTTTCCCGTTTCGCTAGACACGTTTGAGCGTTACATCGATAAGAACCAAGTGCTCAACATGATTGTGCGCAAGGAGACCAAGTGCAAGGCGAAGAGGGCTGAGCTCCTGCAGGATAAGGCTGCGTGCCGAAAGCTTCTACGCAAATGCTATAACTCGTTTTACATCAACTCGAGCTGGCGCCGCTTGGAAAAATGTAAATTTGAAACGGCGCCTGCAGCACTGCGGCAGCAGCTACTTAAAATGGCCGTGCCCTTGGATGAGCTAGCCGTGAAGACGCTGCAAAGGAAGTCAGAGTAAGAAGCGTCTGCTCGCGTTTTGATGCACAGAACTTATTATATACATATGTATGTATGTAACAGGCAGATGCTGAAGAAGGCCTGGCCAACAACGTGTAGAGTTCATATATTGATCAGGGCGACGAGCTGCGTCGATCTAGCCATGCCTGTCCCCGACTGACTATAAAAGCTAGGGACTTAGATATCAAATACATTTGCTTGTATATTATATAAGTAAACACATATATATATATATCACTTTTTTCGACATTACGTCCTATTCGTAGTACATTATATATTTTGAATTGAAGATCATGGCAGCTCGGCACCCCAATTTTACTATGTAGGCTTCTGTGATCAATGCAATCCAATCCAATCAAAATTCATTTCTGTCTGCAACAGCAGTTTGTTAGGGGCCTTAGGGTATCTTCAAGTCGGGCACTACCGACTCGATCACTCTTACTTAATATCAATTTAACGATTCATTCTATTTGCAGCAAGTTGTGCATCCCCGAGGCACAAACGACATCTGTCCACAGTCCACAGGGCAAACAGCCAGTTGACAGGACTTTCGTCGCCAGGTCAATCGTGAGCTTCAACGAGTTTGAAAAATACATAATTAATATTTATGATATTGTGTGGAGGCTAAAACTGAACGAGCCCGACTATTCCTACAAGGGATTCGAGGACTGTGCCTATGAGTATTACTTTGCTTTCTATCTCACGCCCGAAATACGCGAGCAATATCCGTACGTACTGGCGCCCTGTACAACCACAATGAGAAATCGCATACTTGCCTTGCCCACCCAAGAGGATAGAAAGATGTTGCTGCAGATGAAACAGCAGGGGCCGCGAGTGGCGCAATCCCAACGAGTTGAACAGGATAATGAGCTTACCAATCAGCATACACTGCCAGCTGAAATGGTCGAAGAACTTTCAGAGGCAGACAAGGAGTAAGAGTTCTAAAGACTTAAAGATCTAAAAGTTGCTAATAATGCATTTTCAGAGATCAATCGCCCGATGAAACTGCAGAGGAGAATCTGCCAGAGTTGCTGTCACCTGTTCAGGCTATAGAGGAGCAGCAGTCAGAGATCGTGCCACCTGTTAGCTTTAAGTTATTCAAACGCTACATCAGGAACATCGACAACATAGTCCAGCAGATGCTGAGCTGCGAGGACTACAAGGACAGAACGGAAGATGAATGTGCTTTGGAATACTACAAGAGATTCTATAGAGATCCGCAAATACGTGAACAGTTCGCATTTCAGCTGAAACCCTGTCCGGGTAGAATACGTGAGAAACTGCTGTCGCTGCCAGCTGAAGCTGAACTCTTGGCCGACAGCATCGCATCAGTCTACAAGGGCGATACATCGCTTGCTGCCGAACGTAAACTGGTTACAATTGAGGGCACAATTTACGAGTTCCTGATTAGCTTTGACACATTCGTGAAATACATTAATTACGCGGAACTTGTTAAGCAGCTCGCCCATGCATATAAGGCGAGGATGGGAATTGCTAACGAATGTCTATCTGAAGAGCAGTTAATGAAACGCTTCTACTATTTGTTTTACACCGATACGAGAATACGAAAGCAACTCAAATGCCATTTCAATGCAGCTCCGGTCGAGTTGAGGGACCAATTAATCCAGATGGCTAAGATTGTGGGCAGCAAGGACACTGAAACATCGTAAGTTGGCAAAGCTTATTTTGTTAGGCAAATCCCTAATGAGTACTCTACGACAGGCCATTGACTGAGAGATGCCAAGCCATGACAGCAGAAGAGGAGGAGGAGGAGGAAGAGGCAGTGCCCAACATAAGCACAGAGCCTAAGACTAGGTAATTTATAATGCGTTATATAAGAAAACACACTTTATTGAATTACTTAAACGAATTACAGTAGCGTGGAACGGCTAGAAATGAATACCTCCGACTGCGAGCTTGATGTCGTCGAGGATCTGGGCAGGTATGAAAAGACTAAATCTTTCTTTTCCATCAAAATTCAATTAATACTCTTGACTCTTACAGTGCTGGCCGTTACAAGTTTCCTGTTTCGTTTGATACGTTTATGCGCTGTATCAACCATGAGGAGCTCACGAGGCCATTGCTTATGCGCGTCACACAGGACGAGGCTGAGTTGGCTGCTATGGCCACAAGTCCTCTTCATCCTCAGTGTCAGAAGATATGGAAAAGATATTATCGTTCGTTCTATGTACGTCCAGTCACTCGCAGCTTATACGAATATCGATTTGCGAATGTGAGTGCTGAGCTATTGGAGAAGCTGTTGGAGTACGCTGTGCCACTGGATGAGCAAGCCAAGAAGCAGATAGACGAGGCCGCAGAAGAACTTGCCTTGGCCAACAAGAAGAAGAAGCAGGAGCAAATCGATGAGCTGATCAAAACTCTGCCCGTTACATTCAAATTATTTAAGCGAAGCATTACGAATCTGGGGGAAATTGTACAAAGCATGATGCGTTGCGAGGAGTACAAAGACAAATCGGAGGATGAGTGCGCCTTAGAATACTTTATAGATTTCTATACAAAGCCACAAATACGGGAAAAGTTTGCATACGAACTGAAGCCATGTCCGGGAAACCTTCGTGAGAAGTTGCTTCAGGTGCCCGGCTCAGGTCCTAGCTCAGCAGTTGCTGAGTTGCAACAGTCGGGTGTAGTAGAAGCCGAACCAGCAGAGCTCGACTTACCACAAGCCGAGGCAAAAGAGTCTGAGCCAGCACCGGAGCAACCGGAAACTGAAGTACCTGAAACACCTGAGATAGATTGCAACGCGAACGAAAGCAACAATAACAAAGTCTTGGTGAAAGAGGAACGAATTCTGATAACTTTGCAAGGCTGCACTTATGAATTTCCAGTCACGCTGAAAACCTTCAAGCGTTTCATTAACTATGAGACAATACGAATTGAGCTGGCGAATGCTTTTTCGAAAGACAAGCAAAAGGTTGAGAAAATACTACGCGATGAGCGCTACGATCTGGTATTACTGCGACGCTTCTATCACTCATTCTACATAGATCCGCGTGCCCGTAAATTGTGCAACTTTCATTTCGGTGCCGCATCAGCTGAGCTGCAACAGAAATTGCTGCAATTCGCTGTGAAGTGCCCAAAGCCATCAGAGCTGCCACCAAGCCCGGCAGTGTGTGCTGAAGCTCATAACACGGATTCAAGTGTTGCCCAAGGCAAGGACTCAAGTAGAAGTCCCGCTGCAGAGCCACTGCCACGAATTGAGCCACAAGTAGAGCCTGAGTCACTGTCACAGCCGCAACGGAAGACTGAAATTAAATATCCCATCTCGTTTAATATATTCTCCCAAATTTTAAACTTGGGAGAGGTTGTCCAGCAAATGCAGCAGGAACCGCAGTATGCACAAGCTACAGTGGACGAATGTATGCACGCCTACTACGACGCTTTCTATCGCACTCCGGAAGTTCGCGATAAATATAAATGCACCTTAAAGCCTTGTCCGTCACTTCTAAAATCCCAATTGCTCCAACTACCCGCAGAGGAACCAACGTTCGAATGCAGTCAGAGAACAGAGAATAGTAGAGGCATTCAAGGTTCATCTGCTGTGTTTGCAGCTAGAAGAGCAGAGCTTGCAAGGTGAGATTTCTTATATTGAATTACAAAATCCATAAACCAGCTAATTGTTAACACTTGCAGCATGCAGAAGTCAGATGTTGTTGAGTACATGCCAAACAAGTTGGGGGCCTATATAGAGCTTCGAACGAAGTGTCCGAAGAAGCGCGATCTGTTGCTCAAACATTTTCTTGGCAAGCAGAAATCTCAAAAGAAACAAACAAATAGAGAAACTGCGCGGAAAAGCTTGAAGAGTGGACATGCACCTGAGAATACAGCAGCTAAGGAGAAAGGCGATACAGCAGAAGCGACTGCAGTAGAAGCGACAGCAGCAGAAGTGACTCCAGCAGAAGCGACTGTAGCAGATGCGACTGCAGCAGCAGAAGCAACTGCAGCAGAAGCGACTGCAGCAGCAGAAGCGACTGCAGCAGCAGAAGCGACTGCAGCAGCAGAAGCGACTGCAGCAGCAGAAGCGACTGCAGCAGCAGAAGCGACTGCAGCAGCAGAAACGACTGCAGCAGCAGAAACGACTGCAGCAGCAGAAACGACAGCAGCAGCAGAAGCGACAGCAGAAGCGACTGCAGCAGCTGAAGCAACTGCAGCAGCAGAAGCGACTGCAGCAGCAGAAGCAACTGCAGCAGCAGAAGCGACTGCAGCAGCAGAAGCCACTGCAGCAGCAGAAGCAACTGCAGCAGAAGCCACTGCAGCAGAAGCGACTGCAGCAGATGCGACTGCAGCAGAAAGGACTGCAGTTGCAACACCAAGCACAGCTGCTGCAACTAAGCCTGCTAAAGAGATTGTAGAAGCTGGTTCAAGCAAACAGTTAGAGACAGCAACAATAACCATATCAACGAAAACAGTTACAACAACAACAACGACTATTGCAACAATTGCAGAAGCCGTAACAACAACAAAAATACTTGAAAGAGCAACTGCAGCACCAGAAATGGTCGGTTTGGCCAGCAATGGGGCAGTAAGAGAAGCTCCAGCTTTGGACAAAACATCAGTAACAGTTGCAAGCAGTGAGGCGTCAAACAGTCATAGTATTACCTTTTCTAAAGCGGTCATGAACTTGGCCAAAACAGTTACTGCAAAAGCAGAGGATAGTGCATCAACATCCACTACGATGACAACTGCAATTGCATTGAGAAATGCAGGAGCATCAATCGCACTGAACAGGGCCCAAGAAGTTGAAACGGCAACCAAGGCGGCAGCTGATGGAATGGTAGAAGAGCTGCAACTGAATGCAATACTTAAGGAGTGCAATCCAACCAACCCCACATTATCTGCCGAAGTCGTGGTGCCTGCCAGTGCGATGAGAGCAGTCGAGGAATTCTTTACGCCAAGCCATGAAGTAAATTTGTCTTATAAGAATTGTTAACTTAATAATCAACCAACTCATTTGTTACTCCAGGTGCATAACATTAGATACCTGCTCTGCACAAGTCATGGCCTCAAGAATACCATCTGGCGCATACTCTCCCATCTGAGCTACGAAGAGTTTAAGATGTATACGAGTATCCATGGGGGCGCGTCGTTATATGAGGATGATAACATTTTGTCATTGTGCTATTACTTTGTACTGATCAGGGGCAACTGGCCGTCTAATTTTTATGTGAAACTGCGCTCGTTGCCTCAGCTGTTGCAGAAGAAGGGCGTTCAACTGGACGCCCTTGATTTGAGCCACTTGTCACCCAAGATGCTGCATAGGGAAGAGCTCTTCTGTTTCACAAACTTTGACGAAATCGTTGAGCGCAGTTTCCATGCACGCACTGGCCACGAAATCGAAGATATGCAAGAGTTGTTCAATGAGACTGAAAAGTTTTATGCCATGTGCTGGTTGCAAGATCAGTGGTTGCATCAAGTGCCACAAATAACAGCGGAGTTGGCCCACTCAATCAACTGGAGAGATTTTATACCCATAAGCGAGACAACTCCACCTTCCACATGTGAGTTGTGAATGCCTTAAGGCGGCGATCAGATTAGAATTGAAACACATCTTTTGTTTTTAGTACCGCTCTGTATGACTCAGTATGAGTACCAAGCCGCCGTTGAGGTCATATCATGCCTAAGCTCAGAGGAACAGCAAGATCAGAACGATGCAACAGGCGGTGCAGATGCTGCAGTTGCTACTACTACTGCGCCGGTGCCTGAGATTACAGCTCCGACGGCAGATGTGACTACAGGTATGTCAGACTTCAATGTGCACGAATGTGGATTCGTTTGAGATTAAGGCATGTATTTAACTAATTAATATTTGCATCGTTTCCGTAGCATCGCAGACAACAGCTTGCCCAGCCACTCAGCTTAATATGTCTCTATGTCCACCTTGTTTTGTGGACATAGACAATGTCTATCCTGCCTCGCAAGCATTAGAGAGCCAAAACGATCCACTCAATCAAAGCTGTTTAAGCCCAGCGATGGAAGTACCAGTTCATGTTAAGGCGGAGCCAATTCAGTTTCTCAACATGATGCGCTTCACGCTTAATAGCAACAGTTCCAACGATAACTTCAATTGCGAGCTTATATCCCCTGAGGAACAGATCATTAATCTGGACAATGATGAGGAGAAACGGTCAGAAGATTTAGCTTGCTTCGAGATTAGCAATTCAATTATTTGCAATGCGCTGCCTTCGTCCGCTCCTAGGAGGTCAGGTCCAACGGCAGAGGATTCATATCAAAATCTACTGGCAGAGGTGCATCGCCTAGACGATGACTTGCATACGTCCCCATTCAAAACGTGGGTGCCTACCAAGAGGCTAGCACAGTCTGAAGAAGTAATGGATACGAATGTTCAGCAAGCCGCGCGCTTTCCAATTCCGCCAAAAGCTGGGCTAGACAAGCGCGTTCCAATCAAGAAACAGATGCAAGCAACAACAGGTCAGGCTCGGAAAAGGCCACGTCTAATGGCTGACAATGTGCCACAGCTGAGACACGAGTTTCGACCCCTGCCGGTTGCAGCTATGGTTCGCGTCGAGCCACATGCCATCCTTGTCCATTTTAACAAGGATGCGCAAACGCAAGAAGAGCAACCGACGACCTCCAGTCAAGTGCAGCAGCTACAGAGTCAATCCGCCCTGACTGTTTCGCAAGCGCTCGCCACCGACAACACGTTGATGGAGTCGTCGCAGCTGCAACATCTGCTGGATGCACCATTCGTCAATCTGCGCAAGGTAAATGTTGTAGAAGAGATTAGTGATAGCAATAATAATGATAGGGATGCGAGGCTAGGCGCCGCTCAGAGACGCGAGCGCATTGTGTTTCGATCATTGGAACGATACCTTTCCTTCAGCTCTCTGACGACCGCGCAAATTAGCAAGTACCACATCAATAGCCTCTCTGTGGGCAGTCCGTATCAGCAGGCCCTGATCTGTGGAAATGGGAGGCTCTGCAACGTCACCGGTCCGTTGGTGCGTTCCTTATTCTCGCAGTGTACGGCCAGCTTGCAGGCCGATCTGGACTATCTGTTGCGAGATGTCGACGAATTCAGCTATAATCGTCGTCGACAATTGCGCCAGGACTCCACTGAAGATCTGCGTACCCGAGTCTTGTGCACGTTTATGCGAGTAGCGCCTCCCTTCGCCCACTTCCGCCTGGAGTACGAGAACGAAACGCGTGAGTGGGCCGCCTGTCGCGTCATCTGTAAGCAAGAAAGGGATCAAATGAAGCCCAAATGTGATGTGCAGTCTGTGATACGGCCTGAAATACTAGCGCGTATGAAGAAAGCGAAATTGATGTTACATTACCCCGATAAATAGCCGTTTTGTAAAATAAATTATATTATTTAATTATATTATATCCTGTTGTCTTACATATGTTTGTTTCTTTCTTTTCAGAGGCGGTGATATTGTTGTGCCTTTTCAGCTTTATGTGTTTGAGCGAATGCTATGCAACAGTTTGCGGCAGAAAGTCGGTGTATTATAAATTCATTCAACTGATTCTCTCGCCATCAGAATTACAATTTAGAAAAAATTATAGGTTTGAATAAATTGTTGAAAACTATTAAATCTTTTGATTGACTACTGGAAAGAATTTTAATTACACAATTTAAAGCACAAAAATCGAGTTGTCATTAGAGCTATAGGAGCTTATGATTAAATATATTTTAAGTGTGCTTTCTTTAGTAATCAATGCAAAAAGTAAACTTTTCAAAAAGTGCGCCCAGTTTGAAATTAAGCTCAGAAGGTCTGGCAACTCAGGCAGATAATGGGTGACTGCAAAAAGTACTAAGGTATTTGGCAAACGCAGAGTTGCAAAACGAAGGCTTTTGCAGAGTTGCTAGACTAAATTTGAAGCCTGGAGGAAAAGTGAGGTTAGTTAATGTATAAAGCGCGCAATTTGAATGCTCTCACAACATATTCTACAATGAATAAAATTCAAATGCTGTGCTAATTAGGTGTATAAATTGTATCAAAAGTTAAATTCGACTTGACAGTATTTGTACATGTTATTTAAATGTAATAAATACACAACTTCCTTTTAGTGATGTCCTCATCAGTTGAACAAATATCAACGTAACAAAACTCATTTTGATAAATGTGTTTTCCCCCAAACCCTATCAACGCTATTATCTAGCACAACCCTTTCCATTGCACACACACATATATATCAGACAGGATAACAACAACAGCAATAAACTAACAAACGAAAGAAGAACAATTTAATTAGCGATGACATGTTGCCATTTAATTTTCTTGTAAAAAGTGTAATTAAAAATGTTGCGCTTCGCCGCTGGAGTGGCACTCGCAAGGGCTGTGGCAGAGGCAAAGACCATGCAGAGACTCTCTATGGCATCCGTGAACAAACATACACAGACGATCATATATCGGTTGGTCGGTGATAAATCATATTGCGGCTGCCTCTGGTGCATATTAGGCTCTAAACGACGAGATAATCTATGGTCTGCCCGTCTACAAAATGTTGCAAGTGGCAATAAATTTGGAAAATACAAAACATGCTGACAATTTTCCATATAAAGGTGTGCGGGGTGGTTGTTCATGTGCTCATGTGTGTGTGTGTGTGTTAGGGAGTGCGAGGTCCCGAGGACATAGTCGCCGTCACGTCAACACTTTCAACTCTTTTGTTGTAGTTGTTGTCTTTGTTGTTGTAACTAACTATAAGCTGCTTTTTTGTTGTTCTTTATTTTCATTCGTATCCTTTCGGCAATAAAAATTCCGCTTGCTATTTATCTTGATTGTCCCTTCGCTCAAGTCCAAGTCCTTCTCAACGTGCAGGACACGGGGTCGCAGGGTCGCAATTGTGGCATACATTGTATAACAGAGCCAGCGCCAGCGCCAGCACCAGAGTCAGAGCTCGAGCCATTGGCATGGCCCGTGGTCTGTCGCGTCGCTAGAAATTTTTTGCTTAATGAAATGTACATAAAACTAAACGAAATTAAGTTTCTGACGTGCTCGTGCCAAGAGTCCAAGAGGCCCAGCGCTCCATAACCCTTTCCGCGTCGCATTTGCGTTTGCGTTTGCGTTCGCGTTTGCTGCGTGTTTATTACCAAGAACGGGGCATAAAATGCAAAACGCGCTCAGCTCTTAGCCCTATCAAATGGCACAAAATGGCCGACGCCGTGTTGCCGCCCATTTGGAAACCCTTTTCCAAGAACAACGTACGAGTCCGAGAAGTGGTCGCTGATTTTCCCTTCACGGCATGGAGATTAAAGCACTTGCAGCTGGCAGCTGCTTGTCGAGGAAGGGGAAAGCTCATAAAGTCGAAATTAAATAATTTGTCTTCTTAATTTTCAAATAAATTCTTCATCATCCAAATAAAGGAAACCCCAAGCAGCAAAAACAATTGTGCGCAGCACAGCCGAAAAAAAAAACACTCAGCCAACCAGAAGCGTGGCGAAATAGCGACAACAACAAAACAGCCAAAACAGCTCAACCACCCAACCACCCAGCCACCCCCCACTCTCCCTCTCTCTTCTCACTCTCTGCCCAGCTAGGAATCAGGCAAGTGCACACTCGCAGTCGGAGATGCTGCCGCGCAGGGACGTTTTATTAAATTCGACCTACGCCATGCCATGAATATGCGCGCACTGCCAGTGTCCTTACGTCCTTATGTCCTCATCCTATGCCTGTGCCTGCGCCTGTGCCTGTGCCTGTGCCTGTGCCGCCCTCGCGACAGTTTTCGTATTGTATTTTTTAATATGTTTGTCTGTCTGTCCGACTGTCTGTCTGTCGCCAGGCACAAATAATCGTGTACACCATTAATCCTTATTTCACGGCATTGTTCTCATTTCCCTTGCCTCACTTCAGCTTCAGCTTCAGCTTCAGCTACTGCTCCTGCTCCTGCTCCTGCTCCTGCTCCTGCTCCTGCCCTCCCTGACAGCTCCCACCATGCCGCACAAGTGGCATGTAAGCGATTATCGCCCAGATAAATGTATGAAGCAGAAAAACAATAAATGTAAAAATAAATAAAAGGGTGTCAATGACTTTTGATAATAGAAATGATAGTCCAAAATACTGGCACAATACGCACGCGGATACACTGCACGAAATTGCGAAGACCGTTTAAATCGAGAGCTTAATCGAATCGAGCTACTCTGCTTCGCCTGTTTGCTCCATGGGTCCTATTTCTTTCATATCATCGATGACTTAGACTCAAATAACTAAAGTTAAATTTCAATATTCATATTTAGGAGTTAATTTGGAATATATTGTATATACATTTTTCCGAAAGTGTACAAATACTATATATGTAGTGATAGTGTAGAACATTTTTGGATTTCTAGGCAATTTATCCAATAGTCGAGTACTTCCGACTGAGGCACTTAATTTTGTTGAAAATATTTAATATTTTTTTTATTTTTTTAAAAGTTTTTTATTTAAGTTAGATACATTTGTAATACTTCTAAAGGGCATATATGAGATTTACTAGAAAAATAATTTTAATATCGAATTTCGTCTCAGAAAAAAATCAAATTTCTTAAACAGTTTTTGTATTGATGTGATAATATATACAATAGCAATAGGCAACCATAAATAATTCTATCTATTATCAGATTACCATAGAGTATGCTCCAAATCCTATGGATAATATACATTCAGCTATGGTCATAAAAATAGTAGTGAGACTGAAATGTGTTCATACAAATAGTAGTGCGACTGAAATGTTTTATGATAAAATAATATTTTGAAAACAATTTGAAACGAGTATTCAAATTTATTACATATATTTATATATTTTTAAATATTTATAAATATATTTATATAAATTTATATTTATATAAATAGTCAAATTGTTTTGACCACATCTGTATATACTTTTGTAATTTGTGCTCTTACTACTACTTCCAGTATTTCAGCATTCAATTGCTGCTGCTCTTCTCTCAGTGTAGATGAAATCTTGTGGCAAGAAACCAATAAAGTCCAACGACAGCTTTTAGCAATCACAAAACGATTTGGAATACACGCACAGCCAGCCGAACGACCAACCAACCAACCAACCAAGCAGGCAAACAAGCAACAACCCCTCGACAAAGTCGTCCTTTGCTGGCAATCATCAATGTCTTGGTCCTTGCTGCTTGGTCCTGGCCAGGGCGTGCTCTTCAATAGTTGCGCACGCTTTACGCTTGGCCTAATTGCCGGATCAGCAGGATCAAGATGCTGAAGCCAAAGCAGATGATAGAGCTGATGATGATGATGATGCTGATGCTGATGCTGATGCTGATGCTGATAATGATGATGATTCTGGTCCTGCTCGGAATGTTGGACTTTTCGACATATACAAATTTTTCGGGGGCGCTGCGCAAAATGAAAAATGACAACATTGCCAGGGTCGAGTGACGACCGCACGCATTTCCCAAAAGCTAGGGCAGAGCAAGAGGCAGCGGCAGTGGCATGACTTTGACTGTGTCCTGTGTGCGTGATCCTTTCTGCATCCTTTTGATGATACTGAGGGTGCGAAACGTTTGAATGCGAAATTAAATGATAAAAGATAGCAAGGACATACGCACACAAAGCGTATGTTTCAGCCAAAAAGGGAGCGCACAGAATGGGAATCCTCAACCCCCTCACCCCTGACCATGGCCCGCCCCTCATTTACGCGCCGTCAACGCTGAAGGTCGAGCACCTGTTTTATTAAAAAGCAAATAAGCGAATTGTACGAAGCCAGGACACCGCAGACAACAGCGACAGGCAGCCGAGGGGTATTGTTAATGTTAATGGTCGGGCGGAAGGGCGGAAGGGCGGTTGGGTGGTTGGGCGGTTGGTGGTGTCGGCCAGCTGGGCAGGGTGCGGCACATCTCGTATATATTAAGGCTCATGGACTCATGACTGTCAAGTGGTTGGCGTAGCATAATAATTGTGCATATTTGGCTTTTTAATAAAATCTAATCGTCATGGCATCAGGCGGGCCAGCAGGGAGTGGAAAAGGGCAGTGGGTGTGCCACTCGGCCGGCAATAGAAATGGGTTTGGGCATTCAGTTCGGGTGTGTGTGTGTGTGTGTGTGTGTGGGCAGCTTTTGCCATTAGCGGCAAAACAGGGGCAGCCTGGGCAATGAAATTTTAATTAAATTTGCCAAACACTCTCAGGTCGGAGATGTATGTGATGTAAGTATGATATGCATTTGCTGACCCCAACTCTGCGAGTCCTAGAGCAAATGCTGTGCAATGCACATGGCCCATTCTTGGAGCTAATAACGCATATCAACCGCAAACGGCTCAATGAGCAGGCACAAGCCAATTGGCTGCGAATGCTGGACGGGTTTATGCCCCGACGAGCCCAATGGCACGAAAAGCAACTGCAACAGCAGCTAAATTGAACATTGACTGGCTATGGCTATGGCTATGGCTATGAGTTTGGCTTCTGCGAAACGAACATGTAAGGAGCTGGAGCTGGAGCTGCGTGGAGGCAAAAAGCAACCCAAGCAAATGCCGAACATGAAATTTTTTGAAATTAATTTCTGTTTCTGTTTCTGTTTCTCTTATCGCACTGGCCACATTGGGAAAGGACGTCCAGCCGGAGTTCGAAACGACCGGATACTGCGCTAAACGTGATGATGCATTTAAGATTCTTCCGATTGGTCATTATTGCCTGGCATTTAATGCTGCCTCTGTAGACGGCGTTTTTGATTGATCTACTCATTGACGTTCCCAGCTCCCAGCTCCCAGTCGCAGCAGATGACAGAAAATCATCATAAGGCAATGACAGCTGGAGGGGCAGCAACTGCGGGGCCGGCCACTCTGCCTTCGGCCAGATGACAGCCAACGATAAGCAAAAACAATGCCAGCCAGCAATGGTGTTGGCCAAATGGAAGATGATTCAAGGTTTCCATCAAACGAAAGAATTCAATGGCTGCTCAATAGAGCAAATTATAAATTCATTTCTATATTTGTTTCCAAGCATTTTCTAAGCAATTATATGAATAATATACATAGAAATAGTAGCATATGAAAGTAGGTTAACTATGTTAGTTGCCATTATTAGAAATGAGAGGTTATGAGCGAGCTCTATATAAATTGAAAAAAAATTTGAAAGTGCAAATGTGAAAGGTCTAAGAATATAAAATATATAGAAAGGAACTGCTTAGATTTGCGGGAAAAATAACTTAAGCTAAGATAATATTTGGAGGCTTCAGGTTAATATCTTTGTTAATTATTACTACTAATCATCAAGTTAACGATAAGTGGTAAGCTTTAGTTAATATGTTGTGTGAGTCATTTAATGATCTGAAATTAAATGACTCACACAACATATTAACCCTTGAAGGACCGATCTAAAGAGTGTAATCGTATTAGTCTATGTATGTGTGTAAGGTTGACGGCCAAGTAATTTTGATGGGCTCTTAGTCTGTTTAAGAGTCCAGTGCTGTGTTGTGAGAGATTTCTTCAAGGACTGTTGGTATGTTAAGGTGTTTGAGAATGACTTGGTTACGAGCTAAACACAGTTTAACAAACAAAAGGTGAGCAAGTTACATAGGTTTCAAGAATCTTCCGGTTCTATTAACAGCTGGCTCAGTATCAACTACTGCTCCAGCTTAGTTATATATTTTGCTTCAATCTTAATATTATTATACTTATAACAAAAGATTATTTTCATTTTAATTGATATTTAGATATCTCTTTATACCCTGAATTCATTGTAAATGGGAAATCAGGGTATAATGGCCTTGTGAAAATGTAAGTATCACGTAGAAGGAGGCGTGGCAGACCCCATAAAGTATATATATTCTTGATCAATACATAGAGTTGCGTCGACCTAGCAGTGTCCGTCTATCCGTCCATGTGAACACAGCCACAAGCGTAGCTTGAATACCGTAAGAGCTAGGGTTTTCAATATCAATTTACAGTGCAGGACCGTTTAATAAATTCTGAGATTTTTTTGGATTTTGGATACCACTCTAACTAACCTCCACATCCAGTCATTCTAGTAAAAATGTTGGTCAGGGTTCAGGGTATCTCCTAGTCAAGCAGTCTCGACTAGAGCATTCTTACTTATTATTTCCAAACTATTGTTAAGTTGGCAGACTTGAGCCATGAATACAGTTGATTATTTCTAATCAGGGATATCAAAGCTTTGACTCACTTTGCAAAAGTTGTAAGTATACAATTTATCTTTGCAATTGTAGAAAGAGCTCTGTAAAATGGACAGGTACTCACGCTAGCTATGCAGACAATCTGCTCAACAAGAATCTTATCTATGGTCTTTAATATTTGTGTAACAACTTGTGTATACTTGGCATGCGTTGGGTCATATATGCAGTACCAAGGCCAAGATGAACGTGGAAGTTGATAGAAAAGTCTAGTAATAGAAATGATTCTGTGATAATTCTCTTAATTTTATATTAACAAGAATCATGAAAAACAAGAGCTTCAACCTATACAAATTACATAAAAATTAAAATATAGAAAATATCTTTATTTTAGCGATATTTTCTATATTTCAATTCAAATATAGCAATTGTATAACGTTTAATGTTCTGCAGCGCTTTTAGACGAGTTCTCTATATGTCGACTATAATTATTACACCCCGAACCCATTGTAAATGGGAAATCAAGGCATAATGGTTTTGTTAAAATATATGTAACAGACAGTTGAAGGCATGACAGACCCCATATGTGTATATGTTCTTGATCAGGGCGATAAGTTAAGTCGATGTAGCTCTGTCCTCAGAACCTATAAGATTTAGATACTTGAAATTCTTTGAGTTGAAATTCATTGCAAATATAGCCATTATGTTAATGCGTTTGCATTTTTACAAAATTGACAAATATTCAATAGAATATGTCGATCATATGCTGAAAATATCATTGAAATCCATTAAGTCACACAGAAGTTATTAAACCAAACGTTTGGCCAATTCGGAAAAACATGTAGCAAGCAGCGCCAAGCGTAGTCATTTTCTCTATTCAAATGCGCGCATTCTCGTCTTTTCTAACAATTTCAATTGCGATTGAATTTTATTCAAATTTTCAGTTACTACTTTACTTAAGATTTGCAACTTAGAGTTCAAACAGTGGAGAGGCGGTGTTACTAGAGGCGATGTGCATTGACGAGAAGTTATTGATTCGACTCCTGTTGTCCTGATGTGTGTTGTTTTTTTTGACAAACATGCAATTTAATTGTGAAATCGCGACTTCTATAGATTTCTTCTATAGATTTTTTTTTTTTTTTTAGATATTAATATATAGACTTATAATCAGTCAGTCAAGGTGGAAAGTTAGTTGGACTGATATATGGATCTAGCTGTAAAGCAATACTAAAACATTCGCATTTAAGACAAATTGGCACATATAATGACCAATTATAACATGTTGGCTACACAGTAGAACAGTCACAGTATAACAGTTATGCATAGTACAATATAATAGAATAGTGAGTGGAGCACCAGAGCGGTTAACACTTTTTTAAGCTTGTATTAATTGAATATAATAGTTAATAGTCAATAGAAATTAAACATCAAAATCATATATTTAACCAAAGATCACAATTTATTGGTGATTTTATTTTTGAATACTTGCAAATATTATGTATGCAAATTTTATGCCTGCACTGCAGAAGCATTTGACTTTCACTCGAATACTCACGTCCATGGCCACGCCCACGTGGATTGAACTATGAGCCATTTGTATTAGTTGCCCCTGTCACACGGTCATCGGCGTTGTCGTCGTCATCGTCATCGTCATCGTCAAATGTCAATTGTTTGCAAGACGGCGGGGCGAGACCCGAAAAGAATAACAACAACAACAACAACAACCACAGCGTGTTGCATGCTCGCGCGTACACGGGAGGCATGCAACGAGCTGCCTCTGCGCCGCTGCCAAGCCAACGGCTCGATGGGAACAGCAACAACAAGCAGCAACAACAACAATAAAGACTACAACAAGCGGTCCATGACTAAAATGTTTCTCAAGCCTTGGATTGGGATCGTGCGTCATGTGTGTGTGTGTGTTTTTGTGTGTGTGTGTGTGTGTGTACATATATGGGGCATACAAACGTATGTAGATATAAATGTATTTGTGAATTTTGTGTAGTTGCCGTCATCATGAAACAAATTTGGTTGCTACTCGTTCGCTTCGATCGTCTGTTGAGGATGGCCAAGGAGGTGGATCGGTGGAGTGAGCAACTGTTGCTGCTGCTGCTGCTGCTGCCTTTGCTAAAAACTGCATTCGAAGCTCGAAAACGCAACGTTTGGCGAGCGAGCAAAACAAAAACGACTTGAAAGCATTTTGCAGTTGAGCCGCCTTCGCCGCTGCTGCTGCTGCTGCCGCCGCTTCGTGGACTTCATCATCTTTGGGGCAGCAGTTGGCCAGGCTGCGAGACGCGGAAGCGGGCGCAATGGCAATGGCAATTTAATGCTGACGAGCGTCGGCCGTTTGTTTGCCCATTTGCCGACGCAGATAAGAAATTTGCGATTGCTGCCACAGAGCCACGCAGTCCGCAGACCGACGACCAATTGGGAAAACTAGAAAAGCAACAATTTGATTATCCGGCCGTAGCCGTAGTTCCATTTCCAGGTATTGCCAAAGCGCATGCCTTATCAAAACACTAAGAGTCGGGAGTCGGGAGTCTGGAGTCGGGCATCGGAACACGGGATGAGCAGAAAAGCGATCGTGTTTGATATCGAAAACTGCGCTTAGAATTTCGTCCTGTTGCGATTGCCCATCGCGAATCATTGGGGCTGCTGTTGCTGATGTTGCTGTTGCCTGCGTTGAGCATTGCCTTTGGCAGTGCCGCCGAGAACAAATGGTTGTCCGACCAACTGGACGGTCGGCCAATGGGCCCCAAGCTGGACCAGGAGGCAGAGTAGGCAGCAAAAACGCACAGAATATCAAGTCAAAGCGAAGACTGCAAAACAGAAGCACGCGCGGAATGTGAAAAGTTGGTTCCCATGACTCCATGGACGGAGGCGCTGTTCAAAGACACCGAAATTCGTCGTCGTCGTCGTCGACGTCGTTCGTGGGTTTGTCTGTCGTTTTGTATTGTTTGTTGTTGCCAGTCGGAGACTCAGTCGGAATTGGAGGCTGCTCTCAGTCTCTCTCTCTCGCTCTGTCTGTCTCTCTCTCTGTCTGTCACTCTCTGGACTCTGCTCACCCAGCTGGGGGCAGTTGTTGCTTTATTTTGCAGCGTTTATCAGCGATTTGGAAGCATTCAACATGCTGTTGCAAAACATAAAAAACATATATTGAAACATTTCGCATTGCGATAGAGAGACGCGCTGCACACCAGAAGGTGCCGGCCAAGCAGTTCGGCCAACGCGTCCAGAGCTCTGTTGCATGATGAAGCCACTTAGAGCGACATGTTTGGGCTTTCATAATTTCAGTCTCAGTGCTTTCATAGCATACTTATGAGCGCCCACACACAACACACACACACAGACACAGAGAGCGCCTCACACTGCAAGTTTTTGGCCAAGTCATTCGCGAGTCACCTCAAAGTAAATATCTCGAAAACATTTTCATTACGCCAATTTGTCGTCGTCATCTTGCCGCTTCGGTTCGTTGGCTGCCTGATTACTCCTTGGCCTTCAAGCCAGCTCTATTCATAACTGAGCTCAAGATTTGGCTGACTGTGGGGTTGGCGGCATGCGCACGCGGCATCCCATCGCAGCGTGTAATGAGCCCAAAAATTGTACTCGTGCCGTGCCCGTGGCATCCATGGCAACGCAGCGTCTCGATGGCAGTTCATCAACAGTTCGTCTGCCCTACTCCAGGATTTTTATTCAATTTCTGTTCCATCGAAAGCTTATCGAAGCATCGCAAGCACTTCCGCATTCGTTGAGAGCGCAGCTGACCTTGCGGGCAATCGATTAGAGAACTCAACTAAATTATGAAATATGAAAAGTGGTAAATTGATCAAAACAGGAAATTCTTAAATATCATTTGTATTTTTTGCATATATTTTTCCGCTGGAATATTACTGAATTTGAAAGACAAAGACTTTTAATATTCATATTTTTTATAAATTATGTATTTTGTTTTGTTGTTTACATTATTTATAAGTTTAGTCTATATTTATTTAGCTTTTATGATCAGTAAAGTAAGTAAGTTGTATAGAGCAGTCATCTATCCGGCAATGAATTTCAGCTAAATACAATTAGTTTATAATTATTAATATTAATTTTCAATAAAACCTTTTTTGTGATCGTATTTAAACAACTGGACAACTACAACGGTGCTTGATATACAGTTTATATGATTTATATAAATGAGAAATAGGTGAAAGATTCAGATAGAATAATTTACCATATTACCATCTCTTAGTAGAATGCCTTGTTGCAGTCATTAATTTATGGCTTACTCTATTCGATATTTAACAATAATAGTTTTAAAGAAATCATTTTCATACTGAATATATGACTAACCATAAATACATATGTCCTAAGCCCGTTGAAAACGATCAAAAATTGTGTCCATATCAATAGTAAATGAACGCAATGATCTCTGTAATCCTTACATTTTTCAGTATCAGTTCAGATGGTATTATTATTTTTGTGCAAGATTTAGCCAGGCTCGAGATCAGGCAATAATAATTCAATTAAATTGATATCTTTGCCAATATATTCCCATTCCTCCAAAGTATTTCTGTCTTAATGAATGAATTTGTATTTACGATCTATGAATATAAAAAGATCGCTCAACAAACAAACAACAAGCAATTATATAAGAATGCTAGACAACTAGGGCTAGGGAAGCAAAAGATACACAGATTGAATCCAAATTGCTTACAATTGTGTGTGTGTGTGTGTATATATTTTGCAACAGCAGCTAGAGTCGACTTTTAAGGCATCAACTAGTCGGATACTCCCTACGCCTGTGCTCTTATTATACTCTGAACCCATTGAAAATGGAAAATTAGGGCATAATGGTTTTGTTAAAATGTATGTCAGTATGGCAGAAGGTGGCTGGGCAGACTCCATAAAGGAGGTTGATCAGGGTGACGGGTCCATCCGTGTGTCCGTATTTATGAACACGTCGATCTCAAAACATATAAGAGCTAGAGACTTTAAATTTTTTGGTAGGTCCCTGTGTAGAGCGCGCAGGTCAAGTTTGTTTCAAAAATTCGATAACTATTTCCGTTTCAATGTTATCGATTAGAAACCTTTTCGAAATGCAGTTAAAAAATTATATCTCGTACGTCTTTAGAGCAAGAGTCTCAACATTTTGAATTTAGATTTTTGTATATTTTATACAATTTTTATTTTTGTTATATTTTAGATACCGGCTCCAAATTTGACCAAACCCTTTAAATTGAAGGTGAGTTGGAAATATATCCAATATGTGAATGAGCTTGCATTTTTGCTAAATTGACAAATATTCAATAGAATATGTAGAGCATATGTTGAGAGTTTCATTGAAATCCAATTAGTCAAACAGAAGTTATTAAAACAAACGTTTGGCCAATTGTCAAAAACACAGATCGGACGGGGTTTAGGAGTTCAGCGGATCTCCTAGTCGGGCACCACCGACTAGAGTTTTCTTACTCGTTTTAAGCCAATAATATAAAAAATTGCCTTAGAAATTTGTAGATCTTACATTAGAAAATAACAAATTTTTGACTAAAAATCTATTGTTGGAAACGTATACGGTTCACGATAGCCTTTGGCATGGCTTGTCTCTAGTCCAGCCTTGCTATAAAGTATAAATATGTATAGTATATTTACATATTTTATCTTCAGATTTCTGATCTTTTTATTTATTTATTTCAACTATATACCAAATATCAGATATCTGAAAGCAAGCGTATCACTACCAAGTCACTAAATTTTGATAATATATAAACATTTGTTGAATTAAAGGAGCAAAAGCGTGAACAATATTCCCATATTCAATTATTTTTGGAAGAAATTAGCTGAAAAGAGAAAGAGAGACAGACTTAGAAAGCGAGAATATGAATTATTGTTATTAACTCTTATTTTCGGTCTTGTTTGAATTCATGAGAATCGCATAAGTGGACAATACTCGCAGGTTTCCCATATTAGTTTCTTAGCTACTTCTAGCGTCTCGAGCTGTGCCTTGAGCACCAATTCATATAAAGCTTCTGTTTCAAAAGTCGTTTTCATTTGATGTATGCATACGGAACATCTGGTTCCTTCATGCAAACTTATTAATATTCAGTGTGTCAAGGACTATTTGTCGCCATCAATTTAAAATTGAAATTTTCAACAGCTGCCCCCAGCGCATACAAATGTAAGAAACATAGCGTCATAACTTCCATTCAGATATACAAATATATATATATATATATATGTATATATATATATGTATATACATAGTTGCTCTGTGGGATATACGACTGAATGAGTGTCAACAGCGACGTTGTTGGTGCTGCCGATGCTACTGCCTTTAAAAATGCAAATCAAGTTTCAAATATTTGAACAATAATATTTGTGGAATGCCACGAAATGCCTGATGCCCCTCGAAGCAGAAGGCGTGCGGGAGACAGAGAGAGAGAGAGAGAGAGAGGGAGAGAGAGAGGATATTTAAAATGTCGCGTGCCGTTAACTCCAAAATGCCAAAAAGCCAACTCGCATACATTCTAATTAATAGTGCGAGCAGGAATGGTGAATGGCTATGGGAATGGGAATGGGAATTGGGTATGGGTATGGGTATGGGTAGACAGGCTGGCGGACTAAATGAAAGGCAACGAGTGCCGCATTAGAAAGCAGCCTGGTGAGTCGAGCAAGCAGCAGCAGATGACAATGATGAGGCGAACGGGTCTTGATATGGACTCGTTGTCATTAATGCATTATGCAAACGCTCTGTGGGCTCCAGCCATGCCCATATCCCAACCATACCCCTAGCCATACCCATACCCAAGTCCAAGTCATTTCCTTGGTCACTTAGACGCATCCGTCGTTCCTTATCAGCGGTATTCGAGCACACAGCTACCGGCTGGGACAGTCAGCCAGTCAGCCAGCCAGTCAGCCAGCCAGCAGCAGACGCTTGAGTGGCCAGGCCTAAACGTTCTCATTGCCGGTTTCCCAGGCAACGTTTCGGGCGCTGATTTAGCCGGCCACCGGGCGCGTCCTGGCTATCGACGACACATTGACAGGACATTATCGGCACACTTGTAAGCGGCTTATCTTAATTGCTACTGACCTGCGCAACGTTGGGGTCCGTTGTCGTGCCGTGCCTTGCCGTGCCTGGCCGTGCCGTTGGCCAAGTTATTTTAAATGCGTTTTTCGAGTGCCTGCATGCGAAATGGAAATGATGTGACGACGATCGCCCTCGAGGGTTACTGCGACTGCATCCGCATCTGTATTTGCATCTGCGTCATATTTTGCATATTTGTGGCTGGCTCGTTTTTGGGGGGCCGCTAATTGAAGATTATGCCTAGCGCGTGTCGCCCGGCATTCCGCGGATCGCTGGCCAGCTGGGTGGGATGAGCGCTGAGCAGCTGCCGTTGGGCTTTCATGGCAGTCGACTAAGCTCGGCTCGACGAGCTAAGGCCAAACGGGTTAGACATTAGAAGCATACGTGCTCCAAAATGGCCATAGGCAACATCTTGCGTTTCTTTTATTCCGCAGAAGTGTAAATTGCAGCTCAATGTGCGAAATTATCATTTCCATATCGGGTCTAAGAATTTTAACGGCCATTTGTGTGCGCAGTCAGCAAACAACGACAGCAGCAACAACAACAGCAGCAGCAGCAGCAGCAAGTTGCAACAAAATCATGTCGACTCGTACACAAACTTGCAACGTGCAATTGGCAACTATCAACTCGCAACTTGCAACTGGCAACTGGCAACTGGCAACGGGCAATTCGCAACTCGCAACTCTGTTGGCGGATTTACGTGGAATTGCAAACGGCTGTCTTCCTGCTGCTGCTGCTGCTGCTGCTGAGACAGACAGGTGGACACCCAATATGGCTATTGAGTTATTCACTTTGACATGCCGGCAGCGACAGTGGCATTCCGCTGTGAGGGAGCAACTGTTCCAGCTGGGCGGTCGCTGCAGCACCACAGCACCACCTCCCCCTGCCCATGTATGCCTTGGCTGCTGCTAAACTGCAGCTGGAATGCGTATTAGCAATAACATTGTGCATATTTTATATTTCGGCAGGGCAGGGCAGGGCAGCGGTGTTGGCGTTGGTGGTGCCTGAAGAGTTATGACAACGTTGCATAGTTGCCAAAGTATTTTTGGTGCGTGGCAATTAGCAGCGTTGCTCATACGCCGCGTTGTCCACTGCTGCAGCCACATCCTTGCAATGGGCCAATTTGCACATAAGGTCAGCAGCTGCAGCGAACGCTACAGTAGCAGCAGCAGCGCAGTAGCAGCAGCAGCAACAGCAGCAGCCGAGTTCGTGTCTGAGTGGTGCATGGAGTTTATCAAAATACGCGAGTGTCCCTGTCTGTGTCCTTTCGCCATTATTGTGTGTCTGTATGTGTGTAAATCCCCCCCAGAGGTAACTGTTGTTGTTGCCGTTCAAGTCCAACCCTTGGCAAAGATGTCTGCTTGCTGCTTGCACACTCATACACACACTTACACACACACACAATGACAGCGCAAACCTGTTTATACACTCACACACAGACACGGCCAAGGGGTTCACGCTGTGTGCTTGCATGGGGCGGAGACTTCGCTTGCTGCTGCCACTGCTGCTGCTGTTGTTGTTGCCTTTTTACTTGCTCTTATCTGATGGCAATAAGCCGAAACCCGAAGCTGCCCGCTCGGCACCCTCTCTGCGCTCGCCTCGCTCTGCCTTGTTGTTGCTGATATGTTGCATGAAATGAATTGTTTGCTTGCCATGCGAATACATCAAGCCAGGCAGGCGCTGCCGCTGCCGCTACGCACACTATGGTCGTCCCGCTCGCACGCACGCCATTCGGCCTGGGCGCAGAGTTGGAATGAAACTAAAACTGGAACTGGAGCTGGAGCTGGAGTCGGAGCTATAGTTGAGGCTGAAGCCATAACCAAACTGTGTTGTTTGGCCAAAGTTTGGCAAATGTTGCAACTGTTGTTGTCTTTGTTGTTGTTGTTGTATGAGGTGTGTTTCTGCCTTGGTTCGTTTCTTTTGCGCCTGTTTGTTTTTAATATTAAAATCGATCCAACGAAGTGAACTGCATTTGCGGCACTTGCACTTGAATGCATTTTAAAGCAGCTCAGTCGCATATTTTTTGCTATCTCCATCTCTTTCTCTTTACGTACGTTTTGTTTGTTTGTTTTTTTTTCTTCTTTTATAGTATTTTATTTTTACCGAATTTCAGCGATTTCAACAATTTCTGTTTGCATTCACGAGGCATTTGGCGTTATGAACTGCATATATCTGTGTCTGCATAAGTGTGTGTGTGTGTGAGTGTGTACATGTGTGTGTGTGTGTGTGTGTGTGTTCATACGTGTGCATTATTAACCAAATATTTTATATTCATCTCTGCGTCTGTCTCTCTGTTATTTGTTGTTGTTTTTTGTGTGTGTGTATTTTTTTTAAATATATATTTCGAGCTGCATTTCATGGCATTCGTCGACTCGTCTATTTGGGCCTTCGTGTGGGTCGTGGGCGCAGCGAATTCCCTTTTAATTAACTCAATTTCATGCCATTTACCACTTTTTTCTCTGATCCGAACATATTTCATATCTGTTTTACTCACTCTCTCTCTCTCCCTCTGTCCCTCCCCCCGCTGCGGTAATCAGTTTTCAGCTTTTGTTTTCCACCGCTTAAATATGATTGCATAAAATAATTGAGAAAGCATTCAAGTCATGCTCGGAAAACCAACAAATATCCAATGTATGCATTAATTAACAGTTTTCGACAAACCAACTTTACTTTTTCCATAACATTATGCCTTGTACGGATAGGATTAACTATCTAACTAACTAACTATTATTAACTAACTATTAACTATCAGGATGTGCATATGATATTTCAATAAATATTTGTCGGTAGTTTAGATAATGGTTCGAGCTGCAGTTATTTCACTTGTGCTTCGTCTGATGAATCAAACTTTTCACAGCAGAAAATAAATAGAAATTGAGGTTTTTATGTAAATTTGGAGTAAAATAAAATTGGTTTATATTTTCAGTTAAACATAGTAAATTACAATATGTTTTACTCAAAAGCTTTCAATATTTATTAAATTTCTATTCGAAATACTATAATATTAATATATAAGTTTTAACTAAAAATAAAATATTTATCTATATTGTTATTATACCCTGAACCCATTGAAAATGGGAAATCAGGGTATAACATTGTAGTTTTGTTAAAATGTCAAATGTATGTAACAGGCAGAAGGGGGCGTTTCAGACCCCATAAAGTATATATATTCTTTATCAGGGGACGAGCTGAGTCGATTTAGCCCTGTCCGTCTGTCCGTCTGTCTGTCTGTGTGCCTGTCTGTCCGCCTGTCCGTATGTGTGAACACGTCGATCTCAGAACATATAAGCGCTAGAGACTTAAAATTTTTTGTAGGTCCCTGTATAGCGCGCGCAGGTCAAGTTTGTTTCAAAAATTCGATAACTATTCCGGTTTTAATTTTATCGATAAAAAATCTTATTAAAATCGAGTTATTAAATTATATCTTTTACATCTTGAGCTAGAAAGCTCCAAATTTTGTATTTAGATTAATTTATATTTTATACAATTTCGATTTTTGTTATATTTTGGATACCGGCTACAAAAATTATTTAATTTTAGAAGCTTACATTTTTTCTGCGTTAATAAATACATAACTAAGAATATTTTAAAAAGTAGATCGGATGGGGTTCAGGGGATCTCCTAGTCGGGCACCATCATCTTACTTGTTTTTACTTTGTCTCTTATTTTATGTATAAAACGAACGAATTTGATTGGTTTTTACTTAAAGTTATAGACTTGATATAAGAAAACATAAATTTGCTTAAATTAATTCTAATTGAAAAATAAGTAAAATAAAATAAACATAAATATATTTGTTTAGCAAGTATTAAAGTATAGAGTTAATTTTTGTGTCTAAGCAGATCAGCAAATACTCTGCAGTTGTAGGAAAACATAAATATTTAGCTAGTGACAAAAAACCTATATAATTTTAAATATATAAAATAATGATAATGACAATTACTTTTTTCTAACTTAAACGGAAAAGATTTTTAAACACATAAATATCATTAAAAATCTTTGCCTTTGAATATAAAATATAAAATATTATTTTAATACCAAAGATTATGCCTGACAACAATATTTTGATCTTAAGTCTTTCACACACACTTTAAATTTAGAAAACTTAAGCTATTATATTAATTCTATATATATATATATATATTAATTCTTTTCTGAAGAGAGTAGAGTGTAGTAAATGTCCAATTACTGCAGAGTTCGAATGCATTTGAAATACATATTAAAATTCTATTTTTTGCTCAACATTGATTTCATGCACAATAGTGCAACATGACAAATTATTGTAGTATTAAAGTACTACATAAAATTTAGGATAAGTTGGAAAATGTTTTAGGAGTTCTCGACTTTACTGCACGTATGTGAGTAAATTCAAAATGTTTTACAGACTCCACACTTAAAGTAACCTTTGAAAAATACCTTTCAGCTTCACCAATTGTAGCTTTTTGTGATTCTTAATACGCATTCAGCATAAGCATCAGATCGAAATAAACTTTTTGAGAATTTTAAAACAAATAATAACAATAATATATGTATTATAATTTTGTATGTTCTCTTAATCGACCAGCGACAATTGTTCAGATATAAACGGGTTTCTCTGCTGAAGTGTGTAAAATCCATTTTAATTAAAGGCCTTAAGATCTGATTATTGTCAGTTATCTAGTCAGCAAACATCCCTTTCTTTCTCTCGTTTCTAATTTCGTGTAAGTCCTGTTACCCAATACATCTGCTACTCATATTACGCTCTGTAATCTAATGCTAATCATATGCTAGAAAGGACTGTTCTAGTATATCTGCATAGAGGAAACTTCTATTAGTTTTTGACTACTCTCAGTTATAAAGAGATTACACTCATCATAACTTAATCTCTTGGCCAAGTCAAGTGAACTGTAAGATATTTAGTTTTATTAAGCAAATGCGCCGCAATATTTCTAAATTGAGTTTATAATCGAGAATCAGTATATTGTCTGATGCCTGCCCAGACGAGGGACTTAGGCCAAGGCAAAACTAATAAACTCGCCTTTTTTCTTCGGTTTGCCCACATTCGCATCCTCAGCCGCATTCATGGACTCTTTTTGTTTGAGCCGCGCGCCTCTTCTAATTGCTGTTTAAGGCGAATAACGTGGCGGAGTATTCAGGGCGGAGCTGAAACAAAATTTACCGAGTGCAAATGCAGCTACAACTGAAGCTCGAACTGGAGCATTTTTGTGAATTATTTTCCCATTATGAACAGATTAGGTTTATTGTGGAGCAAACTTGGCAACGGGCACCAAAAGGAGTTTTCACTCAGGCGAAAGTAAACGGAGCTTGGCACGAGGGAAAAACAACCAACCTAAGTCGAACCCTGCCCCCCGCCGTCCGCGTCTTAGCCTGGGCTAAGGCAAAGGAAAGACTGCCTCGAAGCGTTTTCTTCCTGCCGTTGTCCTGGGCTGCTGTCCTCCTGTCCTGCCGTCGGCTTGCCTTGTCATGTCGTGAAACGGTGAAAAGTTCTGCCTGCGTTGCCTTTGTTAGGCAAATTGTAAAGAACAAAGGGGAAAAGTATTTTAACGCGGTCTGAATTTCAAAAGTTTGCCAAGGTGCTCAATGTGAGTCTGTTTGTGGGTATGGAAATGGAGCAAGTCTCTCTTACCCTCCCTCTCTTTCTCTTTTTCTCTGTGTGTGTGTGTGTGAAGAGCAAGACAGACACTTGAAATTCCCGCTTTGAAGCGTTTGTTTTTATGCGCAATTTTCCATAATTTCGTCTTATTTCTGTAACGTGTAAATTACTAAATAACCGACAATGTCATTCCTTGAGTCGGAGTCTGAGTCAGAGTCAGAGTTGAAGTGAAGTGTATATATGTTATGTGTGGAGGACACATTAATTAGAATATCAATGAAGCATGCTACTTTTTCCAATATGCTCTACAGGAAATGTCAATTGCGCCACCTTCCACAGTGGCTGAGCTAAGCAGAAACAGAAGCTGGGAATTGCCTTTCAGATGGCAAGAGATCAGACATATAAATCACAATAACGCCAGCTCCTGTCCTGACGTGACCGGCCAAACCTACAAAAACCGCACACACACACACACACACACACACACACACAGACACACACATGTATGCACATCGAGTGCAACCGCAGGCCGGCGCACAAATGAACCCGAAATGAGAGAAGCATCTCCGGGGCCCAGGAAAAATGATGTATTGCTTTTTTAACGCTGCTGATAGTCTGCGCAATCGCAGGAGCCGGTGACGCCACATGGATGCGGATGCTGCGGCTGCGGCAAAGCGAACCACAGAAGCTGTAGCAGCAGCAGTAGCTGATGCTGCATGATTGGATGACTGGCTGTCTGACTGGCTGGCTGGCTGGCTGGCTGGCTGGCCGTAATCAGCGCTGCATGTGGGATCAATGGACGGACATGAAGCAAATGAGCAAACATGTGGTCGAAATGTGTTAATTCTACGTTAATTATAAATTGATTTCAGTTGCTGCATTTGCAGCTTTCGAGCCAACAAAAAGGACATCTTGAATGGGCGCAGCAATGTAGCTAGACTTCTCCCTCTCCCTGCCTCAATTAGCTGGCAATTCAGTTCTGATCAAATTTACGATTGGCCGTTAAGCATTTAAGAGCCGTCGAGTCGATCGCTACGTGCCAGCGGTGCAAGCGTAAATCTAGAACGGAGCGCCTAGCGAATGCCCCAAAGAAAACATTTGACTCCCGCTGGATATGTTGTTTATTTATGTTTGCGTTTGTGGCTAGAGCAAGGTAATGGCCAGGGCAGCAGGGGGAATATTGGGGCATATTGGATGAGGGCAGGCACGAGCTCGACCAGATCCACGCACATTCGGTGGCCATAAACTGCGATGTCAAAGTTCCAATAGTTCACACTGCACGCGTCTGTGTCTCCGTGGCTCGAAATACATATCTATATTCCCGCTTCTTCTTCGTTTTGTTGTTGTTTTCGTATTTTTATTATTGTTTTTCCATCTTATTTATTATCAACTTTAGTGTGGCTCCTCCTGTTGGCATAATTTAACACGTCCCACAAACTGTTCCCGCTGACATCTCTCACAGTTCATTTGTTTATCTGCAGCAAAATTAATTTTCATTCAATTCGAGAAATTCCCATTTTCATCTGACTAATTCAATAATTTGTATGCACGAATCAATATATATCTCTGATATGCCTTAAAATAGAATCAGAAGTGTGAGGCAAACACAATACTCAAATCTTGTTCTAACTAAATGTGGCCAATATGCTAAACTCAATTATTTATTTATAAGAACTAGTTGAGTCTTTATATTTGATATATTATATATATTCTATATATATATTATTATATATTATATTTATATTACTTCACTTTAATATGATATAATATAGCTTCTATGTGATATAATCCAACAATGAATGTTATTTTATAGAATCTACAGAATTTTACGTATTTTACAGTTGGGTCAACTCAACCAAGTCCATAATCTTCGCAGTCTCCGCTTACATTCATTAACTTATGTATGTATGTATAGAAATATGTATTTATGTCTGCTCTTTCATTATACTCTTCTATGCGATTCTCAAGAATTTATCTAGGCAATCTATTAAGGTATGAATTTGAAAGTAGAGATAGATGCAGAAAGAGTATTAATTCTCTTATATTAAATTCTTACAAATTTTGTCTGATGTACATATTGTAATAGAATATTTTCGTTCTGATTTCTGGTATACTTTAGAATCTTGCATATTTAATTTAGCAATCTTATGAGCATTTTAAAATGTACTTGATTATGATTATTATTATTATTATGTGTCTTTTTCTAACTTATTCAAGCTGTCTGTATATTATATATTTTAAATATTCTTTTTTCTTCTCTTATCGATTCATTGCTTCTGTTCTCATTTCACTTGCTCTTCTCGTTTAATTTTTACATTCAACATTATTCTTATTTATATTCTTGTACTTTTTCATTATTTTCATTCTTCTTATATTTTTTTATGTTGTCATCTCTTCTCTCATTGAATAATTTCTTAGTTTATTGCTTTCCGCTTTCTTCTTATCCACATAGCCCCTCTTTTCTAGTCACATTTCTTTAGTGCTCTTCTTACCGCTTCTCATATCTATTCTTTACCCTTGATCTTGTCTATTCTTTTGTTTCCTTCTCGTTTTCTCTCTAGTCCTCTCATTGTCTGCTTTCTGCCTTTTTCGTTTCTTCTATTTTTTACTATTCTCTTCTGGAGAGACGATTGTCTTTTCTTTTCGACTCCTGTTCACTATTCTCATCTCCTCACTTCTCTTTAATTCTCTTCTCTTTTATTTTCTACTCTTGATTGATTGATTTTGTATCTATTTGTTTTCCGTTTTCTTTCTTTTCTTCTCATCCATTTTGTAGAGAAGACTCTCCCCTTTTCTCCCCCTTCTGTTTTCTTCTTTATTCATCTATTCTACTATGTTCTAATCTTTTTTTACTCTCTTTTAATTTTGTAGCTTACTTTCTCCTTTTTTCTTCCTTTCTTCTCTGCTTCTTCTTATATTCTCATTTTATTGCTATTACCCTTAGTCTTGTTTTTTGTAGCTCTGCTCGTGTCCTTGTTTTGCTTTCCATCTTTTCAATAATCTGACTTCTCTTCCTTTTTCATCTCTTCTCTTCCCTTTAATTCATCTCTTTTCTATCTTTATATTTCTTTCATATATTATATACATATATATTTATTCATTGCTAATCGCTTTAGTATACAAACTTTTCAATGTCATGAAATTTGCTCGCATTACCCCATTTGATCCACTTCGATTCGAAAACTATTGTAGATAGGAACTTACGTACTCGATTCTCTTGGAGTCGCCGATTCTCATGGAAAGGCAGCTCATTAGCACACAATGCGACAATAAACTTGTGATGTTTGCTAAAGCTGATTTACTGCTGGGCCTCACTCATATGTCGTGTTGGCCCAACGGAAGAAGGAAGTGCCGCCAAAAACGGAACCATCTGTCGCATCCCGAAGTTGAGTGACAACGCTTAAGGAAAGACACAAAAAAAGGTGCAGGAGGAGAAACAGAAACAGAAACAGAAACAGGAGCAGAAACTGAAACAAAAACAAATTTAAACACTGACCGTGCAGTTATTAAAAAGCGATAAACCCAGGGCAAACGCATTGGCGAATTGTTGAACACCTTGGCGACGATAGGGACGGCCCAGTTAGCTGCGAACAGCAGTCCGAGCCGAGCCGAGCGGAGCTGTGTTTCGAATTATGGAATTCTTATGCTAAAATAATGTGGCCACGGCTGCCACAACTGCCTGCCACAGCCATCGATCGGTAATAAATTTGTTGGCCAAGCTCTCTCTCAGTCTAACCCCAAGACAGAGCTGGAACCAGTCCGGTCTTCTGTGGTCTGCGGCCAGTGGCAAAAAGACTTGATGTAAATACGCACACGGGAGCATGTCGCGCGTTTGTACATTTCTTTAATTCATGAGCAGCAGAGGATCTGCCTGGCTGCCTGACTGGCTGGTTGGCTGGCTGGCTGCCTGGGAGACAGGCGAGCTGTTTAGGCTCGATGAGGCGCGCAAAGTTGACCAACTGCGCGATAAGTCATTGAAAGTCAATAATATGTTACGCGCCTTTCAACGTATTGTATAATAGCAATAACAATAAGAACTTCCAGCCAACTCAGGAAGTGACTGCTCCTTGTATCTGTGTATCTGTATCTGTGTATGAAGTTGTATCTGTATCTAGACCTCTTTGCAGTGGCAACAGTCGCGTCCACAAATGTGTGTCTTATTTATGACTGCAGCGACTATCTGAGATTTGTTTTTCATTAATTATGCATCTGGTTTTAGGGGCCCCCGCAGTCGCTGCCCGATGATAAATAGCTCGAGATTAATAAGGCGCCTGGCCAAATGGCGTGGAAAACATGAACATGTGATATGAACGTTTATTAAATTTGTTTCTTGATTCGTATCGTTCTGTCTGCCAGCTCATGCTCAAGCTCATGCTCATGCTCATGTTGCCCCATCCGAATGGAATCATTAGCAGGCTGTTTGCATAAATTATGACTGCGATACTGCTGCCTGGCAGGATGCGAGCGCAGTCAGGAGCAATCGTTCGTTTGATTATGTTATGTAACATTGATTCTAATCGCAGCCAATTGACAGCCCAGCCAGAGGCTGCTAGCCAGTTAAGCGAAGGCACCTTGAAAGGGTACTACTTGAGGCAGGCCCTTAAAATATTTAGAGTTTTTATACTCGCTGACAAAGTATAATAAAGTATATTGGCTTTATGCAATGTTCAGCGTGTTGCCTGATCAACTTCTCGTTTTATTCATATCAAGTCTAAATATATTGCAGATGTTTGACTACTTGAAATTGGGATTATGGTAAGAGTATATATGTAATTGTCTGTATTCTCGCCTAATAAGATTTGAAGATTATTGAGATATGTCCACTGGGAGCCTAGCTAATCTGGTATTGACAACATATATTTATATATATTTATAATATATATCTAAAGAAGAGACATTTGATATAGCCAGCGTCATTTAAGATTAACAAGTTCATTAAGCCTATTGCAAGCTGAAGTGAAGTCAACTTAGAGACCTTAATAGTGCAAATATGCAACAGCAAAGAGGCTTGGAAGAGTCTATGACTTGGAGAGAACATAGAAGGCCTTCACCTTGAAGCTTAATGCGGAATAACACCTAATTTCAAGGTGGGAGGCAGTCCAAGAATGAGGAGATTGCCTTAATCTTTGACTAAAATTTAGATATTTTATTTGACACTGAAGGAGTATTAGGCAGTCGCTTATGCCCGAAACCAAACTTTGTTAATTATTACAATTATAAACTCATTTAGCTTCAGTTAGACAAACTAAACTAACTTATCTTTTAATACTTACTTTTAAAAGAGATACGAACTTTTGATCTCAAATACTATGTATAAAATTTGGGCTGAAAAGTTTGAATGCTAACAAAGAAAACAAATTTGTTTTGATAAAATTAGATTCTTATGTTCAATAAGCCTTCGAGACAATTTTTCTATAAAATTTTTAAGGTACGATTTGATTTTAGCCTCCATCAATGCTATATTTCTCTCCAGAGAGCATTCGCCTGAGGTCTGAGAACAGAAAAAAGTAGCTGGGGGCCAGGTCTGGGGAATACGGTGGATGCGGAAGCAATTCAAAGGTCAATTCTTGCAATTTTGCCATCGATTTCATTGATTTGTGACACGGTGCACTTGGTCGCTTGGTCGATCGCTCGATAGCCACTTTGTACAGAGCTTTCTCTTACCCAAATACCTATGACATATCCAAAACATTCCTTCAATATCTTTAAAGCCTTAGTTATCTCGATCGACTTTACTTTGCTGTTATCCAAAATTATAATGTTTATCTAGCTAAAATTTCGTGCTTTAATTATCCACGAAATTCCACGAAATGAAGATGAAAATTATGGATGTGTACGTGGTTTAGGTGAAGGAAGCGTACAATCTGGCCGATGTTCAAGTTGGGCTCTTTTCAGTTTGTATGTGGAAGGATGTAAACTATCAAAGGTAAGAGATTGATCTAGAGGATTTGGGTGAGATGAGCGTCTATAGTTCTGTTTGATTGAAGAGTCTTGCATAATGTTAATGATGTATTTAAGTTTTGAGTCTTTCATGATGTCATCATTCCTGGCAAATGAAAAACCAATAAAACGTCTTATAATGCGCTGTTCAGTTCTTTGAAGTTTCTTACTGAGATAAGGAGCAGCTGTTCCCCAAATGGAGCACCCGTATCTCCATATAGGCTGAATTAAAGATTTGTAAATTGTAACTTTGGAATGTAACGATAGTTTTGATTTGTAATTGAGTAACCGGTGTAGCTCCTTTTGTATATAAATATATACAGTATATATGTATATAGTTAGAAATCTAGTTGTTGAATAAAAACACACACATTTTGATTGTATTCAAATTGTTTTTATTTTAGTCATGTTTTTTTGCATTTGTTTTTGTTTTTGTTGCATTTCAATTTGTATAACCTAATTTGTGAAATTGAAAATTGAGGATATTAAACAAAATAAATTCTAGCTTTCAAATTGTTATGTCCAAGTCGTTAACTATACAAGAAATGTTGATTATTATCATTAGTTTATTATTTTTATTATTATTATTATTATTATTATTGTTATCGCTGTAGTAAATTGTTACCAAAAAACTCTAACGCAGATTATGCATAAGAATATATATATATATATTTATATATATATATTATTTATACATATATATGTATATGTTTTTAAGTTATATGTTCTTGTATATATATTTATATATATAGGTATATATTTATAATTTATATGTATGCGTGTCTAACTTGCTGATATGGGATGCTAAAATTATGGGGGCTTGTACAATACAATACAATACAATACAAAAATTACACAATTTTTAATACGCGAATTGTTTACAAATATTTAAGAGTAAAAGTAAATTTTAATCCTCACAGACTCACTTTAATTACAAACAAACAATTCATAATTATCTTTTATTGTTATTCAGATTTCAGCAACGTTTAACGGAATCTAAACTGTTCGATATATATATATATATGTATATATATAAGGGGGGCCAGAACTCAGCTCTATGTTTTCTTCTTCTTTTTGCACATTTAAATATCCTTTTTGCTTAATATTAGCGGAGCTTCCGTTTATTGTTTGTTTTTTTGGGTTGCCTGCTGCTGGTGATTTATTTGCATTATTTGTTGAGTGTCACTTTCATGTGTTTGTACATCAACGAGAATTCCCCTCACACCTGCTGGCGTGGCGTGGGATAACACTGGCGTCCTCTCATCTAGAACCAGTACAGATCCTTTGACGATTCCTGCACTTGAGCCTCCAGACCTTTTTGTGGCCAACAATATCAACAAAGAGGGGGAAAAAAGCCAAGAAAGAGACAAAAAAAAAAACATTTGATTAAAACACAATCTGAACAGAGGTCAGAAGTCATTGCCATTGCCGTTGCCATGACAATGGCACAGAAATGGACAAAATGCCTCGAGTCCTTTTCGCCTGGAGTCATGTGAGTACGCACCTGCCATTGTCGGATAGCTCGAGTAGGCTGCCGCACTCTCCAAGGCATGTGCCGTCTGCTGGTCGTGGTGTAGTCTGCGACGATGCCAAACAAAGCGTTTTACAATTTGGAAATATATGCAAAAACCAGATCGAGAATTTAAATGTGTGTTAGCTTAACTTTAAAGCAGATGCAAATACTTGAAGTTGTTCTTAAGTATTTGACATTGAATTGTTCTGCAATATTACTTAAATTATTTTATATATGTATGTATGTATATAAAGAGAGTTTCCTTTAGAGGTTTACAACTTTGAGTGGGAAATACTGCTTTATCTGACAACCCATTTGACAGCTGATAGTTGCTTTTTGTTGAGTTTGATTTGGCTTTCTATTATGGATAAACTTACATAGGAGCAACGCTTGATAAGTGTTGAAATAAAGCGCAAATTGATATTTATATTGAATTTTCATTCAAAATTTTGTTCTCAGATGAAGCTCATTTTTGGCTGAATGGGTACGTAAACAAGCAATTTTTTCCATTTGGAGTGAGGATAATCCACAAGCTTTTGTCGCAATACTATTACATCCACAGAAAATTACTGTTTGGTGTGCTTTATGGGCTGGCACTGTCATTAGCCGATATGTCTTCAAAATTGAGCATGTTTATAATTGTGAAAATTGTTATTGCAGATGGCCCCATGTACACGCCACATGGCAAAAATCAGATTAAATTCAAATTACATCGACTTTCTATTTTTTTCTATTTAATAAAGTCCGTTTGATTGATATTAAAAATAAATTTCTTTGCTTTATCATGATCGAAACGTGTTACTCTAAAAATAACATACCCTTTACTTTAACAAAAGAGAACGATTTTATATGAAAAACTGTAATACGAAAACTATATTTCTCATGGAATATTTCTATATAAGATAATTGTCTTTGATAAGCTTGGCTTAGCCAAGATCTTATATACTAATTGTAGTTATATTTGGCATAATTCTTATGGAGTAGATTTCTCTAATTACGAAATACGTTCAAAGCTTGACTTATGCAATGGATTGGATTGATTGGTTCAAAAGAAACTATTTATACTGATTGGGAACATATCCTTTATATATAAATATATACATAGTTTAAATAGTTTATATATATAAAGTTTTTCTTTTTGCTTTTCGATAAAGTGAAGCAAATGTATTTGACTTGCTAAAGTTTATCCAAAGGCATATTAAGCCATTTGAGTGAATTAACAATAAGATCAATGAAAGCGGCATTTGTATTAAGGTATTAGACTTACTGATGCTATTATATTTTTCGCAACATTCGATTCAATTGCAGTCAAAATTTATATTTCACTTCACTAACTAAACTTAGTATGTAAATAATAGATAATTTACTCTAATAATATAAAGAGCATAATTTACTTAATAGAGTCATAAAAATTGCCTAAACAATTTATTGTTAACTATTTTATGTGCTTTGCAGCTTGTGTGTGGAGCTTGGGCTTACCTTGTGCCGTGGCTATACTGCTGGGGCAGGCGCAGCAGGCTGCCGTACTGGGCCATGTTGTGGTGGTAGGCATGCGCATGGGCTGCATGCGCATGCGCCGCATGCGCGTAGGAACCATAGTGCGCGGCCGCCGCATGCGGCACCCAGGGATCTGCGGCGTAGCCCGAGTCTGTCGCTGTGCCGTACAAGTCGCTAACCTGGATGTGGACAGAGATGGGAGCACAGAGATATTGCCGTGGTGAGCGAAATTCGAATTACAACTTATTTTGCCAATGCGTGCAGCAGTCGGACTTGGGTAATTGCGGCACGTATTGCAGTTAATCGTTTTCAGTTTCCGTGGCCATTGTTTATGCAGCCGACACTCACCTGTGGATGCGTGGGGGCGGGTATGGGATGCACGTAATTGCTGTTCCAGAACGATGGTGGGAAATTGCGACTCGACATTGGGCTGCTGCTATCTGAAAAGAGTCGAAATCGAAAAGCATATCGCTGTTAATCCACAAGCCAAACCAGTTAGCTGGACTCAACTGGCTGACTGTAATAGGCCAAACTCGAGGAGTGGCAGCCAGCCAGCCAGCTATCCAGCCAGCCATTCAATTCAAGTGCATAATGATAAAGTGAGCAGCTGCTGCTGGATGCTCGCAAATGGCTGCTGAGGGAGCTGGAGAGTCACAGCCACGTACTTGTGTTGTCGTCGGCGCCATGGCTTGTTGCAAATAACTGAGCGGAATGTTTGTTGTCGCTGCCGTGTTCAGGATCATCACTTGTATTAAATGGTTGTAAATCTACGCGCTTATGAAATCGCAAAAGACGAACACGCAGACATCTCCATTATGTGTGGAGAGTGAGCGAGCGAGTGTAATGGAGCTGCCGCTGCTTGAAAATTGTTGCCGAAAATAGCAACAACTTTTGGTTGGCTGACTGGCTGGCGTCTGTGGCATGCATGCATGCATGCACATGTGCCAAGGACTGCAACTGGGGACTGCCACAGTCAGAGGCAGAGGCCTGTGTACATAGGCGCATTTGCGTTGACAACATTCCAAACTCAATTCAAGAGAAAAATATATACAACAACTGCAGCAGCGACGCTGCCTCCGAACGGGGCATAGACTCCATGAGGAGCTGTTGCTGAGGGTAGACTGCAGCTTTGAGGATATGCTTCGAACTGCCGTCGCGAGTCACAAGTCGCGACTTGCCACGGCACGTTGTGAGTGTGCCTTGAATGCTGATGATGTGGCTGACTTGCCTCCTGCCTCCTGCCTCCTGCCTGCTGCCTCTTGCCTGTTGGCTGACTGACTTGGTTGGTTGGTTAGCGATGCCGCGTGCCCCATTCAGCTGCGTAGCCTGGCATAAAAAGTCGTCATCGTCGCCAACTTTGAGCATCATTCACTCACTCGCCCAACTGACGGTCAGGAATTCCCATTAATGTGCAAACAAGCAGCAGCCAGCCGCAGCAGCCGCATCAGCCTCAGCAGCCTCAGCAGCCTTAGCAGCCACTGCAGCCAGATTTGACAACACTCTCCCGTTCTGCCCGCCCGCATCGTTTTCACTTTCATTGTGCAGCTCGAGCTCAGCTCAGCTCAGCTCAAAGCGAAAGCCGCCAAAGTTGAGCTGCAATGGCTACCTGTTAGCCGTTCACCTTTCACCTGATCTGTGCCGGCCTAATGAAGTTGCAGACTGATAACTGTTAACTGATAAGCGCAGATCACAGGACACACACACATGGCTCGAATCCTTTGTCCTTTGCTGGCCGGAGTCTGCCTTAATTTAGGGCTGCTTAGGGTGCGGCTGCGTGGACGCTGGCATCTGCGTTAGCGGCGGGTGCCAAAGAATTTTAAATCGAATTCCTTAAGCATCTAATTAAATGCTCGCAGCACATTCGAATATCATATGAAAGTGCCACAGAAAAAGAAAACCGAAAAAACGGGGGCCCCGACCACAACAACAACAACAACAACAACAACAACAACTGAAGGCTGCAGCTGAGAACGTCTCGGGCCATCTACACATTTTCTCTCGATGTCGATGATATTTTAGGAGCCAGAACAGAAGCCACAACAACTGAAAGTGCAAGCGTGCCACACACTCTACACGTGTGTGTGTGTGTGCGTGTGTGTGTGTGTGTGTGTGTGCCATGCGAGTGTATCTCGAGTGAGCAGTTAATTGAAATGCATTTTAAAACCGTAATGAGGAATCTATGCGGCATTCGGCATTGGCACCGCCAGACGAACCGCACAACAACAACAACAACAACAGCAGTGAGCAGCGTACAGCAGCAGCAGCAGCAGCAGCAACAACAGCAACAACATCGACCACATCGCATTCCGGCGACATTTTATAGCACATTCCAACTAGATATATCTATATATATATATATACACACATATGTATATATGTATATATTTATATAGTTATATATAAACAACAACTAGCTGCACAACGCAGCTACAACGAGAAAAATCTATATAAATATACTGAATAGTTTTTAAAAGTGCGCACATCAATGCAAAAATCTCTGTGTCTGTGTGCGAGTATGTGTGTGTGCGCTTGTGTGTGTGTGTGTGTTAACCACTCAAATAGACAAATGGCCAAAATGAACTTTAAATACCATTAAGTAGCGTCACAATAAAGCTAAAAAAAACATAACAACAACAACAAAAATTGAAACGTGAATAAAGTTTTTGTTTTGTTTTTTTTTTCAAATTTATTTTTGTTTTGTTTTCTTTTTATTTGAGTTGCGCAAGCTTCACCGCTGCTTAGTGGGTGAGTGGTTTAGTTGTGGTTCCACATTAACTATAACAACAACATGAATAGAATGTTTAAGAAACCCTTTTTTAAGAATTTTGTATAGACCCTGAAACCCTGAAATTTAAATACATATATATATATATATATATATATATCCATTTACCACCTAATCGTTTCAAAATCAGCTTTAAACTTAATTCAATTTTGCAATTCTCGTATTTTTAGGGTAAAAATCATTAGGTTTGATATATTCCTCAATTACTCAAAGATTCACAATTTGGATTCTTTCAAGTATTTGATTTAGTATATTAATAAAGTTAGAATAAATATGGATATATTGATATCTAGTATAGAAATATAATGAAGATAAGCAGCTTAAGCTCTTTAAGTCTTAGAAACTGTTCTATTCACAGTTTAATAGCATACAAAAAATAAGTTCAAGAATTTTTTGAAGAAAATTAGAGTGTTTCTTAAGCTTAAGCTCTTCAACACTTGCTCTATTCACAGCTTAGACAACTTTTATCAAAGCTTTTAGCTTACTAAAGTCTTGTATCTGCAGCTTCATCGCAGCAGCTACATCTATAATAATTCACTTAGTCCTGATGACTAAACTGAAAATCCATATAAAAAGTTTGTTTTCAATACAAAATCTAAATACTTGAAACCAATTCATGCTTAATCAGTAAAAAGGGTCAATTAAGCAATAAAACATATACGCTTTCGCGAATATTTAGAGCTTACTTTTCCAAAAATGTTTCTTGTGCTGCATCTAAAGTTAAGATGCGACAGCAGCAATTTCTTGATCGCGTCAGTTTTTCTGACGCTGGCAAATATGAGCTAATATTATATTTGAGCTAATATAATAAATCAAGATAATTTCTTTTTTCTTAACAGATCAAAGTAGTTAAAAGTGACAGTCTTTAGCTAAAAAGTTAATTTTTAAAAAAATTAAATTAAAAATATAAAAACAATTCTTTAGATATATCAAGATATTGGCCTTAGATGATTAACTTTTTTTTTGATTTCAGATTCGGACTAAGCTGCTCGGGTAGGAAAAAATGATTCTTGCTTACTATTTATATTACATAAAATATTTGTATGATATTATATTAAATATAATATATTAATATATATTCCAGTATAAATATTTCATCAAATTTTGTTGATTTATCTAATTATTGCATTAATTTTGGAAATCTATCTCATATAAGTCTAATTTTAAATTTGATCATATATCACAAACAATTTATAAAACTATAGAGTAATTCAATTAGATTATAATGCGTAAGTTGTTATCCTATATAAGGACAATCAGATTTCTGATATAGTCGAACTATTAAATGTTTACCCATTGGAAATGTTGGTCTTATATAGAAGGAAAAACCGAATTTTTCAACTTTATGAAAACGTTAAAGTAACTTTATATTTAAAGAAGGAATTTTGAAATTTAATAAGAATGAAGCCAAAATTATATTTCTTTATATTCTTTATTCTCTAGTATCCATTTTGTGTTCTCTATATTCTTAATTTTCAATTCTCTATTCTTTAAATTGCATTCTCCATAGTCCATTCTCCATTCTCTATTCTCCATTCAAAAATCTAATCATAATTAAAGAGAATTACCAAATTCCTTGTTTTAATTATTTTACTATTAGATGAATTCGCTTTGTTCAACTATTTCATCTAAATGAAATCTTGCTGTAATAAATTATATTTGGCTATGCCACACCCACACCCACACTCACACCCGCACATATACGCAATCTCTTTCAGGTAGCTCAATGATATTGGAATAGTGGTGATTGAATCTGATTGGATTTATACAGCCAACATAAACGTGGATTTGCAATTAACGCGCGTGCCGAATCAAATTTTACTGAGCCAAAAATTGCGCAATCAAAGCGCCAAACTGTGAGCCATGTCTACCAAAAGTCCTCCCCCTCCACGCCCACACAGACACACACCCTCGCTGATTGCCACCTGGCAAATTGGCAGCCACAGAAACTCAATAAAAGGCAGCGGAGCATTAAATTCGACTCTGCGACTCTGCGACTCTGCGACTGCGATTGCGATTAGTGGTAAGAAGAAATAAAGCCACAAATTGTTCAACTGCTCGTTGATTGGCCAAATTTGTGGGTGGCTGCTGAGCTGAGCTGAACTTTTGCTAGAAGAACACGTACGAAACATAAACATTACCTGGCCAAGCTGCTTAGCATGCAAATGTCTCTGTGCGACGACCAACAATCTGATAATTGATTGATTGAGCAGAATTTTGTTAATTCTCAATAAAAATAACATTTTCCACTTGCAGCTATTGCTGTGTAACTAATAGGTCCAATTAATGAGCATTACATGTGCTACTTGTTTTGAAAATATCTATGAATTCCTAATATATATTCAATTTTTATTTTAAAAATAGATAAGGAATTGCTTAGCTTATACAAAAAGTATAAATATATAAAGTAGCAGCTATGAAGGTGTTATATCAGTGTTTTCTTTAGTTTTAATGCTAGCTTGTAGAACATTCATTGAGTTACATATGGGAGTTACATTTGGAGCACACATTTAACTCTTCCTCTACCTATTTGTTTATTCTGTGGGTAAGAACTGAACATAGATGAGATTCTGGACTACTGCTCACATTTGCAGATTATCAAGAATAATTTCAGACTAATAAATTTACGTAATACACATTTTCAGACTTTTTGAATTAAATAAATTTTAGCAATTCAATTTTGAATAGAATATTCAAATTTACGACAAATAAATTATTGGAAATTTAGTTTTAATTTGTTTAATAATAAATAAATATTAAAAATGAAAACTAAATTCTTAATGTTTTATTTAATATTGAAAATTTAGTTTTCATTTGTTTAATAATAAATAAATATTAAAAATATAAAACTACATTTTTAATATTTTATTTAATATTGAAAATTTAGTTTTCATTTGTTTAATAATAAATAAATATTAAAAATATAAAACTACATTTTTAATATTTTATTTAATATTGAAAATTTAATTTTATTTTAAAAATAATTTATTTTATATTAAAAATTTAGTTTTGTTCTATAAATAATTTATTAAATATTAAAAATTTAGTTTTATTTTATAAATAATTTATTTAATATTAAAAATTTAGTTTTATTTTATAAATAATTTATTTTATATTGAAAATTTAGTTTCAAATTGTTGTTAGTTAGTTATTATTTTATAAAATAAAAACTTAATTTTCATTATTTTTTTTTTACTAAATTTGATTTTACTATAAAAAATAAAAGATTTTTCCAAAAACCATTAGAAATATGGTAAATTGAGAATTATTATAACGATACTATTTTGGACTCAATCGAAGCTGATGGCTAGGAAGTTGTTTTATATACTGCTCAAGACAGCCACATTAAAAAAGATATAGTTAGTATACAGGAATATATCAACATCCAATCGGTTCAAACTGTATCTTCCACAGTTTTGAAGCTACAAATTTAAAATGTATCTAATAAGAAAACTATATCAATTATATATCATTTTATGGAAGAGGTCAACAGTTCTAATCCTGTAAAACGATGCTAAAACCATCTAAGATAACTATTGACCTCTTCCACAAGTAGCCCTTTAAATGATATAGTTCTCTTATTGGGGAACATGGAATTGGTAAATATAGATTTTGTAATATATATATGTCACTTTTTAAGCTGTGAACGAGTATCATGCACTTGGTTAGGCCCGACTGCGACGTTCTTATTTCATCTTATATTTATTAACGAAATTTCAAACTTCGATTTAAAGTTAAAGTTTTTACAACTGGTTTGGCTTGAGGTGCGCTGCAGTTGCAACTTCATAATTTGACTGAAAGTTGTCAAAGTATTTTCGCAGTCTTGATTTCAAGCAGATCGTAACAAGCCAGAAACACATGTACTTAGTGTTTCGTTTAGTTTGTCGTGTGTTCTAAACAGATGCGAAAACAAAGAATTGCATACAATTTAAAAATAAAATGAATATGAAAGAGAAAACGAAAACGAAAACGAAAGAGAAACTGCGCGACAGACCACAAAAGCTGACAGGACAGAGAGATAGGGTAAGAGGGTGAGAGGGTGGGAGGGTGTGGGGATGGGGACAAGCATGAACAAACAAAACGTTTATCTTCATTAAAGGAGGTAATTAATTTTGAAATCGAAAGAACAAGCGAGTGGCAAGTGGCAACTTGATTTATTTGGTTTATTGTGCGACGCAATGGCATTCGGCGCTGAGCATGGGGAAAAACTGCAAGATGAGGGCCTGTGGAAGGGCGTCGACTGTATTGTCTGACTAAAGGCAGACGCTGATCGTATAATACATAAGCTAAAGAGGCGAGGTTCATTTGAATAGTTGCTGCCAAGCAATGCGGATTCTATGTCAACTATGATCTCAAGGGAATGAGACGCAAGCTAATCATAACTTTGTTTAAGTTCAGGTCTAACTTGAATTTCTCAGAAGCCAGCGTAGGCCTATTTAATGGGCATGTTCTCCATCCACTTCCCATTCACATTTCCACTTTCATTACCAATTGCACGCGACATTTTAATAACTCGCTCTGATTCCTGGCTAATTATGAGATTTTGGCCTGGGCTCCGGCTTGATTCTTTTGCTGATTCCGGGTAATTGCGAACGCCAACACGCAAACTGACAGCTGGGACAAGTACATGACATGCGCGGGTCTTTTGATCAACATGTAAATGTTGAGTGTGGGCCGTGCGAGGGATGAGAGTGAGACTTTGCCGTAGAGGCAGTGTGCACCTACCTTTTGCCTCCTTATTGCTGTAGTTGAGCGCCCGGGAGAAGTGCTCGTCGACAACGCTGGCCGTGTCGCCAGAGTAGTTGGTGAATACAACGCAGGTGGCCGACAGATATTGAGCGCGTCCTTGGCTGTTGCCGCCTATGCTGGCGAGGCCGCCGCCGCCGCCGCCTCCGCTGCTGCTGCTGGTGTCCAGTGGCAGCTCCTTGGACATGGCGCCCGTGGCTGAGCCGACGCCCGCCGAGGATGCTGCCCCCGTTCCATGCAGCGAGTGCGGATGCGAATGCGCATGGGAATGCGCGTGCGAGTGCGGATGCCGCGGCGAGTCAGGGCCAGAGGAGCAGGATGATTCGTTGTGATGATGCTGTTGGGAGCCCACCAGGCGCGCTGCAAACAAAATCATATCGAACACACATTACACTAATGACAATCATAGAGCGGGACTGAGGTGCGAAGTTCATTGCATAGCTGCATGTTGTCTGCTGCATTTCCGCAATAAAATATGATATAAATTATTAAATGTTAACTCGTCGGAATGTCGGCGAGCAATCTCAAAAATGTGCAAATTAATTAACCACTCTCCCTGTCTCTCTCTCTCTCTCTCTCTATCACATTCTATATATACATATCTCTCTCCCTCTCTCTTAGCCACTCCATCACGTTCTTCGGTACATTTAAACGGCAGCACATTCCTTTGGCCATGGCGAACAATCGATCTTCGCTGCTGACAGCAGCAATGTGAATAAACATGCTTATTTTATTGGATTTATCGCGCACTAAGCTGGATATCAAAAATATATATATACACATATAATACATATATGACTATCAGTTTATATATCTATATAAAATGATGTTTTCAAAAATAAATTGAAATTTAAATGTTTATTTTGCTATGGAGAAAACTAAATCTTAGGTTCTTTAGCTCTTCAATATAAATATGAATTTTCTGTTGGCTGCTAGTTTTCAAAGAAATGTTATAATATTTTTAGTTTTAGTTACTAACGATTTTGTAGAGTTTTGAGATTGTTCAATAATTATAATAAATTAAATAAACATTATATCAGTTTGTATTTGTAGTTATTTTTATAGTTTTTGTTTACCTTGCAAACTAAATTTTATTTTCTACAAATTTTGTTAGGTTTGACTTAAGATCTAAACTCTGATATTAGCTTGATCGTTCATCAGCGATAAATAAATTAAATATAATTTCGAGAGCAACTTGAGCACTTTCTTATTTTGAAAGAAATCATGTGAAAACATCGATTTCATAACAATTTATATGAGTTAAAGAATTATAAATATATTTTAAAAAGTTTTCAAAATATTTTCTATGTGAAATATTTATTTATTAATATATAATTGGCCAGTTTACTTTGTGCTAATTCGTAAATTACTAAAAGAATTCTGTTTATGTTTGGCTTCAACATTGATTTATTCAAAAAATATTTTAGTTGAGTTAGTATACTACGTACTATGACTTGAAATGTCTAAATAATAGAGAAATTGATCTTTATTTATACTGTATTTAATTAAATAAATATATAGTAAATTATTATCAGTTTATTTAATTTTCTTTGCATATAATAATAATCGAAAAGCGAAATATTTTCCAGCAAGCCAAAACATTGTCAGGCTTGTTGAAAATCGATCTCTCGATTATAAGTGTTGTTTGCTTGTTAGTTATTTATTATGCATAGGATATGGTTGAAGGCTTTTGTTTTATTATATATAATCTATTATGTATTATCTATTAGCTGTTCTTTATTATTTTTAAGCAGCAGTAAAGCCATCGGCTAAGACAACACAAGACTCTGGTTTCACGTTGTTCAGTTGTCTCCATAACAGAGACATTTGGACAACTCATCTGGGGAGAGGTACATTGAAACTGCCTTATTCAAAACATGTGTTATTAGGACTTGAGATGATGAAGTATTCTAATTCATAATCTATTCTACTTTATGAACTATAGACCTCAATATCTAAAGTATTCCATTTCTATGTATTTCTTCTCTAAACTTGTCTACCTACTACTTCTTTCTCTCTTTAACTAACAAATGAGATTGGCAAAATATAAATTGTATACATATCTATATCAAATAATGTATAAATAGAGAAACTTCAGATATAGTTATGCAATGTCTTCCAGTATAACATAAATGAAATATTCTCAATTCCTTCTTTCTCTTCTTCTTTTGTTCAATTAACTTACCTTCAGCTTCGCTGCGCGGCACGATGAGATCCTCTTCTTTGGTTTGATGTGTCCGGCTGTGCAGGCCGTGGCCAGGAACGGCGCCGCTTAGCACGGGACTCATGCCTAGACCGGCGCTGGAGGCGCCGCTGCCTATGGGCAGACTGGAGCCGAGCAGTCCGCTGGCCGGGCCGCTGCCAACGCCGCCGCCCACGGCGCCCAGCTGCAGGCCGGAGGAGGAGGCTTGATTGGCAACGGCTGCAACGGCTGCCGCCGCCGAATTGTGGGCGGCAGCAACGGCCGCGGCCGCTGCATTGGCGCTCACCGATGGCGGCAAAATGGGGCTGCAGGGTGAATGGGAGCTGCCAGAGGCGCTCGACGAGGCGGCCAGCTGTACGCCCGAGGACGAGTACAGATCCTGATTGAACTGAAAGGCATAGAAAGAGATGGCATTAGCTGTGCAGTCAAACAGTCAGACAGTTGGGCAGCTAGATGAGTTATGGGCGCGTCGGTGCAAATTGAAAATGACACAATACGAAAATTTATGTTGATGGAAAATGCAGTGAGGCCATTAAATTTACGAGCGTTCGCATATTGTCACGCAGTTGCCCAGAAAATAAGGGCAACGGCGCGGCGGGGGCAGCTAACCCATTTGGGGAGGAGGTCACAGCCCGGAGACGTTCACAAGGCGATAATCACGCCGCAATCTCTACGGCTTGGCGACGTGTCAAACATAATGCGGCGCTCGAGACAATTTACGAGCGCGCTGCGACAACTCCGTTGCCCAGCCCCCCTTCTCCTCTCCCCCTCTCCCGCTCCCACCCCCCTGCCAGCTAACAGCGTTGCACCTTCCACGTCTGCTCGCCGGCCTGGCTTCTGCTCTTTAATGAGCCCATTAGCGCAAGCGTTCTATAAGTGGCCGATAACCCCGCGACGCGTCGGCTACGTCGCGGCACATTTGGGAGCAAACGCTTCTAAATTTAAAGCAGCTACGCCCACGTGGAGGCGCACGCCAATTATGAGGCTGCCGAGGGGTTAATAATGGGTTAACCAGCACGATCCATTTGAAAAGTGCAGCAAGCATCGACAGCTCGTGGCCCCGGATCATGATTTATGTGCAGCAACACAATGCGCCAACTGCCGTGGGGGTGTGGGAGTGTGTTGAGTATCTAGCAGATACATTCCACAGTCACACCAGCAGCAGCTGACACAGTTGCTGCGACAGCTCACTTTATGCTGCGGCCTGTTTACAAAAAGTCTTAATTTGTTGCCCCGCCCCCAGAGTCTCAGCCCCAGCACCAGCCCCACCTAAGTGCTAGGCAAACTAATTAGATAGGGTAAAAGTTGCCCAGTCATCGGGCAGGACTCGGCAAGGTAATGTATCTGTATCTGTATCTGTATCGAAAGCAATATCTGCTGCCGTCAATCGGTTTAAGCACATAATCAATATGTTGCCGCCTGGCTGCTTATCAGGCGACACGATCGCTGCCCAGTCGAGTGCCAAGTGCCAAGTGCAGTAGCCGACGTGCGAACAATGCGCAGATACAAAAGTATCTGAAAGAGCAACAGCAACAGCAACAGCAACAGCAACAGCAACAGCAACAGCGACTGCAGCTGCAGTTGTTGTTTCTTTTGCTTTCTGTTTGTCTGTTATTAGCTGCAGCGATATTTCGATTATGCTGAGCGTTCAGCGGGCAGCTCACACGGCATAAATCACCTGGCTGGAGCAGACGAACCTGCGACATCTCTGACTCTAACTTTGTGCTGTTTGCTGTTTGCTGTTGCTGTTGGTGTTGCTGTTGCAGCAAGCTTATCGCCGATCGCAGCCTGGACGGCTTGCTGGCCGTTTTGAAGTGCTCGGCAAGAACTAATGGCGATACACACAATAAATTAAGAGAAAGGGCCGAACAGGCCATGCCAAGACCCAAAAAAAAGGAGGCAAAATGTCGACGGGACGACAAAACTGCTCGGCCAAGCTTTAGACCATGGGCAAATAAACCGGTCACCAGTCACCGGTCACCGGCAAGCGTTCAACAATCAACGCTTACCGCTTGCCGCTTACCGGTCACCAGGCTGGCTGCTGACTCAATCTGCGATTGGCCAGCCGCAGCGAGCCCTAAGCCAACTCGTGTGTGTTTGTGTGTGTGTAGCCAACTCGATCTTTTTTGAGTTTATCTGGACCTCTTTATGGTCATGCAAAAGCATAGAATCAGAATCGTGTCGTATCGGTTACTTACATAAAAGGCCAATTTCGATTTGGTGCCGCGGCCTTGTATAATTGGAACTTGCGACACAAGAATTTCTTTGTGCCACAGCGACAAGCTCCCAGCAGCAAAACGCAGGACAGAGCGACCCGCGTCCAGAGACCCAAGACCCAGACCCAGACCCAAGACACAGAGCCAGCAGACTCAGACCCAGACTCAGACCCACAGCCACAGTCAGCAGGCCCAGACCCAGTTTCAGATTCAGATTCAGATTCAATGCGAATGTCCCTTTTGGGCAGCGCTGTGAAGCGCTGCTGGCATCGTGAGAACTTTTCTGTACTTGTCACAGAAAAAAAATCAACAATATCTTCGAAATCAATGTTAGCACTAAAAACAACAACAACAACAACAACAATAACAAAACAAAACAAAGCGACATTTGCTGGCGGAATTCCTTGAATCTTCAACTGCTGCTGCTGCTGCTGCTGGCTGTGTCCACATCGAAAAACGATTTGCGTTTTGCGTGAATTCTTATGATTTGTTAGCTCGATTTAATTATACCTACTCTCGGGCTCTCTCTCTCTCTCTCTTTCTCCCACTTACTCTGTCTCTCTCTCTGTGCTTAAATTGCCTTGCAGCATGCCCAATGCCCAGCGGCTCGAATTGTGCGTGTTTATAATGATTATGTTTGCTCACATTTAATTAACTATGTTTAACTAAAATAAAAAAAAAACAAGTCACATTGAGGTCATCTAGCATCTACTAGCAATGAGTAGCTATATAACCTTTTACCTTGAATCTGGCCTGATTGAGCCCTGGCTCAGTGCAGCTAAACAAATACAAGCAATAAGGCGCTGAATGGCCATTTTCCATGGGTTCGGAGTATCAAAATGTCCAATTCAGTTCAGCTTTTAGCTCTCAATTGCTAGTTAACTTTTTAATTCATTTATTTTCATAAATTTATCATCTTTTTATCAATTTTCTGACGAAACGTATCGAAAAAGATGATTTAATAAATAAATGTTTAAAACATTGCCAAAGGCTATCAATTTCTATAAGAATTAAGCAGTTCAAATATGCAATCTATTCATATAAATTTAAAATAAATAAGCAAAATTATTATTAAATATTCAATCAATTTATATTTTAATATTTGTTATTATTTTAATATCTTTTCTAATTGCAACTAATTTGTAACTATTCACACTTTTGCAAGCGAAGCTAAACATTTGCCCAAATACATTTTGAAATATAATTAATTTGTAATCAATTTACAATAATTCATTTTAGTAGTTTGCCAATTCGAAGTAGTTTTCAGAATTTCAATCAAATTTATTATTTATTCTCGCAAAGCTTTAGTTAGAAAATCGAAAATTAGGCTGACAATTCATATTGTCACGAATTTAGGTGATTTATTTATTTAGCATTTATTGGGACAAAGAAAACTTTTCAGATTTTGTATGATTTATGCTAAAAGAAATATAGAAAAAATGTAAATTTCTTTTGTTTTTTAAATCGAATTGTTAGTTACAAAAATGGTTTTGCGTATTTTATATGTTGCTGAATAAAGCGAATATTGAGTCAAAGCTTTGTTCTGCTGCCTGTCAATTTCTAGGCAAACTTTTTCCTCAATGTTATTATGCTTTTTGTTATCAAATTTATGCTTGTCACAGCACATATGTATGTATGTATATGTTTAATAGATATAAGTATATCTATTATAGATCTATATATAGATATATGTAATGTCTTGTACGAATATCCATCTATCATATGACCAGCATAAATTGGTATATAAATATATGTATATAAACATAAAAACAAATTAAGGTACTGATATACAGGATGGCGCATCGATGGCGCTGTTATTTGTTAGTAAGTAATCACCCTATTGGAACACGCAATTTGCAAAAGTTAAAGCGTTTTCCAGTAGAATGATTACTAGCTAAGAAAACTCGGCAAAAAAACATCAGGGGATTATGTATGCCCTACCCTATAAAAAAGGATACTTCGTTGTTATTGATCAGGGAGACGAGCTGAGTCGATTTAGCCCTGTCCGTCTGTCTGTCTGTCCGTCTGTCCTTACGTATGATCTCAAAAACTATAAGAGCTAGAGACTTGTAATTTTTCTATGTATAGCACGAAAAAATGAAATTTGTTTTAAAAAATCGATAACTATTCCTGTTTTACCTTATCGAAGTATATTTTTAAACGCAGATTAGACGGGGTTTAGGGGATCTCCTACTCGGACACCACCTACTAGAGTTTTCTTACTTGTTTGCTTTGGTCTTGACTTATTTTGTTGACGCTCTTCTTTCCTATTGAATCATTTGTATCTACAATATTTATCTTATTAACATAGTTCTACTACTTCAAGTTCTTCTCATATCAACTGCAGCACAAGCTACACGAGTCGAAGTTAAAACTAGATATTTGTGACAACTTTTAAGTGAAGTATCTAAGAATGTTGTGTGACTTGAAGAGAGACGAAAGAGCAGATTACTTTTGAATATGACAAAAACTGGGAGAACCTTAAAACGTCAGAGAAACAATTGCGGCAAACTGAATAGACTTGATGGCAAGTGAAATATATGAACCAAGAATATTTTGTTTGCTACCTGCTTAAATTTTAAATGAAAATTCATGAATGGATGAATGAATAAAATATTGTAATAAAGTAAAATTGTTGACTAAGCCATTGGCATGAGGAGACAATTATTCAGAATGGGCATGTAGGTTAGAAGGCATTACAATTACAATATAGTTAAAGTTAAAAGTTAAAATTTAACTTACCCTCTCATATTGGTAGAATGAACGACTTGGTCCTGCGCGCCCATACAGATATGGATAATAGGCACCGTACATAACTTCTGGGCAGGACACTGCCATCGTCGCAGTTGCAGTTGCCAACAACGCACTCAAATCCCGATCTGTCGATTGAAATTTGCTCGCACAGGTGTATATTATAATGATCGCATACACACACACACACGCGCACAACACTAATCACAGTAATCACAGTTTTCCGCGAGCTTTTTCCACAAATTTGCAGTTTTTCTTTTGCTTTGACAGCCAATTGCTATTCCAATTGCCGTTGGCCGTTTACTGTTTGCTGTCTTTCTGTTTTGGGAATCAGTTTTGATCGCGCCTAGGCCTTAGCCGCGACTCGGCCTCTAGGCCGACAAAAATGAGAGAGCGAACAAAAAAAAAACACTCTTAAACTATATTCGCCGTGCAAGTGGGATGAAGCGAAGTGCAGTACAGAGTAATTATAAGACCGGTTTTTATAGTCTACCTGCAGTGTGCGTGCTTTGTTATTGTATTTGTGTTTGTGTTTGTGTTTGTCTTTTTAGCCAACTCCGTTGGCAATGGCGAATTCCAGGAATGAAAACTCCGCTCGGATAATTATATTTACATATTGTAAAACACCATCGCGTTTGTATCAAGAGCTTTAATTACTTTTTGTCTTTACTATATCTACAATATTTTTTTTTGATTTTTCTTTTGTTAGCTACGCGAACTTCTTTCGATGAATTTTCCTCGCTTTTTTCTGCAGCTTTCTTCAACCGCTTTTGCTTTGCTTCTATGCGCAGGCAATTGCAATTATCATTTCCACATTGTTGACTGCTGTTAGTTGCTGTTGTTGTTGTTGTTGTTGCTTGTTTGCTGTTGCTATTGTTATTATTGTTGCTGCTGCTTTCCTGGCATCCATTATGGGGCCGTTCCCTTGTCCGAGTTTCCGTTGAAAAAAAGCGCTGCAAGACGGCAATGAAAAGCATTAAAATTGTTGTTTTGCGTCAAATATACGAGTTCCTCTACACATAATTAGTTAACGTAATAGTGCAATAGAGAACCCTCTCGAAAGATAATCTCTATACTCCATAACGGATCTGCAGAAATGCATATTTAAGTTAAGAGAAACAATTGCTATATATCAATTTATCTTTTGCATACCTACTTAACCAATAATATTTGTGTTGGCCTATTTTTAGAATACTATATGTTTCTTAGACCTATAAATAGATTGTATTTTGAATACCATTTCAATGAATATAACAGTTTAAAATAAAGGCAACGCAATTAAAGGTGACAGGAGAAGTATCAACAAGCGACTTATGAATATATATATATATATATATATATATATATATATATATATATATATATATTTATATATATTTGCTCCATATATACATATATAATCTACCTTTATGACAAGTCTATTAAATCGTTAATATTCATTTGGTTTTTTAATTTTATTCTGTCATACGAATTTCTTTGCTCAATTCATTTTTCTTTTTAAAATTTTAAATACAAAAATAAAAAATTATATTGTAAATATAAAAGAATATAAATATATATTATTAAATACATATAAATATATAATATTTTATATAGAATCTATCAAATTTTAGTTAAATTCTTTGACATTTCTAATTTGATTTGTTATATAGAAATGTTTATATAAATGAATTGAACTAAAATTTGATAGATTCTGTATTATATATATATATATTTGTATATATTTAATAAAATATATTTATATATATGTTATTACATATTAACTTTTATATTGATATATTTATAATATAATTTTGATATATTCTATATACATTTGCTATATATTCTATATATACAAACAGTAAGATAAGAGTTAACAAACAAGTTTCATTCGAATTGCCATTAATATACATATTTATGCCTTCATGTTAAATTGTTTTATTGAAAGATAAAGTAGCTCACTCAATAGCTGTTCACACTCAGAAATGTATATAAAGTCAAATTGTTACCAATTCATAAAAAAAAACATAAAAGCTTCGCTTATCAGGCAATTTGATTAAACGATGTTTTCATATTATGCGAAGTTCATTGTGCTGTAAAGTAAACAAAGTTACTTTGATCTGGTTACAAAAAAAGCCTAACAGTATATTTAAAATGTATTTGATTGACGAAAGTTGTAAAAGATATTGCTAAATTATAAGTTACTAAATTATTTTAAAACAAATTTAAGCCTATTCCAAAAGCTACAAACATTTTGCGTGGTATAAGAATGCCATTTAGTGTATGAACAGAAAAGTAAGCTAAAACTTAAGAATCTATATACCTTAAGTTAGTAAAGACATATCCCAAAATTCATAAACTTTACAATTACAACTACATATAATATGTATATACATATATGTATATGTATAGCATATATAATATAAGCCTAGAGTGTTACTAATTTACTATGGCATATTCAATTAAAGCTGAATGAACGCTGAATGCTACTACTGTCTATCATTAATTAGTTAGCTTCAGGTGTTTTCTTTTAATTCAATCTGCCAGTTTTGTATACGAACTTAAGCTATATACATACATCTAGAGTCTATAATTATCATTGTTTATTTGAATGATTGAGGATGTGATGAGCATTGTCTAAGTATTTTAAAAATTGAATTCTTTTGCAGTTTAAGCAAGATTAGATGGAAGCTCAAATTTACTTTATTTATTACTTATTTTATTATTTTGTTTTTATAGTTTCCTTGTGAATTCATCAACTTCATTGTAATCTATTTTTAACATAAGAATATCACATTTATTTAGTTCTAGAAAACTTTGACTTAGATAAGCTCTGACTTAAGCTGCCGTTAATCTAATTACTGCTAAATATATATATTAAGATACGCTAAAGCAATAATTTGTGAAATATGTATTAGAAGCACGTCTAATCATTATTATTTTCCCAAATACCAAATATCTCATGCATAATGGAGAACTGAGATATATCATAGGGAGATATCTGTATAAATTAGCAACAATTTCAAGAGATCTTCACAAGGTTCAGTCTAAATTTCATTATGAATGCATTCTATGCCTAAACTTTCCAGCTAAGATTGATTGATATATATATATGTATATGTTGTTCAACATTAAATATATACTTTTTAATATTATCAAAGTTTTTGATACTTACGCTTCACATAGGTAAAATTTAATCCAATTCTAGCAAAATGCTTTGCTCTGTTCTGCGAGCTGTTCTCAATTTGTATCTGTTTCGTGCACTTTATAAATAAGCAGAAATATATATGTATATATAAATTATATATGCATATAGATATATATATACTTTTGTATTTGTATTGATAATGTATAGGAGAAACACTGGGGGCTTTGTTTGATTCACATTTGGTTAGATTTGCACAGACAGTGACGGTTTAATGCCGTCGTTAAAGCACGCGTTTTGCGTTTGGCTTGCAGTTAATTTAAATAGTAATTAAATTTATAAGCACCGGAATTTACACGTGAATATTTAAGATTTTAACGCTGCTTTTATGGCTGCGACGGAAGCGAGATCGCTATGGGGTACGGGTGGGGGAGCGGTAGGGGGAACGGGAACGGGAGCGGGCAAGGGAACGAGATCTGAAAGCGAAGCGTACACAAAAACATTTGCTCGCGCACTCAATGAAAATATTTTCGCTAAATCCACAAATGCCAAATTCCATAAATTCTTGCGACTCGGCAGCGCGGCAAACGGCGACGGAGACTGCGACGGACACTGCGTCGGAGATGGTGGAGACAGACGACCGATGCTCGCATTCACATTCGCATTCGCATTCACAATTAGTTTACGTTACGTCTGCAGCATTAGTTTAGCTCCAAGTGAAGGTGGAAGATGCATTGACGACGGCGATGGCGACGCCGATTTCGAATAAATCTTTTAATTACACTCAAACAGAATTGCATTTGCTGCGATCGCTCACTTTTCGGCTGGGTTTGAGATGAGAACGCGTAGAAGAGTACGCGAGCGGAAACGCCGCTGCCGCTCGATTGGAAGGGAGAAAACAAACTGGCTGCCAGCTGCTGGCAGTTGTTCGATGGATGCAGTCGCGACAGTGGCAGCGGCGCAGCAGAAGCGCAAACAAAATGGCATTTCGAGCAATTGCCGTCTCGCTTACCACTGCCGTCGCATGCATGAGCTAGAGCGAGACAGCTGGTGTGTGCGCTGTGCGCTAGCATTTAGCAACGCCCACTTTGCTTGTGTGTGTGTGCGTTAATGTGCCATTTACGTGCATTGGCTGTTGTTGTTGTTGTTGTTGTTGCTGCTACTGCCGCTGTTGTTAGTGTTGGTGCGCGGTGTCTGAACAAACGATGCCGCGGTGTGAAAATAAAATGGAGTGCGTCTCAATTGTGTCTTGAAGTAGACGGACTCTCGTACTCGAATATCAGGAAATATTTGCTCCTGCCCTGTTCTTCTCTCTCTTTCTGTACTGTTCCGTTCTGTTCTGTTATGGTCGGACTCTCGGCTGCTTGTCGCACTGTTGTCTGATTTTAAAGTCCGTTTCGCCGATAGCAGAAGCCACGCACAGTTGCTGTGCAACACGTACGTACGTACGTAACGCACACAGATTGAAAGGAATTTGTATTCGTCCTTTTGTTTGACCGAAAAGTATTTGCCAACTGTGTCAACAGTGTTCCAGTTGGACACAACGTGACGTATACGTACGTTGTATTGATAATAATCTGATTGAGACTGAATAAAATTTATTGTGCTCTCCTCGTTGACAAGGTGTTTGTGTATATGTCTGTGTGTGTGTGTGCGTGTGTGTGTGTGTGTGTGTGTGAGTGTGCAGCGAACACTTATCCAATAAGTTGAATAGAGTATGTCAAACAGCTCTCAGTGAATCTTCATCAGGCTCATGGACAATGCATTAACATGATTGCTTTATAATGAACTCTTAATCAATGGCTGACAGAAATAAATTACACAAAATAACAATTTTAATTATATCAATAAGAAATATATTCATCATATGCTATGCTTAAGTTATCTAACTGCAGTTAAAGTAACTTTTTATGGATTTGTATTCTGAGCTAGTAAAATTTAAATTCTATTAAAAATTAATTATATGAGTTTAATTCAAAGAAATGGGCTGAATTTACCTAATGTCTCATATTTGAGATTGGCTTTCATTAGCTATAAGATGATAACTTATTTTCCTTCAAGACTCTTTTTGTTCTTTTAAGAAAATGGTTAGGCAGAAGATGCGGACATATGTATGTATATTGTATAATAGAAAGAATTATAGACAAGACATAGAAGCTGTCATTCATATAGCTTTTGTATCTGGGCTATAATTCTGTCTATATTATTTGCCATCATCTCGTGTCTCCATAACTCTTTTCTTAAAGAGTCTTCAAAACAAATAACTTATCAATAAATTATCTCAATTGTTCACAAGTCTTCTCTTGTCTCTGAAGACCTAACATGATATTCGTATCTATATTTTCCCTTGTTTCTTTTTAACTTTAATATTTAACTGACATCAGAACATATTAGAGATATTATCAAATAACACTCATATGATATCTTCTTGTTTACTAATTAATTGAAAATGTTAATGAGAAGTAACAAAATCTTTAAAATATTTTATATGTGTTTTAGTACACTTACTAACATGTACTAAAAACATTTCTAAAGGAAATTCAATATTTAATTTTAAATATTAGGTAATAAATTCTGGAATTTATTTAAATACCTTTGGCACAGTGCTCATGCAAAAATATTACCATTAGATTTGTTTTAGACTCAAAGACGTCTTCTTTATATTTCAATATAAATACAAAAAGTATATATTTTTACGTAATATATCTATGTATATAATTATATAATTAGTATTCAATAAAATGCTTCAATTATTTAAAAAATGGTAAAGAAAAATTAATATGCTTTGGATTTTCATTATTTATTTTTCAACTTTAAATTTTTACTTCTTTTTTTAAATATAAGTTGATTTAATGTAAAAATATATAGCACCTATTTTATTACTGATAGTCGAGCTCTGATTTCCATGATGCAGCAGATCAAAGGAAACCCAAAATCAAAACTTAACGAGAATTCAGTGTATTTCCAATTTGAAGGATAACAAATCCTTTATACAGGAATTTTCGCAACTCTTGAAAACTGATAATATTTAACAGCTACAATTGGCAGTCTAATATGATACTCGTTGATGATGAAGCAAACATCTTCTTCAACTCGAAACGTGGCATATAGCTGTGTCTTATGAAATCGATTACTGAAGGATGTCACCTATTGACTGTCTTCAGTATAGCAGACTCTTTATATAAAATGCTGGAAGATATAGTATTCTGCGAACAAGTCGTTCCATACCCCCAACATTTGATAAGCCTTAAACTATTAGAACTATGAGAGGCACGTATATTTTTCTAATTTAGCCAATTTGAAGACGAATTGATCTCGGTTTTGGAGCTGTAAAATTCTAGTTTTTTTCTGATTTGATACTTTTCTAATAGGCGTTGCTTAAAGCTTGATTTATTTATATGGCGCAGGTATACACGAGTATTTATATTATTAATTCCAATTCTCTAGCTTCAATTAGATCAGAAAAGGAAAGATAAATCGTGAAACACTATGCTCTATAGTATTTCTCGATTGAACAAGTCTGCAGTTAGCGTGTGTAATAAATCTTAACACTATATAAGACATTGGTATATAATAAATATATATACATATATTGTATATATTCCATATTTGAAGTCCCAAATTCTTAGACTAAATCAACTCTATTTATGAACAATAAATATAACAGAAAAATACCCGTTTGCTTCTACGTATTCTTATATAGATCTACTTGGATACCAACACTCGTTTATTTAGCAGCAGCTATTGTGAATAAGATATGTATCATTGCATTGATTTGATAAGAAAGAAATCTTATCTGCAATATGATATGGATAAGGCATGAACTACGAGTTAAACAAGTTTCTTTATCAAATTACACCAGCGATAAGGAAATCAACGTCTTCAATCTGTAAAAGTAAATGAATACACAATAAAAGTTACTAAAGACACATGCAAAGATTTATTTTATATGGTTTTAAACATATTTTGACCCTAAACAGTCTTTACAGTTCTTGTTGTCAAACAACTTTGCAGTAGGCGAGTCCTTAATGTGATGGTCTAAACTTAAGGAGCAGCTGGGATCAACTAAAATACAAATTATTGAGACTTGGGAAAGTTGTTCACAGTTTGGAAAGTTGGAGGAAAGTAAAATAAAAATGTATCGAATTTCATTCATTAAGTTGGGACCTTTTTTCTTCTCAACTGGATCACGTTTAAGGCGTTAATCGTTTAGGATCACGTGGGAACATTGACGTCTTCCTAATGTTATCCAAGCCAAGATACAGCATAACGACACGCTCCATGCCAATGCCGCCGCCGGCGTGTGGTGGACAGCCGTAACGGAAGGATTCAATGTAAGCAGCAATTTTTGTGGTATCTGTAAGAGGAATAGGAATAGTCAAGTCGAGTGCAACAATTGGATAGTTGGACACCTACCGATGCCGTGATGCTTGGCACGCTCAATTAAGTACTCCGGATCGTGTATACGTTGAGCACCCGACAGAATCTCCTCGCCGCGCATGAACATGTCATACGAGTTGGAATACATCGGGTTGTTTGGATCGGGCATAGTGTAGAACGGTCGAATCGCCAATGGGAACTTGTCAAGGATGTAGAAGTCAGTGTCGTATTTGGCTTTAACCAAACGGCCCAACAACTTTTCGTTTGGCGTCGACAAATCCTCCTCATCGCCCGTCTCAATGCCAGCCTCGCGCAGCATAGCCACGCCCTCAGCAAATTGCAGTATTAGGGGCGGCTCCAGAAACTTGAACGGCTCCACTTTGTACTGCTGGCCAACAGCTTCGATCTCTCGACTGTATTTGTCGCGCAGACCCTTAAAGATGGCTGTAAACGTGTTGCCGATCGTGTGCAGCACCTCGTGATAATGATATTTGAATGCCATCTCCAAGTCGAGTCCAACGAACTCGGTTAAATGCCTGTGCGTGTTTGAGTCCTCGGCGCGAAACACGGCGCCAACAGTGTAAACCTTGTCAAAGTCGGCTGCGATAGCCATTTGCTTATACAGCTGCGGCGACTGTGCCAGATATGCAGAATCTACAAAAGGTACAAATTGTATGTCATTACTATATATATACAATATATATTTATATTCCTGAAGCGACATACCCTTGAAGTAGCTCACGGTGAACACGTTGGCACCTCCTTCACTGGCAGCGGAAATAATCTTGGGCGTGTGGATTTCGGTGAATCCCTTCTCGGTCAGAATATCGCGGAAGAGACGACAAACGCCAGCTTCCAGGCGAAAGATGGCCTGATTTGCTGGTGTCCTTAGGTCAAGCACACGATTATCTAGTCTCGTGTCCTGGTTGACGCGTATGTTAAGTCCCTCGGCATCGTCGGCGTTCTCGGGTCGAGATGCATCTTCAATTTGCAGCGGCAGCTGTGCCTTCGCCTGCGATATGACGAAAATCTGCTCCACGCACAACTCCAGCAACTGCTCCGTACAGGATTCAATTTTGTTGGGTACTGCTACAGCTTTCGCTTGGATATCAATGATGCTCTCCTTGGGTATGCTGCAAACAAAAAACAAAAAATCAATGAATCAATCACAGTTAATTAAAGAAGAATTATAGAATTGTTTTGCTTACTTTCCGGCAAACTTGACCATTTGCTTCGAAATGATGTCGCCCACTGCCAGAATGCATTGAACCGTGCTGCTCTGCTGGCGCAGTATAAGGAAGCACTGTTTGCCCTTGGCGCGCGACGTGTGCACACGGCCACGCACCCAGACCAGGCCCTTGCCCACATGCGCATTCAGTTCGGGCAGCAAAACGAACTCGCGCTCGCTGCGCTTATCTTTCGACTGTATCATCTCGGAGAGGCCATAGCGGGCAGCAGCATGATCGGCTGCATTGTCGCCAGCCGCGTCATCTGCAGCGAGAGCAGCAGCAGTGCCGGCTTTGTGCTCGGCTTTCTAAACAGAGAGAGAGAGATAAAGTATAGAAGACAAACTTTAAGTATTAACGTTATCAGCAAAGACTTTGCCACGTCGCAGCTTACCTTGGCCGCCTTGGCCTGCTTCTTGGCTGCCTTCTTGGAGACCTGCTCCTGCTCAGCAGTGGCTGTATTCTCCTTGTCCTCAACCATTTTATGGAATGCAACAAAAACGGCTGTAAAATACAATACACTTTTATATAGTTTTACAGTTCGCGTGATAAGCAACAGGCGAGAAGGGGGCACGCATCCGGCACTCAACTATTGCGTCACGCACATTCATACATATACACATATATATATATATACATATATACGTGTACAAGTAGATACGTTCTATATATAAAAAGTCTCTAGCGTAGCATGCACTAGTTTGCATATGTATTGCAATTGCAAGCCGTTTGGGCCGGCTTCATACTGCAGTTCAGTCAACCCCACGCATTTCCCATTACATATGGAATGGGAGGCACCTTCTCTTTGTTTAAGTGTGGCGCACACACATAACCTAAAGCTAAAGCACTTTGGTGACAAGTTTAGCCATTGCTGCTTTGCACTTATTGATTTTGGCTGCACTTGCAGTTATGCTTACCAGATATTTCGTAGCCTTTTAATACACAAACGAGCAGATTACACGAGTGTCGGAAGCTATTGCAGCATGCTCGGCCGTTGTGCAGTTGGTATTATTTAGGTCGTTTCTACGTATCGTATCATACCGATAGTTGACCAGAAAGAAAATGAATATCGATATATTTGGCTGATGCTGTATTAGCAACACATTTGTAATTTGTTGATGATTTATGGCATGGCTTCCCACACATATTCGTATTCGTGTCGTGTCACTTACTATGGGCACTCACGATTGAGGAATACTAGGTTATGCAAGCGGTCTGTTAAGTTAACAGTGAAACGTCACTTTATCAGAAATCGGTGCGCGCGCTCTGATCTTTGTATGAAAATCAACCGAATTTGACACTGTTATCTATAGTAAAGCCAGTAGACAAAATAAAAACGTAAACTGTTTTTTATTACCATTTATATATAGATTCTTTAATCGGAAAATATAATGGTTTTATTATTTTTTTTTGTTCTAAACCGTTTTCTATGCAGTTATTGCTCATGTAGTCCGTTGACCACTCTTATTTTCGTGTCGAATAGCCTTTACTTTATTTTCCAAGACTTTAAATTGGAAAAACTGAATAGTATTAATAAGTATTATTCGTTTCCCATCAATCCACATCATTATATCTACCACTTTCCATCATTATATTGAGAATCTGATGGCCAAAGATGATGTGCAGCATTGGTAGCTTCTGCCAAGATCTCTGGAGCTGGTTCAGGCTGATTATCTCTTTCTTTGGGCTTTAAACAAACATTCATACGCAGTCTTCGAGTTTTTAATTGCTGCACTACGTTTTATTTCATTCTTTCCCATGTTTCTGAGATTGCTGCAGGTGTGAACAGCAGGTTTCTTGATGCACCTTCAACGTGTATTATACTTAAATATTTAGATAGATTGTCATAAATAAGCATTACTTTATGGCAAAAACTCAGCGAACACTGTCTATTAACCATTATTCCTGACATATAATCTATTTTGGGCATATAATTGCTGCGGCCAAAAGCTTTTTGGCTTTTGCCATTATCTACATATTTTTGGTATTTTTAGGAAGTAAAATTAAGGATTGACTATTTTTATGGTGTTTACTATTAAAATTGACTTTTAAATGCTTTATTTTGTTTGCTTTGGAGCATTTGCCCGATCTCAGTTTAAGTGCCCGCCAAACTTCACCTGGGATAACAGAGCACAAAGTGATAATGTGACGTCACAACAAGTCTGTTAGTTAACATTAAAAGTAACGGAACTCGTCTTTGCGTAACCTACGGAGTCTTTTAACAGTGACCAACGCCTTCATACCCTTCACACAAATAATGACGAAAATCTTAACATTTTGCATGAGCATGGCAAACCGTTTTCAGCAATTTGGTATACCCTTTGCTCGGAAGGGAAGGAATGAAACCTCTCGGCGAACAAATTTCAATCTTTGTGATCTGCTGCTTGTGCGTACATACATATATATATATATATATATATATTTGAGAGAGCAGAGAGAGCAGAGAGAGAGAGAGAGTAAGGAAAAAATGGCATATAGTAGTGCTTCATATTAGAATCCAACCATCTCGGTCGAGCGCTCGCAGCGAACTGATTTTGCCTCTCAGATTTTCACTGCTCGAACCTCAAAATGAGCGAATACGAATATGTGTGGGACGCCATCCACACTTTTTTGGTGGTGAAAACCGTTGTTCTAGATGACCTATCTATGTGTTGTATGGTTAGTGGTAATACTAGGTTATGCAAAGCGGTCTGTTAAGTTAACAGTGAAACGTCACACTATCAGAAATTGGTGCGCGCGCTCTGATCTTTGTATGAAAATGAAGCGAATTTGACACTGTTATGTATATTAAAGCCAGAAGACAAAATAAAAACGTAAAGTGTTTTTTTGTTACCAGTTATATATAGATTCTTAAATCGGACAATATAATGGTTTTATTATTATATTTTGTTCTAAACCGTTTTCGATGCAGTTATTGCTCACGTAGTCCGTTAACTGCTCTTATTTTCGTGTTGAATAGCCTTTACTTTATTTTCCAAGACTTTAAATTGGAAAAACTGAATAGTATTAATAAATATTATTCGTTTCCCATCAATCCACATCATTATATCTACCACTTTCTATCATTATATTGAGAACCTGATGGCCTAAGATGATGTGGAGCATTAGTAGCTTCTACCAATATTATACTTAAATATTCAGATAGATTGCCATAAATAGACATTATCTATAGTAAAAACTCAGGCAATTCCGTCCATTGACCATTATTCCTGACATTATCTATTTTAGGCACATCATAGCTGCTGCCAAAAGACATCACAGTTCATGCCATTATCTACTAATTTTTGGTATTTTCAGGAAGTAAAATTAAGAATTGACTATTTTTATGGTGTTTACTATTGAAATTAGTTTTTAAATACTTTATTTTCTTTGCTTTGGAGCACTTGCCCGATCTCAGTTTAAGTGCCCGCCAAACTTCACCTGGGATAACAGAGCACAAAGTGATAATGTGACGTCACAACAGAACTGTTAGTTAACATTAAAAGTAACGGAACTCGTCTTTGCGTAACCTACTGAGTCTTTTAACAGTGGGTTTCTCGTTCGGGCCATTTTGCAGTCAGTAAGAATTACCTCCGTACTCAGCTCAATAAAGCCTATCGATATTTTGGCTAATGTTGCTGTATCGATATTTCATTCATCACTGAGAAGATTTTCCAGAAAAAACACTTGAGGCGAAGTTTGTTTTATTTGTTTATAGTACAAATTTTGTGCATATTTTACAAGGTATATTTCAGTGCTTAGTCTATTTATAGAACGTACATATTTGTTTGATAAACAAAGACAAGACAGGTGTTTGTTGTGTTGTTGGTTTTTCCCCATTTTCTTTTTTGTGGTGGGCCGCCGAGTGAGTCACCAACCAATATATAACTGTTTTAAATTACTGTGAATGGGCGAATTAAAAAAAGAAACTTCTAGAACAAATACTGTAATTCCAAGTATAATTCTAAGTGGGGATTCAAAACTGTACTAAATTAATTTGATATACTCATACATACATATGTGTACACTCATAAATAAATAGAAATTTGTATATGCGTGTGAGTGTGCGGCATCTGCAGCAAGTTCACACGTCACATTTGCTGTTTTTCAACAATACGAGCGGAACTGGTTATTAAAAAAACTGAATTAATTAAACATAATTAAATGTGACAAAGTCATTAAGATACTCTCTTTTCTTTTACAGGTAAACGAATAACTATAGTAAATATCGAGCGACACCAATAACGAAATGCAAGGTGGGTGTTTTTATATACAAACTAAACTAACGGTTTCTTGGGTCTACTTTACAGTGAATACTCGTGTATACTGACCCCTTGTCTGTAGCTATCTGTAGGAGCGGATCGTTCAGTTCAGTTGAGCCCAAACAGCGACAAAACCAATATCAGCAATGTCGTGGCAAAGCGTTCCACAATATCCTCAATATCAAGGTTTACTTTATTTTGCCTTTTTTTGTTTACATAAATTTGTTGGCTAATTCATTTGGTTTTGCTTTCTGTTTCGTACCCTTCGCATGCCTCTGTTGAGTCTCTCTCTCTCTGTTCTTGCATATAACATCTAAGTCGTGCAACCCATTTAAGTTGATGTATATTGGCATTTTTCGCGGCGCCTTGGTTTGATGGTTTTGTTATCTTATCTGAGAGGTTCTAACGACATACATATTATTCATAATTCAGGAAAAGTGTAAACAAGTATCACTTGCCCTTCACATCTTTACAGCGTATATATTTCAAATACTTAAATCATTTAATTGCATCCTACATACATTATTTGTAGCTGTAAACTCTTGAAATATTTATTATTTACCCAGTTCGACCAATAATTTTTCATGTTTTTCTGTTTCAACGGACGAACAGCTTAAGATAACAAATACTGTTCTTATATAGTGTCTTATCTATCCGCCAGTTAAACACTTAAAGCATTATTAAACTAATTTAACTGAACTTACTAATGACTGTACTTTTTATACCTTGAACCCACTGAAAATGGAATTTCAGGGTAAAATGGTTTTGCGAAATTGTATGTGGCAGGCACAAGAAGGCGGGCAGAACCCATAAAGCATATATATTCTTAATCAGGACGGCAGGATGAATCGGTATAGCCATATCCGCTTGTACGTCCGTCCGTCCGTCCGTATGAATGCAGCGATTTCATAAATCACAAAAGCTAGAGATCTGAACTTTGAAAGTATGAGTTAATCAATGTTTTTCTCGATAGCTGATCCTATTTACTTACTATCGTTAAAAATCAATAATTTGACTTCGTTTTTAAGCGGAACTTGAATATCGTTTAAATTATAGATTTCAGATTAACTGTGTAGATCCGCGTAATGAATACAAAGATTTTGTAATTTTTGGATTTCGCATACCACTCCTCCTTCCCCTTTTAAATACTGGAGGCTAGTACTTTAGCGAATACCCGCATGTTTAAGCTGGATTGAGAAATAAATTTCCGTAATGAAGATCTATTATTTTGCTGATAAATCTCAACTAATGGATTTGTCGCGCTGATCGATAAGAACCTCCTGGGACCTCAGTCAACACGAACAATTTCTGTCGAAATATATGTGAACTTCAATTGTTAGCACTTCGAGATTATTTGTATACGCTGAGCCCATTGAAAATGGGAATGGGTATAAAATGTGTATAAACTTATATCATATTTTTTATTTAATTAAATCTAAAAAGAACCAGCATATAAAGTATATTTAAAGAATGAAAATAGAATTTCTTTCTTTTTTTTTTAAATTTATGGTTCACACACAATCTAAACCAGATATTTTTAAATGAATTTTTTTTATTTATTAGTCATAATTTTCCATTGATTTCTCTGCACTAGGCCTAGGCTGTTGAATGTACTATTTCAGTAGGAACTGATTAGAATTTCTTTGCGATTGTTTAATTCATAAATGCGTGGAGTTCAGTTTTAGAATATTTAGTTTTTATGGAGTTCGGAATTGCATGGGCAAATAATCAGCTTATTGAGATGAGATGAATTAATGAGTTTTCATTCACAGATCCGAATCAGCAGTACAACTATGGTGGTGGGTATCCACCACAAGGTGGCTATCCGCCATACGGCCAGGGTGGCGCTCAACCGTATCCGCAAGGACCGTACGGTCAGGGTGGCGCTCAACCGTATCCGCAAGGACCGTACGGCCAGGGACCTTACGGTCAGGGCCCACCGCCAGGCGGTTATGCACCACAGCCGGGCTTCGTACAACCACCACCTGCAACTGGCTACGGTGCCTACGATGACGCCGAGGGTCAGCCCAAAAACTTCTCATTTGACGACCAAAGCATCCGTCGTGGCTTTATACGCAAGGTTTACATTATTCTTATGGTATGTAGTCGACTTTATCTCCATTTCAATGAAATTAACTGTGATTTGTTTGGCAGGGTCAACTCTTGGTCACCTTTGGAGCAGTAGCTCTGTTTACCTTTAACAAAGGTACCAAACAATTTGTGAGTGATAATAAATGGCTCTTCTGGGTGGCTCTGGCTGTGTTGATTGTGACGATGTTGTGCATGGCTTGCTGCGAGAGTGTTCGTCGCCAGACACCGACCAACTTTATATTCTTGGGATTGTTTACAGTGGCTCAATCGTTTCTCTTGGGCGTATCAGCCAGTCGCTATGGAGAGACAGAAGTATGAGAAGTCTCTCCCATCTCTTCTCGACTCTCATTTAACTTTCATTGATCTTCCTTGCAGGTTCTTATGGCTGTCGGCATAACTGCTGCTGTTTGTTTGGCCCTTACACTCTTCGCCATGCAAACCAAGGTGGACTTCACCATGATGGGCGGCATATTGCTCGCTTGCATGGTGGTCTTTATGATATTTGGCATCGTGGCCATATTTGTCAAGGGCAAAATCATAACGCTTGTATACGCCTCCTTCGGCGCGCTACTCTTCTCAGTCTATCTGATATACGACACGCAGCTGATGATGGGTGGCGATCATAAGTATTCGATCAGCCCCGAGGAATATATATTTGCCGCGCTGAATCTCTACTTGGACGTGGTCAATATTTTCATATACATTCTAACAATTATTGGCGCATCGCGGGACTAAAAGCAGTTACGGAATGCAACTTCTATTTGACATACTTTAATTTGCTGTTAACAGGCAATATATGCAATTAGCCTATTAATATTGCCCTAACAAACTGATATATTTTCAATAACCGCGTAATCTCATCAAAAAAGTCACAGAAACGAAAGCGTTTCAAATTGAATGTTTCGAAATGTTTGGTTGCTAAACAATATTATGTAATATGTTGCCAACTTTCCTTATAGATTGTATTAATTTTAAGGTGAAATGTATAATTCATTCTTTGTTGTTGTTATGCATAGAAATGTAATTTTGTTTATGTCGTTTCAGTTTCAATTTTCCTTAATTGTTAGCCTCAAAAATTACTTCACATACCTGAGATTGATAAAAGCGCTCCAAACCAAAAACAAAACAAAAACGCAAATACCGCATGTAAACATTAAATAGTCGTAAACAAATAATAGTTGTTATATATACGTGTATGTATGTATATACATATATATATTCAGCGTCGCTTGCAGTTGTTAATCATATAAAAGAAAGGAACTAAAACCAAAAAATACCTAAAGTTTATTCAATCCAAAACCTCCCGCAAGTATTCTGTAACGACACTGTGGTAAAGTCAACAATAAAGTGAATCTATTTATTTATTACAAAACAAGAAAAACAACAGCCATCATCTGTGCTCTGAATGTGTGTACTAAATGTGAACTCTATGACGGGGCTTTGTGCGACTCTTGTAGGTCTTCCCCACACAGCTCGCTGGGGCGTGGCTGGCAATGCACCAGGGACAGGCTGAAAGTAAATGCAACAGTTAACGTGAAGGCAGTTCGTAGTCGGCGCTGGATTAGTCAACTTTGTGGTCGTCTGTCGGCCCGACCCGGTCCCACTATCTCGAATTTAGGTTATTTTCTTATCTAACGATAAGTGTGAGACAAGCAAATAAATTTTTAGGAGCTTGTGCTACCCAACATAGTTGCGACGCGGTCTGCCCAGTTTTATTCGGAAGCTAACAGCAGTGCGTGTGTGATTTTTTTTCGGCAATTGGGCAAACAACATCGATATCTGAGACATACCATAAAATATGTATCACTACCAGCAAGGTAAGCAGAATCAATGGCAGAGAAAGTTCTCAAGATAAGCTCGTCGACAATGCATGAGGCATACGGCAGAAGTATCTTTACTCGAATGGGGTTAGCCGCAGAATACGAATTTCACTCTTGCTCTCTCTCTCTCTCTCTCTCTGTGGATTCACTCACTTTACAAAAATGTTCAGCTGGTGCTCAAATTTCTATGTGCTAGTCCATGTAGATTGTGTTATCAAAGACATTTGATAAGAATAGGGCCACTTTGGGTGATTCAGAGGGTCGGTTTACATAATATACCAATCGATTGGTATATAAAAGAAAACACAGGTGTGTCATATACGAGATACGCGATACGAAAGTGACGCGTTATCAGCGGACACCAATACGAAAGTAGGAAAAAAGGGTAACCTATATATACCATCTCAATCGTTATCTACATCTGTGAGTGTGTTTGTAGCTAATCTGTCAGCTAACGGGCATATGGACAAGCGAAATGTGTCTCAGGTAATATCCATTAGTCGAACGAGTTAGACGCGCACAGAGAAACAATATAGCCATGGGCGATACACACTTTCAATACGGTTCGAATAACTTTGAACTTTTTATAAAGTTTATGTTTTTTTTAACAACATCCTTCTCTCTCTCTCTCTCTTTGGCCAGGTGATAACAATGGCGTTTACGCGGATGCGGAGGCGGACAAAAGTTTTGCATTCGATGACCAAACCATACGGAAGGGCTTCATACGCAAGGTCTATCTGATCTTGATGGTAAATATACATCTCGCCATGTTTTTGTTAGCCATTTCTAATGGAGTCTTCGACTAGATGCAACTGCTGATCACCTTTGGCTTCGTGAGCGTCTTTACCTTCTCGAAGGCAACACAGCAATGGGTCGGCAAGAATCCAGCGCTCTTTTGGATAGCACTGGTAGGTCTCCCTCGCCTCCACCCTGAGTGGAGTTCAAGGACTGATTTTAATATACAGATTTCTTCGTTTTAGGCTGTGCTAATTGTGACCATGATCTGCATGGCCTGCTGCGAGAGCGTGCGTCGCAAGACGCCGCTCAACTTTATCTTTCTGTTTCTGTTCACGCTGGCCGAATCCTTTCTGCTGGGCATCGTTGCCGGCCAGTACGAGGCGGATGAGGTGCTCATGGCCGTGGGCATTACAGCGGCTGTGAGCTTGGGACTGACGCTCTTTGCGCTGCAAACGAAGTATGACTTTACCATGTGTGGCGGCGTGTTGGTCGCCTGCCTGGTGGTCTTCATCATCTTTGGCATCATCGCCATCTTCATACCGGGCCAGATCATTGGCCTGGTCTACGCCTCGTTGGGCGCGCTGCTCTTCTCCGTGTATCTGGTGTACGATACGCAGCTGATGCTGGGCGGCAATCACAGGTATTCGATCAGCCCCGAGGAGTACATCTTTGCTGCGCTTAATCTCTATCTGGACATCATCAACATCTTCATGTACATTCTGACCATCATTGGGCTAGCGCGTAACTAGGCTGGGCCGGACTCGGCTTGGCTAGCCGTTGCTTTATCTAGACTTATTTATTATTTTTTATTACCTAACTGAGATTACGTGTCGGAATTGTTCAAGAAATATATTTACAGCTGCTGACTTGTGTACCTATTCGCTATTTGCTATTTGCGATTTGCTATTTGATATTGTTTTTTTGCGACTGCTGCCCAATTTGTAGTGCTCGGGCTGTGGTTGCTGTGCTTGGCCGAGCTGCGACCCTGTCTCACGCAGCGGTGTCCAATTAATTAAAACACACGAAAGGCCGTAATGTAATTATGTCCAATTGAGATTGGGAGCCGCGTGGCGGAACTGCAGCCCCTTTGGATTAGCGCTGGCCAAAAATCTGTCCACTCGATCAGTTGTGCGCGCATTCAAATCGTGTGCAGATCATCGGGTGCCATGGATTTCGATGAAGTACTTAAGGAGGTGGGCGCCTTTGGGCTCTATCAGAAGATTATCATATGCTCGGTGCTGCTGCCAGCGGCGTTGCCCTGCGCCTTTCACGCCTACAGGTGGGTGTCGGAGTGATCTACTGAGCCTCTCGCCCCCTCCAGTGCTCTAATGGCCTTGCAGTCAGTTGTTTATTGCAGCCACGCCCAAGCACTGGTGCCGCATCCCGGAACTGGAGCCCTGGACCCAGGACTACCTGCAGTTGGTCAAGAATTTAAGTATACCGCGGGACAGGCATGGCGCCTACGCTGAGTGCAGCATGTTCGTGCGCAACTACAGTGAAATCGTGCGTGTTTTCCAATAATTAACACATATATAGAGACATGCAAATACATATAGACATATATATTAGATACCATTTAGCATTAATCATGCGTCTGTCACAATAGTTTCTCATATCCAGAAATTTCTAGAGTCGAAAGCCAGAGCAAAGCAACAGTTATTACATTAAGTCAAGTGCCGAAGCGACTTTTCCTAGTTGAGAGTATATAATATATATAATATTATACTGAGCACGAGTATTCATTGCAGCTTGATTGTTTGTTCAATCAAATGATAGCCGAGTACTATCTCCAAATACTCAACACACTCAATACTCAACCTCTGCCACTACTTAAAGTATTGCTGAAATGACTAAAGAAATGTCTAATATATATAGTATATCAACTTTAGACATGGCTTTTTATATTCATTCATGAACGGAAATGAGTATATTGGTTTTGTGCACTGCCTATCTTGCTGTTCGTCCGTCCGTCCGTCTGTCCGTCTAGCCGTCTGTCCGGCTGTCAGAATTGTATCTAGCTAGAAGCTTAAAATTTTTTAGCTGAGTTACTCTATCGATGACTCGACGAGTAGTAACCGATGATGATAAATTGTACGACTCTTTCGAAAATACCCTGTAATTTCCACAGTTACGTTAACCTAAGCTCCTCCTAAGGATGGGCCAAAAACTATATGTCCAATGGGGCATGGCAAATGGGAAAAACTGTATCTTCTGCAGTTTTACATATCCCCTAAAAGGAAAAAACGTATTTTAGAGTTTTGAATTTGTTCAAGTATATTCCATTGATAAAATTTGAAGCATTTTAAATTATGAATACCTATTTCAAATTGTGCTTTGGTAAAAACATACACCACGATGTCATTAATATGCTCTGAAAAAGTGCACCTGGAACAAAAGTTATTCAATAACTAATTTTCCACATCACAGCCACCAAGAGCGGGAACTACTATATATGTATGGGTGTGGGTGTGTGTGCTTAGAATGAATCAATGAATAAGTGAATCAGTGAATAAGCCTAAACTACAGCTTTGAGTAGGGTCAAGGGTATCTACTAGTCGCAACAATCCCGACTAAAGCACTCCTGACACCTTTACTTGTTAAGCACAGCTAGATAAACATTCATATCTATAAATATCCATAAAAGACAAGCATTAATTAATTTAAATTTAATGAATGAATTTAGTGAAAATTCAAAAACATTTCTATTCCGCTTAAAGCAGTTCGTTATATTACTGTTATATACATCTGTTGCCATTGTCTGTCATACAACTGGCATACGTCTGCGATGTACATAAAGCAGTGCAAAAATATGCTGCAAGTAAGCAGTGCGCAAGCAGTAAACACAGTAAAGATTTGTAAATAATAAATAAGCAACTTCGACAAACATTTAACGTCAATATACAATATTTATGAAATCTATTCAAGGTACGCTATCTAGAGTACCGCACGCCATACGAGCTGCAAAGGGAGCAGTCGTCCCGGCTGCAGAAGGTGGACCAGGAATCCATTGTGGCCTGTCAGCACGGCTGGCACTACGACAGATCCATGTACCCCAGCACAGTGGTGCAGGAGGTAAGACTCAGCTGCTTTATAAACTGACTGAAGTTGATTTCTATTTTTCTTACAGTGGAATCTGGTCTGTAATAGCAGCTACTATGTCACCCTGGCCTTGGTGCTCTTTGGCCTGGGCGGTTTGATTGGCAACTATGTCTTTGGCTACTTGGTCGATCTGTGGGGTCGACGACCCTCCTTTTATGCCTATCTGCTGCTCGAAATAGTGGCCTGCGCTGCCAGCGCCTTTGCCTGGAACTATTACTCCTGGCTGGGCCTGCGCTTTGTCGTGGGGCTCACTGTACCCGCCATACTGGCCAGTCCCTACGTGCTGGCCATCGAGCTGGTGGGACCGGATCGTCGGGTCTTTTGCACAATTGTCTCCAACATTGCCTATTCCCTGGGCCTGGTGCTGCTCTCAGTAAGTGGAAGGTCGTCTAGCAGTGATTCCATATATAGAAATATTAAATAAATTTGTAGGGCGTGGTCTACTTGGTGCGTGATTGGCGCTATCTGACTCTGGCCGTATCGCTGCCGCTGCTGATGCTCTTCTCCTGCTTCTTCGTGCTGCCCGAGTCGCCGCGTTGGCTCATCGCCGTGGGCCAGACGAAGCGAGCAGTGCGCATCCTCAAGGTCATGGCTCGTGTCAATGGCGTTCACGTGTCTCGGGACTTTGTGGAGCGACTGCAGCAGCGGCTGCTCAGAACGCAGCCAGCAGAGGCGACGCACTACGGCATCATGGATCTGTTCCGTGGCCCAAACATGCGACGCAAGACGCTGATTGTGACCCTGATCTGGTTCGCCAACACCAGCGTCTACGTGGGCCTCAGCTACTATGCCCCGGCGCTGGGTGGCGACGAGATCTGGAATTTCTTTCTGGCCGGCGCAGTGGAGCTGCCCACGTACCTGCTGCTGTGGCCGGGATTAAGCTACTTTGGACGCCGTTGGATTCTCTTCATTTCCATGCTGGTAGGGGGCGTGGCCTGTGTGGCCACCGTGCTGTATCAGCAGCAGGCGGAGGTGATGCTGCTGCTCTATTGCATCGGCAAGATGGGCATCTCATCGGCGTTTGTCGTGCTGCCACTGCTCGCCTCCGAGCTCTATCCGACCGTGGTGCGTGGCCTGGGCATGAGCTTCAGCTCGGTGGTGGCCATGACGGGGCCCATATTCATTCCGATAATCAATCACATGGTAAGATCTTAGGTATCCATGCACCTCTCTCCCTAAATGCCTTCCTTCTGCCTGCAGGGCCAGCAGATGCTGGTGCTGCCGCTGATTGTGATGGGCGCTTTGTTGATTGTCGGCGGCTTTGCCAGTCTCTTTCTGCCGGAGACGCGTGGCCGCAACCTGCCCCAGACTCTGGCGGAAGGCGAGGCGGTGCCACTTAGCTTTCTGCTCTGCTGCTGTGCGGAATCGCAGGCGCCGAGTCGCAGCCAGAGCCACAGCCGGGGCCTGGGCAGGAGCAGGAACAGGATGATACCCGAGGAGGCGGCAACGGTCTATCACAGAGTTGGCCTTGGGGCTCCGGCAGCCTGTAAAATCGTTTGCAGCATTTGTAAAAAAGAAATGCGAACATTGTAATGTAATAAATAAGTAATAAATAAACAGCAAACATTTAGTTTCTCACACAATTAACAATTTATTTGATATAGTTTTTATTTAATTTTATATAAAAGCTAATTATAATAAGAATTAAGAATATATTCAATATTAAACTGAAAACTGAGAATAATTTATTGTTCAGCCTGAAAGTATGCCTTAAAATGTGAAAATTAGCTTTGCTGTACAATTCCTCTTCAGCCTAAAAGTATGCAATCAAATGTTAATTATTAATTTCAAGTTCTTTTTCGTGGCGAAAGACAGCGATAAATACGTATGTAGAATATATCTATATATTATTATTATATATATGTATATTTGTGTATATATCTATCTATTGGTTAGCTAGTTAACTGCTTTGAAGGGCATCCAAAAGACGGAAATTATTTTTGTTAAGAAACTTTGTATTTTGTTGAAGTAGCTTCAACTTGTTAGCTTGAAGTAGGCATGAGTATGTATTAAGTATGGGTAAACATATACATATATCTGTATATATACATATATATGTATATACATGCCTATGCAGCTAAACACCACACATACATAAGCATTTATGTATATTGACATATGTATATACAGTTATATACATACATATATGCATAAGTCTATAAGCAATCATAAGTAAACACACGCGTGTGTATATGTGTGCATATACCCACAAACACACACGCACACAGATACACCCATAAGTATCTATGCATGAGTAAAAAGGGCATTTCAAAAGTAGCCACTTGTCAATAGCACTTGATAAGATCAGAGTTAACTATTGAGGCATACTTGAAGCAACTTTATTTTATAGCTATTTACAACACACACACAATTCATTTGCCAACGTACACAGAATTATTTGCATCAATTACTTATTATTATTGTACATATTGATAAACGTTAATCAACGTTGAGATTTGCGCGTGTGTGTATGGAAGCGGGAGCGGGAGCGGGAGCGTTCGCATGAGAAAATGTGTGTAAAGTACAAAGTCCAAGCCGTCTACGATTAGTTGCAGCCATTTGTGTTATACAAACGCATTCGCCTTATCAGAGCAGAGCAGCGGCACGCGGAACGCCGGACCACAACAAATACATAGAAGAAGAAGAAGTAAGAAAGACACTCGCAGTACGGAAGTTGGAGACAAAATACAAAAGTTGGCAGAGTGACAGGTATACATACATACATACACATATACTATATGCACAGATATATATGTAAATGGATTTACAAATAATTACAATTTGCTTACTCACATATGAAAAATGCATATAAAGGCATGCATGGGTATGTAGTACATATGTATGTACATATGTATGTGCATATATTTGCATAGGCGAGCTGCTAGCTATAAATGCACAGGGACTGCTTTTATTGTTATACTGTATAACAATATTCGCTTGAAGCAGTTGCTAAACCAACAGCGTAAGACTTTTACCATATAACACATTTATGTAGAAATGTTTGTATATGTATATTTACACATGTATATATGTATGTATGCATGTATGTATGCATGTGTGTGCTTAACTGCCATTGAGAGTGTCCTCATTGTTTTTTATTCTTAAAATAAACTCTTTACTGCAAATATAAACATTTAACTTAATGAGTTTTTACATTTAAAACTGTTCCAGTTATATGTACATACATATGTATGTATGTGTATGCATGTATACAAGTGTGAATAGAGCGAGTGCTTACATATGTATGTATGTACTTACAAAAATACATACATATACATATGTATATGTGTAAAAGTGAGAAACAATGATCAAAACAAACAAGAAAAACTGCCTCGACCGGGTAGATAAACGAAATACAGCAAAAACAAAACCAACAACAACAACAACGTTGCCAGATGTCGACAGCAAGCCAAAGAAATCCATGTGCATTAAGACATAATGTAATCGCTGTGAGAGTCTACAGTTATGTGTATGTATATAAATAGGTAGTACACACACACACAGGTTTATATATGGACATGCATATGTGTGTAGGTATATACATATATGTACACATATTCAATGTTGTGTTTGTGACGCCTTCGCAATTGATTAAAACTACGTAGCGCCCGGCATCGGCATCGGCAGCGACATCGGCATCGGCCATCGGCCATTGAGCAGCGCGTCGCGTCGTAGCTGCGTTCAGTGCGATCGCAGACATTGTGCAAAACGGTTCGCATAGGTTGCTGAACGCTGAACGCTGTACGCTGTATGCTGCACGCTTTACGCTGGAATTGGAAGTCAAATTGAAATTGAAATTGAAATTGGAAGTGCGCGACTAGCCGCAGGAATTGTGTCAGACCAATCTGAAAGCTTTGCAGAGGGCGTTATACGCCGCCACCAGCAGACGCGCAAATAGTTGACCGAGTTACAACAACTTGAGGTAGGTCGCGCGTCTGGCAAACTGTAGCCCATTATACAAAGAATGCCCTCTTCAAGGCTGCGCTATCAGCTGTAGCAGCGGTGCCATTTGGCCTCGTCTTTTTAGGACCTGCTTATCGTGCCACGTTGTTCAGTTTTCAGTTCAGTTTTTGTTTCGTTTTATTGGTAACAAATCAAATTGTTGTTCAATGCGACGCGTGCTCGCTGCGGATCGCCTTATCAGTGGTGCGAACTGAACTGTTTTGAACTTGTTAAGTGTCCAAGTGTTAATTGATAATGTGTATGAATAGCGCCAATCTTGATAAATGAACTATACGGAATCTAAGACGCAATTATTGGAGCAATACTAATTTAAAATTCTCTCATTGAATTTCTAAAGTGTAGCATAATATTTATTGACAGGACAACATTCAATAAATTGATCTTTTTACGATCTATAGAAACCCGTATTTGCTTCGGAATGTTCCCGAAAACTCCCACTAAATAATACAAAGAAATCATGCGATTATCAGCATTATCACAAAAATAAAAAATAAAAATAAATAGCACACTTAGAGACGAGCGCAGAACAACAATTTTTTATGTATTTCTATATTTATATACACCTAAATATTTGACTTGACGACACACCAAAATAAAAACCCGTATTCATAAAAAACAAAAACACATTTGATATATTTTTAGCTTTATCAATTTGTTTTCTTTTTGGAGGCTCGACATATCTGTTCCCTCTCGCTGTCTCTGCCCACTTTGGACATCCGTTTTGAACGACCATGGATAGCGTCAAGTCGTTTTTCGCGAACCCCAACAAAGAAAACAATCTGAACAATCAGCAAAATGGCGTTTTAGCTCGTTGGGCAACCTGGAATGGCAATATGCAGGCGCATTCGGATCCGGGTTCAGTGAACCCGGCTAGAAGAGACACGAATCGCGGCGAAGCCAAACGCAAGGACAGCGATAGTTACTTCTATATCATGTAAGTGCGATACAAAAAATACTGGGAAATAAGTGGAAAGAAATCTATCACAAATTGCTTACACTAGGTGCGCGAATGGAAAATGTAAGAATAATTATAGTAGTTGCTTCTATATAATGTAAGTCAGATATCAATATAATACTGGGAATGGGATAACAAATAATAAATTAATAAATGGGATCAATTGATTTATACCTAAATGAAGTAATATCTATCATAAGTTACTTTCACTAACTTCTGTAATGTCAAATTCAAGGTAGCAAGATTAAGGGCAAATAATACTGGGAAGTGTAAGGAATTGAGTATAAAGTTGTACTCAAACTAAATATGGTAGAATGACTTAAACGAATTTTGACTTCTTGTGAGGCTTAAAAAAAGTGGCATTTTAATCTATATATTCCCTGAATTTCTTACTTTAACCAGTATTTTATAACCTATAAAATACTGGCTAAAATAAGAAATCATTTCAATGTTTAGAGGAAAATAATACTGAGAAGTATACAAAATTCAGTATAGGGGTTGACTCAAACAATATAGAGTAGGATCACTTCACCTTATTTTGAGTTCTTGATATTTAAATCTATATATTCCTTCAATTTTTTACTTTAACCAGTATTTTGTATGTAACCTATAATTTTGAGAATTTTTCATTTTATATGTAACCTTTAAAATACTGGGTAAATAAGAAATAATTGCAATCTATCAAAGGAAAATAATACTGGGAAGTACAAGAAATTTAGTATAAGGCTTTACTTAAACTACATGTAGTATAATGGAATTGATCTTATTTTAAGTTCTTGATATTTAAATCTATATATTCCCTGAATTTCTTACTTCACCCAGTAATTTAATGAGACGTATAAAATACTGGGTAAAGTAAAAAATTCTCATTTCAATCTATTCATACCTACGTTGAGTAATTTGCATGTCACATGATATAGGACCAGATTAAAGCAATATAATACTGGGAATTATAAGAAATTCTGGAATTCTAGGCTTTCCTGCAGCTACATATACAGCCTATAATAGAATGAGTTAAAACTATTTGACAGGAATTTAAAAGAATAGTGATAATATCTATATAACGCAAGTCAAATATATAATTACAAGAATACTGGGTCAGAATAGAAGAGTTATCAAAGTAGATCAATTGAAATCAACCCTGCACTAGCTGCAGGCAGATTAATAATTACTTCTATATCATGCTAGATAATATGAAAATAATACTGGCTATTGATAGAAGAAACCAATAGATTGATTAGGTGTATCTATCTTGACTTCATAACACTAACAAGTATGCCAAATAAAAGTATAATAAAAAAATGTATAAAGTATAAATACCAGATATAATCATAATAATGAGAGGTGGCAATAGATTAGGTATAACCTATCTTGACTTTCTTATCAGCAGAGATGACTGTCAACAGACTTGAGTCAGCATTATGTATAAAGTGCACTGAAATATCTTGATCATACTTTTGGCCAGTCAGTGTCATAAATTGGAATACGAATTTTGTGAGCAGTGTAAACAATTTGTGCGAATATTATTTAACATTTTAATTGGGTCTTCAACGTTCTCCAGTTAGTACTCTGTACGTAAACCAGTTTTAGGAACGAAGCGTTGTCATTGCCTTGGAAAATACCAGTATCTCGTTTGTAACAATTCCAAATCAGAAGCTAAACAAAAGCTTTTAACGCTAGAGCTTAATATCTAAACAGAGAGAGAGCGAGAGAGAGAGAGAGCGAGAGAGGGAGAGAGAGAGAGAGAGAGGAAAACTCGCTTTGGGGGATTACGTTGTTCTGGTTTGAAATTCAGTTACGAATTAACAGCGACAAGCCTCAGTCGAGCGGGTTTTTATTCTCGTTTAAATAACTTTGAGGCTGGGAGCAGTTAAATATCTGAAAATAAACCCATCTGCTCTGAAGCCAAGTATAAAGTGCGTGATTCAGCAGCGCAGTTAAAACAGTTTCAACTGGCCAACGGGCAGGATTAGTTGCAGCGCGTAAGCTTTAAGATGCAACCAACAATCAATGATTCATTCAGTTCGGCATAGATATTCATGTGGCTTCATCTCGAGCACTCTTCATACCTATATCATCATTCCAGCTAGAACTTCCTTTCACATCAGCTATAACTAATGCTCTTTGTCTTCCTTTCAGGTGGCGGGCTTGAAGACGATATTCCAGCAGCAAGCGAAGCCATATTACAATAGGATATTTAGTCTAAAGTTACCTGGAGTGGTTTTTGATTTCATCTAACATTAGAGACGTCGGCGCTGTGACAGACGTGTTTTGCCCTGTTGCACAATCTCCATAACCGATGTTTAGTGATATTAGATATTTATTTGTAATCCGTAATCTGTAATCTGTAATTATATTCGATAATTGTCTGATCGAGACTGGCCTCTCTCTAACCTATATGGATGCGATAACAGTTATTGGCTTGATTTATTGGCTGATCTGCATGCTCCTATTTGGACCCATGATGTTCTTTGTCTGCGTTTATTTACCTGAAGTGCCAGTGCGATATGTGAAGAGCTTGAGACAGCAAACCTAGGTCTTTTACACCTAACTTAATTGTCATATATATACACACACATATATACATATATGCAGTACATAGATTATACTTTGGGTATATTATATATTATATATTATAGTGATATTGTTACTACTGATGTACTCGTATAGGCAATACAAGACAATAAAATCATATTCATGTGTAATCAAGCGTCGTGCTCATTTCAATCTCGTCTACAAGGTTTAAGCTCTTCGATCTAGTGAGAGGCTAACATCCCGTCAAGCCCATTGGCCTTCGCTCAAACAATTTATTTTCATGCTCGCAGCAATACTTGAGAGTGCATTGCACTCTATAGCTCGCTTTGTATGCTCAGTCTATGGGCATTACGGATAAATACTTATCAAGAGTTATGAGCATGAGCAGCTCACTGTACTCTGATGTTGTTGCTTTTGTTATTATAAGTTAATGTTATTGTATAATATTATTGTTGTTATTATGGGAAATACTGCATGTGGCTTAGGTCCGTGAACTTTATTACTATCAAAACTATTTTTCTACATTAATGAATCAAGTTTTTGCTTGGTCAAAGTCCAGTCACATACACAGCTACTTTAGTCTAGGCACACTTAACTTTTACTAAAATATTGAGTATTGAATAAACTTTTGAATTCCACTGAATAGACTCAACAGCGTCAGCTAATGATATTGGCTGACTCTTACTGCTCGACTCGAAGTTACCCTGAATACCTTGCTGGAGTATCCATCTCATATACTATGTATTCATAAAAGTCTAACTGCATATCTTAGACCCACACTATCAGCTCACTTAACTTGATCAAAACTACTGTTTTCTCTAGCTAAATAACCCTTGAATTTAATTCTTTGTAAGACGGATATATATCAAGTTTGCATGCATTACTACTTAGGAATTTATATACTCATTCGCTAAAGTGATATAGGTATATTGGTTTTGTGCAATGTCCGTCTTGCTGTCCGTCCTGTTGTCCGTCTGTCTGTATCAATGCAAACCATTTCGACGCTATTGAAGCTAGAGACTTGAAATTTGGAACATATACTCGTGTATACACTCGAGTTATAGAGTGCCCACTAGGGGCGTGGCAAATCGGAAAATGTATTTTCCGGTATGTCAGAAATTCTGTTAGTTGAAGTGCTAGAGAGTTGAAATTTGGAACATATGCATTATACTAGTATATATAATATAAAATGTAATTCTATAGGACATAAAATTGTTTTAAGACTTTAAGCAAAATTTCTCAAAAATTATTGGCTTCTAATTCGCTAACTGCTTTCAGCTGCGTTATTTCCTAATTATTTAGTTCCTTCCGGTTTCATGAGTTCCTTATTACAAGCCTTTATTGCTTTGACTAAATTAAACAGATTTTACATTACGAGGACAATTTCTATTTGCTCGATTCTGCTTTACTTCACACATTCCATTTCCATTCATTTTCATTCTAAACGTGATCAGAGCATGAACACAGATTAATAAAATATAATTATTTCTGTAAATATATATAGAGTACAATCTGTAGACGTTTCTTGACTCAGAATGGCTACACATTGAGCAACAAATTAAATTTCTCAGTACGAATGAAGTTAGCTGCCTTAATTACATTTTACAATTATATGAAAATTTAATAACATTTTTTGCTGCGTAATTTTCATTAACAGAGCTTATCAAGAAGGCACTACAATCCATATAATACACTTAGAAATTGGCTGAAATGAATCAGATTTAGATCATTACAAGAAACGTAATCTGTGTAATGAGAAATAATAAATATAAAAGATAAGGCAAATCGAGTTGGCGTTCGTATTGCTGTTTGCCGAAAGGGCAAATGTGAAACTTCCTTGAGAGACTTTGGGCGTATAGAAAGAGCTTTACAGATAGTTTTTCGTACATTACTTGGAGATAGATAGATAGATTTCAATGACTTCATTGAAAGTCTAGATAGCCAGCCATGATAAAATATATACTTTTCTATAATCCTTCCATTGCGACAAGGTGCCTCCGATACTTTTCGATATGCACTGAGTTTGCCTGTGCAAGAGCTAGCTTCCACTAAAAGCTACTTCAAACTGGAAGAAGAGGAAGAGACGTGCTCAGTACCAGGTCGTTGACAGTCGCGGTGTCTTTGTGGTTGGCAAATCAATATGCAAATGGCAGCCGGTGCGTGGCAGCTCGAGATTTCTATAGTAACTCGAATAAACAAAGAAAGGAAAAGCAAGCGTCGAATTCCATTGTTCTATTTCACAATTACGTAAAGTTTAGACTGTGAAAAACATAAATTGTTCAGTTAATGTCAGGAAACGGCTTACAAGCTTCACTGTGTGTACAAAAAAACCAAACAAAACCAAACAAAGGAAGACACGTTCAGTTAAGCCACTTCGTAGAGGGATAAGGATACTGCCTCAACATGCAGAACCCAAAAGCCAAAGATGCCAAACAGAAGAAGGTAAGCAACTATTGCAATAATATATTGTGACACAACAAAAATCTACACAATGCAGCGACCTTTGGGTAGCGAGCACTTGCACAATTCCACAATTCCACAATTTTGAACAGCGAGCAGCGAGCTCGGAGCACATGCGAACACTTTGGGAGCTGTCAACAGTGTGATTGCGCCATGGCTACATGGCGAATTCGCGTCGTCCTTCGTTACATGATTCTATTTTCGTATTTAAAATTTGCGATTACTTTTTAATAAGTTGGCTGGAATGTAGCGTAGCAAAAGTTATTGGCGCTCTGATGGAACTTTGTCACGAAACATAATTTGCAATTTGCCCAAGGCGGCGCAACTCGACCAGGACAGCGCTGGGATATGGGAAATGGTGGGATGAGCAGGATGTGCTAGGCTGGGCTGGGCTGGGCTGGGCTGGGCAGGACTGGCATGTGCGTGCTCGCAAAAGAGATGGCACTGCCAGCTTTCAGACACGGTTGATCACAATCTGAATACAACTTTATTTAGTCTATATCTAAAATGTTACGGAGCCTTGGCCAATTGAGTGTCGATGGCAATCAACGTCACCTCCCAGCTCCAAACGCAATAAAAGAGTCAATAAATCAGACATGGATATGACTTGGGCCATAAACATAAATAGGTAACTCTAAGCGACGCCTCTGGGCATTGCCATAATAGCTCGCAACTCATTGTCGTGCTTCATATATATTGTACATTTATATTTACGCGCCCTACCGGAAATGTCAACACCCTCTCGACTCCAATCGCATCCTTTGGCCATGACGTGCCGCCGACGTCAGCGACGGAAGTTTTTGTGAAACTTTCGCGAACGTCATCAGCTTCGTTTTCGAAGACCTGGGCTAGTGCCTACCTCGAGCTGGTCCTAGTCCTAGACTCAGTCGTGCTGCGCTCTTCAAGAGGTTCAGGCCTCGTGCTTGAACATTTCATAGTGCGCTCCATCAAAACAGATTGCCAAGATGTGGAAGCTAGCTAATAAAGCCATGGCGGTATATGAGTACATACAATCGTAGAATATCTGTAACTGCAACTGTAACTATAACTGTATCTGCCACTCTGTATCTGTATCTGTATCTGTACTTCTATCTGTATCTGTATCTGTAACTGAGCAGCTTAGTACTAGACGCAAGTTGCTTCAGTAGTGCATACCTTTCTGTGTGTGTGTTGGTGTTTGTGTATGTGTGTGTGTGTGTGTGTGTAAGCCAAGCCAAGCCAAGCAACAAACAAACATGTAAATACAACCTTAGAGTCAAATTCCGATATACATATATATATCTATATAGTCGAACAACTGCAGCTCTGTATATACAAATCTTGATTTTCGACTTTGTAATTTATTTTCGCCAATTCAATTGTATGTAGATCTAGTCATTCGGTCAAGTTACTGTATATAAGTGCATATCATCTATAAGTAGCTTAATCCAGCTGTCTGCCAGCTCTCTGTTCCGCACTCGAAACATTAGTCTTTAGCTTGTACAGTCGCATAAGCATGTCAGACGTTGATGTGGCGCAGGATGAGGTCCTTGGGCCCTCTATCGCTGGCACGGACGAGCAGGCTGCGACGGAGCAACAGCTACTCGACGAGGTAACTGCAACTGTCACTCACCCACCCAGCACCACCCACTTGAGAGAGAGAGAGAGAGAGAGAGAGACAAGTGCATTGTGTTCGGCCTACCGAACACAGATACCCTTTCCAAATAGTGTTAGGCATACAAATTCACAATTTTATTTTGGCAAGTTTAAAGATTTTGTGGTTAGTTTTCCATAGCAGTTAATATGGGTAATATGAAAGATCTGTATACTTTATATACAAGTTTTAGGTCTAGTTTGGTGTGCAGCTAAAGCTGACTTGATGTTTGAGTCGTAGAGATTCAAATAAGACTTATATTAGACTTATTGTCTAATTGGGCTGCTGTTTCAGCTTTGTTCATTAAAATAGTAGTGCGACTGCAGTTATAAAATTTTTAGTTCAGTCCGATATTATTTGATTAAAAGCGATAAATGAATTATATGATTGATATATATGAATTATATGATAGATTAATCTAAACACTCGTTTCAAATTGTTTTCAAAATATCATATATACAAAATTTTGCTGTCCAAACTTTCAGTTGCACTACTATTTTAATGTGTTTCCAAGCAGCTATCAAATAGTTCAATCCGATATTATTTGATTAATAAGGAATAATGAAGGCCGTTCTAAGCTTTTGGAAAGAGTAAATTTCAAATACTTGTAAATATGCATGCTGTGGGCTATTAAAACTATATTATACTTGCCTTGCTCTCACTAATCACATAGCTCCAAGCCTGTGCACATTTCATTCGTTTCCTAGCACTGTAATGGTATGTCCTGAAGGAAGGTAAGTCTGTGGCCAGTTGGCCGTATATCCTGTTCCCAGACTCGCACTATCAAAAATTATGCCAACACAATTCACACTTGACTCCGCTGCGCATTTTAAGTTCTAATCACCCTTTTTATACTTTATTCGCAAACAATAAACAGAATAGGGCATCCAAGCCTAAGGGGGAAGGCGGCGGTGGCGATGCAGATGATTTCGATGCTTGGATGAAATCACGACAATTGATCAAGCCGGATGACCAGTTAGAACTGACAGATGCCGAGCTGGGCGAGGAGGTCACCAAGGTGTTGACCCCCACCAATACGAATGTGCTCCGTAATTTGGTTGTGTTTAGCTTCAAGGAGGGTGAATTTGTGCTGGCCCCGATACCGGGCAATACGGTAACTTTGATCAGTTTCCCGGGCAATTCGTTGCACGTGGACTCCGAAGAGGCGCGCTTCCAGGTCGAGGAATGTGAGGAAATTGGCTATCCTTTGCCTATGCCGAACTATGCTGTGGTGGAGCAGCGCGAAACTGTGTTGGAGGGCGAAGATGAGGGCGAAGGCGAAGACGATGAAAAGGACCAAATGGGCGGCAGGCCAGGCGGCGATGGCGGCGAGGAAGAAGAAGTCGAAGAAGAAGAGGATGAGGAGGGTAAGGGAGAGGGTGAGCAGGGTACGGAGGGCGAAGCTGCCGGCGAAGACGAAGAGCAAGCAGGTGCACGGCCAGCAGCACCCACTTCAACCAAAAAGAAGAAGCTCATCAATCAGTTCAACTACTGTGAGCGAGCCACTCTCACCTATGTCAATCCGAGGCGTGTAAGTAATGCTATCCTCTAATCTTATCCGACGCTAATGCCATGAGTCTTTCATAGAGTGTGGATACCCAGACCATTCCACCGCCTCGCTCACAATTTGGCGGCAATGTGCTGCAGTGGATCATCTATGACAGCTATAACGAGGACTATGCGGAGCAACAGAAAGTGGGCGCCGCGGCTGCCAGACGTCCGTCGGCCAAGCAGAACTTCAAAAAGAAAACCGCCCACGCGGAGAAGCTGAATCGCAAATATTTGAGATGCTGGCAGATACTCGAGCGTATGATAAACCAGAACATCTACGACGACATTGGCAACGACTATCGCTATTGGGAGGATCCAGCCGACGAGTATCGTGACGGCGAGGGCAACCTGCTGCCACTCTGGAAGTTTCAATACGAGAAGACCAAGAAAATGAATGTCACCGATGTCACCTTCAATCCATGCTATTATGACCTTTTCGCCGTTTGCTATGGCTCACGTGAGTTCGAAGTCTTTCCATATTATTAGATGTGATAAAGTCGAAATTTCTCTTTTTCAGATGATTTCCTAAAGCAGCACAATGAAGGCTATCTATGTCTGTTTACCGTCAAGAACCCATCCTATCCAGATTACATAAGTGAGTCTCATTGAGCTATCGATTAGCTACAAGTTTTGAATACGTCTTCACTTCCAGTTCAAACCGACTGCGGCGTCATGTGCTGTGATATCCATCCCAGCTATCCCTTCCTGGTGGTTCTTGGACTCTACGATGGCAATGTGTGTGTCTATGACCTGCGCGATGGCTGCAAGGCGCCGATGTATGTGTCCCGAGGTGTGAAGTGCAAGCACGCCGAGTGTGTTTGGCAAATCAAGTGGGGACCGGACATGGCCGATGGTGAAATCAACTTCTACTCTGTGTCCTCCGATGGCTGCGTCTTCAGCTGGATTCTCATGCAGAACAAGCTTTGGGTGACCACCATAATTACGCTTTACATCGAGAACGGCATTGCGGATGGCCCAGATGGCACTAAGGTTACGCTCAGAAGCGGCGGCTCCTGCGTTCAATTCCATCCGACAAACACGACCGTCTTCCTCGTTGGCACCGAGATCGGCCTGATCTACAAGTGCAGCACGCTGTTTAGCTCCAAGTATCTGATGACCTATGATGCGCACAATATGTCTGTGTATCGCATCGATTACAATCGCTTCGATACGAACATATTTGTCTCCTGTAGCGGAGACTGGCGCGTCAAGGTGTGGGAGGACATGCGTGCCGATCCGCTCTTCATATTTGACCTTGGCTCCGCCGTGGGCGATGTTAAGTGGGCTCCGTACTCCAGCACCGTATTCGCAGCTGTTACCACAGAGGGCAAGGTGCACGTCTTCGACTTGAATGTCAACAAGTACAAGCCCATATGTGTGCAGGCCGTAGTGCCGAAGCGAAAGAACAAACTGACTCGCCTGGCCTTCAACGAGAAGCTGCCCTTCATCATTGTGGGCGATGAGAAGTAAGTAGCACAGCTAGTTTACAGAGAGTGCTGTACACTTTATTTATTTATTTATTCAAAAGAAATATTGACAAAACGAGAGGCAACTCATAGGTAAACTAAACCAGTATAAAGTATAGCCTAAATAAGAACAGAAAAATATTTCAATAATACCACCAACCCGATGGGGTATTTTATTTGCCAGTCCCCAAATCACAGGTCAGTGGTATTATTGAACTATGAAAGATAGAAAGTGTTAATGGAAACTTCAAATATATATTAATGAATCTTACGTATAATTATAAATAAAATAATATAGTCAAATTTAAAGTAAATATTAATAGATAAAGGAAAAAATTAATAAACAGCATGAGGAGTAGAGAGATAAAGAAAGAATAGAAAGGATTGGATATTATAGTCAAATTTAAAGTAAATATTAATAGATAAAAGAAAAATTAATAAACAGGATGAGGAGTAGAGAGATAAAAAAGAATAGAATGCTCACATGCTCAACATATGTTTTCCTTCTTGTATTTCCAGGGGCGTCACCACCTCCCTCAAGCTCTCGCCCAATCTTCGTCTCATGGTCAAGCCGCCGAAGAAGCAGCTCTATCTCGATCAGCTAACACTGCAAAATACCAAATTGGAAAAGCTGTTGTCCTTGGTACGCGAATTGCCGGAAGGTGCTCAAGCACCCGATGCAGCTACCACCGCGAACACCTAGAGCCGTTGGATCCTACATGTGATTGTGTGATTATAGTGTATTATATTTTGATAAGTTAACGTAACATACTACAATATATAAAATGAGTACGAATAGTACAGAGTTCTTTATTATGTAGAGTTGTAGTTCCGCGAACTTTGGCTTTAGAAATTTACATGCTCACTCTCCAACTTAGCTTTACCTATATATATATATATAGACATATATGCCAACTAGCTATAGACACAAAAAAACGTATGATAAAGAAAAAACACAGAAAGGAACACAAACCCTCAATTTTACAAATATCTTAAAACAACGCTCATATATAGTACATGTACAGGAAGTGTGCATAAAGACTCAACTTATTGGCTAAGAACTTAATGCAATTGATGCTAAGGTAAATGATTATCTACTCCTCCTCGAGGGCCGCATTATCGGATTTGATTTTAATGTTCTTGCCCTCGAGATACTCCAGGACATTGTTGGGACACATGATGCTCTTGCCCAGAAAGAGCACCGTCGACATGGGATGCAAGTAGTCGGAAGCAAAGGTGGCCGCCTTCCAGCCGAAGAAGCCGCTGGCTCGCACTTCATTCCCACTAATCTCGTAGGGCAGCAAGTTGACGCCCACCTGGTTCACCTTGGAGAACTGTACTCGGAAGTAGTGGCCATCGGTTGCCTTGATCCAGTAGAAGCCTTCATTGTCCACGTGTGGCTTGCTCTGCGACTTCTTCATTGCGTTCGAGCGCTCCAAGTCCTGGACATTGAAGCTGATGTCAATGTCGTAGGCGTCTGGCGAGAGCTGATTGGTCTCGATGGCACTCTTGAGCGCATAATTATCCAGCCAGTAGCGTATGCCCACATTCTCGAACTCCTCGAGCACATGGTTAAAGGTGGTCTTCAGCTTATCCAGGCAGCAGGGCGGCGTGTGCTTGCCCAGATAGTAGTAGAAGGGGCGACTGTTGTAGACGGTGCCAATGCACGACTTTGTCGTTCGCTCACAACCAAACAAATCGATATCCGTGACTGCCGGCAGACTGAAGTTTGAGTACGAGAACTGGGCATCCAGCACTGGGCTGTGCGGCTGCCAATTGCCTTCGCGGACTGCCGCCTTGCCGCCTAGTCTGTGAGTGCGTCTAACCAGGCGCTTGATCTGCAACTTCTTGTACATCTCTCGAAACTGACGACGACGCAGCTCCAGGCGTCGCTGCTTGGTATGGAAGGAGGCAAACAGCCTGCGTCCTTCCAGAAATGATTGAGGAAAAACATTTGTCTGTGGAAGAGTAAAAATATGATTAAAATATAAACAGTGACAAGTAGTAATTAATGAAGTAGGTTATAATCAACTGCAAAATACTCGCTCACGAACCAAAAAAGAAGAAGAGAAGAGAATCCTATCAAAAAATGTATACTATATAAATGATATTCTTCTATCTGTGGAGGAGTGAAGAAGTGGAGGAGGACAGTGATTCAAGTGATTCACTTGGGGATCCACTTTGGCGGTATCTAAAAGGAGGAAGATTTGCCATGCTTCCAAACGATTGGTCAATCTGTAGATAGGATCAACAGTAAGAAATATCATTCTTTCTGTGGAGGATTAGGAGGAAAACAGTGATTAAAGAACTAAGATCTGAGAGCCACTTTGCAGATAGCTAAAAGGAGAAAGGTTTGCTATGCTATGCAGGAAGTGATATCCTTCTATCTGTGGAGGAGCGAAGGATGACAAGAGTGATTAAAGAGCTAAACTCGGAGAGAGGTTTTGGAGATTTGCCTAGGCCCTAAGTGTTTGGTCCACCTTTAGATCGGATCAACAGTAACCCAATGTTTGGGTTTCTTCTTCTCTAGTACTGCAGAAGATATAATTTTGTCTGATTTGTCACGATCCCAAAGAGCTTTGTAGTTTCCGATGAATTGAATGCTTTGAATCTCTGGCCTAAATAGCGGAAAAAGGGCATTTAGACGAACCGACAGACATTGGACTTAGCCAATAAACTCTTTTCACTATGTGAACGAGTAAGTAAAGCAATCATATATTATATATAGTTATAAATAATATATACAATAGTTCGAATTATATAGATTACCGTTAGATTGGCAATCTTCGCTTGCACGTAGAGCATTTCCGGAAAGGGCAAGGCGAAAGGTTCCGGCATAGCGCCCAGTGCAGCCACGTCTATGAGTATCGCATGCTTCTGCAGAAACTGGAAAGAGTTCGAAATTATAAATATATATCTAACATATATACCATATGTTTGATTGATCTGTTACCAAATCGCAATGTGTGCTATCATTGCGCGCTTCCAGTTCCATGGTCCAGTTGGGCAAATCCAGATTGAGTTTCGCACAGCTGCTAAAGGTTTTCGGATTGGCAGCGAAAGGGATGAGTAGTAGACGACGCACTTGCTCCTCCGGCGCAACAGTCACACGCTGTGCTGGACCTTTGCCCGACCTTGTGTTCATCTCTCGCAAGATCTTCTGCAGCAGATTCTTGCTGCTCAGGCGCACGCTGTCCGGCATCAGTAGAGCATATTTGGTGTGGACAGCTGCGAGTGGATTCAGTTGCTCACGGGTGCGACGCACGTCGAAGGCCAGACTCATAAAATGTATCGTTTGCTCCTCGCCGCTGGTCAGATTGCGCTCGAAGCTGACCGGCGGATAGGCGTACTCGGCGGCGCCCTCCTGCAGCACCAGAATGGGCATATTCGGCACGACATCCAATATGCTAAGAGAGTCAAGAGTATATATATAGTAAGTAAATATAGATAGCCTTATCTGATCTTGGCTACTCACCTCTCGATGCTGGGTCGCAGATCCTGTTCGAAATTGTAATGCCCATAGAATACGATTGTTATGGACTTGCGTATGTGCTTGTTGGCATTGCGCGCCTTGTCCTTTGGCGAGAGCTTCGGTCCGTGGGCCGCCTCGCCCCTTGGCTTTGTGTCGGTGGCTTCGCCCGCCAGTGCGCGACTAATGCGCCGCCAGAGGAAGGTGTTCCAGGTGTAATAGAAGAACACCAAGTTGGCAATGATGAAGCCAACTAGCAGCAGCTTAACCGAACGTAGTCGAAATATCTTCATGATGCTGTGAGTCCTGTGATAATTGACAATTGGCTTATCCGTGTGTATCTCTGAGCTCTGCGCTGTCAACTTTATTGGCCATTCATCATTGGAGTGGCACAGGCACGACTCGTATTCACTTTGATGTTTTCGCAGTGGAAATACATTTTATTTAATATTTTCTAGCATTTGTTTTTATTTCCGATTCCTTTTCAATTAGCTTTTTCCTTGAATATTTTTCATCTCAAAAGCTTTTAGCATGCGAACAGCTGAGTCTCTGGTGGAGAAAAGCAGCTGGTTTGGCAATAAGCTAAAATGCCGTTAGGGATGTCCTGTTAGAGCTTTCGCTTCAGCTTTTTCGTGCATAACAAAAGATGCGAAACATACCCCTAATGCACGCAGAGGATAGGAAATAACACACCCTTAAAAAGCCACTGCAATATGGAACAATAATTGAAAAACTAAAATAAATAAATATGTTTAGCAACTAATGAAAAATAATATTAAACATAAATAATATACAATATATAATATTAAATATAAATAATATATATATTATCAAGTATGAATAATATATATAATATTAAATATAAATATAATAAAATATAAATTATTTTCAATGTACAAATATTTTAAATTGTATTCAAAATTTAGGATAAATATATTAAATACATTTTTGTCATTTAAAACTAATTTTTGTATTAAAATTGAAACATCATTTTATTGTATACATATTATAAAGTTCCAGCAGATATTGGATATTTCAAATGTCGTATATGTATATATTAAACATAAATATTTTTTTTATTTAAATAATAATTTCATTTATTAAATATATGTATATATAAGTTTATATAAATATATATATATATATATGTTAATAAAGTACCCAAACGTAGTCTGAAAAAATAATTTATATTTATTTATGCAGATAAATTTTAAGTTGGCTCGGGCAACTTTTAGATTATCATGCTACAGTCGAGTCCCGATAATTCGAAATGGCAAGGGGATCAGTTTTTTTTCGATTTACACAGAAATTCAAATTATCGAAATTTCTATCATATAGATATCCCCATCAAGGGGATAGAATTTGTTTCGATTTATCGCGATTTTCGATTTAGCGGGGTGCAAATTATCGAGACTCGACTGTATAAATATACACACACATACACACACATGCACATACTCGTAGTATATACATACATACATGCATAACATAAACTAATATCTTATCTGTGAAGTTGTATTTCTTGAACAGACTTTATATGTCTATTACTTTCGACAATCATCAGAAATTGCAGAAAATTATTAACAAGAATATATAATTTATAATTTATAATTTAATTTCAATTATATATTTAACAATTATATCATAACATCATATAAGCACAAATTTACTCAGACAACAAGGAACATATACGAGTATATGATGTTACTTCAGCAGTTTTACTTAGATCGAATTGATAAATATATTTTTTCAAGGTACAAAGCACATCTAAATATTCAACATTTAATGCACAATATTTACTTATGTATATTGTATATATATATATATATAGTATATTGTAAATAAGTGAATACTGTATATATATATATATATATATATATATATATATATATATATATTTAAAAAAAATTACTAATTACATTCAGACAAATATAATAACAAGTACACTCAAGCAAGAAAGATCTGAACTAATAAAAAAAGCTAACTTAGACTTGAGTCAGTAAAAACAAATCAGAAAATTGCAGTCGGGTGCAACCGATTGCATAATACTTGTTCATGGCTCAAATACAATTGAATTTTATAAAGTATCTAAGTTGTCCGATTTCTTATATAAATAACACGTATATCAATAGAGGAGTTTAACAAGACGTTTCTATTTTAGCTCTAAGACATGGATAATATTCCTACTTATACTTCTTAAGTTCCAAATAAAATTTTTCAAGTTTCATTAGATTGGGAAATACACGAGTGAATATATATTAATAAAATTTCAAGTCAATAGCAGACAGACGGGCGGACGCTCCATGAACCAATATACAAATAATCAAAAAAGTATAATAATAAAAATATAATTTAAAAAGATATATATATAATACAAATATTTCCCTTTTTGGCACTCATTTAAGTTACAATTTGTTTGGACACTTTCTTAATAAATATTATAAATAAATATTATTATTATTATTATTACATACATATCAAATTTCTTCAAAAAATTGTGCGCTAGCTTTCATACAACTATCACAGCGCCTTTAATTCTTGAATATATTGAATTCAATTATGTTTCAGGTAACTCTATATATGTCAGCTTTAATATATTGTAAAGCTCAAAGATACAAGAATGAATCGGCTGCAACCGACTGCGCTATACTCTACGATTGGCTAAATACAAGTACAAAATTGACTATAAAAAAATGTATTAAAAATTTATAAAATAATTAACCAAATTTGCTAAGCAAAAAAAAAAAATTAGCAAATTTATATAATATTAAATACATGTATTTAAAATTAAGTTTTGTTTTTAGTATTTCAGTTTTGAGCTTTGTGACTGGTATATTGACTTTGGCTGCTCGATTAGTGGAATATTGAAAAGTTCAGTTATTTTAACTTATGCTTTCTAACTGTAGCTTAGCTATGTCAGCTTAGATTTTTTTTAAATTATTTAAAATTTATCCACATTTTTTGATTTATTTAACAAAATTGCTTGATTTGTAGTTCAATTAAAAAGGTCCCAGAAATTCTAGTTCAGAGCTGAGTTTTGGTTAAAATCTTGTTGACACACTTCCAAATACTTCCAGATCAGATAGTCCAAAGCCAATTTACTCATTTTACTTTACATATACAGAGTATCAACATAATTAAGCCAAAATAAGCTTATTTTTTAGACAATTTACTAAGCTGGGTTTGTACTTGAGTTGATGGGCAAGGAACACTCAGCGCTGGCTCACTTCCCCATACCAGCGAAGAGCAAGGGAAAAGGCACCTCATCGTTGCTCAGCAGAGGCGGAGTAGGTGCACGCGCATCTGCCTCGGTGGTGCTATTTAGCCAATAGGTGGTGACAGTGCCCTTGCCTTTGAGCTCCACATCGCCGCGATGCTCCAATTGAAAGGTGCCAAATTTGTCCAGTATGGCCTTTGTGGCTGACGAAACATGGATTTTACCAGCTACAGTAGCAGTTAGAATAGATACAAGAAGAGTGAATAAATAAGTGAAGCCATCCGGGGTAGCTCTACTAAGAGATGATAAGTAGAAAAACTTTTTATATCTTAAAATTTAATTCGAATTTTAGGGTATCTACAAATTGAGGATTTGCTATATCTATTTGGTTTAGGGAAAAGGCTATACCAAATTGGATATCGTTTTAACAATGTTCAATATATGTCCAAATAACTAAATTCACATCAAATTTAATTCATTTGATGGAATCGGAAAACTTATTGAAACAAAAGTGAATTCCTAGTGATACAGAATGAAGTTCTTAATGGTTCCGATATCAATATTGTGATGCAGGCGATCGATGGGATAGACAGGCAGACAAACAGATGTACACAAACAATCGGACAGACAAACAGACGGATAGACAGACGGACGGACAGACAGACGGACGGAGGGACGGACGGACAGCCTTAGATCGTCTCTTCTGTACAGGATATATACTCTATGGGTTTATACACTTGTTAGATAACGCCCTCATTTGCAAGTTAGCTCAGCTTAATAATGTGCAATGGATTCAGGGTATAAGCAGCTAAACGACTCATTGTTACTTACGCATGCCCGTTGTCTCCAGACGTGAGGCGGTATTCACTGTGTCGCCAAAGAGACAGTAGTGGGGCATCTTCTTGCCCACGACGCCAGCGCACACAGAGCCCGAGTGCATGCCGATGCGTATCTGTATCTTGTAGTCCGGCTTGTGTCTAAGATTGAACGAGCAGACAGCCTGCAGTATGTCCAATGCCATCAGCGCAATTTCTCGAGCATGCTTATCGCCATTGGGCTCCGGCAATCCAGATACCACTAGATAAGCATCGCCAATCGTTTCCACCTGCAGACAACAATTAATGCAACAATCTGCATCATCCAATTGGCAACTCACTTTGTAGACATCATAGAAGCCAATGATGCGGTCGAATGTGCTGTAGAGATCATTGAGAAAGTTGACCACATCCATGGGTGTGCTACGCGCGCAGAGCTCAGTGAAGCCCACAATGTCGCTGAAGTAGATGGTCACACTGCTGAACTCCTCGGGCTCCACCAGATCTCCGGCCATCAGCTGCTGGGCGACGGGACGTGGCAGGATTTGATATAGGAGCTCCTCGGTGCGTTGTTTCTCCAGGCTGAGCTGACGTGTTTTCTCCTCCACAAGGCTTTCCAAATTGTTGGCGTAGTGCTCCATGCGATTCAATAGATCATCCATGAGATTCTCACAAAATCCTCTGAAGAACAATAAAAATTAAGGTGAGCTGATGGGCAGTTGAGAACCATTTTCACTCACTTCATAATCGTGCGTATGTTGCTGCGGATCGTAGAGAATGCGGGCCGCTCCTCTTGGTTGTCGGCCCAACACTTCTCCATCAGCACCAGCAAATCCGGTGGGCACTCTCGCTCCCGAATGAGTGGCCTGAAAGGGGGATACTCGCACTGGCGCACCTTATGCAGAATGGTGTGTACGTCCATGCCCTGTTGACGCGCCTCCTGGTAGGGTCCGCCTCGATTGACGATTTCCTCGAGAATGATGCCGAAGGAATAAACGTCGCCACGCTGTGTGGCCGGGCAGCCGGGAATCGATGTCATTGGCAGCAGCTCCGGGGCTATCCACAGCAGCTCTGGAAAATCAACTTTGTGAGCAACAACAAAATAATACGCCAAACTCGAATCGGAGCGGCCACTGGACCGTCTATTTCTTACTGGTATAATAGTTCTGATCACGCACAAAGTCGGAGGGCGTGGTCAGTGTGCTCAGGCCGAAGTCGGAGATCTTCAGGACGAAACGTCCGTCGATCAGGCAGTTGCAGGAGCGTAGCTTGCCATGAGCAACAACATCGCAGTTATGCAGATAGCTCATGCCCTTGACAATGTCGTGTATCAGAGACATGCGAAAGTTCCAATCCAGCTCGATGGCCTCATTCTCCAATACATCCTTCAGGCTGCCACGCGAACAGTACTCCGTCAGGATGAGCACAGTTGGCCGGGGCAAATCGATGCAGGCGCCCACAAAGCGCACCGTATTCTCGTGGCTGACATCACGCGCCTGCTTGATCTCCCAGAGCAGCGTCGAGGTCACCTCCACCTTCTTCACGTTCACCTTCTTGATGGCCACACGCTCGCCCTTGAACTGTCCAATTGTCGTGTACACCTGCGGCGGCAGCGACGCGAAGCTGGCAATCGAAGCACGGCCCGAGTGTATGCCGAACTGCTGCAACGAGATGTTCTCCACGTCCAGGCGCTGTAGCCCGCCCTTGGAGCCAAACATGCCACCCATTTCGATGAGCACATCCTCGGGTCGCACGCGCCACGACATGTTGTGCAGCTCCTTGCTGAGCTTCATTTGTCTGCAAGAAAAACGGGAGCAGAGTGAGTAGAAATGGTATTTCTTTAGGATTAACTTGTTCAAAGGAATTTAGCCTTGAAATAATCTACCTTCAACAAAGTGCGTAATACCCTAAAAGCAACATAGGCTAACTCAATAATTTATACAATTTTCTTTAACAAGATCATAAGATCATAAGCATCCATAAATGCTTTTCTTTTAAACTTTTTACGATATTCAATATCGTAAGTAATCACTTACCCAAAATATCCTCTATACATATTTCAATTTTCACTTACTTTTGCAACAGGCAGATAACCAGGAGCACAAGACCCAAAAACAAAGCCAGCCCGAATGCGGAGTACATGATTGTGGTCTCTAAAAGGCACAACAGATCTTTATACAAGATACTAGAATAGATAGATAAGCTTACCATTTCCATGACAGTCCGGAGAGTTGCCTAAAAATCCGCAGGGCGGAATATCCGGTGGAGGTTCCTCTCGGCCACCAGGCCAATGAATCTTCTTGCCATGCGCCGCTGCATATTTTCTGAAACCGAATTCTAGTAGAAGAGAGCAAGACTCCATTGTATTTCATTGACACACACCTGTGCAGACCGTAATAATGAGCCACCACCGAGAATTTGCCATTGATGGGATCGAGATCCAGAATGGAGTAGTCAGCGTCTCGATCACCATTGTCGTCTATGCGCACGTGTCCGGTAATCCCATGGAATGTTCGGTTCCACATGCGACGTGTAATGTTGACGCCGTCTCGGATGTCGCCGCCCTCGGTCAGAGTTTCATTGAGGGCCATGCCGAGCAGGTAGACGCCGTCATAGAAAGCCCCAATGAAGAAGTTCACCTCTTCGCCCTCGCCAAAGGTGTAATTGTACTCGGTGAGCGCATTCTCGCGCACATTGTCCGCAAAGTCCTGGAAGGTTGGGCTGGTCGGCTGCAGCAGGGAGACGCGCAGCAGCGCCTCGTACGCCTTGCGGGCTCTCATATCATTCTCATCGCCCAGCTCCCAATCCTTGTCGCCCCAGTAGGCACTCTGAAATATCTCCACGTCCAGGAACACCCACTCGCCATTCGTCATGCCCAGGCTGTGGGCGGCCAACATGAACTTGCGCACGAGCACACCGCGAACAGATAATATGACAACTGCAAGGATTACGCAAAGGATCCATTTCTATCCCTCTTATATGACAGATAGAACTCTGCTTACCTCGCGCATACATGCTGGCATCCCTGAGATAGTTCTCGTATATCTCCTCCTCATTGCCATTCAGCTCGCGCACAAAGCTCAGCAGTCCCTCCTGCCGCAGCCCGTACTCCAGGTTCTTGCCCACCGTCAAGGAGAAGAGCTCCGAGCGATCCACCAGCAGCGCCACATGCTTCCAGTTGAACTGGCGAAAGACGCTGGCGAAGACCAGCTTGAGCCGACACTGGCAGTAGGACATTCGGGTCAGTGTGGGGTACTTCGACTTGTCTTTGAACATGCCCTGCAAAACCAGTTCAATAAAGCTTAAGTGTCTAGCAGTATAAGCTGAAAAATGACGGCTGCCAAGTGGGACTCGATGCCCACGGCTTGAATAGACTTAAATTATGATTTGAAAGAATTATGCTTATTCTAATAGATAAAGTGGGCTAGGCAAATGATTTCATTTTATATCTTTGTATCTTTATAGCCTTGCGTCTTTTTCTAAGAGTGAGTAAGATACTTACTGGAAAGCATATAAAAATTAGTTGAAGTTTGATTAGAAATACGAAAAGACTTTTTCGACTAACCAATATAAAAGAAAATTATTTTCGTTTATATTTTGGTTTGAATTATAGAAAATAAATGAATAGTAAAATACATAGTTAGTGGACCAATAGAAGTTCAGAATAGAATAAGTATCAGAAGTAGTATTAGCAGTAGTACTTTTTGTTCTAGTAGCAATAGCGCTAGAAGTAGTAGTAGTAGAAGCAATAGTAGTAGAAGTGGTTAATAATAGTAAGAAATAAAAGATTATGAATAGTAGTAGTATTAGTAGTTATAGTATTAGTAGTAGAAGTAGTAATGATAATTGTATTAGTAGTAGTATTAGTAGTAGAAGAAGTAGTAGTAGTAGTAATAGTAGCAGAAGTAGTAGTAATAGTAATAGTAGTAAAAGTAGAAATAGTAGTAGTAGAAAAAGTAGAAGTAGTAGTAGTAGTAGTAGTAGTAGTAGAATAAGTAGTAGTAGTATAAGTAGTAGTAGCAAAATAAGTAATAGAAGCATTAGTACTACAAGCAATAGTAGTAGAAACTATATTAGAAGAAATAGTAGCAGTAAAAGTAGTAGTAGTAGAAGGAACAGTACTAGTAGTAATAGTAATAGTAATAGTTATCGTACTAGAGTAGTAGTAGTACTTGTAGTAGTAGAAGTGGTATTAGTAGAAGTTGTAGTAGTAGTGTAAGCAATAGTAAAAGAAGGAATACTAGTATAAGCAATGGTAGCAATAGTAGTAGAAATAGCTAATAATAGTAATTGAAGAAAGAGGAGTAGTCAAAGTAATAGTAGAAGTAGTAATAGTAGAAGAAGTGGTAGTAAAAGTAGTAGTAGTATAAGTAGTAGTAGTAATAGTAGTAGTAGAAGTATAATAAGTAGTAGCAGTAGAAGTAGAAATATAAGTAGTAGTAGTAGTAGAAAAATAAGTGATAGAAACAATAGTACTGTAATAGTAGTAGAAAGTTTATTACAAAAAAATAGTAGCAGTAAAAGTAGTAGCAGTAGAAGGAACAGTACTATTACTAATAGTAATAGTAATAGTTATTGCACTAGTAGTAGTAGCAGTAGTAGAAGTTGCTGTAGTAGAAGTTGTTGTAGTAGAAGTTTTAGTAGTAGAATACCAGTATAAGCAATGGTAGAAATAGTAGTAGAAGTAGTTAATGATAATTATTGTACAATAGAACGAATAATAGTCAAAGTAGTAGTGGAAATCGTAACACTTGAAAGATCACTAGAATACTAATAGTAGCAGCTGGTTGTATTAATAGAGTAGTAGTAATAGTAGTTCTAGTGGCAGCTAATCATAATGGAAGATGTTGTAGTAATTTTAGCAGCTAGTAAGTAGAACAAACTGTACAAAGAAAAGTAGTAGAAGAAGTAGAGGCAGTCAGTAATATCTTCCAATTGTCCAACAATTGTCAAGTTGGAACCAAAAGAGTCAAGATAGAATAAATGACCCAAAGTATTTCATCCCAAATTTAGATCCATATAATTTATCCTATATAATAGATCCCATACGAACAATCGTTTAATTTCGAATAATTTAGCTGCAATCGCATTTATTAGTCGTTGGTTTGGCTGCGTGTTGCCTTTGTTGTAATTAAGCTTAACTAATTAATGTGCTGTGAGGCAGCTCTCTTACCGTGCTCTCGTTTTTCCACTTGTGTATTCTGCCCAGCATGCCGGAGGTGACGGTGAGTTCGCCCTCGGATGAGGGTGGCTTTGGAAGAGAAGCAGATAGAAATGGGTACATTGAGTCGCAGCCTCATCAGTTGGTTGCCACAATGATTCACATGCACTGGGCAGTTGTGAAGTTGTTTTGCATTGATTTGTGAAGTCGGGGATTAGCTGGGCAGCCAGCGGAGCAGGCACCTAATTGACGGCCACTCACTGTGCCGAGCAGTTGGAGCTGGGCTGGACTGCGGTGGCCGTGGCCACACTCACCTGATCGCCCATGCCCGTTATAATGGGTGTGTTCCAGTAGGCGGCCAAGCGAGCAACGGGCTCCAGAGCAAAGGCGCACGCAGGTCCTATAAACGCAATGACATCGTCCTTGAAATGCATATCCGCTGCCAGTCCGGGTGCCTTGGCGCCCGAGCAAGACGGATAGCTGCCAAGGCGAATCGGCAATTAAAAATGGGAGAGAAAACAATTTGTGCTTGAAGTGCGTTTCCTGGATTAGGCTCAAAGTGCGGCCATGAAATTCGAGTAATTAACTAAAGCGCGCAACACGCAACAGGTGCGATTGGCATGGATTCAGGATTCCCATCCAGGATTCCCAGAGGACTTACCTAGCCTTCTTCTTGACCAGTCGAATGTTGTGCGGACTGAGGAAGCGCTTGTTAATCTGATCCAGTGCCAGGTCCACGGCAGGTCCACAGCGTTCCAGGTCAAAGGGCGAATCTGTGGGTTAGGTGAGGTAAGGTAAAATGTCATCAGTGTGAGTTGTTGCCTCCCCTCCTCTCCGCCGTTCACTTACCCAAATGGGAGGCCATTAGAACGCCCACATTATAGACACGCATGCGGCTGAAGTCGCTCTCGTTGAGGGAGCCAGCTGGATTTTTGGTCTCTCGGATGCGCTCGAACACCTTGATATCGATGCTGTCATTCGAGTGGCCATTGAAGTTGCCATTGCTCGACCTCGCCTGATGACTGATGCCATCGACCACCCGTTCGACGCCCTCCCACGACTCAATGTCGCTCCGCTTGCCACCCAAGTGCCAACCAAATCCGATTTCCGGCAGCATCAGACCCAAGCACATAATTAGCTTCAATAGCCACATGTTGTCCCTTCTGAGTTAGAATGCTTAAATGCCTGAATATGTGTTAAATAATATGAAAATAAAATAAGAAATGCGATTGGGCAGCAACAAGTGGCCCAATATGCAGACACCTCTATATTACATCCTCAGCTAAAACACGAGTGAGTCCCGACAAGTGCCTGACTAACACATGCCCTGCAGGGCTCAGGGCATGTGGTAATCGGGTTTCAATCATTCTATGCTTGTTGTTAATTAGATATATCTTAATTAAATTTGCAAAATATAATATTTACATCCAAACGTGTTTAGTTGGATATGCTCAAGTCTGCAACAATTTGAAATATGTTTTTAAACTCACTCACAAAGTGAAATGAGTATATTGATTCTCGCAATATCCGTCCGTCTGTCCGTTCGTCTGTCCGTCCGTATGAATGCAAGCCATATCACCGCTATTGAAGCTAGAGACTTGAAATTTTGAATATATACTAGTGGGTATCCTTGTCTGACAAATTGTTAAAATTTTTCCGATACGTCCACTAGACGCGTGGCTTGCCATTATACTCTTTTCGGTATCTCAGAAGCCCTGTTATTTAAAATGCTGGACACTTGAAATTGAATACTCGCATTGACAATTCAAGATCAAAAAGATATGGCGGATATATTTAAATTTTATATATTTAATATTTAATTTTATTTATACATTTAATTTTAGTGCTAGAACCCCAACATTTGGCACGTGAGTTACTGAGTGAGTTAGCTATACAGATCGACGAAAAATTATGTGTCCACGCCTCTAGGGGCATGGAAAATCGGATCTGACTATAAAGTGTTATATATAAATTCCTCAACTTATTTTTTTCATCTTAGGGCAATAAAGGAAGGTATTTAGGGCGTTCAGTCTCCCAGTTATGCATAATAACTTAAGTTTTTTTTTATTTATTTATATGGGACACTTTATTTTGAATAAATTTAGGTATTACACAAGTGTTGGTACTTTAACCTTACCTTTACCTCATTTTTTTCTAAAACATATATTATATAAGCTGAAAATTAATTTGCAAGAAATGTAACACGAAAAGTAGGGAAAAAAACTATAAAATATTGCTCCCATAGCCAAATTAAGTTTAAATATGTAGAATGTGGAAATTGGAAAAAGGTTAATGAATAAAATTATAAATTTGTTCTGCGAAGGCTATACGAGAATATATACATATTTAAAATTTCAAGTATCTTGCTTTTGTGGTTGCTTTCATAAGGATGAATAGACGGAGAGACAGAAATGCCTAGAATATATTAACTTAGCTCAGCGTACTGTGCAATAATATATTGAAATGAAGCTTAAAATGTCACCTTTCCAACACCAAATACGAAAAGACTTTTTCGACTTCCCAATTATAAAGCGTCGGCCTGGCCTCCTTCTGTTTGTTATATACCTTTGCACAAAGCATTATACTCTGAATTCACATTTTGTATGGGATCAGGGTACAAGAACTATTTGACTTACTGATATTAGAAATGAAACAAATTTGGCATTTAAATTTAACGTTGTTTTTCACACATCCAACAACTCATAAAATGGATAGTTGCAAAACAAATATCAATGTTTTATAGGCTTTTCCATTAGTAAGCCTAAAAACATATCGAATAATTAATTTATCCTAGAAATGGTTTATAAAAACCATCATCACGAAACTAAAATTTGTAAAAAACAATATTATTTTTACAAACTAATGTTTTATAATTTTAAAAAAAAATTTCAAAATTGATTTGCTATAAAAATATAGACACTTTTATATACAATATTATAATTAATTTGTGAGACCTCAAAATCCGATCGATTTGTTGATGAAATATGATCAAATTACTATTTGCTCTACTGACAATTCTTCTATATTTAATATTTATTTATTTATTAGTTGTTTAGTTTATTAGTTGATAATTATATTCAATATTTATTTATTTATATTAGTTGAAATTTAAAATTCATTTTACACCAAAGAAACTTGAAGCTTGGTTAAAGGAACCCAGTTTAGAATATCCAAAATTATTTTCTCAAATTAATTTCAATTCAAAGTATTTTTCCACCAATTCACTTTCACTAGAAATGAGAAATTAATTCAAATCTCATTTACAAAGGATTATGAGGCGCATCTAATTCATTCGAATAATTTATATAGAACTGCAAAAACTTTAAGACGAAATATATATCTTTATATCGTTCATAGAGGAACTCTGTTTCCAGTCAGTAAAAAAAATTAAAGAAAACCATTTCATTTATAATTTGTATATAAATTTAAGTTCACTTTAAATTCAAGTTTTAAGTATTTAAATATTTAAGGCACCTTTCACAAATTTATTCAAACTTTAAGTTTACAAATTGTGTTGAAGAGTAAAACAAAGTTTTGTCCTTTGCAAGTCGCGTTTGTCGAATGAACTCGGTGCACAGGCTCAGGACGCCTTTTATATGGTCGCGCAAGCTGCTCGGCAACAGGATAATTCAGCAATCGGGCACGAGTTGCTTAACCAATGGCAGGCATTCGCCTATTTGCCATTGTCCGTGGGCGAAGTGGGCGTCGCAGTGGTTGAAGTGGGTGAATTGGCGCCTCGCCATGCCGAAGCCGAATTTGAAGCCCGGCATCGTCAATTTGAATGCGAATGTCGAAGGTTAGGCGAGCAATGCCAAGCGCCAATGCCAGCGGCACAGACTCTAGGGCAACACGCAGTAGAAAGGCGGTACAGTGAAATCGCCTAACTAACGAACAGATGCATGAAATGAAACAAAAAGGAAACTTTTAGAATGCTTAAACATCTTGCAGGCTGGTTGTTATGTTAGGTTGTTATCAACTTAAACTGCATCCATCTATTCCTGCTGAATCTATAAAATCTAGAGATTTGATTTTGCATATGTAGATGGCGCTATGTCCCGCGCAGATTGTTGTTGGGGTAAATAATCGATAACTTTTTGCATTGCCATGAAATCGATCGCGCAGATTGTTATTGCTGTAAAATAATCGATAGCTGTCATGAAAACGATTAAAATTTAAATCAAACTTCAGCTATTTTAGTTACTCCTAAAAGCTTCGATGACAGATTCATAAATATTGATTTTATCAAAGATAAAAATAAAGCTCAAATAACAAAAATTAAAAGAAGCACTTTTGAGCCAATTGGTAATATATCTAAATTTATTTTATTTTTATTTTAATAAATAGAATAATACAAAAATATTCTTATAAACTGCCACATTCAACATCTCAACTTGACTCTATTCATGTCTGGCCATCCATTTGAGTCTTCACTGTTATTGTTTTCCTTACACTTTGCATCTGCTTTCACTTGTTGCCTTTACCCCACGCAAGCTGTTGTTGTGCTCCATTTGAATTTAAAGTGTTTGCCAGTCGAAAGGAGCAACAGTCTAATAAAACGCGTCGCGTGCCGCCAACAATTAATGCGTCTCCATTGCTGTGGGTGGGATTTCTTATATCCCTTCTGTCCTTTCTGTTCGTTTTGTTCGTTTTGTTCGTTTTGTTACTTTTGCCAGCGAGCATTAAACGTGTCTGCTTGAGCTGACTTTATGACCCAGTAAATGCTGAATTCCTGTCGAAAATGCCTCGAAATTTTAAACGTATTCAATTTGTTGATTTACTAAAATCTGTAATGATTTTACAGTCGAATTTTTAATTTAAATCAATTTAAAAAAGTTTCTATTCAGCTGGAATATTCCGAATATATTCGTCATATAATTCGGTCTTTGATATTTCTTATTTATGCTTTTCAGAAATTATTACTGAACTGCAAAGTTCGTGAACATAAATGTATTTATTGTATATAAGAAAATACAAAAAATATTTTTAAATAAATATTTATGTATATTAAGCAAATGAAAAGATTCTTAATGAGGAAAGTACAAACAAAATTAATATTTTAAATATTTCCTTTTACCTAACAAATTAATGCACATAATGATAAAAGACAAAGTTAGCTATTTTATTGTAATCAATCAAAAAAATATTAATACATCTTTAAAGTCTAATAGAATTATCATTTTGTTTCTGCTTCTATCATACATTTTGGCTTAACTTTTTGAATTGATTTATTGATTTAAATTAAAGATGTTAGACGTTAGGCAAATTCAAAATTTGCGCTCATCGAATGTCAACTGCAAATCCTATAGAAAGTTGAAAGCAACTCTGTCTAAGTTTTCTTATATCGATAAGTTCTGGCATGCCGGTTGGTTGATTTAAGTATTTGGCTATCGAATAATATATCGAATATATTGCTAGAATACGAATATTTGGTATTGTATTTTTAATCTAACAAATTTTAAAAATAGTGTTTGAACAATAACTAAAATATCTGGTATATATTAAAACAACAAAACTATCGATATATTTTTAGACTTATCGAATAGAAAATTTGTAAAACGCGACAGCTCTGGCGATGACAAGTATCATTTCAGAGAAACAAACCTCGACGCCGCATATTTGCTGAATTTCCAAAAAAAAATAAACTAAAAAATCATAAAATTAACAAAAAATGGTAAATGCTTGCTAAGCCCTGTGAGCACATACATAAGACTGATTTAAGATTTGAATGAAACACGAGTTGTTTTGCTTGCATTAACATATGCATTTTGCCTAATCACCGCTACATTTTTTTTTTTTCATATTTTTTTCAGGCTCGACGTTATGATTCCCGCACAACAATCTTTTCGCCCGAGGGTCGTCTCTACCAAGTGGAGTACGCCATGGAAGCCATATCGCATGCCGGCACTTGCCTTGGCATTCTGGCAGAAGACGGAATTGTGCTCGCAGCCGAGTGCCGCAGCACAAACAAGTTGCTAGACAATGCGATTCCATCGGAGAAAATTTACCGTCTAAATGAGTAATACAAATATACATATATATATAGCTAAATAACAATGAAGATAGCTAATTGATAAACTCAATTTCCAGAAATATGGTCTGCTCCGTGGCAGGCATCACATCCGATGCAAATGTGTTGACTTCAGAGCTGCGCCTCATCGCTCAGCGGTACCAATTCAGCTACGGCGAGGTCATTCCATGCGAGCAGCTCGTCTCCCACTTGTGCGACATTAAGCAGGCATACACCCAGTATGGTGGCAAGCGGCCATTCGGCGTCTCGTTGCTGTACATGGGCTGGGACAGCAAGTATGGTTATCAGCTGTATCAGTCGGATCCCAGTGGCAATTATGGTGGCTGGAAGGCAACTTGCATTGGCAACAATTTTGGTGCGGCCATTTCTATGCTGAAGCAGGAGTTGGCCGATAAGGAAAACATCAAATTGGCTGATGCCAAGGATCTGGCCGTTAAGGTACTCAGCAAGACTTTGGACACCACAAAACTGACGCCTGAGAAGGTGGAAATGGCTACCTTGCAGCGCATCAATAATGCCACTGTCTACAGCATCTTGGAGAAGCCCGATGTGGAGAAGCTGATTGAGAAGTACAACAAGTTGGAAGCTGAGGCAGAGGCCGCTAAGAAAGAGAAGCAAGCTCAGCAGCAGTCAAAATCCTAAATAGTTTCGTTTTAAATTTGCTTGAAATTGCGCTAATTTTGTATATGAAATAAAATTTCAAAATTACGGGCTAGGAAATAAAATTGAATGGTGATGGTGAAGGCGATAGCGATGGCGATGACTATGACGATAAATATGCGAGGTGGCAACTCTGTAAATTAGAGATAGTTGGCAGTCATCGTGATAGAAATGCCTAAAAATGACCGCCGTTTTCGTATGCACTAAAAAATACCGTACAAAACATTTTGTGGAAATTCCGTCGCTTTTTGCAGTTTTCGCTCCCAAAAAAGTTAATTATATTTGTAAAAATATTAAATAATCGGTTTCTCTCGATGGAAAACAATTAAAATATATATTACGCGTATCGGAGTACGAATAAAAGCCAATCTTCATCAATTTTTCCTACGCAGCAGATCATCATTGAGCGCGCGTCGGTGTGAGTGTGTGTGTGGTTGTGTGTGCGTGCGTGTGCCACAGAAAGTGGCAATCAGGCAGCAGCAGCAATAGTTAAGTGTACAAATATTCATAAATCATTTGCTGTTGTTAATTTATGCAATAAAATGTGAAACCAATGACAATACATTTCAATGTTGTCAATACAGAGAAAAGTTGTGTAGAAGCAGCCGCAACAACGACATCCGCAGTAGCCGTCAACGTTAACGTATAATAAGGCAAAAGAAAAATGAGGAAAATGAAATAACACAAAAAAAAGAGCTGCGCTGTAGCGAGCAAGTATAAGAAACGCGAAACACACGTAAAGAAAAATCGAAATAATAAAATACGTACATACGTACGTGCTGTATGTGTGTATGAGTATCTTAAAATTGTGCATGTGTGCGCAGTGCAAGTGTATATGTGTATATGTGTAAATGTGTGTGTGTATGTAAGTGAAACGTATAAATAAAATTCAGCCAAATGCAGAAACCAACAACAAAATGGATAACAAAACTACACAGTTGGATTTTAAATTACTGGTAATTAAATAATGTTTTCTATAAAATACCCCCGACCCGAGCCGACCCGTCCCCTCTCGCATTTAACTAAATACATAAATGTGTACATTCATGCACACGCACGCATACACACAAGCATGCTAGCATGTATGTGTGTATGTATATGTAAGTCTACATTCCGTGCGACTATCAAATGAGAGTGGCAAAACAACGTGTAATGCGTAGGCAAAGAAGAGAGCGGCAGAGTCGCATGGAGAAACCGAAGAGCGGGAGAGAGCGACAGAGCGAGAGAGATAACAAATGAAGTGAAGTACAGTGTGCACTAACAGTTTAATTTCAGCTGTTGTTTTTGTTTTTGTCGTAATGTTATGTTATAAACTTTTCAAAAATATTTCAATTTTAAATTTCTAAATTATATTTAAAAAACAAAACAAAACGCAAATTGTGAGCATTCAAAAACAGTAATTTATAATGGTATCTTTTGTTTATGATCTGTAATCAATATTAATTTCGGACAGTCAACGGTATGTTTTAGCCTTCCTTTTGGGGTACTGGAGGCAGCTGCTTGTTTTATTATTTAAAAGCTTTGTTCGTTTAGCCTGTTCCTCTTCCGCCCGTCCCTCAATCGGTTCTTGCACAATATCCGCGCGCTTACACACACGCACACACACACACACACATAGGCAGCATGGATATTTCGTGTGTCTGAACTTCCGCAATGTAGTTGTGTGCCCTTGCTCCGCCCTACTCTACCCTACCCTAACCCTCCCCCATCTTCTACCTCCTAAGCTCTCCACCCACCTACTAACCCATAGCACTCCCTTTCCTCATTTCCCCACACCAGTGCTACATAAAAGCATTCTTCTCTTCTCTTCTCTCTTATGTTTTTTTTTTCTTTTCTAAAATGAATTGTAGTTTTGTTTCTCCTTCCTCCTTTAGTCCCCCCTCTGTAACCCATAAGCCAGCGAGCCAGTCAGTCAGTTTTACTTCTCCCACTTTCGACCCATTTTGTCATTGTTGTTGTTGTTGTAGTTGTGGGGCTGGCTATTATTCACTTTTGTTTTGTTTTCCTCGTCGTTTTGAGAAAATATTTATTTTTATTTTTATTAGTTTATAACAACATTACATTACTTGAATGCACACACGCACACACATACAGGTTGAGATACATCCATACAAACACTTATGCATTATATGAACGAACAATCACATTTACATAGTTGAATATGTTTGTATGTATGTGTGCATAAATACTACGAATACTACGAAATCCAACTTGTGCGCGCCACTCTGACTACAAATACAATAAAAACAACAGCGAGAGAGCACGAATTTGATTGTATTTGTATATGTGTATGTGTGTGAGTGTGTGTGAGTGAGTGTTTTGCTTGTGTGAGGGGGAGAACGAATGGACGAGCAAAGCACAAGTGAAGAATTGTAAACAGCGTGCACAGTGGTACAATAACAGGCTTGTATGAAATTTTAATCAATTTCCCGGTTATGTTCTTGTTGGGAATGCAGCATAGAAATCTTTCCTTTCGTTTCAGAGAAAAATAGAGAGAGAAAGAGAGAGAGAGAGAGATGCTAAAACCAATTAGGGGTTTTTTTAAAATCGTAAAGCTCGACAAAAGTTTCTAATTGCACTGTCAATTAAATATTTTATCGCTTTTAATTTACTTGAAACCTGTTAAGAAAGCTAATGTATAAAAAATAAAAATACCACAAAGTACTGTAAAACTTCTGTACAGTGAGAATGAACCACATTTTTGTATTGTTTTATGAAACAAATCAAATTTTGACATTTTAAATAAATGTAATTATAAATATGTGTATTCAAAAATCTAGTTTTACACACATAAATTAAAGTGTAAATAGTTTGGTTCGCCTAAGCCATCAGCCACTGTACATTCATTCATGCATATGCATGCATATTTGTATGTGCATGTGCATGTGTTTGTGTGTGTGTGTGTGTGTGTGTGTGTGTGTGTGTGTGTGTAGCTAGTTTTGTTTCGCTTTGTGCCAATTTCATTAATAAAGGAGGACAACGTAAATGCTATTTTTATTTGATTAGTAAAATTATACAAGCATTCATATATACATACATATAAATATACATATTTGCATAGACAAGTGTATGAAGTGTGTGTGTGTGTGTGTGACTGTTATATATGTATGTATGTATGCTGGTACACGTTGCATGAGCGCAAAATTTAAAACATAAGTTTGCTAAAAATGCAGCCGCAATTCTTGCCCCACTTCAGCTACAGCTGCAACGTTTACAGTTTGCCAACCTAAATATGTGCTATGTATGTAAACAAATACGCTGAAACACACACATGTGTGTAAGTGTGTGTGTGTGTGTGTGCTCTCACACTGTCTCTCTGTCTCTCTTTCCCTGTTGCTTTATCGCTGTGTTTGTGCGTGCCGAACAGGTACATAACAATATTAAAACGAACTAGCCGAAAAAGATGCAGCCAAATCCAATAAATCAAGACAAACTGCATTTGTATTTCAAATACATGTGCACATAGACAAGCGCTTATTGAATACACTACAGAAGAGTCCATTAGCTTTGCTAGAACACTTGTCGCTTGCATATTGTAGCTATGTGTAATGGAAATAATTTATTATTATTAAATTATTTAAATTAAAATATTACTTTAAAGTGCTATTTTATTTTTTATTCTGTAATGGGAATTAGTTAACATTTTTTTGTATTTTTTAATTTAAAATATTACTTTTAAGTGTTATTTTTTTGTGTAATGGAAAATATTTATTATTATTAAATTATTTATTGTTTTTTTTTTATTTATTTATATTTTTTTTTCAAACTTAACTTTATTTTTAAAATCACATTAATTGATATAAGATGATAACGAATAATATAATAATATATAATTAATAATATAACATATAATTAATAATATACATATATATAATACAGTCGAGTCTCGATAATTTGTACCCCGTTAAATCGAAAATCGCGATAAATCGAAAAAATTCTATCCCCTTGATGGGGATATCTATATGATAGAAATCTCGATAATTTGAATTTCTGTGTAAATCGAAAAAAAACTGATCCCCTTGCCATTTCGAATTATCGGGACTCGACTGTATTTGTATTTCAACATTTTGTCACCATTTATATGTTGATTTATTAATTTTTAACACTATTGCTTTTTCTTTCAAGAATATCAAAGTAGTAAAAGGTTAAGCAAGTTATTAATTGCCCATATACGATACTTACTTCTGTATTTATGCATATAACTGCTAATTACCTATAATCTTGAATAGCTGTTAATTGATAAACAAATAGAAAAGAGCTATTATCAGCCTGCTAAATAGCACAATTAGATGGATTCTATAACTGTTTATGTTTGTTGAGATGAAAACATTTAAGATGTGTTATTTTTTGTGTAATTTGAGAAAAATAAAGATTTTCTCAATTTAATATATACATACATAAATCTAACGATTTTTAATTTAAGATAATACATAGAGGAGATTTGTCCTGTGTAATCCAACTAAAATATTTGGGCAATCTTTATTTTGTCAGCGATTCTAATTCCGATTCGCGTCTATCATAATACCAATTAGATATTCCTTGATTAGTATGCTTTAAGCCCTTTTGGAATAAATGTAATGGCTTGAATACATACATATATACACATGCATATATATTATACCTCTGCAATTACATGAACTGCTATAATTTATCCGTTATCTTGATAAATGTCAGATACCACACCCCATAAAAGCTAAAACTAAGTTGCGTTACCGAATTCGGAATTCGAAATTCGGAATGTTGAGCATGGAAAGCTTGTTACGACTTAAATACGATAAAAGGAAACAAAGAGCGAAAGACCCATAAATTTGAAATGAAACAAAAGAACAAGAATTTCGTACATGTGTGTGTGTGTGTGTGTGTGTGTGTGTAGTTCGTGCTTATGCCATAGATCTCTTAAGCCTTCAAATATTTGTACTGCATGTATGTGTGTGTGTGTGTGTATGGATATAGTATATGTATACACACACACACATACACGTACGTAGTTGCTGTGCTCAATTTAGTTTTTATAGATATTTCAAGCACTTTTACATGCCTATTTATTTATATAGATATGTGTACACTGTACATATATATTCATGTATGTATGTATGTATGTATGTATGTATGTATGTATAGAAGAGCACAATTTCGTACGATATAAATGCCTTATTTATCAGCTATTCTTTCTATTATGTATTTCTATATATATGTACATATTTATAAGATATTAAACCGGCAATTTAATTTCCTGTTAGCTTTTCATTTCAACTAACTTAAATAGAATAGAATAGAATGCAGAAAACTGATTTGTATTTAAAACACAATTTACATAAATATCACGTGAAGTTATAATAGAAGCGATTATACTTCATTTATATGCAAAGAGTACTTGAATAGTTCCATGAATATTATTTTCGATTTAGGCTTTAAGCAACTGATAAGAATCATTCGTAGCTCGAAATCACTTTAAACTATGCTTTCTCTCTCTCCCCCTCTCGCTCTCCCCCTCCCTCACTCTTTCTCTCGCTGCGATAAGCATCTAAAACAGTATTTAATTATGCAGTAAATATGTTGTGCATTTTCAATTAATATGAACAACATAATATATGTAATTACGCACACTCACATAATCGTAACTATGTATGTATGTATTTATGTAATTAAAATTGTAATTTGTTTTTGTCTTGCGCTCAGCTTTGCAACAGGCACACAAACACACACACACATACATACATATGTATGTATATGTTTGTATATATAATAAGCTCTCTCCCTCTCTTTCGGTCTGTTTGTCTGTGCCTTTTTCTCATCAAGTTGTATATGGACACGCACATAAACATTGTAACACGCACACACATACACATGCACACACACAAACGCACACACGTGCGCATACTGTTTCTCGCGTTATCTTTAATCTAAACTTGCAACAATGTGAACTGTCAATTTCAAGTAGAATACTTGCATACAGAGTTGCCACCGGGTCGAAAGTTAAAAAACACTTTTTTATACCTCCGCATCCTTTACTCTAACTGGGATATTTTAGAAAGAGTAGAAAGTGAAACAGAAGACTTATCTAATTGGTATAATTTATCGGGAAATTCTTGAAAAAAATAAATATGTTATATTCATATACTATAAATAAATAAATATAATTTTTTAATTGCGCCAATTTTGGAGTGAGGTAACCCTAAAGCTCATAAGATATTTGCCTCTTTTTATAGATTATTATAATTTATAGAGCATTAATAAATAACCAGCACAAAGGCAATATGCAAAAAAAATACATACATATGTACATACATACACACATATGTATATACATATGTACATATCTATATATAAACACAGCTATACATACATATATCAACTTTATGACGAGTCATCAATAGCTTCCACGAATGTATTGAGTATTGATTCTTCGGCAAGGTTTCTTCCGCCAAATCTGTTAATTTGCTTAATAAAGATTTATTGTGAATACAAATTTAACTAGATATTTGCCTAATTTCATTTGCATTTAATAACTGTGTTAGTAACGACCCAAATATCTGCATAAACCAAGTACGAGACCAAGATTTCTTTTAATAAGAATAAATCACAGTTAAATTAAATTAAATTTAATCAACGTTTGCCAGGCACTGCATTTTTTAATTTTTCCCATTTCCTCTTTCTCATCGTGCTCGTAATTAGTTCTCTCAATTTGATAAACATCATATTAATTTTATGCTTCTGCTGAAAGAATATTTGAAAAGTGCCAGCGGGGCCAAAGTTGTGTTGTTCAGTGCCGTTGCCCCCAACCCGTTCTTCACAGTTACCGCTCTCTTTATTCATCTTTCTCTACTTCTCTCCCTGTCTCTCTTTCGCTGTATCCCCATTTATATTTATATATATATGTATGTATGTATGTGTATATTGCTCAACCTCTCTCGCTCTCTAAACAAATGTCAGCCAGTGGGTGGGTTGTGGGAGAGCAATTTAGAGAGCGCCATCATGTTTTTACAACTACAACTACAGTAATTTGTTGACTCGCTGCTTTAACTCCCGCACACACATAAATATAAACACGCGCACACACATATACATACACACATATATACATACACATACACACACACACATGTATATATACATACATACATTATATACCGAGATGGCAACATTGTGGAATGGGGTAAAAGTAGCACAAATTGTGCGCTGTTTTAATTTCTTTGCTCTCCCCCCTTTGGCCAACATCGCTGCTAGCTGCGCGCTCTTTTTTATTTTATTTTTTTAAATTTCTTATTATTGTTGTATATGTGTCTGTATGTGTGTTTATATATAGCTTTTTTTATTTTTCCTGTTATTTTCTATACAATTTTGCCTTTGCCATCTTCGTTCGCTATGCTGTGCGCTAATCGTTCGTATTGGCAGCGCAGTTGCTGTCGCTGTCGCCGCGCTGTCTGCTCATGGTCTCACTCGCGTTGACGTTGACGTCGCCGTCAGCAGCGACGCCGGCGCTGGCTGAGCTAAGCTGAGCGCGCGCGCTCTTGGCGCTCTAATTGCATTAAATTGTTTGGAAAATCATAATCAGTAATTGCATTTAATGACAGTTTTTGAGTGCACGTGTGAGTGTTTGTTCTGTTCAATTTAATTGGAGTAAAACACACACACGCACACACGCACACACGCACACTGACAGTGCATAAATACATAAATATACCGTTGATTTAATTGGGCATTTCATTAATTCAGCCATTTGTTGGAGCACGTGACAACGCTGCAACACATTTCTATTATCTCACTTCGATTTTATTAATTAGTAACAACAACATGCTCCAGTGAGGTGTAAGAGATATTAGAGGCGGCTCTAAGAGTGTACTGAACCTGGAACATGAATGAAGATAGAAAGATAAGAACTAAAGTTATTCAGTTATAACCTAATCAAAGTCGTCTCTTTTTAATGCAACTTGAGGATAAATTCATTATGCAGGAATTATAGAAAACTTCTCATGTTCTTTTGCTTGGGAATTAATTATTTAACTCGCATTTCGATAATGCTGAATAAATATAAATTTATAGTGATCTATCATTTGTGTTTATTTACTTTAAGTATCGTGTTTACGCATAATAAAATGTTTGCGTTTAAGCTTTGCTTAAATAATTAGTTCGTGACTTGAAATATTTATGCAATTTTTATGTTTTTCCTGATATATTTTTATTAAAGGCAAACCATTGTTTTTAATAACATAATGATAACAATAATTTTAAACAAATTATAATAATAATAGTAGTAAAGAATAATAATAAAAATAAAAAACAATTATAAAATTAATAAATATAATAACAATACTAATAACAAGTAAGAAAACTCTAGTCGGTAGTGCCCGATTAGGACATCCCCTGTACCCCGTTCGATCTACGTTTTAAAATATATTCGATTATGTATTTGTTGAAGCAGATAAAATGCAAACTTGTAAAATTAAATTATAAAAAAAAAAACAACTTCTTTTGGAGCCGGTCTCCAAATTATAACAAAAATCAAAATTGTATAAAATACATTTGAATCTAAATACGAAATTTAGAGACTTTAGCTCTAAAGATGTACGACATATAATTTAATAACTTGATTTCGATAGGATTTTTAATCGATTACAATAAAGTAGAAAGTTAGTTAGTTATCGATTTTTTAAAACAAACTCGATCTGCACGTGCTATACATGGACCCAAGTCAAGTCTTTAGCTCTTATAGGTTCTGAGATCGACGCGTTCACACATACGGACAGACGGACAGATGGGCAGGGCTAAATCGACTCAGATCGTCGCCTTGATGGGGTCTGCCACGCCTTTTTCTGCCTGTTACATACATTTTAACAAAACCATTATACCCTGTTTTCCCATTTTAATGGGTTCAGGGTATCATAACAATAATTTAAATGAATAATAAATAATATAAGACAAAGGTAATCTGCTTTTTCTTGAGCTGTCTCCCTCCTTGGAGCTGGGCCTTACCCCGCATTAACCTTCAAGGCAGATCTCTTCTATGTGCTCTTACTGAGCATTGTCTTCTACGTCCAGGTCCCACTTTTCCGTTGCAATATGCGAAGTCACAGACTAAGCATCTTTATCTTTACTTTGCTCCATTATGGTCTTTCTCTAGTAATATTAATAATAAAAATAATAATAATAATAATAATAGTGATACCCAGAATATTATAATAATAATTCAGAATATCTCCTAGTCTCGCACCTTCGACTCGTGCATTCATTCGTTGTTGTATCTTTGCCTAGCCAAAACTGTTTATTCTAGTCTGAGTTTTACCCCATTTTTAATGACATTCACTTCATTGTTTGTCTTGCAGGTGGATCAGTCAGTGAATCTGCTGGATAGTTTGAATGCGGTGTCGCGGTGCGATGCAATCACATTTCTGCTGCAAACGCTTAAGTGCAAATATCCAGAGGCCTGCGACAGAGTCGTCAGGAATCTGTTCAGTCACAATCCCAATGACAATGGCGGCGGGTCGAAACTGCCGGAGGCAGCGCAGCTAGCGAAGAGCGAGCAGTTGCAGCTGCTGCTTACCCCCAAGAAGGAGAAGACGGAGCCGGAGCCGGAGCCGGAGTTGGTTGCGAAAATCAAACGTGAGAGCGAAGATGAGGCAGCCGCGATCGATTTGAATCAAAACTTTGAGAAGATCCTCTGCAAGGAGGATTACATGTGCCTCGACGAGGAGGATGACTTCCTCGATGATGATGCCGATGATGCCGAGAACTCTTCTTCCATGAGCAAGCGCCTGCACTATCACCGCACAAACAGCGCCTGTGCCAGCAACAATGTGGATGCGCTTACCGGCGTCGGTCCACTACTCCTCTCCAGCGATCCCCTCGATCTGATACAGACGGCAGCAGTGGCTAGCGGGCTGGTGAAGCGCAAGTATGCGGCGACATTCGATGAGGAGGCAGAGGAGGACGATGACGACGCTGGCGAAAACTATGAAAACGGAAGCAATAGAAGCAGCAACTGCGACGAGCTCCTGCTGCTGCGCCGACAACAGAAGCTCATTCGTTGCCCCACGTCGTTGGTGAAGCGGAAACGCAGCAACAACAGCCTAGTGGAGGTGACGGCGCCAGTCGCCACGCGCTCCCGACTGGGCGAGGGCTACGTGTTCCACGAGGACAGCAAGTACACGCTGCGGTTCCACCACAGCAGTGGGGAGTTCAGTGAACGAGCTTTCAAGGCGCAATTTCGGGTGCTGCTTCGCCTGGCGCTAAGCCAGCATCATAAGCCCTTCCTTAAGCAATTCTACGACAACTTTGTGATCACTGGCCGGCTGCTGGGCACCACGCCCTCAACACGTGTGCTAAAGGAGCTGCGTGAGCAGCGGCTGGACGAGTGGCGTCGACAGCGCGAGCGGCGGCAGCAGCAGCTGGCCAAGGCAGCTGCCGCCACCGCTGCTGCGGCTGCTGCTGCTGAGAGATTGCTGGGAGAGGAGCAGGAGCAGGAACAGGAACAGGAGCTGGAACTGGATCTGGAGCTGGAGCAACAGCTCGAGCATGAGCACGAGCAAGCGCAAAGCCAGCAACTGGAGCAACAACTCGAAGTGCCGCTACAGCTGGAGAACCAAGAGCAACATCAGCTCAGATCCATTTCATTTGGCGACTCTGAGCTGGAGTCGGAAACCGAATCGCAGCTGTCGTCGGCTGCCCAGGAGATTATGAAGTTCGAGGAGTTCATTGACGAGGGTGTAGGCGCAGGTCGTCTCATCGATGGGCTAGAAATGGAGCCGGAAATAGACGAGATGCTGGCTGGTGCCGGCAGTGGATTGGGCAGCAGCGTGGCTGGCACCGGCAGCGGGAACAGCAACAGCAACAGCAGTGCCGTACATGACAATGGCATCGCCTCCCTTCTCATGGACTCCAGTCATGGCACGCAGCTTCATGCGCATCATCTGTAAGTTAATCAAAGCAAATCAATCAAAGATGCATTAATTAAATCTGTTTCCATGGCAGCAACAGCAGCAGCAGCAGCAGTGTGAATCTTGGAATCAATGGCCTTACATCGTCGAGCAATATCATCAACAACAACATCAACTGTAGCAAGAGCAACAACAATGCGCTGGCCCAGCAGTTGGGACCGGAGCATTGCGGCAAACAGGCAGTGTCACAGGTCCAGGGGCAGGGGCAGGCGCCGATGCAGTCCCAGCATTTGGCTATGCCCATGAGAACTGGCTATGGCCTTGAGGGCGTTGCCATGTCAGCGACTAAACAGTTGATGTCTGGCAGTGAGATTCAGCTGCAGAACGAGAGCCAGAACCAGAACCAGAATCAGAATCCGAATCACTATAATTCAAGCAATAATCCCCTCTCCATGCCGCCCATCATCGAGCAGATGATGCAAATGCAAATGCAGCAACAGCAGAGCCCCTTTCCACAGCATCAGCATGCGCAATTGATGAACAATCGGCCGTCGCATCTTCATCCGCACCAGCAGCAGTCGCATTCGCAGCCAACGCATCTGACGCCAACTGGCGTCGGCTCGCAGCTGAACTCCTCACTGGAACTGGACGACAACGAACTGTCCGGCGAGGAGGAGGACGATGAGCTGGACAATGAGATGGACGAGATGGACGCTGCCAAGCAGCAGCTCATCGATGGCGGCAGCAGCAGCAGCACCTCGCTGCAGGCACCGCCCTCCCAAATGGGCGGCAGCCAAACGCCGGGCAGTAAAAAGGACAAACCCAGCTACAATTGCCTGCTGTGCCCAAAGTCGTATAGGAAACGCAAGTCTCTGCTGGATCATTACAAGCTGCATCCCGGTTACTGTCACGACTGTGGCCAGCCCAACGGCAACACACTGGAGGTGCGCCAGCATCAGAGCTTCGTTTCGTATGCCAAATCAATATTAATCCGTTTAATGTAATTTCAGGAAATTATTCAGCATAATCGCACGATGCACGTGAAGGAGTTTCCGTTTGTATGCGAAACCTGCGGCGAATCCTACTCACGCCGGCAGCAGTTCCATGCGCACGTCGAGTCCCACAAGAAGGATTTCAAAAGTGAGTCGGCGTGAATGTAAATTTCACCAAGGCCAGCGGTGTCTTCATATTATTTTATTATATATTTATATTTATATTGTAAAAGATCACTTAAATGTTAAGCTAATGTCGCTTCTTGATCGTCTGTTGCAGTCTTTCCGTGCGGCGAGTGCGGCTTGAAGCTGTCGCAGAAGAAGATGCAGCAGCACTTTGAAGATACTGGCCACAAGGCCGATGGTGCCATCTGTGAGGTGTGCGGCGCCGAGTTCCCCTCCAAGAACGCTCTATATCAACACATAATACGCGTGCATAAGCGAGACAATTTCTTTGAGTGCCACATTTGCCATAACCGCTTCACGCTCAAGGCCAACCTGGAGCGGCACGTGCAGCTGCACACTGAGGTGAAGCGCACCTATGTGTGCGACCTGTGCGGTTCCTCCTACTTTACATATCCTGCGCTCAAGGAGCACTACAGCAACGCCCACGTCGATGTCTCCGAGTGCAAGTGCACGCTGTGCGGCAAACGTTTTGGCTCTGCCAAATCTCTGCAGCGCCATTTGCCATCGCACTCGGAGGAGCGACCGCACTGCTGCAACCACTGCGATCAGGTAGAATTAACACACACATATATAAGTTGTGTGTGAGTGTAGACTAAAGTCAAATTGTGTATTCTACAGACCTTCAAGTGGAAAACACATTTGGTGCGCCACAAGCAGACAATGCATGGAAATCAGCCGCCGCCGCCCAAGAAGGGCAAACAGCGCTTCCCCAAAGCTAGCGAAGAAGGTAAGTGCTTGATTGATCCATTGACAGGTGAAACGTATTCATGGGCTTCTACTTTTAGATATGGCTTCGCTGCCTGATATGCCAGGACCGCCGCCGGTGAAGGCAAGCAAAAAGTCAGCGGTCAGCAAGGCCAAGTCACAGGCAGGTGTTGCCGCAGTGCAACAGCAACAACAACAACAACAACAACAGCAGCTGCAGCAGGGCGCTGGCAAGGTGGTTAGTGCGGGTGCCACGCCCACACCGCCACCACCATTGTCCACGACGCCGGGCTGCTCGCAGCAGGAGCAATTCAATGCCATTGTGAGCAGCAACAGTTCGCAGTCTTCAACGGCATCCACGTCGCAGCACTCGGTCTCCACGAGCGAATCTCAGCAGAATTCCATGTACAATCAGAGCTTTAGTGCGGACAAGTTGCAGCAGCAACAACAGCAACAACAGCAGCAGCAACAGCAGCCGCCGCCAACGCAACAGCAACAAGCGTTGCATCAACATCAACAGCATGCGGCAGCGACGCCGCCGCCAACGCAGCAGCAAGCGGTGCCACCGCCCCAGCAGCAGGCGCAACCGCATCATCGCCATACGCCTCACACGCCTCATACGCCTCATACGCCAAACAATACAACGCCGGAGATGCATATGCAGCGAATGAACAGTTTCGGTGGCCCGGAGAGCCAGTTTCACTTCGAGCCCACTGGCAATCCGGCTGGTGGCTATCAACACCAGTTGATAAACCAATATCAACAACAACCGCAGCAACCACAGGTGCCGCCGCAGCAGCAACAACAACAGCAGCAGCAGCATATGCGTAGCCATACGCCTCAGAGCCCACATCCGCATTCGCATCCACATCCACTCCAAGCACAGCAGATGCAACAGCAACAACAGCAGCAGCAACATTTCACCTCTCCGCACCACATGCCCCCCATGCACCACCAGCACCAGCTGATTCTACAACAACATCGTCACACCCATTCGCCACAGCATCAGCATTCGCGCTTGCAGTCACCGCAGCCACAGCCATCGCCATCAGCCGCTGCGTCTGCAACACAGCAGCAGTTTATGCAGCAACAACAGCAACAGGCAACTGAATCCTGGGGCAACATGGGCTTTGGCGGTCCTCCAAACAGTCAGCCAGTCGAGCTCAAGGACAACAAGTTCTACATTGTCGACTCAACTGAGTTTCTCGGGCTTCCAATGGGTGTTGGTGCTCCAGCGCCATCTGCTCAGCAGCAGCAAGCAGCCGTCAACAAGCCGCAGCAGCAGCAGCAACAACAACAGCCACCACCACAGCAGCAGCAGCAGCAGCAACCACAAGACCCAGCATTGGCGGGCGACTTATTGGGCTTCCAGCATATGTGGCCACAGCAAGTGCAGCCACAGCAGCAGCAGCAACAGCAGCAGCAACAACAACAACAGCAACCGCCGACGCCGCAGCCGCAGTCGAATCAAATTGGCCCGGGAGATCCTCACAATTACAACAACATTGGCAGTATTCTCACGAATCTCATCGACACGAATCCCACGCCTTTGGAGTACAACTTTGATCTGATGCAACAGCAGCCGCCTCAGCAGCAGCAGCAGCAGCAACCACAACAGCCGCAACAACAGCAACAGCAGCAGCCGCCGCAGCAGCAACATCACAATGCTGGCGGCGCCTATGGCGGCGGTCTAATGCGGCATGCGGGCCCTGGCAACGTTTACGGAGGCGGCGTCTCCTACGAGCAGCATCACAACCACAGCGCGCTCAGCGAGCAGCTGGTCAACGATCAGCAGAAGCACAACAGCTTTCAGCCATACCATGGCCATGGGCATCCACATGGTCTGCAGCAGCCGCTGCACTCGCTGGCGGGCGCCGCGCACTTGTTGCCACCGCCGCCGCCGCATGGCAGCGTCTATGAGCGGACAGCACCGCCAGTGGGTGTCGGTGTGGGCGTGGGCGTGGGCGTAGGTGTGGGCTATCCGATGCTGGGCGACGATTCAAAGTCTGTGCTGCCGCCGATCAATGACTATATGCATCATATGCAGCAACAGCCCGATCTAATCTACTATCCAGTGAAGAACGATTGACAACCAAAGTAGCCGGCGCTGGGTGGTGTGCCAGTGCCACTGCCAGTGCACCACCAGCCCCACCACTACGCGCATAATCATAACCATAATCATAATCATAATCACACGCACTGGTGGCCAGCATCAGCAGCAACTTTAAACGCCAAGAGAGGCGATGTTTTTCATTGAAAAGCATTAACATTTGTTTAGTCTGTACGTGCAGAGCGTGGCGAGATCACTCCGATTCGCAATGCTTGTGTAGATAACACACAGATGATTCTATCTAGATAAGGGTTTAACAGCAGCAAAACTATACACACTGGAATGTTATGAAATGTTATGTTGTTGGGCCTTGCCGATGCCGATGCCGATGCTCAGTATAACTAATCCGACCGACGCTATCAGAGATGAAATAAAAACAAACAAACACACACAACACACACCACATACCACACACACACACCGACAACAACATCAAGATAAAATCAAATATAATTGAAGGAAGATTAGGAAGAACATGACTACAGACATATAAATACATATATACATAGTAGCGAGTAAGGCAAACAACAAACAAAGAGAAATAAACACTATAAATATTTACGTAAAAGATGTAATATGTAGCCTGTAAGGATGTATCAACAACAATAACAACAGACCACAACAGGAACAGCAACAGCAACAGCAACAGCAACAAGATGAACAGAAACAACAAACTTCGAACAAATTTTTGCAACATAATTTATGCTTATTTAACTTAAATGAGAACACAAATACGTACGTTAATATAAAATCAAAGCAACCTTAAATATGTATATATATCTATATATATATATATGCATACAAGTCGCAGAACCTTAATAAAGCAAGATTGTAGATTTATTTGAAAGAGTTAGTGCTTGGGGCCTGCATCACAATAAGGATACGCCAAATCCGAGAAGCAGACAACAGAAAACAGAAAGTTGTTCAAACCATATCATGAGGCCCTTTGCCGTCAACTAATTATATATTATACAAATATATATATATACATATATATATATATGTATATTTTAATTTCGATAGTGCTTGTTATTTTCTATTTAGTTGAAAAATCAATGATTATATATATACACACACATATATATACATAGCTATATACATACATACATTTATAACATGCAAATATATTTGATTTTATTTACATGACCTAAAATGCCGATTGAGCCCACATTTTTTGTTAGATTAGTGCCTAAGTCTAGTTGGTATCATGTATGTACTATATCCATTTTGTGGCTTTTTACACCCAAAACTTGTGTAATTAATTCATTAATTACTTAATATGAATGAAACCCGTCTGTCGTCACCATGTTGATCAACATCTGTATAAATCGTAAGCCTCACCATCCCCACAAATCTCCTTACTAAAACTAAAAACAAAACAACCCAAAAAACATGTTTATTTGGTATGTATGTATTTCCTTAACCACACAGCCCCACACCCCCGCCCCCTATTCAGACCCCTCCCCTTTAAGTTAATCATATTAGTTTATAGCGTTGTTCGTTTGTTTACAAATTGTGTATGCAATTCAGCTAAGAAGCAAACATTACATAAGTGAAAGTTTAAAACAATACAAGTGTAAGGCTACTTTTATGAACAAACAACAAACAACAAACAAGCAACCAACAACAACTACATTAAAAATTAGATTTGTATTCTGGATACAAAAATAAGCAAACAAACAAAAACAAAAAGAAACAAAACAAACAAAAAAAAAAACAAATAAAACAAAAACAAATTAAAACACACAAAAATATAAATAAAATTTGTATATTTAATAAAAATAGCAAAATAAAAATAAATAAAATTCTTTTAAAAAAATATTTATAAAATATTATAATTTTTATTTGATTAATATATACATATATCTAGATCTGGTAGAGAATCTGTCTACATAAGTCCCAAGGATGCTAATCTACATTTATTTAAATCTTTGTGTATTGAAAGCTGCGAACACTTTTCTTCCTGGAAATGTATTATCTATCAGTTGTCTATACATATACAGCTCTGGTCATTAAAATAGTAGTGCAACTGAATTGTTGCAGAGCAAACTTTTGTGATAAACAAATATGTTTATCACATAATTTTGATGTCCAAGATTTCAGTTGCACTACTATTTTTATGACCAGAGCTGTATGTTCATAGACAATCGCCTACATATCAGACTGTGATCTGTCTCGTAGCTCGAGAACACAACTGAGGTTGATAGATAATCGTCTAGATAGAAGTCTGTATTTTTTTAAAGATTTTTACAGATATATTGTATAAAGACAAAGTTTCTTCAACGATCTAAATTACAAAATTCATTTTTCAACAATTTATTTGCACTTTTCCAAAAATATATATTCACTATTCAAAACAATATAGAAACACTTATCTAATTTACGCCGCCAATAAGATTCACGATGCGATTCTTGTAACGCTTGGAAATATCCTTTTCAATATAGGATTGTAGGGCTCGGGTCTGTGCAATCAGCTCGTCTAAAACAGGATTCAATTGTTGCCGCTGCTCGCGCAGCTCGACGGCGCGCTGTTTCAGCAGCTCGCGAGTTGTGCGCAGTTTTTCCACAGCTTTTGTCATCTGCTGCAGTTTACTGGTGAGCAAGTCGGCATATTTTGGTGAATGCTTCAGTTGGAATAGATGGCGCGTCTGTTCATCTGAGGTCTTTTGTATGATCTTCTCGACATCGTTCAATATTTTGCTAATGCTCTCGCTGTCGTGTGTCGAAATGTTGTCCATCAGTGAGAACATAATGTTGCTGGACGAATCCAAGTGGTTCAGCTCATAGAGACGCATACGCAAAAAGGCCTCCAGCTCGTGGATTTCGTCCAGAAAACGATCCCGATAGTTGGGCGAGTCTAGCAGCGTGTACGCCTGATCACCTGCAATATGTAAGATTTATAGAATATGATTCGAATGGAACATTCTCAGAGTAGACCTTTAGCTGTGCCACCATCCATGCCGGTGCCCTCAACAACAATGCCATACTCCTCGACAGGTATATCGAAGTTGATCTCAACGGCATCTGTTGGCGCACTTTCAATGCCCCAATCTATGTTGCCGCCATCGGTCTCCTGAAAGTCCCCATAGTCGATGATTTCTGCTGAGACTGTTGAGGATGTTCCTCCATTATCATCAGTGCCAAAGTCAATTTCATTGCCATCGGTTTCTTTACTCGAATTCGAGCCGCCAAAGTTGAGACGCAGCTCCGGTTCCTCAACAGCCAGAGGAGCTTCTTTGTGAATGTACTGATACACTGTAGTGTTGCCGTGCTCCACCAAATGGCGCAGTATGGGCAAGCATTGCTTCTGTCCACTAAATTGAGCATATAAATCTATGCCAGCTTCCACTCTGCCAATGTCCTGCAAGGACTTGGCGTACAGATCTGGCAGACCTGCCAGCACTTCAATAAACTCAGAATGCAAGTTCTCGCCCTTAACACCCAACTGTTCCAGCAAGGCGGCATGCTCTGAGAGCAGCTGCGCCTCTGGCTTATTGAGGTCGTGGGCACGCTTCAAGGACTCATCAGTTTGTTGCTCCAGCTTGATCATTTGCTTTCGCACTCCAGGAATTTCATAGTTTACATTGCGCACAAATATTTGCGCAGTCTCCGCTAGGTACGTGGCGTTCTTCTCATACAGACGGCAAACTTCCTGCCAGTCTTTCATGCGCTGACTGCCATAGGTGCCGAAGACGCTTTTGGTATCCTTTTCAGTTTGCTTGAGTATTTCGATGATTTCCTTGACATGCAAATAGTTTATATCTGTAATAAAGCAAGGGCCCTCAATTATAAGTATAAATGGACAGTATTTGTACACCTACTTGAACCAGACAACAATTTGATCAACTGATCATTGGCGGGCATGTCATGCAGAGCATTGCTGATCTTTGAGTGTATGTCCTTGATCGCAGACTGTATATTTTTCGGAACAATACGTCTGCTTATAAGCCAATCCTGAAGCTTCAACGTGTGAATGTCAATTGGTATTTCCGATTCCTGATATGCAAACACAAATTCGATTAATCATTCATTTTTAAGTAGCACACTTTAAATTGCTTTAAATATAATGATTATTTATTTGGCAAAACAATTTAATAAACTTACATTCATTTTAATGTTGTTGACGTAGCTGTTTGTGTTAAGAGTTATTAGTGCTGGAAGATTGTGCACGATAGTTCGATTGTCATATCGAGTATTGATAAGCTACGTCTATCGATTGGCGGAAATACCTCATATATGATTTTTTTTTTAAATTAGTTATAAATAAAAAACATTTACTTTATTAACACTCAGGGAATGCCGCCTAGGCATTATTACAGGGAAATGTGTTAAAAAGTAAGGCAAATGTTTAAATTAAGCTTCGCGGGCTATGTGTTTTGAGTAAACATTTTTGAATATTGCTGAAGGAATTCGGCTAGTCGACAATCTAACGCCGACATTCCGGATGCGCAACACCACAAACCATATTATTATAAATACTTACACGTATTTTACACGTAAACAAAATAAAAGAGTCGATATTTTAAAACTATCGATTGGCAATGAAGGACCTTGTTGATGTGGTTGGCAACACTATTGAATCAGTTGATAAAAATTTAAAGCAAGATTTGAGCTTCTGAATACTTCCAGCTGACAAAAATACAATTTAGTTTTTAAAAATAAGATGCATTAATAATGGAAATAAAATACTGCTAATAAAGTAATTGTTTCTAGTTTAAGGTATTTCCAAATTCGCACTCTGCAAAAAAAACATAAACAGGTTAAATTTTCACTTTGTATTTCACTATTTCGTTTTATTACATTTGTATTCATTGGTTCTTTAAACATTTATATATACATACATACATACATACATACACTCAAGAAAAGTATATGTACAACAGGATAGGGAAAGTCTGCTAACTCTTTTAAAACACATTCGAAATATTCGGAATGGCGAACGTTTCGGTATCTTCTCTGAACATTTGCGAGACTTGAGCACTGGGCAGCACCTTTTGGGAGCTGCCCGTTTTGGTCTTACGCCAGTGATCCCATTCATTGGGATGCATTCGCTTTTTATGCGAGTGCATATTGGCGTTTGAGTTGAATGTTCGCGGACAAAACGGGCATTTATACAAGGGTTCTCCAGTGTGCTGAGCCATGTGCTCCTGCAATTTAAATATTATTTAAAATTTGTACGCAAATATAGAAATTTGATATTACGAACCCTAAGGCTAATATCTTTTTTAAAGGTTTTGCCGCACTGCTCGCAGGTGTAGATTGTGTTTGAGTGCGAATAGCGCTTGTGTCCAATGAGAGCGCGCGAGTTCTTGCAGCTCTTGCCGCACTCGGAGCAGATGAACGTTTTACCCTCATCGTTGTGGCGCCTCAAATGATGCTTCAAGTTATCCTCATCCTTGAGCCAGCTCTCGCAGTCGGGCCGCGGGCACTTGATACGCGGTCCGCTTTCCTCGAAATGCAGCCGAACGTGCTTCTCGAAGACAGCCTTATCCTTGATCTCTTTGCCGCACACATGGCACACATTCGCTGCCTTGCGGTGCTGCATGCTTATGTGCACCTGCATGTTGTATTCGGTGGCAAAGCTAGCAACATGATTGATATACTAATAATAAGTTGATAAAGGAAATAAATGATCAATTCAGACGTACGCATTATGTTTGGGGCACTCGGGGCAGATGAACTTTCGCTCGTTGGCTGGCACATGGGATCCCTTGTGCAACTCGAGGAGATTGCGCCGTGAGAACCGCTTGCCGCACTCTTCGCACTGAAAGTCGCATTCCTCGTCTGGCACATGGTGCACCAGCCAATGGGCGCGTAGCACGCTCGAATTGGCAAACACCTTGCCGCAGTCGTTGCACCTGTAAAAGTTCACCCAGAGTACGATACAGAAATATGTTTGTTACAATCTCTGCTATATGGATTCATTTACTTGATATAATCCGGATTCTCGTGCCGCCTCGCATGCTCGACTATTAGGCAGCGCTTGTTCAGCTTCCGGCCGCAGCATTTGACATAGGGCCGCTCGTCTGGATGCTTGTCTTTGAAATGGTCTCGAATGCCGTCGAAATCATCCGCCAGAAAGATGCACAGCTCACAGCCCATGACAACATAGCGTTTTATCAAGTCTTCGTCCTCTTTGCAGAATGGTGGCCACTGCTGCTTCTTGAAGGTCCGCTTTGCGGTTGTCTTGCGCTTCTCATGGCCTTTGGACTGCGCTGACCTCTTCTCTTTGGCTCTTCGCTCCTTATCAATCGCTTCGGTATCACGTTTTCGCTTTCGACCACTTCGTGTGACAATAATGTCCACATCGTCCAGTTGGTTCATGAATTCGTCGGGCGTGAGTCTTTCCAGTTTGATGTCCGGCTTGCTGTCTGTTTCAACATGCACATACGTTGACATCTCCAGGTCTAATTCATCTAAGGGATTTATGTTAACCTGTGTGCTCATGCAATCATTATTTGTGTCCCCATCCACTGTCAGCTCTTCGGCCGGCATCATCACTTCCTCTGGCCACGACGTGCTCAGCATGTCCGGATCAGGATCCTGTTTGAATTTCGGGGCATTGGCGAAAATAACCTGAGCCTCTTGTATCGATACATAGAACTGATGGAACTCAGACACCTGTGTCCAGCACACATTGCACACGACTTTTGATATTGCATCGTTCGGTAGGACCTGAAACAGAGAAGCCAATGTACATATATGCACACTTATCGGAATATGAATAATCTATTTGCCTTACCTCAAACCAGAAGTGCTGTCGTAGGACTTCCGCAACATTTGGGACGTTACCTGCGACACCTGCATCACCTGCTTCGCTGCTAAAGATTTGGAGGCACATCTGGGAACCACAACCACGCAAGCAAAGCCTACAAATTTGTGGTTCCATTTTGACAGCTCCCTGTAAGGCTCTTCACGCTGCGCCAAGCGATTGAGATCTGTCTGCGTGCACTGGCAGTAAGCGACCACAGTCTATTTTGTTGTACAAAATTTATTAAGCTAATTGCGATTAGGGATGTTGATTTCGTATTCGTATTCGTATTTATCGATATTTGGCATGACTGTCTGGCGATACACACTATAACGATAGTTTTTTGTAAATAATTATAATTTAAACAATTTGTAAAATCATAATATGTAATTTAACCATAATTGACATTAAAATCTATTATTTAAATTTATATCAATTTATTTTTGGTCAAAAATTAAGCTGACTGTAAGTATTAAATTAATACTAATACTATTAATAGTATTAATACTATTTAATTAAATAATTACTCACATAATTATTATTGCAAAAGTTTTACACATGTTTTAGATATTTCCTCCGTTATATTAGTAAATCAACATTTGAAATTTATTCTAGCAACAGACTAACCATCGGCTTGTGCATGACATCCATGTTTCAAAATCTCTAGCTGCCAACTTTGTTATCGATGAACATTTAGAATTGATATCGATTCAATCAGTCAAAAGAAGAAAAATTGATTCATAAAAAACGAATAATAGCGTTAATGGTAGAAAATAAAAGGAGATTTTAACAGAATGAAGGTAAAAATAATACCAAAGGTGTTTCCAAGTATTCTACGGTTCTTTTGTTTTAGCGCATCAGCGAAAAAAAGCTCGAGGCCTTCACGGTCGGTACATTTTCCAAGCGGCAATTGGTGAGTTCTCAGAACAACTTTGTGTGACTTTTATTAATTACTTATTGTTGCAGTCGAAAAAAGAGTTGGAGGAACAGAAAAAGAAGGAAGATGAGGCGGCAGCGGCACATGTGAGTCAATTAGCAATGTATACTGGAAGCATCCTGTAATTGTCTTGTTTCTACTCAGGCGTTCAAAGAGTTTGTTGAGACGTTTCAAGAAGCGCCAACGGCCTCATCAAAAGTGTGGGTAAAGGCGGGCACATACGATGCGGGCTCCAGGCGAGAGGACAAAACGGAGAAGGGCAAGCTGTACAAGCCGGGATCTAAGCTGGTTGAGAAGAGTGCCTCTGAAAAGGCAGAGGATTACGCCAAACTTCTGGCATCTGATCTTAAAAAGGATCCAACACCTCTGAAGAAGAAGAATCAGGAGAAGAAAAAGAGCAATTTAGAACTGTTCAAGGAGGAATTGAGACAGTAAGATGAAAGAAAATCGAATTAAGAACTTTGTAAATGCCTCCTTTATTTCTTTTTTAGGATACAAGAAGAGCGCGAGGAGCGGCACAAGTACAAGCATATGGCGGTGGTGAGTGCTCCAGTGTCACAGCAGCCCCAGCAACAGCAACAAGCCCCGAGCAGCTCTCAGTCCCAGTCGACCAATGCTCGAGATGCGGGAGGTTCCTTTGACACCGGCGATCCGAATACAACGAATCTCTATTTGGGCAACTTGAATCCAAAGATATCCGAACAACAGCTAATGGAAATATTTGGTCGCTATGGTCCACTGGCCAGCATTAAGATCATGTGGCCACGCTCTGAGGAAGAGAAGCAGCGTGGGCGCAATTGTGGATTTGTAGCGTACATGAGTCGCAAAGACGCTGAGCGCGCGCTGCGCACTCTGAATGGGCGTTACATAATGGGCTATGAAATGCGCCTGGGCTGGGGCAAGACAGTGCCCATTATGAATACACCGATCTTTGCACCGCAGGCTCTGCTAGAGCTCACGTTGCCGCCACCACCCTCGGGGCTGCCTTTCAATGCTCAGCCGCCGCCTAGCGAGGCGAACACATTGCCCAAGAAGAACTACAAGGACTATGACACCATTGAGGACAAGGAGAACATGGAGAGAGTAAGTGACCCACTCGGTCCACCAATGTAAGCAAATACTAATAATAATTTCTTAAATTAAAGGTTCTAAGCAAGTCTGTTGTAAAAGTCTTTATACCAACCGAGAAGTATGTTTCCACAAAAACTATATAATTGGTTCTGAATATATTTTATAGTATTTTCTGAATTTTAGATCTGTACTGAATATTATACATCGCATGATCGAGTTTGTAATACGCGAGGGACCTATGTTCGAAGCCTTGATTATGAGCCGAGAAATGGAAAATCCGCTCTTTTCGTTTCTCTTTGACAACGAGAGTCCGGCGCACATTTACTATCGCTGGAAGCTGTACTCCCTGTTGCAGGGCGACACGCCGAGCGAGTGGCGAGAGCAACAGTTTCGCATGTTCAAGGATGGTCCAGTGTGGAAGCCTCCTGTGGCTAATTTCTACACGCAAGGCATGCCCGATGAGCTGGTTGTTGATCCAGATGCACCCGTCGTGCACAAAGGTGCATTATCGAACGCGTAAGTACTGTTATTTTGTAATTAATCCAAATGCTTTATTCATAATTCGCATCTTATTACGCAGACAACGTGATCGCCTCGAAGATCTAATTCGCCATTTAACACCAGAGCGTGCACGAATCGGAGATGCGATGATATTTTGCATTGAACATGCTGATGCAGCTGACGAGATCTGCGAGTGCATCGCCGAATCCTTGGCAAACCAAAAGACCCCGGCTTCAAAGAAGATTGCACGACTCTATCTTGTCTCCGATATATTGCACAACTGCACGGTGAAGGTGTCGAATGCATCCTTCTTTCGCAAATCGTAAGTTAATGTTAATGTTCATAAGGATATTCCCATTGCCCTGACTGATTGGCTTGCTTACAGCGTGGAAAAGCAATTGTTGGACATTTTTGAGAGTCTTCACACCTATTATTTGGCTATAGAGAGTCGACTGAAGGCGGAGGGCTTCAAAACGAGAGTGTGCAATGTCATACGCACCTGGGAGGAGTGGACAATTTACCCAAAGGATTTCCTATCACAATTGCACGCCATATTCCTCGGCCGACAGGTATCTGTCTATATGCATTTATTGTTGAAATAAGATTATTAACAGCACAAAAATAGTTTCCATTGCAGTCCAGTTCACCAGCCCAAGCAGAAGAATCGCGCTCCGAAGAGGCACTGGATGAGGACATTGACGGCGCGCCACTCTCAGGCGAAGAAAAAGACGACGAGGACTTGGATGGTGTACCGCTCGATGGTGCTGCTCTGCTAAAGAGCGCTCTGAAGCTCGTTCTACCGGAAGCAGCGGTAGCTGCGCAACAACGGGACACACCCAAGCGGGAACAGTATCACGACGAAATCGATGGCGTTCCCTGTAAGTCTTTGTGCAATGGTCTATGGCTTGGCGTATATAATGATAATTATAATAATTTCAGTGGATGATGATTTGGATGGGGTGCCAATGGAGCAATTGCATAAATCGTTTGACACAAAGTCGCAAGCCAAACTGCCCGGCTTTATACCATCCAAGTGGGAAACGGTGGATCCACAGCAAGTGGAGGCGCAGGCCATAACCACTAGCAAATGGGATACCCTCGATCCACCAGATCCACCAAAATTCTTCAGCTCGGAAGAGGAAAGCGATGAGGACAGCTCTCAGAAATTCAACGATGAGAAGCGCCAAAAGCTGCGCGAAATCGAGGTCAAAGTCGTGCAGTATCAAGACGAACTGGAGTCGGGCAAGAGACGCCTGGAACCTGGCTGTTCACTTACCGAACAGGTTGAATACTATCGAAAGCGTTTGCTCAAGCGGGTGCGTCATCTAAGAAGACTTCTGGCATGCCTAAACTTAACTATTCTCACTTGTCTAACTAATATGTTCATCCATAGAATTCTCCCACGGATTCTGTAGACTCGCCGCTGAGCTACATACACGCAAAATCGAAAAGCTTGCAGCGCAGTGAGAGTCCTGATCCCAGGCACGCACTTAGCTCTTACTACAGCAGCAACTCTCGCTCTAGCCCCAACCTACGCACCAGCCGCAAGCGATCCCATTCACCACTGAGCGGAGGCGAGAGCAGTCGCAGTTCCAGATCGGCCAAGCGCAATCGCTCGCGTAGCCAATCGGACTCGCCCAAGCGCTATTCGGAGCGTTCAGCTCGCGCATCACGGAGATCCCCGTCGCCAGCGTCTTCATCCTATAGCTCACGCTCGAACCGACGCAGTGTATCGCCGGGGCGTCATCGGCTGGACAAGCACAAGCACAAGCATCGTCATTAAAGTGTTTGCAGACTTATTTGTAATTAAATTTTCATATATTCAGTAATTCAATTGGCAGCCAAAGTACTTTTTTTTGATAAGTGCAAATAAATAAATCGTATGGGAATGGCGAGTAGGTTGCGAATGGCCAGTTCTGGATGACCATGATGATGTGGTAGGATTAGTTGCCCTTGAGGTATGCCTCATGCTTATAGACCTCGATGACGTCTTCGATGATTTCCCACTGATTCTCTCTGGTGAAGTCCTTGACCAGTGGCTTGTACCACATGGAAGCCTCGTCCGACTCGTCCGTGAGCGGCACCTGCACACCATAGGTTTGCAGTGCCAGGGATAGACAACCGATGGCCACGTGGCTGGGCTTGTACTTCAATATGTTCGAGCTGTGATGGAAGTCCTGTAGGTAGGAAGCGGCTGTCTTGGCAATCGGCACGGAGTTCCACACATCTGTGCCCACCCAATCCTGCAGTGTCTTCATGTAGTACAGCAAGTACTGCACGGTCGGCAAAAAGAGAAAGCGCATGCTTTAGTTGCTGTCTCAATATAGGACTCGATGCTTACCTTGTGTGCCAGCTCAATGTTTAGATCAAAGCTGAGGGTACGTGTTATCAGGAGCTCGGCCTGGACAATGGCATCGCGCATGGCCCAGTACTCGTCGTTCAGGTCCAACGGAGCACTGCCGCGGTTCAGTGTGCTGTATGCCACGTTGATAACATCGCGGATCTTAACAGTATCGTCGTCTTTGATTTTGCCAGCCAGGTATAGCGAGGAGGCGGCTATTAGCTGTATATAAAACACACATGAAGACGCCATCTAACAAGAAGCTAGCAGTGGACACTCACAAACTCGTCGTAGTCGCTGGCTTTGACCTCCTTGAAGAAGCGATGGTAAACAATGGCGGCGCATGCGGCTGTCAGGGGCTTCATCTTTAGCTTAGCGGCGCACTCGAAAATGTACAGAGGCACCAGCCCAGGTTTGGTGGACTTCCTGAAACACGCATACATAGAGATATATATGCATATATATATAAATGTGTGTATTGCAAGAGTTTGTATAACAGTAATTGGAGTTGTTGACTGACTTACCGATAATCAATGGGTTTCATATTTTGTGCCTTGCTCGTCTCCACGTGCTGCTGCAGCGACATCACATCCAAAACGTTTTTCATTTTCAATATATTATCTATATAATCCGTTGCTCAATGATCAAACTCAATGATCAGGCCGCAAGCTGGAAGCGAGCTCGTGTGCGTGTTCGAGTCTGTTGGCCACTCACTAAACAAAAAAAAAAAGACAAGCAGACCACAAATTATTCTACGATTGTACGCCGTGTCTCTTCCGATCAGCTGTCTGCGACTGAAAGCTGAAGTGCATTGCAGGCAGACCGACCGACCGACCCGACCGACCACCACCACAAGGTAAAACAAAGCCGATGAAAATTGAGACACGACAATACCCGAAACCGGTTCGACGCTCACCTACCGAACGCACAGTGGGCATTATTCACAAGCTGCCTGCCTGTCTGCATATTGTCAGCATATTCAGAAAATATGAATATTTTTCGTGTAAAAAGATGTGTTTTTTCTAATAATAAAATATATACATTTTTTTTATTTATTAAAAATTTGTATATTTTATTAAACAAGTTTTCTGCTGCCTTTAGTGGCACAAATATTAAAAGAAATTAAATTTTACAATTTTTATTCCTTCCAATGACATAGGAATCTGCCAGTCGTTGAGCTTTGCATAGACATCATAGAGACTAAAAGACAAGTTAGCAAACAGGAATTGGCTATTTCAATAAAAATGAGTTTTAAAAAAAATAATGATAAAATATATATATATATGTATATATATATATATTTACAGCTGTGTTCATAGAAATAGTAGTGCCACTATAATGTTGCCCAACTAATTTATTGAAAATTTTCTTGAAAAATAAACACACTGGAAATTAAGGTTTTCATCAATATGAAATTTTCGTGTTGGTGCTATTATTTGTACGCCTCTATATACAGCTGTGTTCATAAAAATAGTAGTGCGACTGAAAGTTGGACAGCTAAATTTTGTGATAAACATAAAATTTTGTAAGCAATTTGAAACATATATTAAGATTAATATATATACATACATATATTCACACAATGAACATTTCAGTCGCACTACTATTTTTATGAACACAGCTAAGGGCATAAAAATAATAGCACCACAACGAAAATTTCGCATTGATGAAAGCTTTAATTTAAAAATTGTAAATAAAATAGTTAATTTGTTTACTTTTCTACACTCTAGCTCTTTTTTTTTTATCTAAAAAACATATTCTTTAGGCCTACAAAATTTTTTTTATTATTTGATTTTTCGGAATTTAATCGCAATTCAATAATTCTTCGCATTATGTAGAGGCTTGGAGTAAACTAATCAAGTAGTAGACAAAAAGATGCTGTATTAGAGATAAATGTTTATTTATTATGTATATAACTAAGAGCTAATGGGCTTTAAATGGGCTTGTTAGGATTATTACTCGTACAAGTCGCGCGGCTCCAAGTAGTTCGAATCCGCCTCACCAATTTATCTAAAGAACATATCTAGATGAGCAAATAACATTTAAGGAAAAAGCTGCCCAAATTCAACATGAATAGCTCAGTTTGATTCGCTCCGGTTCAGGTCAGCCAGTCACTTTGTCCTTCGTCCTTCGTCCATCGTCCATCTCGAACTGCTTTAGGCGCGCCAACAGGCATGCTCACATTGAATTACATTGTATATATGTTATTATGATTAGCTGCTTTTATAATATAGGGACTACAATTAAAAGTAAATACGAACGGCCTCCTCGGCATTCTGTTCGACGGGGCAATAGGGACACTTGAGAATGTGACCGTTACTGAGCTTGTGCAAGGCGTCGTTCGAGATGACATGACCGCAGGTCAGCTTCTTGGGTGGATTGTCCTCAGTGGTTTGCTGCCGTAGTATCGGGCAGGCGAAGATCGAGTGAAACCGGAACTCGGGCTGCAGATCGATCTCAATGGGCAGCTCGTCACAGCCATTCCACATGGTCAGCACCTGGCGTGATTGCATTACCTGCTTGATGTTCAGCAGGGCAGGCAGCGCGGTACAGCCCGCGTTGACAACCACTGAGAGGGCCGAGTTTTTGCTAATGCCCAGCAGCTGGCAAGCGTCTTTGAGAAATGTGAACGACAGATCGGTCCACATTTCCTGGGCTAAAAAGATCTTGTAGGGCGTCTTCTCAAGCCCACCGGGCAGATATATAAAGCTGGCCATCAAGTTGGCAATCTCGCGCTCGTAGCGCACGGCAAACTTCTGAAAGTGGTTTCTAGCATACAGAATGGCATCGTGCTGGGAGTCCAGGCCATAGGAGACCAACTGCATGAATCGCATGCGGTGCAACTTGAACTCGATGAGCGACTGCCGCTCGAGCAGCTGGCTGGAGTGTCGTATGGCCCATTTGAGGGCTTCGTTAAGCTCTCGCTTTTGTATCTGTATCCAGATGCTGTAGATTTCGGCAAACTCACGCTCCGAGTCGAACACATCCTGGGCATCGTTCTCGCTCATTTTGCACTCCTTGATTAGAATGCGTGCCACGTCGTCCATGCCCTGTCGGCAGTAATGCTTGGCAATGGTCTTGTTCAGCAGCATTAAGTTGTCCACGTCCTGCAGCGCGTCCACGCGCATTGTCGAGCTGAAGTCGGAGCTGAAGTTGCGATCAATTGCCTTGCCAATCTTTGACACAGATCCATGCGAGTCGCGATGCTCCGTCGACAGCTTCTGGACGCGAACATTGCATTTGGATATGGCTTCTCTTATGATTTCCATCTGGCTATCGGTGAGGCGCTGCGGAGCGGCTGGTTCTGTCTCCACCTGCATGTTCACGGCATCGTCCATGGGATCGTCCGGGCTGCCAGTGCCAGGCGCGTTCATTTGTGTGCCCGTATTGAGCGTGGTGACCAGCATTTGCCCTGCATTCCCCAACACATTGACCAGCTCCGACATGAGCGACGCAACATCTCCAATTTCGGCCGACGCAATCTCGTGGAGCTGCTCTAACTTGCTCACAACACGATCCAGCTCTTTTTCAACAGTCACAATAGCCTCGTCGTCCATTATGTCCAACTCCGTCTGTGGCTCAACAATTAATTTGGTAAATTTGGAGCGACGCCAATCAACAGCGCGCATTAGATTTGCAGCCAAATACAATTTACAGAGTTTTTACTCGCTATTCCTTTGGGCCAAGTAACGATTTGCACTCCACTTTTAGTCGACAAACGCTAATTTATTTGGCAAATTTTAATTTTATTTTGGCTTTGTCTACAATCATAACACAAAGAGCACCATCACTACCAGAGTTGCCCTGCAAGACGCAATTAACACACGCACTTGTTTTCTCAGACCACAAGATGGCAACTCTGGTGAACAGAACAGCTGTTTTCAATATGAAACGCGACACATAGACGAAATTTTTAGGTATATGCAATAATCCTAGAATTTCAACTTACCCACAGTTGTCACAATTTAATTAATTGATTTGTAGTTATTTTGTAGACGAATGTCTTTTGAACTATCTCATTATTTAGCAATCTACACAAGTTGAGTACGCGTTGACATTTAAGCCGGGTGAGTGCAGATGCCAGGGCTACCTAACTTGCTACAGGCTTGAATACCCCATCGAACCTTCCTTCCGCACGAGAAAAGCACGTTCAACAGCCTGCTTTGTCGGCACACGTAACCAAATAAACGTAGTAAAGTCTAGCAATATATATTTGAATATATTTGATTTCATGATGTTTATGTAAATTAATATAATATATATAGAAATAGATTTATTTACATATCAAACAAATATTGGCGCTGAACTTCTATTAACATAGCTTTATGCAAACGTTTTACAGCACTGCTTGCACACAGACTTTAGTTGCGATAAATTGTGGTGGCAGACCAATAAAATATCGTCTGATATATATTGATTTTTCGAACACACTTCATAACGACAAACACGTAGTTTGAATTTAGTTTTTAAGAGTTTACGAATGTTTAATTAAAATTAAGGTAATTTTGTGTGTCTATTATACTTGATGTGATCAATGGCCATTGGCTAATTTATGGATGTGCTCATCAATACAATTGCATAGAAAGTGTCACAAGTCAAGCGCAACAAATTTTTGTGTATTTATAAATAAATGATGAAAACATTTGTGAATTGTGCGACATTGACTTGTTACACTGCCCGTGACTCTAAAAATAACTAATGCGAGTGCTGGACATGGACAACGGAATGCCACTTCTTGACCACACCAATAAATAAGCCAACGCACACAAAAGTATTTAAAAATATTTAGCTTTGCCATGCGACTTGCCAACTAGAGTAAAAACAATGGCAAGCGAGCAAAAAGGGAAAATGTATGTACATATACATATATCTTTACTTTATTGCACATAGAGCACTTTCGCTAGTCAATGGGCTCGAAAGCGAAATGAAAATTGTTACAGAGATGCGAAAAAAAGTATATATATGTGTGTATGTGTGTATGTCTGCATGTTTACAGTCCAGAGAGCGTGCGATGGAAATGATAGTAAATGTGAAAACAAAACAATAACAAATGTAGCTACATATGTACAGACATTCGCACTTACATATGCAGTATGTTTGTAACTATGAAAATTCCGTCTGGGAAGCTGAGAAGCGTGCGAGGGAGAGAGCAAGGGGTGGCGGCAGGAACTAGATAGCGAGATAGCGAGATAGAGCGTGAGCGAGCGAGAGGAGAGGTGAGCTGTCAAAATACAGGCCGAACATATTGCAAATTATTTTGTCGTATTCGTTATATTTTAGTTTGTAGCCAACAACTGGCGGCAAATGCGGCAAAAATAACAGACAAACAGCCAAATTATGGCCGACTGTGTGCCTTATGAATGCCAGCGACGAGCGACTCGTCGTCGTCGTCGTTGTGGTCCATGTCGTGATCGTGATGCTGTTTTTGAAAATTCGCTAATAGTTTCAAAATTTTGCTTGGCCAGTTCGGCAATAACATTGGAGCTTTGCGTAAGCAAACGTCGCCATCGTCGTACTCAGTGAACCATAATTTTAATTTATGATATTTGTTTTTATTTTTATTTTTTCAATTTTTGCATTTATTTGTTGATTTAAAAAAAACATGAAAACTGTGCTAAAAATTTAAATGCATTATTTATGGTTCACGGCAGAAAACGAATTATGAGACAGCCAAACACAAAAGCGAAAAGTGTGAGCGCTAAAAATAAAATAATCGGGCTGCTATTTATGTAATAAAAAAAAGTGATTTTTGATTGCTAAAATATTAAAATTGAAATCAAATTTAATTGTGAGCAGACAAAGTGACAAAGTGACAAAGTGCGCCAAGTGAAATAATATTAATTGAGCATGTGAAATTATATAAATATATAATAAATATATTTATATACATATATTTATATATATTTATGATCTGTGTTTTCTTTTTTAGATAATGCAATAATAGGAATCTAAATCGAATAGAACAAATTAAATAATTAACATAAAACGTAACAAAAATGAGCCAACGCCAAAGCTAACCTCAAGGAATCGAACACAATAAAACTAAGACACAACTGCAGCATCAGGTAGATATATACACATAGTCACGACTGGATACGCCACATCAGCATGTCCACAGCATCCGCCAAGCAGAAGCATCCACGTGCTGCCAGCGAGGAGAGCATGTCGCCCAAGAAGATGGGCATCATTGCGCTGGTCACTGTCGTGGGCTGCGTGGCCATCTTGTGGCCAAAGGTATTCCATCCCATGATGTTTGGCGGCGCGCCGCCCAAGCCGAGCTTCAAGGATCAGCCCCAACGTGGCGTGCCTGGCGGTAAGTCCTGATCGATACAGCTTAACTTTTTATAATTTCATTTCATCTTTATTTATTTTTTTTTATTTTCTTATTGAATGTTGTAAACGTGTGTGTGTTGTTGTTGTTGTTGTTGACCAGGCTGTTGTGACGTCGTGCTTGACAGGGAGCAGTTCATGAACGCCTCCAAGCCCAGCGTGGAGCCATTCGGGCCCCACTTGTACCGCAAGCAGATCAATTTGTACACAGGCGAGATAAGTAGGTGCAAGAGTTGAGGAACTTTTCGTTTTCAGTTTGTTTGCTTTTTGCTTTGATTAACGTTTTATTTGCTTAATATGTATAACTAACCTCTAATGCCTCTCTGAGTCTCTGTGCCTATTGCTTGTCGCGTCAACTTGTTGCATGTTTTATTAACTGAGATCTATTTGCTGTAGGTCTACGTCAGGAACGGCCCGCCCACCTGCATCCGGAGTCCATATATCAGGCCATGCGTGAGCGTGGGCGTGCTATACCCGCCACGCCCACCGTGCCCATAGTGGAGCGCAAGACTTCACCAAGTAATCCACCGCCGCGCATCGTTGACGGACGGGTGAGTTTCGACTTCGACTTCGACTTCGACTTCGATTCGTGTCGTCGGGAAAGGGGGAATCGCTCTGGGCATGAGACATCGGCCAGGTGCTATAAATAGACGCGTTTATTTTATTTGGATTTGGATTTGGGTTTTTGTTTTTATGACACTGCACGCAAATTGAAGGCAAAAGACAGCCGAAAGAAATTATATACAAAAGCAAACGTAACGGAAGAGTGAAATGAGTGAAAAAAGAGAAATGAAACGAAAAGAAAAATAGAAAGAAAAACAGAAAAAATAAATAAAATCAAATATTGCTCAAATTGAACTTGTGCCAAATCCAATGCGCCACCTGCCCGCGCATCCAATTTGCTCTATTAGCCCAGCACAGATCTGCAGAGCTGCCAGCGGTGCCGACCTTTCACATATATGCACATCTCTCTGTCATCTAGCAAACGCAATTTCATATTGATAAGCAATCAAGTTAGAATATTCGAATTATTACCAAATTATTATTGATGTCTGCTGCTTGCTATGACAAATTATTTCACATTATTCCACTAAGCAGTGCCAGATAAATAAATAGATGTAGGTGGGTTACGTTTGTCTGCGCTCTGAGCGAGTTCAACTAAGAAACTTGTCATCTGGTCCAATAGGAATATTTGTATTTATACAATTCTGATTAGACGTGGTGCATACACGCAGCAGTGTTGCCAACTTTTTAAAGTTTCAACACGCCAAATCTGGCGGGAAACGAAACAAGAAAAAGCTGAAAGCAGTTTAAGTTAATACAATACACTTTGACTAGGTAACCTTTTTGTCAACTTTCAGTTTGTAATACGAACCATATCGAAATACAGTTCCCTTTTCATAAAATCAGGGTATGATGACTTTTTTCTGCTTCGCGCCTTCCTATATGAATATTACTGTCAAAATGTTAAAAAACAATAAAGAAATAAAAAAGCTGAAAAAGCCTTTTGGTATTTCTAAAAAGCTAGCATTCCCGCTATTCTCAAATTTTTGCCGCAATCAGACTTTGAAAAACGCCAGTTCTGACGGGATAAAACGGAATCGGCATCACTGTAGAAGCAGAATTTGGTAACTGTGGTTACCAAAACGACTCAGATATTAACAATTGAATTTGGGTGCGCTATGCTGATGATCAATTTTTAGCAAACGTATTTTGTAAGCTTTTTCTAAATATTGTTTTTTTTAATAGTTGCTAAAATGATGCAGCACCCAAGCAAGTTTTATTTTAAGAAGAATAAAACAGAGTTCAATAGGAAACAAATTTGAGGATTTTAGCTTGAATAATATAGAAAATACTCAACATTAACAGAGAAAATGAAGGGTGCGCTATCCTGATGACACGCGGTGTATCAGGGTTTTTTTTTTGATATTTTATTATATTGATATTTCAACTCAGTTCTTAAATTTGATATTTTATCAAAAAAATATGTTGGGAATTTTTTATGAATATATTTTTTTTTAATATTTGTTTTAAGTATAAAAAATATAAATATTTTAATTTGAATTCAAATATGTATAGAGTTGAATGATGTATATATATTAAATCTATAGATATAAAAAGCGATGATGGTATGAAATGATTATTATATCATATAACATATATGTATGTCTCTAAAAAATTAATAAACGTTGATTGGAATTATTCGTTTTTTTTTTATTTTTTATTTCTATTTTTGATTTTTGTATAGATTTATATATATTTTTTATAAATTTTAAATTTTGAACACAAGTTCGTAAAGTGCAGAAGAAAGTCGAATTAAATAGTATTAAGCAGTTCTTAGCTATAGCCTTTAGTATCTATAAGAACTCTCTGTTTACTTTATTATAGATCATTCTTTTAGATAATGATTTTCAAATAGTTTTGGGTGTCGAGTCGAAGTTGTTCATTTGCTTAAACAACTTTCACTTAGACAATTTTCATCTTATCTATATTATATCTCTTATTCACCTCAGCCTGGACCCATACCTGGCATGCGACCGCCAATGGGCGCGGGCGCCTTCCACCAGCCGCAGCAGCGCGCAGGCAGCAGCATGGGCTTCCTAATGCCACTCTATACGATCGGAATTGTGGTGTTCTTTGGCTATACGATAATGAAGGTGTGACAAACGAGCAGCTCACAGCTCCCATTACTCGCTAATTCGCAATTGTTGTTGCAGATTGTTTTCAAGAAACAAATACCGAATGCGCCATATGGAGCCGCTCCAGCGGATCCCAGCTTCCGCCGTGATGTCTTTGAGCAACAGAATCACAGTCAAGTGGAGGACTTGAGTGGCACCAAGTTGGGTAAGTTGGAAGTTGAATATATGTATTTTAGACTTCTTCTAGTTGCACATACTGCATCCACACACACACGCACACACTCACACGCACACACACACATACACAAGCACAAGGACTTAACTCATAATCAAAGCTAATCGAATCGTTCATTTGTTTTTTGTTTTTTTTTTGTATTTATTTTTGTATTTTGCTGCATTGCGAAAAGGTTGGCGTGAACATCAATCAAGTAAGCTAGAAATACTTTTGATTTTGCTATTGAGATATATGCATATATATAGGACTTGGATCCTTGATCGATGTTTTTGTTTGCTCCGTTCAGTTTTTGAAGATATGTCCTCGTCATTTGGTTTAGCAGCCTAGCCAAATGCATTAATCTATCAATGTTGTACATGTAATTCTATGTGTGTGTGTGTGTGTGTGTGTGTGTGTGTATGTGTGTGTGTATGTGTGTAGTTAAGTGTCTACTAATACACAAGCCATAACCAAAGCCACAACCAAACATTCGAGTAGTTAGAGCGAAATGTTCATATACGAATACGAAAATACACAGATTTGTTTTCATTTTTTTTTTGGTTTTGTTGTTAATTATTTCTTATTTGCTGTATATAAACATGATGAATGCTGTTTCGTTGTCCTTGCCTCAATCAACATAATTGTTAGTTAAAGCAAATCCTACGACCACTTTTTAGGAACTGCAGCGAGTGCAGCGAGTGCGACGAATGGCAGACGCAACGACAAGGAGCTCTATAAAGCCACCTTGTCGGCCACGGAGCTGGCCACGAATCTGTCCAGCACGCTGAAGGCCCATCAGCAGCAGTGCCCGGCGCCCAAGTCCCTGGCCGAGGTGGAGAAGACGTTGTTCAATAAGGAGACGGAGCAGCTGATGGAAATTGAAAAGTTGCGCAAGAAGCTCGAGGATACCGAACGCGAGATGGCCAAGTTGATAGCCGAAATGAACACCGATCAGTATGAGGCCAAGGTTAGCATCCAAACTGTAGCTAGCTGGAACTGGTGATGGAACCAACCACCTACCCACTCTCCTCCTCCATTTCCATTGACTTAATTCACATCTTTACTTTACTTTACTTTCAATATACATTTTTAGTGTGTTGCGATCTCATCTATATCAATATCAATTGCTATCTGTACACATATACATATGCATATCTATATATCGTATTCTTTTGTATTCTCATTTATTATTCAAGATGATTGCTATGAAGTTTCTCAAGCGGCAGCCAAATTTCTAATGCAAACCCAACATTTAGTTACTATCAGATCACAGAGAATAGACCAAACTAAGTACAAGTCATGAGTTCGTTTCTAATTTTGATTTCTAGAGATTGTCACCTGCTCCCACACCTGACCTGTAGTTGTTACCTGTAATACAATAGAAAGTCAGTTTAGCTCTTGAGTCGCATGCCTTTTGGGCCTGTCTCTCTCTCTCTCTCTCTGTTGCTCTTGCTTCGATTGTTGCATGTTTAGGCCTCTCCTCTCTCTCTCTCTCTCTGTCTCTGCCTCTTACTAACTGTTGCTCGTCTGTGATCGGCATGCCAAACTCTAGCCACTACTAACCAAGCACAAACTAACTAAAGTTTATCTTAAGCTTAACTTGCATCTGTAGCTCTATCTCTCTCTATCTCTCTCTCTCTTTCCACTACTATATTAAATGAAATTGATATGACGGGGACATATTTTATAAATGCAAAACGAGCTTGGAAATAAAACTTATATGAATCTTATACACCTATATATGAGCTATATCAATGATATCAATTTATGGAAGTCTTTTCAATCATGCCAAATCGCAAATCACAAATTCATACGAAACATGCCAAAGTTCTGAGCCAAAACAAATTCTAATTCTTCGTTTTCATGTAACACATGTATGTGTATATTATACACATACATATACATACATACACATCTCTCTCTCTCTCCATTTCACAAAATATCGTAAATTATCAATTAGTTGTAACGGCTATACAAGGTCTTATAGACGCTGCCGATGAGCAATTGAACGTGCGAGACGTGCGAGGGGCGAGGATCGAAACTGAAACTGAAACTGAAATTGAAACTGATTTGAATAAGGTTAGCGCCGAGAACTGGGCCCGCAGCAATCGTTGAACGTTTTTATTGAACTCCTTCAATTGAAATTTTGTTAATTGTGTTTTTTATTTTTTATTTGTATTTTATTTGTATCTTAACCCAGCCAAGTAACCGAAACATTTACAACTTTGTGTTTGAGTAAATATTGTTATTGTTTACTTAACTTATTAATTTAACCAATTGTTAACTGTTTTTCTTCTAGTTGAGCTCAAGAATATATGAATATATAGCCGAAATGCTCAATTTGTTTGTTTGTCTTTTGAATCGATTTGAGTTCAGCTCGAATACTAATTTTCGGAATTTGTTCTTCGCACAGCAACCGGACGACATCGAAAAAACGAATTTGACAAATGTAGCAAACCAAAACATTTCCAATGGGCATACAGCAAACGACCAGCAGCAGCTGAACAAGGCACAGGGTATCACACAGTCGAGCAACACCAATCAACAACAACAGCAGAGGAAGAGACGCGACATCAGCGCTGAGCGTGAAATGACGGTAAAAATCTGATTTGAAATTTGTTAATATTAAAAAATATATTTATCATATGTATGAAAAACTTGGCTGAGCTGCAGGTTCTGGGCATGGAGGTAACAGCTAGTTGCGAGGGCGGCCACAGGTGGACCGGACGCCCTCCGACACCTGTTTATCGCGCATCCAAGGAACATGTAAGTGGCTCGCTCCGTGCGCACCTGCCACAGTCAAAGAAAGTTCCAAGCAGCGAAACACTTTGAAGCCTCTCCAGCAATCGCAATAGCCTCGAGCTGCAGCTAATTGAATTCTTCCTCTTCAATTGCAGTCCAAATTGGAAGAGAATTTACCTGAGCCGCAGTCCATTTACTTGGAAGGCGCCTTGGCACACGACTCACAGATTTTGGTCGCCGACTCGCAAACGAAACGCGAAGAGGTCTACGACTCGGAGCTGAATGGATCATCCGAAGAGCCGGCTGTAAGTATAACTAGCTAATTTGACTTTAATACAATATTATTTAAATTATATTTTGATAACAGGTCATACTCAGCAGCAAGATGACGTTATCATTGATTAATTTGGATACAAATCAACAAAATGGTAGCGACAACAAGCAGGAAATCGAGAGTCCTTTGGCTGATGACATTGAAATTATTGGACACGACGAACACTAGACAGTCTCGTATACATATATAATGCAAGCTATACATATATATAATTTTCAAGTTTATTTGAAAACAGACACACGATTGAGGATATGAGTGAAAGTTAAGCGCGAATGTTATGGACTGATTAAACAAAGCAAAATCCTGTTAGTAATTTGGCATTTGATTTATATATATATAGATTTATATATATATATGGCATATGTATTGTGTGTTTTGATATCGATTTTGTTCTCGAAATCAGTTTAGTTTTTTCTTTTTTTTTTTGCTTTGTATCTTTGCATCTGTTCGGTCAATTGAACATCTTAATGTATGCCAAAAAATTCATTTAATGGATATTCATACCTCCTAATTAAATTACGTGTATATTTTTAGTTGAAATGAAAATGAAAATGAAAATTAAACTAGTCTACCGCCATCGATTTAAGAACTTAAACATATTCACTCTTCAAATCAAACAAATATTGTAAACAATAATTTTCAACATAAATTACATCCTCCATGGGAATCCACATATTATAAAGTTCGATCGCACCTCATTACAAAACATTAATTAATTTTAGTAGCACAGTGTTTTGTGAATTTTATTTAAAATGAACAAATAAATTTTTATCTTGATTTGATATGAATTGTTTCATTATAACTATTATCTTTGATATAGAAATTTAACAGAAAGATTTCAAACTTATAAATGTTAGCAAATCCCGCCAATTTAGTTTACATAATGTTAAGTGCCATTGACATGTTAAGCTCAAAATGGTATGTTATCAGTAGTTTTTTTTTTGTGTAACTGTAGAGTCACTAAATCTTTTAAGAGAACTGTTTATTTAAGGACTAAATAAGCTACTCTAACAGCAGTGCCAAAGTGAGTAGAACATTGGGTAATTAATTGTTTCGCTTATTTCTTATAGTTGAAGAAAGTCAAACTAAATTGGGACAAAAGCTGAATCTTTGAATGAACGTGCTATTTCCGTTGACAGAAATCTTTTTATTGCCTATTTATTTAAATATTTGGGAATTGTTAAAGCGGCAAGTGTCGTCAACATTTTGAAATGAGTTGATCGCCTTATCGACTATCGATTACACATCCTTATATATATCGTTTTATTTAAATATTTGCGGCATGGAAAATAAGAATAAAAAAGTATTTTAAAATTCGGATCTTTTTGTGTTTTCTCTATATTACATATATTATTTATTTTATAAAATTATAAAAATTATATACAATTTATGTAATTATAATATGTATTATTTTTTTTATAAAATATACAGTAATTTTAAGAAATAATATAATTTAATAATTATAATATTTAAATAAAAATATTTTAGGGTATTCTTTTTTATTAAATTTTTTTTTATTTATTTTTTATTTATTTATTTTTATTAATTTAATAATAAAACTTAGTGCGCTGATATATTTATAAAAAAAAAAAACATTATAATCAAAAAGTATGAGTTAAGTCCAATCATTTGTTTTGCTCCAGCTGCAAGATTTTGAATCAATTTATCGCGTTGGCACTGTAAGCTAAAAATGTTGTATTTCTTCAATATTCAAATAAATAAAACAACTGAAATGAAATACCCATGCATAACATTATTGATTTAGCCAATACTCCGTATTATTTGGACAATTTTTATACAGCCGGGACTAGACTAAGCAATTACCAATCTTAGTGTTAAATTTATATATATTTTCATTCCTCTTTTATAGCATTAAAGGATATTTTAGAGGCAGGCAAATGATTGAAGCGCTCTCCATGCTTAGTGTTGTCTAATGCAGTCAGTGAGTTAGTTGAGCGTTGCCCAGCATTGCCGGCTTGGCGCTCCGGTTGTTGTCTCCGCTTAACATTTGAAATGAAATTTCCTTTTTTTTTGGGATATTCTGCTCAAAGTATAGGATCTGTATTTAAGCACATAAGTCAGAATATCATAGCAAATGCATGGAGGTCGCACACTTGGCGTATTTCATGAAGCGCTACTAGACGCAACAGCCGAATGGTTCATAAAATATGTAGTGACAGACGCTGCTGCCGGCTGCTGGCGGCTGCTGCTGCCGATGTGTGTTGAACAATGAAAGAGAGAACAACGGTAAATGTGCAGTGTTTCCGCTGTGTGGGCATGTTAACTGCAGGAGCGAAAGGCGGAGAGCTGGAGGATAGCCAAACGGGCAGGCGAATCACGAAACACGAAACAAACGCAAATCCTTTTTATCCATTCAATATGCATATTTACAAGCAAACAAACGAACATAAATGCACGCACACAGCCGAATGCACACACACACACACACACACACACACACACACACCCACACACACACCCACACCCACACACACACACACACACACAGCGAAAGGGGCAGAGACAGTGCGAAGGCGGCTGAGCAACGCTTTTGTGGTTACTTTTTTTATTTTTAAATTGAATGAAACGGCATGGAAACGGCCATTATTTTATATTGTCTAGCATAATACGATTGTCTCACATGGTGGGGCCATTTATTTGCGTAAAATATGCAATTCCATTATGTAGCGAAATTAGGTGTGCCATTGCTCTCGCCTGCTCTGTCATGCAATTAAAATTGTTGACGAGCGGAGTGAGAAGAAGCAGCGACGGCAGAAGAATTCACTGCCTGTGACAGCCGCGCCCTCTAACGGCCAGATATTGTCAACAGCTACTCATAGTGAAAATCCAATAAGCAGCTCCTTGACAACAACAACAACAGCAACGACAACAACAAGCAAAACGTATTGTTGTCGCCATTTTGTACCTTCGTATTCCATTCGTACTATTTGTACTGCACGCAGCGTTGGTCACATTGAATTGATTTTGAGCCATTTTTTCCTTCTTATTGGAAGCAACAAATATTAGAAGCATATGCGCTGCATGGCTGATTTTATTTTTAGTTTTAAAAAAAATTTCTTTAATTTTATTTTTGTTAATATTTAATTTCAATGATTGAAATGGTTTTTTAAGTCACATATACATTAACTTTTATTTTAATATAATATATTAATTATTTTTTCTTTTGAATAGATATATATCTTTTTTTTTTTGTTATTCTTACAAATTGAATTCCATTTCTTACAGTTTTACTTCAATTCCTTTATTATTAATTTGATTATAAATTTTTTTATTTTTTAATTTTAAATATTTCTTATATCAGTTTGTATAATAATATTTTGTTTTTTTTATGTTTTTAATTTTGTTATTACAATTTTTACAAATACATTCAATATTTTACAAATAAAAGATTATTTTTTATTTATTAGTAAATAAAATGATTATTTTTATTTTATTTTTACAAATAATAGAAAAAATGATTAATATTTATTTTACAAACGCATAACGTAATAATGAATAAATAAAACAATTAAAAAATGTTAATGTTTTTTTTATTAAATATTAATAATAGTTTTATTTTTTTAATAATAATTAAACTATGACTTTTGTAGTCACATTAAAACTCCTTAACGCTTCAATTTAATAAGCCAGAAATTCGTTTTCTTACTTAAAGATTCAAATTTGGAATGAAACGTTTGAGTTGTTCGCTTGCAAAGGCCCATTAAAATTTCTCAATAATTTTGCATAATGAAGCCTTTAATTAGGCCAATCAAAAAGGTAACGCAATTAAATGGCCTAAACAACTTTGTAATTATTTTCGTAAAATAATGAGACATCAAGTCTCAAGTCTCATTCGCATTGTTAATAAGACAGCAATTAAAAGGGTAATCGGAATATTTTATAATTTGTTTTCATTATTTTTAGTTAGTTTAAAGTGCATTTGTGATTCGTCGGCTTGGAGTGCGGGCGAGGCAAGTGCTATTACTCAAGATTCTCTTAGCTTTCTTGACATTTTTTATTGCATTTTTATGTCAACGGCAGCTGCTGCCGCCTGCCTGCCTAGCTCCTAGCTCCTGCCACCCTGATATGCTTCAAGTCGAAGCTGTTTGTGTATTTCTGTCAATTGTGTTGAATTGAATTAAAGTGTAAGTCAGTGGCAGGTGGTGCGGCGGTTGTGGTACTGCTGCTCACAAATGAAAACCACAGCGGCCAGCAGCCAGCCGCAGAGCAGGACGAACCAGCCCAGGCGCAGGGTGTCCAGGTCCAAGGCCTTGAAGCCCAGCGAGTTATCAATGAAGTGGACATAGCCCGCCTTCAAGGCGTCATTGAAGTCGGAGACGACCCAGTGCTGGAATAGCCCAATGCTCTGTATACGCATGATGAAGTGCTTGAGAGGTGATTCCAGGTGCGAGTCCCGGCGCATGGGATAGCCAATGACGGGGGCGCCCAGGCAGACGGACGAATACCTATAGATGGGCTTCAAGGCATATTGTTGCTGCAGCGCAAAGAAGTCCCAGCGCTCGACAGTGAATGGATACGAGTAGCTGACATTGAAGCTAAGCAATGCGCTCACCTGTTCACCCGGCTCGGAGCCAACGACAAGGCGAGCCACCTGCCGCTCCAGATGCGGCGGCACCATTTCAAGCACCATCGTCACCTCATGATGCTTGACGAGAATCTTCTGCTGTTGTGCGATGAGCTGCTCAAACGTGTCCACCTGCTCGCCCACCAACGTGGCGGTCAGGAAGCTGCTCAGCTGATTCGAATACCAGTTGGTCACAAAGAAGCCCAAAATGGACAGCTGCAAGGCGACCAGAAAGTAGCGCATCGACGGCCTATAAATGCGTGTCGGAGAGCTGAGAAAGAGAAGCTGCGACAGTCCGGCCAGCAGACTGTGCGTCGCTCGCTGTCCAGTGTCCCCACTCAGCCCGGGACTCAAATAGTAGAGAACGAGGCTGACGTAGAGCACGGCAGCCAGCAGCAGGAGCCAGCTGCTCCAGTGGAACGGACGCAGCAGGTACATGAAGCGTGGAATCTCATTTCGCACCGGCATAATCAGACAGTTCTGGGCTATGTGCAGCGGATAGCTGAGGATGCCCAGCTTCCGATCGATGCCCACATAGGGATGCAAAGAGATCTCCAGCTCATGCCTGCCGATGAGCCATGTGATGTGGGACATATTGACGCTGCTGTCGATGGGCAGTGACTGGCCGCCGTTGCTCACGTGCAGCAGCACATTGTGTCTGTGACAGAACTCGGCCAGGACGCGATAGCCATAGCCGCGAATGAGCTGTAGGCCCGTGCGCGCATCCTTCAGGCGAAAGACTCGGGGCAGATCATTCTCAGCCGGCGTAGAGAGCACATACTGTTTCAGATCACGAGGAGCAGCTGGAAAGAGCTGCAGTGACAGCTCCTCCTCCCCCAGCTGTAGCTCGAAGTAACGCACCGTCGGGTAAGGTGTATATCCATATATCCTTTGTCTGTGCAGCACCAGGACTCGCAGGAACTGCAAGCTCCACAGCTTGACAAATATATTGCGCACAGCCCGTTGGTCTCGCTGTGCCGCCAGGTAGACCAGGATACGACTCTGTCGCAGCTTCCGCAAGCGCTCATCCAAATGCCACCAGATTTGCTCCTCGGTGCTGTGGCAGAACAGAAGGCTCAAAGCATCGTCCTTGATGTGATTTCTCAGTGGATTAAACGTATCCGGCTTCTCCTGTGTGCCGTCGAAGACATAGCTGGAGCTGCTCAGATTATTGTGCAGCCAGCGTATCAAGTCGTCCAGCTGCTCCCGCTGCACATGGCGAGTGAGGAAGATGGGCGTGGTCGTCCATCTCTGCTGGCCAGCAGCTCGCCTTGCTATCTCCTGTATGAAGCTGAAGTTGTGCGGCAGCTCCTGCTGATCTGTGGGCCATGCGAAGACCAGCAGCAGCAGCAGCAGCAGGTGAAGTAGTCGCTGCGTCAGCTCCATAGCTGCGAGTGGACTATGCGCAAGGACCTTCACGGCTGAACACTTTATAGTGGAGCACGGCTAATTGATTTAATTCAATTTAATCGCACTGCTAATTGAACTTATCTGAGCGCATTCGAATCTACCTGCCTGCACACTTATGCAATTATCTGCAATCATGAAGCTCGACTAATTGCAGCCTGGAAGTGTGTAATAGGCCTGAGCTAATGAACAGGATAAAGCAAGCTGGCACTGGCAATGGTCAAGCATGAAAAGGCTCTGATAAGAAGTGAACGAATCAAGCTGACAAATTATGCGATAATTTATCATGTGGCCCAATAAAATATCAATTATATACATATCAGGCAGAGACGAATTCAAAGATAGGGAATATTTGATTTTATTAATAATAATTTTACTCCTAACAAAAATATTTAGAAAATACTTAAGACTTTTAGAATGGATTTTTTGTTATTATTTTATAGCGTTTTTTTTACGGCAATGTCATATATTTTCTAGACTAGTAAATAATCTCATATTGACTATATGAATATTGTATGTGCATACCTAGGAAAAGTAAAAGTGAAGGATCTTCTATATTCCATTTGAAATTAAAATAAAAAGTTATTATCTTTTAAAACTTATGACTATTTAGTTCTATAAAAACATAACTCTTATTCCCATTATTAATAGGTTCAGTCAGGGCATAAAAAATTACACGATCTTCTCCGTGACAATGCGTATTGAGGCATTGCCGTGACCAGGATTCGAACCTGGGTTACCACGGCCACAACGTGGGGTCCTAACCACTAGACGATCACGGCTATTGAAGACACTTGAAATGTTAGTGAAAATTAACGTATATCAAAGCACTCAGTATATGCATGTGTGTGTCTGTATATCAATGATTTGGTCAAGCTTTGCTCTAATTTGTTGTGCTCCAAACGAGAGCAAACATACCAATACAGCAACAACAACAGCAAGCAACAGCCAAAGCTGTAGCAATAACGACAACAACAACACCAACAAGAGCAGCAATAGAAGCAAAATAATACAAGTAAGAAAGCTACTAGTAGCCGCAACCCATGCCACAATACATTCAAATGTATTACATTTGGTTAGCCGCAATGCGCAGATCATTCATTTAAGTCTATCTGCAGTGAGCTTCACATTGATTACCCCAACAAATTTGGCGGTTTTAACTCTTAAACTGATGAAGATATGGTATTTACTATTTTGCCACGCCTGTTTAAGGAGGTCAACAGTCACAAGTCTCTAAAGTGTTAAATTGTTGTCTGATAAACTGTAGAAGATATAGCTATTTCCGGTTTGCCACGTCCCCAACTATAGACTATATATTTTTAGTCGAAAATTGTCACATGAGTATATATTCCAGATAGTTACAGATAGATAGATTGATATAGTATTACCCTTTTCGCCACGCCCTTTCTTGGTGTATCAAAAAAAAAAAACTTATAAGCTGAGGGCACTAAAGACTATATGTTCTAAATTGCAAGAGTCTAGCTTTAATATCGGCTTAAGTACTTGGGTTTATCTTTCGAAATATATTTAGTATTTTTCGTTTTATAAACTTTATAAATTTATTAACCACATTGCAAGTCTCTAGCTTCTATACGTTATGCTTTCATACTGAAGGTCGTCAGACCTCTCGTCAGACATTTCAATATAATCTATTCACTTCGTGAACGAGTATTAAAATAAATTTAGTTTTTTATTATATATTAAGTGCTTAGACCTGTAAATATTAGCAAAAATGTTTATTTTCTAAGAGATTATGTGGGCGACTAAGGGAAAGAAGAATGTTTAAATTCTTTAAGTAAATTCTATATATTTTGTAATATTTTCTTGTTTGTCTCTATATCTTAATATCTGGATATTGTTTAGACGGACCTCATATATATTGTTATATTTATTTTAATCATTTTATTAAGATGTCTATAGTATATACTTGTATATTTTTATATTTAATATAATAGCATAATTCAAAGCCAATTTCCAATTTTACAAATATTTTTTAAATTTTCTGTCACTGAAAACTATTTTCAAAAACTTATTTGTCAGCAAACTTTATTTATAGAATTGTTGGTTAAACTTTTGGATGCAAATACTAATAGCAAAACGGCAAAATTAATTTATAAATAGAAATTTCCTTTATCTGACACAGAAGTTAAGGAAAACAAATTAAGTATATTTTGATCAGCAATACAAATGACAAAAAACTAATTAATTCAAATTTATTTTTCTAACTTTGCTATTTTCATTTATTGTAAAATTAAAAAAAAAAGTTCAGTATTAATGTAAAAATTTTAATGCCTTATCAATAACACATTAATTTAAAAATTAAAAAAAACGATCTTCTCCGTGACAATGCGTATTGCAGCATTGCCGTGACCAGGATTCGAACCTGGGTTACCACGGCCACAACGTGGGGTCCTAACCACTAGACGATCACGGCTATTGAAGACACTTGAAATGTTAGTGAAAATAAACGTATATCAAAGCACTCAGCATATGTATTTGTGTGTGCGTGTGTATCAATGCTTTGGTCAAGCTTTGCTACAATTTCTTGTGCTTCAAACAACTTGTTTATGGAGCTGGTACACCAATAACGGCAACAATAACAAACAGTAACAGCAACAGCAGCTGCAGCAATAATAATAACAACAACAACAGCAGCAAGAGAAACAATAAAAGCAAAATAAAGAAAAATAAATTCAACGGTGAAAGGCAGCTAGCTGAGCGAAACCCGCCCAACCCAGCAGCAAGTACGAAAGACAGACTAAAACAACCAACCGACAGACGGACAGACAGACAGACAGACAGAACAACCGACAGCCAATAAACAAGATTTTGGTTTATGAATGAATGTAAATTTCGAGCAGAAGTGATGCAGCACATAGAAAGAGAGAGAGTGTGTGAGAGGTAGAAAAGTGGAAAGAGTGGAAGAGAGGGTAACGCTCTGGAGAGGGACGGCAGGGCGTGTTGCTTGACTTGGCATTTCAATTCATTTTGCTATCAGCAGCATTTTGCGGCTTTGGCTGTGGGTAATTGTAGACGCAAGGGCGATGGGGAGGGCAGCATTCCAGCAGCGCTGCTTAGGCAGCTGGTAGGCCAGAGGGGCAGAGAAGAGGGGGTAAATATGAATACGAATATTAAGTTGAACCAAAATAAAATGTTGCATAAATTTAGAGCAAAGTATGAATATAAATGCGATTATGTGCCTACTTATGCTAAGCATATTTGATTGCAAAGGAATTAAATATATTTTAGATATTTATTAGCACATCAATTTATTATAAATAAGTTATTTATTAGCCAAGCCAATGAAAAAGTGCAGTTGACTAATTGAAATAAATTTGCAGCACATTAAAAATAATCATAAATCATGTCTACCTTGGGGAACAATTTGTAATGTATTTCTGTTTTAGCTGCATTAAAGAGATAAAAGCAATTCCTTTGTGTTTACCGTTTTTCGTTTACAATTGGATTTGTACCGTTTTTTCGCCCTTTTCGCTGTTGTCATTACATGTTAATTCCATTTACTAAACGAGCTAAGCCATTAGGGGCAGTGGGGTATATTCGCACCTAAAAAGTTCTTTTATTTTTAACATTTAATTTTATGTTTGATTGGAAATCATTTTAAGAATGTCTTTAAGTGTAGCTGAATAAAGTTCTAAGGGAATGTTTTTTGTTAAGAGTTTTTGAGTCGTATATACCCTACGTAGCTTTAGTGGACTGGGCATAGAAAATGAACTGTGCTCACGGACCTTTAATGAGGTGCTGACTTGTGTGTGACGTTTATACATATGTACATACATACATAAGTATGTATGTGTGTATCTCCCTGGAGGCGTTTTAATGAGTTATATTTGTTTCCACTTAAATACATCTATTTTGAGAAAATTTAATAAATTTATGGGCTTATTACGAAAAAGCAATTCCAGCTGATGGCACCTTATCGCATTTGTAGCCTCGGGAGATAAGCAAATACAGCTATGCTTATCATTCAGAAATATATGTATGTATATATTTATGTATGTATATAAATGCAGAGATAAACAGAGTATAAAATATGATTTATGTTAGCTGATTTGCAATATGATTAAGAAGTTGGCTGCATACTGTTATACTTCATAATGTCTTGTCTTGAGTGGGCTCTCAATCTTTGTACATACATATGTACATACATACATATATTATTTGAGAATTATAACATTTGATAGACATTATGATTATTATGATTATGTGATGATAATTATAATGAATATAAGTTAATAAGTTAAGTTCTCAAAGTCGAATTTGTATCAAGATTAGTAAAATGTTGCTCATTATTATCATCATAATTAGTATAAATAACAAAATTAACGTAGTTTATTTTATCTGTACGTAATTAAAATAAAAATCAATATTATCCATATGAATATCAATATCCATTTCATCATTAATATGATTAATATATCTATAATGAACATAATTTTGCAATTTAAACTTGGATTTAGGTAATTAGTAAGGCGTTGTTAATGCCTCACTTATTACTTAAGTATTCCAATTTATTTATTATTTATTACATCTTTTTTCTTACTTCTTGCTTCTAGGCTTATGTTTTTATTCTTAAGAAAATCTTTATTATTATACATATGTATAGGTACATATACATCGCCATTATTAGTGCATCATTATCAGTTGATCATTATCATAGTCACTCTCTTAAAACTTTTACTATCATAATGTTAATGATCACACTCATAATAACAAACAATCATTATCGTAATAATGTTTAGCACATGATCATTAAAATTTGCACACATAATATATTAAATAAATATATTATAATTATTATTGAAACAAGCTTCTTTAAATTATAAATATAATATATACAAATTATAATATAAATATAACTATTACAATTCTGCCTGATCTAATATTATTCACAATTTAAATATTTACCCCGCTCAGAAGAACCAGAGGAGCACTGCACTGTCCTCCCTGCACGACTGCTCACCAGGTACTCGGGAATGCAACTGAAGAGACGCTGCAAGAGGTTTGCCCTTTTATAGCGTGAGACGCCCACTCAACGTTCGGGCTCAACTCTTGAGCCTGAGCTGTGAGTTCGTTTTTATGCTGGATCTTTGAGAAGAGAGCCGAAGAAGAGTGGCTTTCTCTTTCGAGCTAAGTTCTATCTTAAAAATGTCAACAACAACTTACACACTTACACACACATGCACACCTCAACTGCATTTCTTCAACTCTTCTTTTTCGTTTTATGTAGGATTTGATTAACTTACATATCAGATGGCCAAGCAATATTAGGGTTCGATCAGGCAGACAAGTAGGCAGACGGACATTTGTACATAGGTTAGATCAGATGAGCTTATCGCGCTAATAAACAATATATATATTTTATGGCTGCACTGTGACTACTTCTATGTGTTATATTCGCATTTTCAATGAGTTCAGTGTATAAAAATCGAGCTATTAATTATCTTTTTTATTTATATAATTGTTATTAGATATCATTTTTATTATATATAATTTTGTACATATAATTTTACAAATATAATTTTTTACATATCATTTTTTTATGTATAGTTTTTAGATTCAATGAAATTATGGTATACTCAAATTATTTATCTCATTTCAAAATTTATAAAACATTGTATATGTAAAATAATATAATGAACGGCTTAAAATGCTATTCATTATATTATTTGATATAGACAATATTTTTCAGGAATTGCAAAATTATATATATGTATATATAGGGTGGAACAAAACTAATTATCTGATTATTTTTTGCTGTAATTTCGTGGTAAGTATCACCTATAGGAAAACGCTAAAACTTTTGCGAATGGAGCCAAAAGTCAATTCGGGTTCGACATTTGTGAAATAAGCAAAGGCAGAATTAAAATCGATAAGTCATGAAAGACATTTGGTGCCATTGTATATAAACACTTAATATATATTACATATATGTATAAACATTAAAATATATTTATATTTTTTTTTAATATAACTTATGTTGTTTGTATTTCCACTTATCCTTAAGATTGCTATAAAAGAAATTTAAATTTAAAATAAGAATAAATATTTAAAAATATATTTTAGTCAATTATAGTTACTTTAATTATAGTAACTTTATTTCTAATTGCATTTAAATTCAGGAAATCTTACTAGATTTCCACTCATTCTACTACAGATAACTATAATAATAAACTATGACAAAATATTAAATATCAAATTTAACTTTACAAAAACTTAACCTTCATTTCGAAGAATTTTCATATACATATTTATATATATATTGGTATTCACTTAAAATGATGGGTATTCATTCTGAGTTCAGTTGGAGTTCCTTATTTTTTATTTCAATTACACGTAAGACCTCTTGGGCCTCTACAAAAAAGGCGAGCCAACCGCTTTCCACACCACAATCCACCCACCCACACACACAAACAAGTTTCAATTGCCGACAACTTAAATACACTGCAAATATCCCGTTGTATCCAGTTTTCGTATAGTTTTGCATTTCATGATTTTGTAATTACGATTAAGAACAATATTATTTCAATGGTGTTTTCTGTCCTTTTCGCTTTCATTGCGCGCCATTTAAAATGTAACGGGATTGGTGTTTGGGCCAGTGCCCAGTGCCCCAGTGACTGGGGCTGGAGTCAATGTGGGCGTGGCTTTTAGTTTTTTTAACACCACTTTGGCGTTACGTGCGGCAAAGCCCTTAAAAAAAACAGTAAAGTGTTTACATGTAAACTGAAAATTTATGAAGCCCGCACACACACACACACACACTCAATTACACACACACTCAATCATACACACATCACAGTCACACACACAGTCACACACACAGACAACAGAGCGTAAAATTTTTGCACGGATTTAATTTTTGTGCAATTTTTTGTGGCCTGCTTTTGAAATATTAAAAAAATCCTGCACTTGTGTGTGTGTGAGAGAGAAAGTGTGTGTGTGTGTGTGTGTGTGTGTGTATTCGCGCTCTAATAATTACGCAAAAGAGTTGGGCTATTTAAATGTAAGTATTGACCGTATGACTATGAAATAAGCAAACCTGTTTTTACCACAAAAAAAAAATGTATATTGTATATACAAAATAAATGAATAAAAAATAAATATTCACATTATGGATTTGTAATTTACATCAAGAGGTTAAAGTTCAACAAAAAGTGCACTTAATAATTGCTTTACAGTGGAAGAGGTGAGCGAAAATATCAGAGAAAAATAATTAATTATGGAATATATACATCAAATATAGGAATATCATAATAATACTATATAATAGGGGAAGTTTATCTGCAGGCTATGCCAACTGGTTGTAAATGAGGAAAGAGATTGACGGAGAGAAAGAATGAGACAGGAAGTGTTATAGAAGGAGAGAGATGAAGACTGAGAAAGAGAGAAAGACAGAGAGAGAGGCAGAGAAAGACAGAGAGAGAAAGAGAGAAAGAGAGAGACAGAGAAAGAGAGAGAGAGAGAGAGAGAGAGAGAGAGAGAGAGAAAGAAAAAAAGAGAGAGAAATAGAGAGAGAGAGAGAGAGAGAAAGAAAGAGAGAGAGAGACGTAGAGAGACAGAGAGAGAGAGTGAGAGAGAGAAAGAGAGAGGTAGAGATAGAGAGAGACAGAGAGAGAGAGGGAAAGAGAGAGATAGAGATAGAGAGAGAGAGAGATGGGAATCTGAAGATAGAGAGAAAGATAAAGCTAAAGAGAGATAGAGAGCGAGAGAGAGAGGGGAATCTGAAGATAGAGAGAAAGATAAAGCTAAAGAGAGATAGAGAGTGATTTATAGAAAGAACAGAGAACGGAAGACAGACATATACTGAGAGATAGAGAGAGAAACCGGAAGCAAAAAGATGTTGGCAGTTCACAAAACAAGAACAACCTGAAGAATAGTTTGTAATTGAGAATCAGCATTGCAATAAGCAATACTAATTTAAAAGTAAAGTCAAGTAATGGAACGTCTTTCATTAAGAGTCTCACAAAATATAAACAATATCACTTGTTATATAATCTTAAACATAGGCTCAATCAAGACGCATTTAACTCTATGAGAATGACATAGAAGGGCAGTGCGTAACATATACATACTCACATATACATGCATATAGTTATAGTTATATATATAGTAACATATATACTTTAGTTTTCATCAACAATTTCTTATATTCTGCTCACTGTATAGGGTTTGTGGTGCCGCCAGCGAGTCTGGCACGTTTGAGGGTCACAATTGATCGATTGATGTTGTTTTATTCGGTTTTTTGCAGTCTCGGATTGGATTGTAGGATAGGTTTTTATTTTCTGATAATTTGCAGTTGTCCGGCATGGGGGAGGGAACACGAGCGCCAGTTGCAGCTGCTATAAATATGACATGGAGCACGAACCCTTTGAACAGTTGCAATCAGGCAAAATGCAGGAGAACATTTATACGCCTTTCAGCTCGGATATACCGCACGCTTTTATATATACTGATGAAATGACGGGACGGACTTTATACTGTGGTCCTTATCTGCGATCTTTGGAGAGTTTCGCAGACATCTTTCACTATAAGCTGCAGCTGGACCATGTGGAAAATTTGCCGAAGAAGTCGCTGCTGCTCGAACAGATTGTCGAAGGACAATATAATACATCTATACATGGCGTGAGCATAAGGAGCACATTAGAGGATCCTACGGCCAATATCACACAGTACAGCTACCCCATTGAGGTGATGAAGTTCTGTGTGATGGTGCCCTTGGCGCCGGAGCTGCCAAAGTGGATGTACATGGTGTGGCCTTTGGGCAGGTATGTGTGGACCACCCTCTTCTTGGCCATCTTCTATGTGGCCTTCCTTCTGCGCTATGTGCACCACGGCGAGGCAGTCACTCGCTCCTACACTCGCAACCTGCTGCACGCCATGGCCATCATCATGTACAGCCCGAATATGAATATGCCAGTGCAGCTCTATCAGCCCCCGTTCCGTATACTCATCTTCTACACGCTGCTCTACACACAGGGCTTCATTTTATCCAATTATCACATTAGTCACATGACCTCCTTCGACATGAAGCCGGTTTTTGTGAAGCCCATTAATACGTGGTCGGATCTGATAGAGTCCAGAGTGCGCATTATTATACCGGATACCCTCTTGGAGGAGTTACGCACCTTACCCATAGTGGACGTTTCCTCATTGGATGCACAATTCGAGCCACGCGATGGCCAGGACTATCAGCGGCTCATGGTGAATCCGTCTCGCGAGTATGCCTATGTGGTTACGCAGGATGAGTGGGAGTTCTGGGACCGACAGCAGCGCGTGCTCATCCAGCCGTATTTCCACTTGTCTCAAGTCTGCTTTGGCGGACTCTTCAACGCATTTCCCATCCAAAGGGAGGTGCCCTTTGCCGCTCAACTGGATCGCTTTCTGCTGTACATAAGGGAATCGGGTCTGTGGGAGCATTGGGAGAACATGGCCTTCATCTTTGCGTTGCGTGCGAAATTCGCAAAGATTTTTCTAGACACATATCCCGTGGAGCCATTGAATCTGGAGTTCTTCAGCACGGCATGGATTGTGCTCATCGGTGGCCTGCCCATTTGCCTAGTGGTCTACTGCATGGAGCATCTGTGGAGCCGTTGGAAAGGCGGGCATAACAACTTTGCCTTGCAGAAAGAAACTTAGCATACATTACTAGAAATCACATTTACCTATTTTGTGATTAGTTTTAGTTTAGTTTACTGTTGTGCGGAGCTCAAGCAGTAACTAAAAATCATCTAAAATATTTTTAAAAAGTTTTTTAAATATAAAAAAAAACAAGAAAGAAAACTCTAGTCGGTGGTGCCCGACTGGGAGATCCCCTGAACCCCGATCTGTGTTTTAAAATATACTTAATTATGTATTTATTGAAGCAGAATATCTAAAATATTGTATAACAAAAATCAAGGTTATATAAATTATAAATGAATCTAAATCCAAAATTTTGAGACTCTAGCCTCAAAGATGTACGAGATATAATTTAATAACTTGATTTCGACAAGGTTTTTAGTCGATAACAATAAAACGGGAATAGTTATCGATTTTTTAAAACAAACTTGATATGCGAGTCTCTAGCTCTTATATGTTCTGAAATCGACGCGTTCAGACATACGGACAGACGGTCAGACGGACGGACGGACAGGGCTAAATCGACTCAGTTCGTCACCCTGATCAGGAATATATATACTTTATGGGGTCTGCCACGCCTCCTTCTGTCTGTTACATACATTTTAACAAAACCATTATACCCTGACTTCCCCTTTTCAATTGATTCAGGGTATAAAAAAGTTTTTAATTATAACCTTCAATATATTGTAGTATGTGTGGCATAATTTTGTCATACACCCAACATTATACAATATAAAAGTATATTGACATAGTAACAATTTGTTGTTACTTATATATAATCATATAAACATAAATGCATATGATATCCGATCGACCACTTATGTGTGCAAAAGACCCGTGAGAACTGCCGCGTCTGCACTTTGCCGCTTAGCGAACCGCAGTGATTGCCTTATATATATGTCTAATGTACTGAACTAATGGACGGAACTCTCTGTATAAGAACCTTATGTATTTAGTTGAGGCCACAATATTATTTAAAATAATGAATCAGATTGGGAACATTAAACCGAGCTGACGCTCTGTGTTTTAGTTAAACACAAGTTATTAACCTTTTCACATGGCGACTTATCCTTTCACAATATGTATGACTCTATTATAATTAAAGATTACTTTAGGGAAATTTATTGCTTATTATATTTTAATGTTATTGTTATTTATATTGAGATAAAATTAGTAATTTAAAAAAATATATATTTTATGATTTTATCTCAATAAAATTAACATAGAATTTCCCAAAATAAAAAATTAATTTATCGATTATCTTAGCTTACAATATTTTTATTCATTATATTTATAAGCATTATTATTATTTTTAAAATTAATTAATTATAATTTAAAATATAAGATAAGATGATAGAGCAGAATAATGACCTAGGCATAATTGTAATTGTAATTTAGAATATTTCAGAAAATTTTAAGGCGTTGTTAACTGATATTGCTTGTATCATTCATAATCATGAAAATTGAAATTTATATAATTATAAATGTATTTTTGTTGATGTAATTTATTGAAATTATATAATTAATAAAATAAATATGATAATCGTAATGAGAAATATGTCATGATGCAAGTCATCTAGCAAGTAGTATTAGAATAATAAGAAGAAGATTTAGAAATATTACTAGAAGACTTAGTTGAACCAGCGATCTCATATATCATAATAAGCATAACAATCTTTATCAAATATAATTTCTCAAAAAATATTCATCAATTTTTCAATATTAGTTGAAAATTGCTCTTAAGTCAACTTTATTATGATATCTATTTATACCTCTTCAGGAAAGTTGTATATTAAAGCTGTTTCATATTCAATCTGAAGATCATTTGCATAATCTCAAATTTTGTTTTTATTTAATAAAAATTTACTTTGGATTACTCAACTTTACCTGGCTAACAATTATTTACTTAATTTAAGTTTTAAGTTTTTTATTTATTTTTCGATATTTAATTTATTTATTTAGAGTATAAGAAACTTACATTTTATGAATTACAGAGTATCTAAAAGTCATTTTTTGAGGCATGTCGCACTCTTAATAAAAAACAATAATATGTTGGCATAGCAATAAATTATGTTACATTGGCTTAGTTAAACATATTTATAAAGGAGTATAAAAACAAGAATTCGATATCTGGCGTCGCTTGTTCAGTTGCTAATTATGATGTTAAATGTTATGGATATTTAAGATATAAATCGAAAAATTACCTTGTTTAATTGCTGTTTGTCAAGCCAAGGACATTTCCTTCCCCAGAGAAATAGCCGAAGACATTTAGAGCGCTATAAAGCGTAGCAAAACGCATGAATTACGCATACGCAACGCGAACGCCTTGCAGCTATGTATACGCTCCATTGGCTAATCATATTAATTGTGCTGCCACTTCCATGGAGCTGTGCCTGGAACATCAGGTACATTAGCACACTACTAATTGGCCTCAACAGATTGATTGCGTTCCAGGATTTGGTCTGGTTCGTTAGCCAGCAGCTGGACAACGAGCAGAAGGACGACATGGAAAAATTCATACGCTTGCAGCACGATGCGTTTTTCTTGACTCAAATCGTTGTTGTCAACAACTCGGATATGCGAATGATTCATTCGGCAGTCAGACGCAACCAGATGACCGTGATCTTCACCACGGGTCTCCACGACCCCATCATGCAGGTGGTCAACAAGGTGCTGCTTGGAAAGCATTATTACTTCGCGGTGTTCATGATAATGAAGAAGGTGGAGAATATGAAAGATGTGTACGACATTTGTGAGTTCCTCAACGATAATCAATATGAGAATTCCCTATTGTATTTCGAGTCGATTGATGGCATCAACCAGCTCTACGGAGCACGTCAATATCCCACGTACCAAGTGGAGAATCGCACGGATCTGCAAAAGTTTATGAAGAAAAAGATTAGCCAGGTGACGAATGCAGCTCATGACGTGGGCGGCTATCAGTTTGCCACGCCCATGCGCGAAGATGCACCACATTTGTTTCGAACTGGAGATCGCTACGAGGGCAGCACCTATCGCATCATAAACACCTTTGTGCAGCATCTCAATGGGAGCTTCAAGGAGCTGGCTCTGCCGCCAGATGCGCTCGGAGGTCGCGCGGTTAACATGAAGCAAACGCTGCAGCTCGTCCGAGACCGACAGGTGCAATTCGTGGCCCATGCCTATGCCTTATTTATGCCGGACGACGATATGGAGAAGAGCTATCCACTGCTGGTGGTGCCTTGGTGCTTGATGGTGCCGCTCTACAACAGCGTCTCCACCTACTTCTATGCCCTGCAGCCCTTCGACACGACCGTTTGGTTCTTTGTGCTGGGCTCTTTTCTGCTGCTCAGTTTGCTGGAGCTGCTGTGGCTGCGACTAGGATTCAGTGCGGATCAGGACCAAGGATCAGCCGGATTGACTACAGCGCTGCTGAACTCCTTTTGCTACATCATCAACATCTCCACAGGCAGGCAGCTGTTGCAGCCTTCGCTCCTGCGTTGGCTGCTGCTTTCGGCTGTCTTCTTTCACGGCTTCTTCTTGTCAGCCAATTACACCTCTATCCTGGGCAGCATTTTGACTGTGAATCTGTTCCATGCCCAGCTGAATACTATGGACGATCTGCTGCGCGCTCAGCTGCCTGTCATGATCATTGACTATGAGCTGGAGTTTCTGTTGCAGCTGCATACGGAGCTGCCGGAGGGGTTTCTTAAGCTGCTGCGGCCCGTGGACAGTGGCATCTTTGCCCAGCACCAACTGAAGTTTAACAGCTCGTACGCCTACTTTGTGACCGAGGACAGCTGGCAGTTTCTGGATGAGCAGCAGCGGCATCTGAAGCAGCGCCAGTTCAAGTTTAGCGACATTTGCTTTGGCTCCTTCCACCTGGCCTACCCCATGCAGCGCGACTGCTCGCTCTGGCGCGACATAGAGTACTATACGTTCCGTGTTCACTCGTCCGGCTTGCTCTACTACTACGCCCGACTTAGCTTTGAGTCGGCGCTGCATGCGGGCATTGTGCATCGACTGCAGGAGCACAACGTCTACACATCAGCGGGCCTGCACCATTTGGCCATAGCATTCATTATGCTGTTGGCCATGTCGGCTTTAGCCTTTATCGTTTTTATCATCGAAGTGTTAACGAGATTCAAGTTTTAGTTATCGATTCGCCATTGACCTCAAAATGTGCAAAGCTCCCGCGCTTCATTTGGCGTTAGCCCCAAATTAAATTTAATATTAGATTGAGTTGACCTCAAAGCCAACGAATGGGCGGGCAGTTGGTTGTCGTAGGGGCGCTAAAATGGCTTGCAAATGGTTTCATCAATTTCAAATAATTTGATCAAATTTTGTATTTTAAATAACTTATAGATAATTCAATTATAAGCGGCTGCTTGTTGCCCAAATTCCAAGAGGAATGCCCTCTCTTGGGATGCCTTTTAAAGCAGTTGCAAAAATAGAATTTAATTTCTGTATATCGACAAACGTATAAAGAGCTAATTCTTATCTAACCTTAAAGCTGAGAAGTCTAAAATCTTAAATAAACTTTTCCATTTTGCTTTTACATTCACCCAACATTCATCTCCTTCTGTAGCTTCTGCGCCTCTTGACCGCGCTTCGCAGTTTGTGCCACAGTTTGTGGCAATGTGCCTGCACCACATGCTGATGCCACTTCATCTCCAGGATAAATGCAGTGCCAGCCAGAATAAGACCCATGCACCAGGTGCGCATCATGCTGGACAAGAAGGTCATGCTGAGTGGCTGTGGCTGCTCATTCAGAATAATCAGGCGAATGACACGCATGTACAGTGCCTCCCAGAAGGACTCCCACTTCCAGTGATGCCTCAGGCCCGACTCCTGAGAAATCAGTATAAAGTTCTGTAGCGGCGATTGCAGATGCGAGTCCAGATGCATGGGATAGACATGATAGAAAGGACCCGAACAGATCTCCGTCAGCCGAAAGACCGGCACTCGGAGGTGCTTCTGCAGCATGACTATCAAGTCCCAGCGATCACTGGACACAAAGTAGCCGTAGGTCGTGTTCAGCAGATCGCGATGCCGCTGAATGAAGTCAGAGTCGGCCACAAGGACTTGTTGGAGAAAGCGCTCCGTATACTGATCCTTCTTACGCGCAAGTGCATCGTACTCGAAATCCTGCACATAGATGATCAGATTGGCATCGATAATGTCCTGCGGCGTATTCAGCTGCCGCACAGGTGGCGGTGAGGTGAAATAGCTAGCCATCTTGCTGATGTACATGTTCGAGGCGACCATGCCCATTATGGTGAGCACTAGGTACAGATAACGCATGCGCCTCGCCCTAGTCCGTACAACCGATGTGGGCGGAATGTTGGTCAGGCTGCAGATGCATTGCAGCAGAATGTTGCTTAGGTCCCTCGGCCGTTGCGGCGAACAGAGCCAAAGGGCAAAGCCGATGTACAGCATCGTCACGATTAGCAGCAGCCAGACATTGTCCTGCAGAGCCTCGCGGACGTACAGCTCCTGCAGAGAGTCGTTGCGATAGGGCACCATCAGGCACCAATCGTTGATGCCAATCGGATAGCTGAAGCTGACCGAGTAGTTGCCAATGAGATCTGTGTAGGAGTGTATCAGCGTCTCGTAGACGCCCTGGGAGACAAGTTCCAAGAGATTCGGCAGATTGAAGCTAGTCATGCTTAGATTGGCGGAGGTATCATGCATCGAGGCATTCACAAAGTCGAGGAATCCCAGAAAGAGCTTCCCACTAGTGCCATAGACTTTTTTATCCGCACCTTTAAACACGCGTGGCATATCATAGAAGACGGGCGTGTTCACTACATAGCCCATCATATTATGGCTGAGTGGCTGAAAGAAGTCGCGAGCTCTCCAATGGTCGGTCCTATTCACGATTTGTTGCTTTGGATACGGATTCAGCTGATAGACATTGTTGCTGATGGTCAGCAGCAGCGTGTTGATGAACTGCTTAGTCCAGGTCCAATGGAGAATATCCTGAAATATATTCGTGAATTGAGTGAAGGTCTCAAAGCTCTCATGGTAGTTTGCGCTGCTTAGATAGGGAAAGAGAACGATGATCGTCTTCAGCCAGCGTATGCCCTTGAGTGTCTCCGAGGCGACCTCCATAATGGGATCGGTATGGTGTGTGGTGAAGATCATCACTAGAGAGGGCGTGCTTATCAGACTCTTGATCGAACTGTTTGAGTTGATCGAGCTGTGGTTGTTTCTCACGATGATGCGCGGCACGAGGGGAAAGTTAAACCAAAATTTCTTGAAAAAATCGCTGCCGCCTTGACTATTCATATTGAGTTTCTCCGATATATAGAAGATGAGATTGTAAAAGTGATAGACACTGTCGATGCGATTCACCACATTGAGGACAAAATCATTATTAATGCCCTGCAACTGCCTTGCAATTGTCGCGTTCACATCTGTCTGGGGCGTCGGCTCCACCTGAGCTGGGCGAACTGGTCGCAATATGAGCTCAGCTGCCAGTTTGTTCATTTTCATGGAACGATTGTCGAAACGCAACTGATTCGCAATCCCGGGCTGTCTTGCTGGCGGTCTGTCTGTCCGTCCGGCTGGCTGGCTGGCTGGCTTGCGTGTGGTCCACTCTGTGTGGGTTAGGTCAGAGCTGGCTTTGATTATTGCATTCCAACACCAAGTTTGACATATTGGACATACCGAGCGTTTTATTGGCTGGCAATCAAAATTGTTTACATTGGATGACAGCCGACCAAACAGGAGCGTTTCAGCTAACGAGAGGGTTTTATTTCAAGTTGATCATTTTTGGTTAAAGACTTTCGAAAAAATAATAAAATTAATTATATTTAAAAGTTAACTTTTGTTAGACTTTCTGAAATGCTTAGTCGACATATTAAAATTTGTCATTTAAGCATCAAAAATAAAAATGAAAAATTAAGTAATAAATTTTTATAAAACATATGCTAGAAATTATAAATCATGTTTGATTTCCCAAATTTGTTAATATCTTTAAACTTTAATATTTAATTATTTTTTATTATTTATATACATTTTTGCACAAGTCAATGAAGGTGTTATCGTATGAGAAATTCATAGCTCAAACTATTTAAATGACTTAAAATTCAATTAGTTTATATATCTTATATTATTTAATACATTCCTTAAGCGCTTTCATTATATAATTCTTTCTAAATTCCGTTCATTTTGTTGCCTTCGCTTAGCAGCGCTCCTGTTCACATGCTGTTTGGCGTACTTGTTTATTGAGTCATAAAAAGCGAAAACCCCTTTTGGCGTTTATCTCAAGTGCAAATCGCGCATATGCGCTATTTAGTCGTATTTATGCGGAAAGGTTCATATAATTGGACAAATCGTTGCAGGACATGCGAGGACCTTAAAGCGCGCACACTTTAAGTATCTGGCATTAAAACGGATTTGTGGCTCACGCGGCGAACGCAATTAAAAATCACGCATACGCAGCGTGCAGCGCGCACGCACCAAACACTGTGTGTTGCCTACTTTGCGGACAACCTGAGCAGCATTTTAGGTGCTCGAAATGCGCTTTGCATGACTTTGACAACAAAATCCATTGCAGTCTGCATGACGCTGTGTAATTGCTGTGAAATTTCATAAATGTGCACAAATGCCAGCAGACAAGGCCATAAGCTGGGCATGGCTTATCGAGTTACGTCTTGGCTTTTATGGCCAGCAAAATGCAATTAGCCAGACACACACACAAACACACATAGCCATTCATATTGTTAGCTTGGCTTGGAGCTTAAAATATTTATGATTGATGCTGGCTTAGTCCAGGTTTTTGGCCTGATATTGGCCTTAATGCCATATTGACAGCGCGCATGCTTTTGTTTGCTCGATGATTTTACAAATTTCAGCGATTTGCTGCTTACGTAATTGTAATGTGCAGTAATGCGCTTTACTCTAAGTCAAAGCTGTTCACACACCCCCACCAACACCCACACCCACACACACACACACACACACACACCCACAGTTACTCTCTCGTAGTTGATCTGAAGTATCGTGCGAACTATAGCAGCTGGCCAACACCTGAAGCTACACTTCACTTAAAACGCAGGGGCGTGGCAATAGGCGCTGGGCGTGTCAACATGTGTTTCGGGAAACGGCATATGACAGCCTTTCAGCATTTTATTATGTTTTTCTTTTCTTTTCAAGATTTTCTTTTTTTTGTGTGGTTTTTTTTAATGTTTGCGCCGCTAGCGCTAAAATACATTAAGCCAGCTTGTTGAGCCGCATTCAGTTTTTATTTATTTTTTTATTCCTTTCAACTGCACAGTGTTCAAGGGGTGTTTCACGCCTGAAAAGTCAGCGAGTGACAAATGAAATTTGTGAGATTATACTCGTGTTAAGTTATGGCTGCAAAACAAGTTTGTTGTTGTTCAGAGATAAATTAAAAAAAATGTAAATAAAATGAATATATTTATTTTTATTTATTTTGTATTGTATGTATATATATTTTTTATTATTCTGTTATATTTGTTAATTCAAAAGTGTAATCAAAGTAATTAATGCAAATATATATTCATATATATATATTTCTTTTCTGTATTTGTTTTTACTCAGTATGAATGTTTAATATTATTTAAAATTATTGAAAAAAGTGGTATACATATTCAAATATTTTATTACGTCATTTTTTGTGTATTGAAATGGTGTAAGTAACATATTTTTATACATTTTCATTTTTATTTCATCCAGCAATAATTATAAAAAATTATTTATAAATAAAAAAATATACATTTAACATATTTATTTTTCAATATATAAAAACTTATTCTCTACATCAATAAATAAATGTACATATTGTCAAAAATGTATATAGAAATATAATAAAATATATAAAATAATTCATTTTATTTCGAATATTTACATTAGTAATTTAAATTTAATTAAATTTCTATTTTAAAATACAATACAAATTAAAAAAAGTTTAATTTTAAATTTATATACAGCTATAACTTTAAACATACATATATGAAAATCAAGCACAGCTAAAAATATAATTTAAAAATTAAAGACCTCAAAAATTACGTAAACATATTTAATGTACATAAATTTTTTAATTTTGTATGTTTTACATATTCAAATATAATTTTTGTATTATTATTTTTATCTTTCTTCATTATTAAATCCATTTAAGCATTTTTCATTAATTTTCTATGCTTTTTCTTTGCAAACTTTTCGGTTTCTTTCTTCATATTCGCAGCTCTGCCAACATTTTATAAATCTCAACAGCTATAACTAACTAACTAACAATGCTTCCACGCCCCAGTCTAACAGTTCCGAAATTGAGTTATAAATTTGCCAGCTACATCGCATATAAAATATATTTTTTTTTATATATTTTTATGCTCTATTTTTTGTTTGCATGAAGTATCTTATTTCAAATTGTTTTAGTTACACTTTTTTTTACCCCAGCGCACAAGTCTAAATGTATCAAGTGTAACTGTATGTGTGTGTGTGTGTGGCTGTGTGTATTGTGTGTTTTTGCCATTTGGAAACGGAAGCAAAATGTTGCGAATGTGTGCAAAAGTAGTTGAACGAAGGCCCTCGAGTTGTTTCGTTGCCCGTTGCTCATGTCAAGTGCCAGCTGTGTCCTGCGTCCTGCGCCCTGCGTCCGTCTCTGCCACACGCCCACCAGCCTGACAGCTGGGCTGCACTCTCGACATTTAGAGACCTCGCCCCACCACCACCATCCAACTACCTAGCCACCCAACCGCCCACTCAACGGGCCAGAGCAGGTGTGTTTGACTGGCACCGCAGCATGTGTCGAAACATTGCCAACCGCTGGCCGCTGTTTCTGTGTGTGATGGTGTGTGTGTGCCTGTGTGTGTGTGTGTGTGGCAACAGCAACTAACTGTTAAGCGAAATTACCGCAATCTCCGCACGTCGAACAATTTTTAATGCTGAAAAATGTATTTTCTAATTTTCTCTCGCCCGAATGTTTTTCTTCTGACCAAGTTTATTTTGGCTTTTATCTGAATGTGTGTGTGTGTGTGTGTGTGTGTGTGTGTGGACAACAGGTGTATGTAATGTGTGTAAGTGTGCCCTCTTAGCCCGCCTGCAATATTAATGAAATATAATTATTTTGCCATTGAAACTTACTCTTTTTCGTGGACATTTTGCCATGGCTTTAAGACTTTTTAGCTTTTCATGTGCAAAACGTTTTTATAACTAGAAACACATTGCAACCTTGCTCAAGAGGGTACATTAGTTGTGTAATAAAAATGGAATGAAGGCGGAAACGTCGAGATCAAGAAGTGCTCTAGACAGATAAGCTTAGTTTTATTTGTGAAGTGCGTCCTTCTTTCTGTTTGATTATTCATTCGTCTCTCAGTTGTTCTATAACCTGTCACACTCTGCGCGTCCATCTGTTTCTCGTGCTGCCTGACAGTTTAGCTTTTAGTCAAACCATTTATCCATACTTCCATTTTTTGTCCAGATTTATATTTATTCGTCTATTAGTTATCCTTTAGCCTCGTTACTCATCCGTCTGTCTGTTTGGCTTTATATACAACAGTTTCAGTTTTATTCTCTCTCTCTTCTCTTCTCTTCTACTTTTCTGCTTCTTCTCAGCTTAAGTTTATTTCGAATCATCAATAACTCATTGCAGTTTCCCTGAACATGATCAAAATCTATCAATTAATTATGTTATTTAGTCAAATCGCGTAGTCTTTATGAGCTACACTCACTAAATATTGGTTCTGTTGTATTGTATAAAGATCCAGCATAACTTATACAATATATTGAACCACCATACCCTGTTTTTCCATTTTCTATGGGTTCAGGGATTAAAAAATTCCCCAATTTAATTGAAAATGTAAGTATTGTAGCGTCAAAGGTAGTCATAGTTTTATGACAATTAGGATCGAACTATAAGTACCAATGACAACATAAATCTTTTGAGTAGCGCAACAGCTAGCTAGTCAGGAGATCTGTCACTTGCGCCTCGACTGGACAGAAACCACTTTTCTTGCTTTTTATTACATATTTGTTCTTAATTCCGTTAAGTTGAGCAACAACTACTTAGTTGGGGTATCTGGTAGTCAGTCACTAGTGACTCGACTCGACAAGAAAACTCTTCGTAATCTTTATCTGCGCATTATCACATATAAGTCTTAGTTGGTTAGGGTATCTACTAGTCAGTTCTTTATTACTTGTTCTTCATTCTTTTAATTAGCATAATTACTACATTAGTTGGTTAGGGTATTTGCTAGTCAGTCACTTGCAACTCGACTTTCTAGTTTTTTTGCCAACGCATTACTGGCAATATTTTAGGCTATCTGCCAGTCGGTCATTTCCGTCTGACGTGCCGTGCTCTTCTTTTTCTCTTTCTTTTTCAGAGAGACTTCTTTTCTTCTCCTTTTTCACCTGGTGGCTGCGCATCACTGGCAAATGCAATTTGCACATTAATATCGGAGCGCAGCTAATTTTCAATATGAAACCGACAAACTTGCAGCTGGCAAAAGCTTTGGGTAAAAAGGCAATTTCCGCTTTTTTGATGCATTCTTTAATGGGCCAACTTGAGCGGATAGCTGCCAAGTGGAGGTGAACGAGGCGAGAGTGGCAAGCGGGCCAGCTCGATATGCCATTATGCTAAAAGTTTGTGTGCCAGGCATTTTGCCTGTGCGAAAGAGAAAGGCGCTAATACCGTTATTCGATGCGAGATATATGTATTTATAGCGCTAGGCATTAGAAAAAGGTTCAAAGTGTCGTTATGACACTATGTGTGGGCACTGCGGGAGCTCTTAAGCGTCTACAAGGCTGATAAGTAATCGAAAGTGTGTGGATATGCCCAAAAGGGCATGCACTATGGGCATACGAGTTGCAAATTTTGTTAATTTTGTAAAGGTTTAATAGAGTGAAAGAATTGTGTATTCGGCTACTTTAAACACTGAGCTTAAGTGAAGACAATTGCTTTGATAGAAGTTATAAATGAAACAAATGTAAGTTAAAAAACATATTTAACAGATTTACGTTTGAGAATCTTAATGGAAGAGTGTTTAAGATCGCTTATCATCCAATGATTTATAGATGTTCCTCTTTGATTGCTTGGACTATGAATCAGTATTCATAATTTGTATGTAACAGGCAGGAAAAGGCGTGACAGATCCGATATCTTAGATACTTAATCCGTATCAATAGCAGAGTCAGTCTAATCCTGTCCGATTGTTCGTCTATCTGTTTATTTGTATATTTCATCGTATCGATCTAGGAACCTTTAAGAGCTGCCACCCTTGTAAGTATATGCGCCTATGAGTTTGTTCCAAATAATCGAAAACTCTCTTTATTTTCATGAGCGAGAGTCATTAGATTACTTTGAGGTATATACAAATATTGGATACTTTTTTTCATATTCGAAAAATTGAACAAATGGAAAGTAATGCTGGGACTTTTACACTTTCATATGCAGCAGCACGCTGCGGGCTTCAGAGTATTTGCTAGCCGGATACTCCACACTGCGCAGTACCTTCACTTAAATTATCATTTATGATTAATTGATTGATCGAGTTTGGATTGTATTCGAGTAATTGGCAAACGCTTATGCCTTAATTAGATTGACAGAAAAAGGTTTTAAAGGGATAAAACTTGTTTAACTAAACAATAAGAAAGAAATATGAAATTTTGCTGAAGAATTTAAATTGTTGGAAATCCAATTTAAGTATAATATATATATATTAATTAAAGCAAGCTTCAATCATTGATTTTTTCTCGCCAAATCGAGCGAGATATTCAAAATTCCATTTCTGTGCGCTATCCTGATGACCAATTTTTAGCAATCTTTTTTTGTAGGCTTTTTTTCAAAATTAAAAAAAAGTACTTGCTGAAATGATACAGAATCCAATTTTATTTGAAGATGAATAAAACGTAGTTTAATACGAAATAAATTTTAAGGATGTAGCTTGATTAATATAGAAAATATTTAACATTAACAGTGAAACTGAAGGGTGCACTATCCTCATGACGCGCAGTCTACATGTGGAACACCTCAAACTACCCTCGTATATGCCTATACATAAAAAAAAGATTTTTTATCATTTCCAGCACTTAATTATGGAGCTTGAAAGCAAAGTTGGAAAAACTGATTAACTTTATTATTTTAAGCAGTTGGAAAAGTTGGAAAAGCTAAAGCTTTGGCAGCTGCTCTTTTAACTGTTTGCCAGTTCTTCTTCTTCTCTCTTTTTTTTTGGCAGCTGGCAAAGATTTCTGCTGGCTTCTACTTGCTGCATAATTTAGCCATTTTATACACTTAAAATAAAAAAAGGAGGAAGAGAGAGAGAGAGAGAGACATACAGAGGGAGTCTGTGTTTTCACGCCATTTTTGGTAGCTTCATTGCTTTTTGGCTCATTATCTCTTTTGGCCAAGCAACAATTGTTGTTTGCAGGCAGACAAGCAGCGCGCGCTAAATGACTGCAACTCAACTCTTTTTTTTCGGGCTTTTCCTTTACTTTTGCCTCATTTTCCATTTTTTTTTGGCGACTCACGCTCGTTTGTGTGCAACTTTTTCGTGGCGTCCTATAATAATGTTTGCAATTAAACTAATGAAGTCATTTGCTGCTGACCTTTGCCCCCCTCGCCCCGTTCGACCACCAACTGTGCAAGTCCTCCTGGCACTCAAGAATTCTGTGCATAATTGTCTGCTATTCCATTTCGATGCCGGCAACGCAGCCATCGTCATTTAATAAGCTTGTTTCAACTTCGGCCGCAATTGCGCTTCTGATATTCTGATATTTTCTTTTGAGAATTTCCATTTTCCATTTTCATTTATTGCGATTCTCATTTTGTGTTAAGTGTCACATTTTGATGTTGACTTAAATTGATTGGGCTTGCTATTCTGTTATCAAATAAAATTGAATGTAACAAGACAATTTTGCAATCAGCTAGCAGCATGGAAGCCTATTAAATATATTTAATTTGAAAATACGTTTTTGATTGAGAGCATTGGAGTCCCTAAAGAGCTTTTGTACAGACGGAGCTAGAATATTTCTGAGCTGCATCTTTATTTTACATTTGAAATGTTCAGTTCTAAGAAATCCTGCAAGTTACGGAGGGTGAAATTTCTAGGACCACTTTTGAATGCAGATCAATTTAGTCCAGAAAGTTTTCAATTTGAAAATCAAATGAGCCAAATGAGTACTCCCGAGTCAGTTATTCAGATTCTATCAAAATTCAAAATACCAATATTTTAGGTAATTTGAAATATGGTTATTCCCAGTTGAATAAAGTTGTTTTGGGAATCCGCGAGTTGCGCGCTGTTACCAAAAGTGTTTTTGGCAAATTTGTGGTAGCACTCACGCTGTTGAAAACCTTCATAACAATGCCACATGAAATGGAATGGAGAAACCCCATTCATGCCACAGCGCGTAGCTGTCACTAACACACACTGCGCCACAACAAAAAAACAACAACCTGAACCTGAAACATTCGCGATTTGCTGAGTGGAGATGGGAGTGATTTTTTGTTGGAGTTAGCACAAGTGGAAAATTGAGGAAGATGGACTGGAGGATGCCCTATGCTTAAAGCATGAAAAAACTAAAATAGTCTGAAAATTTACATGTCATCCTAGAATCCACCATGATCACCAGATATGCTCAAGTCATGAGCTCATAAAAGCTCCATAAAAATAGCTGGGAAACCCTATTGATTATTCGATGCAAAATCGCTTGCTGGCAAGGTGTAAGTCTCCAAGTCTCTAAGCCAGTCTCTAAGTCTCCTGTGTACAAATTGGATAGACGCCAGGAAATACATGACTAGAGAGCGCCTCCATCAAAATATTTTGCTTGTTACATGCATAAACTCCTTTGCAATTTCTACAGGGTATACAAACGAATATGCAACAGAACAGAAGCTGAAGCCCCAGCACCCAGTGTGAATAAAAAGTTGTTGAGTTTTTAATTTAATATTTAATTTTAATTGTTATTTATTCGCATTTCGGTTTTGCTTTTACAATATGTTTTGTTGTTGTTGTTGTTGGTTTTGGTTGTTGTTGTCTTGGATAAAGTTTTCTTTATCGCCTTGCCACGGCTTACAATGCGTTCGTATTACTCTGGTAATTGTTGTTTGTTATTGTATTTGCTGTATTTTATTTTTGGTTATTTATCGCACGAATGATATTACGAGTACGAATGCGATTACGTGTTTTATGTATGAACAATTTTATATTTATCTTTTTCTTTTGCTTTTTGCTTTTTTTTTGTGGGGGAATTTCCTCGGCTTTCCATTGTTTTTCTTTTCTAACGTTTATTGTTATGAGTTTGCTTAAGTGTTGTCTGATAGTATTTCTTTTTCTTTATAATTGTTTTACTTTGTTTTGTTTTTCATTAAGATTAGACAACATTTGTTTTGGGCCTCAAAGTAAATGTTTACCTTGCTTGAGTTTGCTTAATTTTTGGCATTTCTTTTTTAATTTAATTTCTTTCTTTAAAAATTAAATAAAATCTCATAATTTTGTTAACAAATGTCGCAATGCGCTTAACTAAATAGTTTTTTTGTTGTTTTTTTTTTTGTATTTTATTTTCTTTACAATTAAAATTTGCGCTAACAGTTAAAAATTGTTTCTTTGTTGTCATAGAGTTGTCTTTATCAAGCAATTTGAATTATTTTATTTTTATAATTACAATATTTAGCTAATTTGACACTTAAAGCGGAAAAACTTAACAACTTGTTGTTGGTTGAGTTGCCATTTTGGTTTTGTTAATGATTTTCAATACACACTTAACAGCTATATAACATTTAGTTTTTGTTTATTTTTTATATATTTTGTTTATTATTTCTCATTTTAGCTTTTTGTATTGTATTGTAGTCGGTTCTGTTAAATTTTGCTACTAATAAAATATATTTGATGTATGTATATTATTATTATTATTAGTTTAATTAATACTATTAAATTGTATTTACTTGATGTTTTTTTTATTTATTTTTTATTTTTTTGTATACATGAGCCTCGCCTTGGAGTCCTACAGAGACAGTTGTTACGCTTTAAAATATATTTATGTATATATTCAAGATTTTATTTCAGTTTTAGTTTAAGTATTTATTCTTGTAGTTAAACATGGTGGTATTTCTGCAGTCAGCGTTGAGAAGAGCATCTCTTGTAGGTGATGGCAAACATGTCTTAAGATCTGGATATACACCCAGCACATAGTATATAATATATAGATATATGCATATGTATATCGATTTGGTAAAGGTTATCATTTTGTTATGCATCTTGTTGGAAGAGCAGCTGGTGGGTAGTTCTAAAACATGATAGATACAAAGTTATAGATACATTTATATAGATAATGCTTGAATGCGCTTGAATGTGCTCGAAATGGATTCGCCGGCATCAAATGCAAGACTTCTTCAGAAATGTACACAGAGCTAATCCCATTCAGTGAACATAGTTCGAGTTGAGTTATTGAAGTATTGATAAGTATCGAAGCAGCTGTTAGCCAATTGCTTTATACACTTTAGCATGGGGGGGCTTTTTTAGGATTCTCTTAAAGTTGAGATTCATTTTTCACTTTTCTTTTATACTCGACCAGGTTGCAGCACAAACAGTTACAAATCGTCTACTTACAAAGTTTTTGGTTTTCATTTTCATTTTTATTTGTTTTTATGTTTTTATGTTTTTTTTTTAGTTGTCTTTTGTTGTTGTGTGTGTTCACTGTAGTTAGCAACATCGAAAAATTTGTCCAAAAAGGAGTTTTTGCATATGTGTATATATATAAGATTATCCTGTATAAGTACATATATATATATGTATATCTCTATAGTATTTCATAGTTATGTATATATATATATATATATGCTGTATATATGCTGTATATAAGTATCTTTTAGTTACAAGAGCGAGCACGACTACTCGAGCTGTAGTATGCACTCGTAGTACTATATACGCTAGCTATATACGTACGTTTATAGAACTGACATTACGTTAGATGTTCTACTTCATCATCATCTTCTTGTTATAGTTACAGTTATATAGCATAGACACAATTTGTTCACAATTTTCTCTAAGTTTATGTTTTCCTTTTTGTTTTCCTTTTTGTTTTTGTTTAGATAAAGAGGCGGTGGCTTTTATTTGGACTCCATTTATACATTTAGTCAGTGAAAAGAACGTGAATGGAAATGATAGAGCTAAACATATATGTGTATAGAGCTAAAGAACTGATCGAAAAAATCAAGTCAGAATTTCATTTCATATATATATATATATATGTATATATATGTATATTTTGTATTTTGTGTGAAAATTTGCTAAGCCTTGGCCTTTGCCTAAAAGTATGCTACAATAATTTCTTTCACACACACACAAACTAGAGCCATAAATTGTACATAGTTAAGTGCATATGTATTGTATATATATAAATCTTTTAATACTTGGTTTTCTTTATATATATATATATATATATTTATATATATATGTATGTATGTATATATATAGCAAAATCACATTTGATTTGTTGACCAAAACAAAACAAAAACACAAAAGAAAAGAAATACATCACGCTTTTTCGAATTGCTTTGCTCAACTTCTTTTTCGTTTTATACACAATACAAATTGAGTTTGGAAGCGGAAGTGTGTTGTGCGTGTGTGTGTGCGTGTGTGTGTGTGTATAGGTGTAGTTATAGTTGTATGTGTGTGAGTGTGTGTCACGACAAAGTAGTTTGTGTTTCTTTTTATCATTTTGTGTGTTTGCAACTACTACAATACATAAAATATGTTTGCTTTGTGGCTAAAGTAACTCGTTTTGCACATCGAATTTAATTGTTTTTTTTCTTTTCTTATTTTTGTTTTCTTGGCTTAATTATTTAACTGTATACATATATATAGATATATATATATGGTGTATATATATATATGGTATATATAATTACACGACTACAGTTAAGTTTAACTTCAAATTGACATTAGGATCGCTTGGTTCGCACGCACCGGGAAATGCATTCAATCGAACTCCTTCTTGCTTAAATACTCAAAATTAATTTTCTAATTACACCCGAAGTTTTTTTTTCAAATAATAACTCTTTAGTGCATTTACTCTATGTATAATATATATATATATATAGATGTGTGTGTGTGTGTGTGTTGGTGTATGTATACTATATATAATTGGCTTAATTTAATTGATTATTGTGCAGTTGTTTTCCATCTAAGTTACGACCAAAAATAATTGAGAGAGAGACAATTGACACTAGGCTAAGTTTAATTGAAGTGCGTTTACATTTAATTGGTGTAGTTTATTGTTATTGTTAATGCTTAATTGTTAGTTTTCATTTCCTATAATTTTTGCTTGCTGCTTCTTCTTCTTCCTCTAATTTTCATGTCATCAAGCGAAAGAAAACTAGATTCTATGAGCAACTTGTTATCATTTTCCTAACTGGACCTTGTGCTTATCTTCTTCTTTTTAAATGTAAATTATTGTACCCATTTATTTTTATTTATATTTTTTGAATAATTTGCTTATAGTATATTCCTTTTATGTTTTCTTATAGCAACACATTTATAAAAATACAAAATAAATACGAAAAAAGCTAAGGAAAATAATTTAAACTTTTTCTATTTTATTTCTATGAATTTAATACATTTATTAACTTTTTTTTACATATATATATATATATATATATTATTTTTTATATTTACAAATTGACGCTTTTTATGATATTAAGTATTTCTTTTATCTTTAGATATATATATATTTTTTTTATATATATCTTTAAAGTAAATTCTGCAATAGTTTTTCTTGGTATCAAGGCTATATGTTAAATGTTTGAGATTATTTTGTATGTTTATATTTTATTACATTTTTTAAATATTTATTAGGCAACAAAATTGCTGAGAAGCTCAAATGAGAAGTTTGTTTTAAATATAAAAAAATCAAATTTGTAAAAAATATTCTTTAAACTTTATTTAAAAGCAACAAAAATTTGGTCCCTTTACTTGTTGATAATCAAAATTTATTGAGATTTTTAGCGGAAATACTAAAGAGTTAAAAATATTTGTTGTTCTATGGCAAATAAATGTTTTGTTTAGCTGAAATAGAAAGATTTCGTATCAAGATATACATATGTGTATTAGTTTTGGTTTGTAGTAAATAAGCTCAGTTTTTCATCAAAGAATTTAGATAGTTGAATGAATGATGAATGCATAAACTAAAAATGAAATGAAAACAAGGCAAATATATATCAATTATTTATTTATTATTTAGAAAAGAAAATTGATAAACGAATCGAATCCCCTTGATAAACTGCAATCAATCAATGGTCAACACGTGATGCCATTCAAAGCGAGCTAAAAAAAAAAGCTAAAACAAGCCAGAAAATAAATAAGGAAACCGCAGACAATGTTGTGGCAACAGATGAAACGAAATAAAAAGAGAAACTAAATAAATAGAGCTAAGATAAATACCAGAGCCAGAGCCAGAGTCAGAGCTAGAGCCAGAACAGAGGGACTCAAACGGAATGACAATGGCAGGCAAATACCAGGGATAAACCTTTAGCCGCAGCCACAGCCCCAGCCACGCCCACTGCTGGGCAACTGGCATGCATTTTAAATGGAATATTTATGTAAGTCGGGTTTCGACAAATGAAATAATAGACAAAGGATTACACAAGCTACCAATGCAATGCAATAGATATCTGTTGTTGCTGCTGCTGCTGCTGCTGCTTTGCATAAAACTTAAGCTTAAGTAAATTATTTATTGAGCCAGACAGGAGCTTAGCCTGATGCCTGCCTTTGCCTTTAAAGGGCTGGACAGCTGGGCAGATAGTCATACAGGCAGACAGATGGGCATATGTCACGCAGCCAGTTGATAAATTGAACAAATTGAACCCTTCTTTTGGGCTCAGCTCAGCAGCTGTGTTTTCTTGGGAGCCCCACTAGGCTTAGGCCCATCTTAATTAAACAATATTCAACGAAATTTCCCACAAAAAACTTATTCAAGCGTAAGAATTTCAACTCGAGTTTTTTGGGGCAAAAGTTAAAACTTGTTAAGTTGGCGAAATCAAAGCGAAAGAGTTGGTCTGAAACAATGTTCACTGGAACGTTGCGAAATGTTGATAAACTTTGTTTTTGCAGCCGCCTCCTAAAAATACACAGATGAGCCACAAAATGTTGCACAAATGTTGAACCGCTTAATTTGTTTTCGGCCAAATGACCAGCGGCTTGCTGTTAGCCTAAAACATTTTTCAGCTGCACTTGACCAAAAATATACGCATCGCTTGAATTTCAAAATACCCTGTATTGTTAGTCAATTGAAGTTGGGGTATGATTGCTGAAGAGCAAAGCGACAGAGGGCGAGATATTAGTTAAAAATGACTAAACATCTCTGCATCTATAGTCTATAAATCATGGAATGAGGAATTTAGTATAAAACATAAGAACTTGGAATGAGCATTAGAAAAAGTCGTTATCTCTTAGTCGAACTCTTTAGCTATAGGAATTTCACTTCGCTGTAAACTATAGATTCCCAGGCTGATTTATGATTCTGGCTGAGTTAAGGAAAATAAAAGAATATTAAAAAAAAATAAATAAAAAGAAGCCCATGTACTGGGTATCTACTAGTCGTTGCCTTGTGCTGCTACAACTTAATTTTCCACATTATTGCATTTCGGTTTGTCACACGCATTTTAATATTGTTTATTTGTGTATGAGTCGTGTGCGCCTGCACTAAATGAAATTGTTGAGGCTTTTGAATTTAATTTCATGTGGGTTTATTTCCGATTTCTTTTTTTGTTTGTTGTTTAGCCCAATAACAGATTCGATTATAAATGAAAACAATTTAATTTAACAATTGAATGCGCTCCATTGATCATTATTGAAATCTCACATGGCTTTATTGTTAAACGGAAAAAGGGTTTAAGGACCAAAGGGCGGAAAGAATCTTTTGTATTCAGATTTAAATGTAAATTGTTTTTTTTTTTTTTGGGTTATTGCAAGAGAAGAAGTTCAGGACTTCATACAAATAACGGTAGTTACTACTTACCGCATACAGCAGGCAGAAATAAGTTCAAATAATTCGCACTTGGCACATTGAAAATGTGAATTGAAATAAAGCTTGATTTCAATTCTAAATGAATATTAAGAAAGCTTGATTTGAGACAAAGGATGGCAAGACTTTTCTTTAAGGCTCTAAATCATGATCTCTTTATGCATTTCGAATTTTAAAACAATTTAATTAAATGAAAATTAATTTTTTATTATATTTGTATTATTATAAATATTAAATTATTAACAAAAAAATATATAAAAAATATAGAAATATTAATGTAAAAAAGTTGTAGCAATCCGCAATTTAAGTAAATTTTACTTTAGCTAACTCAGTTACATTTATTTTATGAAATTATGAAAGTGCTTTTAGCTGCAGAGATTTTGATTTGACTATTTGGCAGAGCTGTTAAGAATTCCATTTGAATGGAAATTCAAAATGGGTTTTTGTTCTGAAAACCCATTTTGAATTTCCATTCAAATGGAATTTTTAACAGCTCTGCTATTTGGGTTACAGAATTTGCATCTATAGATGATTATTTGCTGCTTGAATCTCTTCTCTTCTTCTCATCTCTAGGCAAAGCCAAACTCTTACTTATTCAACAGAAACTCACTTTAAACTGTTAACCGAACCAGAAGAGACACATATTTTTTGCTTGCATCCAGGTGTATGTACTACGTCTAGTTCAGAGAAGCTAATAAGATATATCTAAAGTTTATTTTTTAATAAATATAATTAATATAATTAAATTAATTAATTTAAATCGAATGGCCTGAACCAGTTGAAATTTGTATTAAAACATATCAAAAATACTTGAATATATTGAATAGAGCAGACTTATTAAATGAATTAGCAGGATTATGGCATGTGGTAAAACAAGTTCGTAAAACGAATAACAAAGCTTGATTTTCTATTCTATATTCTTTCAACATTTCCATAAGCAACTGAATATACTTGAACCCAGACATTAACATGAATTCTGAATGTCTCTTGAGCTGAACTCTGCGAACTGCGGGTAAATGAATTAAACCGAATTATTTAGATTTAGATTTGCTCATATCCGTTCTAATTTAGTATATATTATTATATCTTCTATAAGCTCTCCCATGCATTCAAAATCAAATCTCTAAGTGCAACACATGCAGATGTTGTTGTTGTTGTTGTTTGTTGGTTGTTGGTACTACATTTGTTAAATTCAAATTTTGGACTAGAAATACTTCGGTGGTTGTACTTAGGACTAGTTCTTGTAATGGAGGTGGTTGTTGTTGTTGTAGCTGTAGTTGTTGTTGTTGTTCTTGTATTTTGTTGTTGAAGATTTTGTTTATTTTTTTGAGGACTTTTTGGTGACTGACTGTGGTGCTTGTTGTTGTTGTTGTTGTTATGCAGCCACTAACTGTACTTTGTTGTTGTTGTTGTTGTGTGGTTGTTGTTGTTGTTGTTGTTGTTGTACTGCGTTTTGTTAACTGTAAATATGATAAAAGTATAGGTGAGTTTTCTGTTGTGAAAATAAGATTTTTTTTTGGATTTTTATTTCTGGGGAAATAAAACAAAGTTTTTTTGAGTTTTTTTTTTCTTTTTTTTGTGTATAAGTTTAAGTATTTCATTTATTTGTTTCGCTCAAGATCAAAGAATTGTATTATGTATTGTTTTTGTATTTGTTGTATTGTTGTTGTGGTTGTATTTCTATGAGAGATATTTCGTTCGCATCGAATTTCTCTTTTGGTTTTTGTTTTTTTTTGACTGTATTTGCGCTTAAATTTAAGTAAGTTTTTTAATGTTTTTGCTTACAATTTTTTTCGTTTTTTTTTAAGGTTTTTTTTTTGTATTTTGCATTTGCACTACAGCGTTTTTTTTTGTTTATGTTTTTTTTTTCTCGAAATGCTAACAACATTTAATAAATAGTAGTTTTTTGTTTTGTTTTTTTTTAATAATTGTTTATAATTTGTCATACTGTGTGACTGTAGAAGTGTATGTATGTGTGTGTGTGTGTGTGTGTGTGTGTGTGTGAGTGTGTGTGTAAACAAATATGCTGTGCTGTGATATAATTTCTGGGTTTAGTTTTTAACTCTGGTTAACTCTGAATGAATGCGTTCAATGTATATGTTGGTGTGTGTGTGTAAATGTGTATGTTGTTGCATGTGTGTGTGTGTGTGTGAGTGTATACGAGATGCAGAAACGTGTTTTCGGAAAGATGGTTCATAAACATTTGGGAAATTGTTATCAAAAGTTCTTGGTTAGTACGGATTTTGCGGCTTTTTCTGTAGGCTTTCTTTTGTTAATATGTATGACTGTATGTGTATATGTATATGTATTTGTTTATGTATTTGTATTTGTGTGTGTATTAAGTATATCATGTAATTCACATATATGTATGCATATGTGTGTATATATGTATGTATAAATGTTTGCGTGTAAGTATTATGTGTGAATGTATATTTTTCTTGTTTTTTTTTTTTGGTTTTTTTTTAGTTTTTTATTTTGCTCTAAATAAATTACGTTTTTCGACTAAACACTTAGAAAATTCAATTTAAATTTGTTGCTATGTTGTTGCTGTTGTTGTTTATAATTAGATTTGAATGCGCCCGCAAAGGTATGCTACACTTCTTGCAGCGTGTCTGACAGTCGCGGCATAAATATTAGTACTACCTCAAAAACAAAACAAATTACGTAAACAAGCGGAAATAGTTTAATGTTGTTTTTGTTGTTGTTGTTGTTGTTGTTGTGTTTTGTTTTTGTTTTTGTTTTTAAAATTTAATTTAATTAAATTTAGTTTAATGAGATTGTTTTTATTCGGTGGATTAGTTTAACAAGTGGCTATGTGTGTGTGTGTGTGTGTGTGTGTGTGTGTGTGTGTGTATGTTGTGTGGTTGTGTGTGCGAAATCATAAGAACTATTTCCGCCATATACAATCGAGTCTAAAATTAAATTTATGCATTAACTAAACTAAAACGTTCAACGCAAATTCAACTAAATTGCATATTAACATTTCTATTATTTTATTTTCGTTTATTTTTTGTTTTTTTTCTTCTCATTTATTTTTTAAGAATTTGTGTTAACTAAACACAAGTCAAATTAAATATATTGCACACGCCAAATTAAACAACTCTACTCTGCGACTCCTCAATGCTCTCATTCTGCATAATCTATATCTAAAGTGTATATTCTGTGAGTATGTGTGTGTGTGTGTGTGTGTGTTAGTTTACAACCGGTCGATGTCCTGTCACATAAATAATCTAGGAGTCGTGTCTGGTGCTGGGCGTTTGGGTCCACTCTCTTAAGTTTGATGACAAATATTTGCAAGTGTTTCGATTGTTATCGATAACTGCATTGTCGATAAGCTGGTATATCTTTCTATATCAATTTGAATTCTGAAGCAGTAAACTGTAAAACACTTAATTTGTTCTCAATAACTGTTATCGAAAATAGATTCTATGTAGAATCGAAAACTTCTATATATTGTAGTTATCGAATTGATATCGATATTTAACTTTGCATGTATATACATACGTAGCATTACATATATGATATTCAGAAGTTTCTGAAATGTCTGATATAAACGATATTTACCAGACGCGCACTATAGTCGATCAACGCAGAGAGACACGCTCACGCTCAGCAGTTAATTGGGGTCTGAAATGTTTGCAATTATTACCAATTCATACACACACACACATGCACACACACACACACACACACATATAGAGAGAGAGACCCACATGTGGAGAAATTGCCAGCGATTAAAATGAAACAATAAATTATTTGAAGTATTTGCCTTAAATCGCAAGCAGCTCCCAAATGAGAGAGCCCAGATGTGTTAAAATATGTGTGCCTCTGTGTGTGTGCGAGTGTGTGCTGGTGTGTGTTGGTGTGTGTATGCATATCGGGTTGTTTTATGACTCATATATTGCAATTACCACAAAGGCTGAATACTGTTTGCCTAATTTGCTAATGCACTGAAATAAAATATGTGTCCCAGTGTCGAATATTTGGCAAATTTTTAATTGAGACACTTGAATGTGGAATGTTATGGAATATTTATGTATTATACACATATAATATAATATATAAATGTATGTGTGTGTGTGTGTAAGTGTGTGTAGCTTGTATATTTAGTATAGACATCTATGGGCCAAGTGGGGCAAGTGGGAATCGATAGCTGCTAAGTAAACGTAGCAATTACAGTACGTTGTGTAAGTTTATGTACGAGTATATTATGTTTTCTTTTTTTTTATTCATTTTTTGTATTATAATATGTTTTAAGATTTTTGCAAAATTATCACCAGTAATTACGCGTACGACTACACTATGCAGTTGTCCTTGTTTTTTCATTTTTAGTTTTAAAACTTTCGTCTGTCTCTGTCGCTGTGTCGGGAGTCTGTCTATGTCTCTGTGTCTCTGTGTGTCTGTATGTCTGTAGCTGTATCTGTCTGTGTGTAGTTTGTGTAATTTGTGGTGTAATTATGTAAACGTTTGGTTATGTTTTCCTCAACAGGCCAAAGCGACTAAATTCACGCTTTGATTTTGAATTTTTTTTTTTATTTTTGCTTGCATTTAAAATTGACACGCGCTGCTTTTTCTTTTTGTTAAAAACTATATATATATATATATGTATATATGTATAGGCATATACAGATATATATGTATATATATATATTATGAATTCTATATATGTATATGTACATATATGCCCTATATATGCATGTGTATGTGTGTGTGTGTATTGTATTACTATGCGTGTTTATATCGTATATAGCTTATATGTAAATATTTGTTTAATATATATATATGTATATATATATATATTTATATAGATATATATATAGATATATATATATATAAGTATGTACGTGTATGTGTATGTAAGTATAAACTATAAGCCTATAAGAATATAGTTGTAGTTGTATCTTTTATGCATTTCTCATATGTAGCTTTTCAATTTTCGTTTTGTTTTTTGTTTTGGATTAATCTCAATATGCATATTCATCATACGATTATTATGAATTCGTTTCGGTGTACAAAGTTGTTGGTTTTGTTTTTAGTGTTGTTTTCATTTGTTCGTTTTTATTAACTTTCGTTTTGCTGGAAAAACCAAAATCATAGTAAAATGTTTAGCAAGTAAAAAGTTCATTCATAGAAAAATTGTTTTTTTTTGCAAAATTCTTTTTTTTTTTAGTTTTGAGGTTAGCAAATAAAATGTTTTGTCATTGTTTAGCTTTGTAGTTGTAACTCGTGTAAGCAGCATGGTATAGAAATATTTCAAAAATCGACTGCGCCGGGACTGAAAGCGTTTTTGTATAACCGAAATTCCATTTAGTTTTGTGGCGTGCTCTTAGGCGTAGAGCTTACTTTCTTTATCGAGAGTAGAGAGCTGAAGAAATGTTTATGCTATCGACATTTATCGACATTTAATGAAATACATTACACCCTACGGGGTGGAAATTGAAAGTGTTGATCGATAAGTACAGATTACAATTTTTGAAAAGAAATATCAATATCCCTGTTTGTTGTGGCACATTGCTTAGAAAATGCATTGGCAATTTCTTATCGATAAATACTAAAGTTGCTTGAATGGTGGCCCAAATGTTATCGATAACAAATTAGTTTTAAAATCGCTTCCAGGCAACGCAGTCGATCTAAGATTGTTTTTGTTTTGAGTGGGATAGCAGTTTTCAACTCGTGTCTTCGGTGTTTTGGGTGTTGTTTGTTGTTGCTGTTTCATCATATTTGGACGGTTTCATCAATTAATGTATATAATTGTTATTTCATATTTTTGTTTTTGTTTGTTTTCTTTATTCTTGGTGGTTGTCAATTCAATGCTGAATAAACTGGTCCATATTTTGTTGTTGTTGTTGCTGTTGTTGTGTAATTGTGTTGTGTATGCGAATTACAAGAACTAAGTAAAACCGTTTCGAGCAGGAAAGTTATTTAATTGTGAGGGCGGGGGGAAAAGAAATCGAATTCGAGTTATTTTATAAACAGCACCTACCTTGTGCCCCATGCGCATATTTTTTGTTTAGAGTTGAAAACTACGCGGCAACACAAATCAGAACAAATAGGGCGGGGACAATAAAAGATTTGCAAAATATTTGCTACGAAATCGAAAATAATTCAAATCAAATGCAAAATTGTGCCGAACTAAGGAGCGTTCTTTTGTTCGCTTTTAACAACCTTACAATATAATCAATTTGCTTGTAACGAAATTTAGCTAGTTCCATATTTGATTTCCAATGTTTCTTAAACAAAATGGTGAAAAATTGCGACTAAAGTTCTTAAGTTTCTTTTGGCTAAATGCTCGAATTTCTGAACACAAATCAAATAAAAACAATTTGGCTAGGTTTCTTTTCAAATGAACCACCACACTTATCTTAACTCAACATCGCTTAGGTCTACACACGGCCTAGCACATATTTTACATACAATTTTTGCTGGGCGTTTCTCTCTTTTGTTATATATATTTATATATATATATATATAATTTATTTTTCAAGGTTTTCTTTTTGTTTTTAACAAATGGGGATTATGTTTTGTTAGCAGTTTTGTTCAGTGAAAGTATTCTGGGGTTTTTCCTCTTCTTTTTTTTACCTCATTTCAATCAACATTTGTAATGCCTAAATTGTAAAATCGTTTGAATCGGCCTTATAAATTTCGATATGTTAAAAATTCAGGATTTAACAATTTGGCATATCGTTTTTTGGTATCGAGTTTTTAGTTCATTATTATGGTAATTATTTGTTATGTGTTATTTTGTGATTACAAATGAGAAAAACTAAAATGGGCGTAGGGCGTACGGCGTAAGGCTGTGCGTTGCTAGGATGTGGCTTGTTGCGAGTTTTCTATAGTTTCTCTCTTTTAAGCAAATTATTTGTCACGTTTCAATTCCTGTAAAAACACATATTTCATAATATATCAACTATTTGCCATGTCGTGTCACATATAGATGATGAGATGAACCAAAAAAATACAATTGCTAAATAATTTTACATATACATATATATATTTATATCAAAAAAATCGAGCGCGCGTATTACAAACTTTGGGCACACAATAAACGCGTTAAAAAATAACAACAAAATTTAAATATTAAATAAAACAAATTAAACATACACATACATATATATTTATATATATATATTTAGAAATATATATATCTATATATATATATATAGCTTGCTTCCGTTAACTCATAAGAAATAAGAAATAAAAAATAAAATTACGCATTTTGAATTAACATTTCAAATTCCATATTGAATGGTTTCTTCTGATTGTTTTTCAGTTTATATATATAAATTATATAGCTACCAAGTTGTATTTGTTACTGTTAATGATTTAGGTTGCTTTTATATTTAGTTTTTTTTTATTTTAATTGTATATTATTTATTTGTTTATGCACTAATTAGGAGCTTCAAGATCGTTGTTGCTTTAAGTTCTTAAGAAAATAAATTGTTTGATTCAATTAACGAGATTTTCTCTTCATTTCATTTCATTTTTTATGCTCTTGTCCATAAATCATTAAATTAAGTACAATTATACTTAATTATAGAAAAATATTTTACAATTTATACGATTTACAACAATTTACATAAGAACTAAGACGCGTTTAAAAAATAGAAAATAGATGAAAACTAAACGAATCAAATGAGCAGTACAAATTGCAAATAAATTAATTAGAAATGAGAGTGTTTTTTTTTAATTTTTTATTGTTAAAGCAATAATTGCACATTAGTTGAAAAATAAAAAATAAAATAAAGAATGAGAAATATATGTGTATGTGTGTGTTGTTGTTGTTGTTGTTGTTGGTGTGTGTATTGTGTGTGTTTGTTTGCTTTGTATGAAAAATTCGTTTAACGGCTCTATATAGCATATAGTATTCGTTGATTTGCATTTTAGAACATAGAACTTCGCCCTTCTTAATGTACAGACTGTCTAAAAATTAGAAAAAAATTATTATAAATGTTTCTTTTTTGTTTTTTGTTTTTGTTTTTGTTTTTATAACTAGCTGCAGTTGCTTTAAAATAAATGAAAATAATTATTTTTTATATTTTTATTATTGTTTTTCATTTTCATTTTCATTTTCATTTTGTTATCTTTAATCTAACATACGCCTTTGATATGGTTGTTGTTGTTGCTTTTATTGCTGATATTTTTTTTCTTTTTTTTTTTCCATAAATTTTAAAGTTTTCATTTTTTATTCAATGCGTCGCGCCAAAAATTACTTGGAGTTGTGAAATGTTTGGCTCTCTTGTCTTAAAACGCCTCAAAAATATGCATTTATTTTTATTTTATATTTTTTTAAATTTATGTTTTAGTTTTTATGTATGCTTTTTAATTTTTGTTTAATGCCTGTCTCAATTTCGCTCTGCACTTAGTTTAATTTTTTTAGTTGTCGCTTTTTACATTTAGTGTAAAATTATAATTAATATTAATTTAAATACATATACAGCTCATACATATAAATTTATGCCTTTTGTTTTAACCTTTCTTGTAAATTAAGCACATAAATTATGTTAATGTTCTCTTGTCTTTTTGTCGTTTTTATTTTAATATATATATATTAAATTTAAAGAAAACTCATAATTAAAAAAAAAACATTGGCTTGTGCAAGTTTTTTCTCTTTTTCCTTCTTTTTTTTTTTAAGTTTTAGAAATAAAGTTAATAAATTTGATTTAAAATTGCTAAATTTTTGGTTTAATTTTACACGTTTTGCGCTCTCGCAACATTTAATTTAATTTGTTTTTTTTTCTTTAATATTTTTGATTTAATATTTTGTTTTTAGCATCAGATTTTTGTCTCACACGTGAAATACTTGTCGAAATATTGTCCAAAGAAATTTTTGTTGTTGCATTTGTTTTTATCCCATATATAATCTAAATAAATGATATATAATTAACTAAAATAATTTTATATATATTATATATATATATATATATATATATATATATAATGTAGTTGAAAAGTCGGTTGATTTGTTGTTTTCATTTTTTCTTTGCGTTTTTTGTGTGTGTTTAATATATGTTTTTATTATAATATATTATAATTGCATATTACATTGTTTACAATTTGTTGTTTTTTTATGGTTGATTTGATGATGTTGTTTTGTTGTTGCTGTTGGTTGGTTGGTGGTTGTTGTTAATGTTTTTCTAGATTTCATCAAGTGCAACACACACGAGAAACTTTACAAACTCAAAGCAAGAAAAAACGAAACATTTGTTGTTGATGTTGTTCTTGTTGTTGTTGTTTGTTATATATGTCAATGTTTTGGTGTTTGTTTTAGTTTTCAATTTGTGGTTTTTGTTTTGTTTTGAATGCAACTAAACAATTTATACCCTAATTTTTTATTTTTTCGCTATTCTTTCACAATTTCAATAACATTTTCCTTGTTTGGGGACGCAAACGCATGTAAAAAGTGCTTAAATTTAAATGTGTGAGAGTGTAAGTGAGTGTAAGTGTGTGTGAGTGTGTGTGTGTGAGTGTGTGTGTGTGAGTACGGGGGCGAGCGGGTATATGTGTATGTGTGTTGCTTTTCAACGACGCCATTTTGTAGATGAATGTGTTTGGATTATGTTTTTAATTGTGATTCGATTTAGGTTGAATTCCTTTTAAATACAAGTAAATGGCGCGTTGAAAAGTTACATGCGTTTGCGAATTGTGTAAAGATTTCTTTATTAATATATTTATAAATATATTTTCGTATTAGTTTAAGTTTAAAGTTAATTAGTGTGTTTGTGTGTGTGTGTGTGTGTGTGTGTGGGTGTGTCAGTTTGGTTGTCAATTATTCAATTTAAGCATATCTGTATATGCAATCAGATTTGTTGCTGTTTGTTGTTGTTATTCTTGACTACTTTCAGTTTTGTTGTTCGTTCCATCAAGATTGTTTTTTTTTTATATATATTTATGTTTTATGTGTTCAATATTCATATTGTTGTTGTTGCCGATGTGTGGAATCTGCTTCTGTTCCCATCGCCTTCCAATATGCTCCATAATAAATTCTACGCCTCCTGTACTGTCTGTTTGTGTTGGTTGTTGGTTGGTTGTTTGTTGTTTATTGTTGTAGTTGTTGTTGTTGTTGTGTCGTTTAGCTGGTTGTTGTTGGCTGCTTACACAATGGTAATCAAATCTCAATTGTAAATCTCCACCTTCACATCGCCGTCATTCTCCTTCTCGATCATGCCCTCGTTGGCCGCATTGTTCCAGGCCCCGTTCATGCTCTTCGACGAGGAGAAGCACAGCTTCATGATGAACGGGAATTTAGTGCCTAAAATTTGGTTGTATTTTTGTTTGTTTGTTTGTGTCGCAGGATTGTAGGTGGACGGACATACCGAAAAAATAAAGAACGGGGTAAAAAGAAATGCATAGTTATAGAATAAATGGGGTTCCTTCGTTGCTAATAATTGTATATTCATAGTATTGTTGTAGTAATGTGTATAAGTGTTGTATATCTGAATCAAGTTATTTGCTTTTCGCAGAGTTTCGTGATGGATGATTGATAGGATGGGTGGGAGCTAGGAGGGCGGACAGGAGGAGCTAAGGGAGGCGGAGGGTTGATTATATATAGAAAATGGCTATTTAATTTCCAGTTTGTTGCGCAATCAGGGAAAAAGTTGACCATCTTAATGGTCCCTACTAAAACCCATCGACCCTGAATTTATATGACGCTGCATGCAATTAAAAATCATTATGATGCTGATCGATGCTGTCGCAAGTTGAGCTAATACCCTGGAACAACTAAGGAAGTCTGTTACCCTGTATACATAGAGTAGAGTACAGCTAATGCTGAAATATCAAAATAATATACCCTTCTTCTACTCCAAGTAGGGCATTGCCAAGGACTTGGCAAGCGCAATAGATCGTTAAGGTACTTGGTAAACCGACTAAGCGAGTTTTATGTGCCAATTAAATGCGGGCACCATCATAAAAATACTTGGGGTCCAATGCAATCAAAATCATTCAAATGTAAAAATTGCCAACCATCAGCAGAGCACACACAGACACACACACACACGCACGCAGATAAATCTATAAACGTGTGAGGGAGAGAACGCGTTAAAAATATTTTGCTAGATGCATAATTTCTGCAGCCTGAAAGTATGCAACGGCATCTGTTTGCATTTAGCATTTGCTGTTTGCACGCGTCTCTGCGGGCGATACGTGCGAGAGTGTGCGTGTGTGGGTGTGTCGAAGTGCGTACGTGTGTGTGTTTGAGTGTATTTGCATTCCTTACATTTTTAATTACTATTTACCATGCACTCGAGCGGGCACTCGATGCAGCAGCAGCAGCAGCAGCAGCAACAGCAGCAGAAATGCATCAACATCAAATATGCAAACAACACCCACCAAAATATTGACAAAATACATACACACATACACACACACACACACACATATATATATACATTTATATATTTAAATATATATATATACAACACACACATTGCCTATGCTCTGCGCTCCTTTTCCGTCTCTCAAAACTTTCTCGCAAGGCTTTGCTATTTGCATAAAAGATTTTTACGCTAGGTGTAAACAATGATAGCTGAATATACCCTTGTGCACCACCACCACACACATGGTTGCGTTGCACCACTCGGCAGCAATGGCAGCACACCTGTGAAAAGGTATGCCAATGCCAGGCCAATGCATGCAAATTATTCGGGGCAGTGCATATCAAATGCGAATCCGTATGCGAATGTGAATGCGACTACGTGTTGGCCCTACAGCACGCAGCACCCAAATAGGTTAGCATTAGCTCCAATGGGATAATATTTCTACAATTTTGTTGAATATTTGCAGAGAGTGAATAACAAAAGTGGCTGAAAGGAATGCCATTGTTTTTAAGCTATGGGATATTGATTAGATGTCAGTTCTTGCTGTAAGTCGATAAGTTTTGAGAAGTATTTAGTGAGATTTGTAATGAATAATTGGGCTTTATATAGAGACGTTGCTTTCTACAAGCCAAAAGAAGGATTTGATTACAAAGTGCATATAACTTATCGAGTAATGATATAAGAGAAAGAAAAGCTGCATTAGGGACATTGGGTGCATTCTTATAACTGGATCGCTATCACAAGTATTAGTAGAAGCATGTGATTCCGAAGAACATATAACGCATTATTTTATAGATTTTTGTATCAAGCATTGATATCATATGAGGTAACTAGCTAGCTATACATTACTTTTCTAAAACGAGGTTACTCTCTATCACAGACATTTGATTATGAAGAAACCCACATTATAGGATACCATAGTTACGATTCGCTTTCGAAGTATTCCTCTCAATTGTTGACTTATCGATGCTTTCCATTTAAAACCCAATTCTATTGAGTACTGCTTCTAAGAATGATGTCCAGTGTAGATATATCACGTTTCAATTGCATACTGATTCTAAGAATATGACCTTCACTGTATAGTTCAGCATTATGAACTCAGCACAACAACTTATATAAGCATAAGAACTTTGGCAATGAAAGCGATTTAGGAGGTATCGTTTTTCTAGGGAAAAATATGCAACAAAAATCGAGAAGAAATGCTTTGCACAAATGCAAACAAAACTGGGACAATCAATTGGGAATCAAATGTTGATTATTTTATGAACATTTACTGCAAATTTATTAGTCCATGTTGACAAGGTAAATAAAGGCGAGCGCAGCAAAAACAAATGTAAACATCGTAATAATAATCGTACTCTTGCGCTCGCTCCGAAAGTATTTATGGCAAAAGTTTAATGGGAGAAACGAGTCCATGGAAGGTGGAGGGCTCACTGCCACAGGGGTAAATGTTGTAATAGCTTATGTCGAGTGAGATTGGGGCCTCTATAAAATAACTGGCTACCGAAATTGTTTATCTTAATTACCAAATTAAAATTTTCAACGCGACTCACAACTGGAAAAGTTTGATGCTGCTGGTGTCCGTGTGCATTGGCAGGCAGGCAGACGGCACAAGAAGGAAGTCTAATAAAAGTTTGCTGGATCGGTGGTTGGGTGTTTTCGGGTGGTTGTAAGAATGTTGGGGCGTGTGCTGGGTGGTGTTTGGTTTGGTTTGGTTTGGTGTGATGGTTCAGCGGGCCGGCAACAGAAGTCAAGAGGCCATTCCGAGGAAGGCGCCGTAACTTTTACATATTGCCCGCTTTTGGGGAGTTTTGATTTTTTGGTGTTGGGAAATGTGGATATTTTTTTTTTTGCGAAAATTTTGTGTAACTTTTGCTTTTTCAAATTGCTTTTTTTCATTATTTTTACTGGCCATATGCATAAAATTTTTGAATAGCCAACTTTCAAATTTGTACTTTTCTTGCTTTCATTTCTTTTTTTTCGAAAAACACTTAAACACAGCACTATCTCACCTTTACCCTCAATAGGCAGATGGTTGCACTTCATGATGGCGAGCACGGCCTGCGAGATGTTGGGGAACTCGATCAGGCCCGAGGAGGAGCGCTCTGTCTTCAAGGGGAAGAGACGCACGGATGTGGCTGGCACCTCCTTGATGTTGAATATACCAATGAGCTGGTCTTCGGTGAGACCGGGCGGTGTATTGAAGAAGTGCAAGATCTGAAGAGTATGGAATGGAGAATGATATAATATGTCAATTAATGAAAGTCAGTTGCTTTTCACTTACTTTGCTCGGTGGTTGAATGCGATTCTTGCTGGCCTGAGCCGGTGATAGGAAACGATTGTTTTTGGAACCGGTATATTCCTTGAAGCTGGGTGTATGATCCGGCAGCAAGAATGGATTGATCACCTCCGATAGGAAGTTCTGCTTTGAGAATGCAATCTGTATTTTGCCGCCAGTGCCAACGGGAATGTTATTCAAGTGCTGCACACAACGTTCAACGGCAACCGAATCGCCCATTTGTACCATGGCGGTGCCCTCCTTTGTCTTCAAGAACTTGATCTGCAAAACGAGGGCGAGAGTAGTAATTTAATATATGAGTATGATTGTTAGTTAACATAACTTTCTTTACTTTATTTCACTGTTCTCCCCTTTAACTAAAATGAGATTTCCTTCTAACTAAGAGAAGCTCCTTTGACTAAATGAAGCTCTAACCTTTTGTTCATTTCACTTCACTCCTATATTCCTTTTCATTTACATGACATCTCACCTTCCTAACATGAGCTTGGTCATTCCGTTACAGTTTATAGTTTCATGCTTAAAGCCACAAAACTATTTCAATAACAACGTCAGTTCTCCAGTTCAGCAACTGTCACCGCAATTTGTGTCGCAAATGTAAATAAATGCAATTATGTTGCAGCTACACTTACGTCTACTTATATTCAATTCCAACACACGGCCACAACATCTGCAAGCCCCATCCCATCCATTGCATGCACTAGAGACACTCATCGGCTGTCACAGACGAGTGTTGACCTGTCGTTGGCCATTTGATTGAATTTTCTTGCAATGTGTGTGTCTGTGTGTGTGTGTGTGGGTCTTAACCCTACACTTGCGCTTAACCGAGAAGCTGCTACTGTTGCCGAACACCATTCTGAGTGTGTGTGTGCTACTATTTTTATTGAATTCAATTTAAAATTTAGTCCGGAATCAAATTATCAAATTGAATGACACCCTTAATTTGCCGTCCATTGTGAGATCTTTCGATGTGTGTCCCTATTGTTCAATTAGTTCAATATTATATATATATTTTATATATTTCTCTGCTGTACGTGACACATTATCAAGGGCTTTCAGACTGGCAAAGGCTTGTGGTTAGAGTAAAGGATTGGCATAAGAACAAGTAACTTAGGTAACTTAACAATATTATATTTTCCAGTAAATATAAAAATTTATTTTATTGTTGAATTTCCACTAAGAAAATCTTGCTTAATTTGTATAAGCTTTTCCTAACAAAGCTATTGTGGGCGTGGCAGTGATAGCTAAATAAGCCTCAGTTGAAAACATTTATAGAGCATTAAAATGCGCGGTTTTTGGCTGCAAAGATCCATGAGGTATCCGCAAATGTTATTTATGGCTGGATTGCATCGCGCGCTTTCCAAACTAATTGTTAACATAAATATGTATAAGCCCTCAACTATTTGCGGCTACCAACGGGCAACTGCCAACTAGCCAAGCCTTTTGGCTGCTAAGCCTCGTTAAGTTAATTAGCCATAATAGCCAAATGCGAGTGAAAGTGAAAAATCTATGGAAAATATGTTTGCAGTTTTGGTTCGCTGATCGTTTGGCTGGTTGCTGCTGCCGCTGCTGCCGTTGCTGCTACTGCTACTGTGAGGCATTGAACTCGTTAAGTGAAAACGTGTTTTTGCACCTGCACCAAAATTGGCAGCGCTGAATTTTTGGCTTGTTTTTGTTTTTGCCAAATGCATTTAAGCCAACTTTTCCATCGCTTTAATTGTCATTTTGAATGGCTGCTGTTAATTTGTCGAGTTCGTTTTTGATTTATTTAGCTGCAGTTAAATAAGAAAATGCTTCACTTGGGTCAAAACTGAGTTATAACTGCGGGCATTTAAGCCACATAATTGCCGGTCTTGGGCCCGTTTTCCACTTGAAAGTGACAGGCAAATTGTTTTGTCTGCTGTGGGGTTTGGTCTTCTGTTTTGTTTGTTGCCCCAACAACAGTAGCAGCAGCAGCAGCAGCAGCAACTCCCCAGTTAACAGCAACAATTGCCAAGAAAAACTATGGCAATCAAGTCAAGTGCCGCAATATTTTCTCGACAAGACAATTTTATTTAACTGAGAAGTAGCTCGGCCTAAGACAAATAGAAAAGAAACGAGAAGTGCTGCATATCATAAACAAAATTAATAATTTGCGCAGTTTGTCCTGATTTATTTATATTTTTGTTTGTATTTATTTATATATATTTTTATGTAAAATATATAAAAGTATAAATATTACTTGAATGAATAATATTATACATAAAATATAATTTTTTATATTTCATATAGATTTTTCTTTATATTTCATTGTCATATTTTATGTAAAATATATTTAATTATATTATTATTATTATATTTCTTTTAAATTTTAATCGATTTTTCTTTGTATATATTATTATATGTTTATACATATTAAACTAAATATATTTCTTGCATAAATATCTGCTCGCCTTGCATCAAATTTGTATCTGCTTAGCAGAGATTTCCCCCAACATAAAATATGCATTGTTTAATTTGCAACTTAAACCTAAGCCCAAATAAAAACAAAACAAATTTGTGTATAATTAACTAGTAAATAATTTAAATTGCTGCCCCAAAAAAAACGAGCAGATTATAGAGTGCAGAAAAGCAAAGAGAGAAAAAGGTTGCAGAACAGATACGGAGCAGCTGTAGCTTATGCTATTCCCATAAAATATATCGAAAGGCATATATACGCTTGAGTGAAACAGGAATCCGAATGCGAATAAAACATGACCAGAGACAGGGAGAGACTGAATGAAAACTAAATGAGGCTTATCGAAAGGTAGGCCCACACGCTTGGCTAGAAATCATATAAAAATAAAGCCCCAAAAATATATAAATAAATATAAACCATAAATCAGTGAGGCAGAAAGCGTGCAGATAGGCGCTGCCAATTCCCAGGCCCAGCCAAACGGCCTAAAACAAAAGGCATTTTTATGCGCTATCAATGGCGCGCAGAGGAGGGGCAGTGGCCAGAAGGCTGAGGGCAGAGGGCAGAGGCCAGTCGGTCAGGGCATAATAGACGAGAACACGCAAAACAGGCGCCAGGACATTCACAAATCAAAGAGCGTTCGCTCCTCATGGCTCACTGGCCAATGGTCAGAGCGGGGCAGAGCTGCCCCAAGTGAGCCAGCGAGTGAGTGAGTGGGGCAATAGTGAGTGAGTGAGTGAGTGGAGCGACAAACATTTGGTGCGTGCCTAATGAGCTGTGCTGTTTGCCTCTCGCCCTTTGCCCTAGCGCCCTTTCACCCACGGCTAACCAACTACCTAGCAGCTGGCCACCGTTTCCTCTCCTCATCCATAAATGGCAATTCGCTATCAGATACTTTCATGCGTATGCTGCGTTAATTAAAAACAATGCCTAGACACGAGTGTGGCGGCGACTGATGTGCGTTTAGATACCCTGCATTTTAAACAGTCTTTGAATTTGAAAAGTATTGTTTAATATTGATGTTTATTTATGTTCAAATTGAACATTATCGTAGCTGTTTCACATACTCAGGATTGATGAGCATACCCCATGCTACCCTAGAGTACTGTTCATTGTTCTGCTGCTCAATGTGGCGTGGCGTCTGCTGCCATTTGATTTAATTGCTCACGCGGCAACAACAACAACAACTACAGCAACAGCAATGACAACAATAGAAAGAATATTGGCTGCAGCATGAATGCTTGCCCAGGTTTATTTTCCAATGGCTATATCTACCCCAATTCCCAAAAGGCAGCCCCAACGACTTCCTCCGCCCTCACTACGCCCAGGCCCAAAAACGAGCCAAATGCTTTTTTAATGCGCATTTAATTGAGTGCGTGTGATTGTAGTAGCAGGTCGTTGTTGTTGATTGTTGTAGCTGTTGCTGTTGCTGCTGTTGCTGCTGCTACTGCTGCTTTTAAAGACATTACCAATTTGGACGTGTGCAACAGAGAGCTGTTTGGCCTCTCGCCTCGTATTTGTCAAGCCATTTAACCTGAAAATCAATTTGGACGATGACTTCATCACGGCACCTACAAAAATATAATTAAATCGACTGCCAGCCAGGCGGCGTTGAGCTCGTTTCTTAAATTGTTTTTAATCTTTATTTTTTCCGTAAAGCAACTTGGCTGGAAAAACTTTTTCATAAAATATGCAACACACATCGCAGACATCAGCAAAATGTAGTTGGATATTCGCTTTGAAGTATGCCTTGGAAATTACAAAACTCAGCCAGGCAGGCTGGCGCAGAGGTAGGCAAAGGCAGGCAGTTAGTCAGAGTCAGAGTAAATTGGATGAGACTTGGAGTCAGGTGCAAGCATATGTAGGGTATAGAGAGATCTAACTGCTTGGCTTGGCTTGCTACCTCATCTGCAGGTTGATTGCCTCTAAGCCAAAACGGGATAAGCGAATCTCTTCTCTTTTTCCGTTAGGCTGGGCTAAGTTAATGCCAAATACTATCAGGCTTGACTTATGGCAAGTGCGTGATTTCTGTGTCCTAGTTACAAAATTGATTCCTTTTTTTTTAGATTATTTAGGGCAATGGGAGTGTGCGAATGGAATTTGCTGATTTAAGATTAATTTGTTTGAATTCTATTATGATGTTGATCAAAATGAATTGATTAACTATTTAAAATAGGTTTAGAAACTACAAAAATATTTTTCTATGATTTCTCAGCAATAAATTAATGATCATAGGCCTCATTTTCTAATAATTTGAACACGGATTGGTTAAAGAATACTTGATAATAATTTTTTGGACTGCATTTATAATTTATTTAAAATCCAGTTCTCTTTAGTCTGCTCAAGCTAGAATATCGCTTTCTATAACTCTTAATCAACTATTTTCCTGCAATTTACTAATGATTATTGTTTTCAGCAGTAAAACAGGAAAACTATTTTAATGATCATATACAGATGATGGGTGATGAAGAAATAAATAAATAATAAGTAATTTTTCATAATTTTTTAAAGATCTTGTTTTCATAATTGATTCAGAAGATCCAAGAGCTAATTTTTTATTTATAAATATTTTTTAAAAAGTAGTTATCCATGACTTAAGATGTGGCCCTCTTTAGTATGCTCAACTTACTGTTGAAAGATTTATCGGAAACGGACCACATACATATGTATATATATAGTATATATATGTTTAATGTTGATTTGTCAATATTGATTTTGAGAGTGTTGAGCCACGTAGAGAGCATTCGTGATTCTTTATGCAAAGCACACAGACGTATTTTTATCGCTAATCTATAGCACATGCCTTTAAAATGAGATTCGATGTGGTTGGGGTGGTGGTTGGCAAGCAGCTCTCTTCTCCTCTAGTCCCTTAGGGACACACATTAACACCAACGGCAACGGCAGCCTCAAGTTCAGGCAGCACTTTGATTGAGTGCCCATCAATTTCTCATTCGCAATTCAAACATGTCGGACATAAACTGATGCGAGCGCACACACTTACACAGACAGAAGTGAAAGAGATAGAGAGGGTGTATGTGTGTGTGTGTGTGGGTGTGTGTGCACACACATATGTTGGTTTATAATGAGGTTGCCTTAGCACGTGTATGGCTTCTTTAGCGAGGCGTGCAACACAGAGAGAAAAGTGGAGAGAAGGAGGATCGCCCTGTGAGCGTGGGCAAGCAGCAGCAGCAGCATGCTTTGTGGCTTAGTAGTTCTCGGTCGCAGTGAATAATGTTTGCGCATAATCATTTTTAATGGCTAATGAGTAGTTTCCGTCTCGGACAGGAAGTTCGTAATAAATCTCACCAACACAGCAACAATAGCAACAACTAAATTGCCTTTGCCAGGGTATTATCGTCCTGCTGCTAGCTAAATCCAACTATCCAACTATTTTGCCCTGATTCCCTTTTCCTGCCTCGTTGTTGACCAACGTCCAAGGCTGGCTGCCTGTCAGTTTGCTTTTAGTTCTACAGTTTTATTTTGTTTTGCGCGTAAATTGCATTTAATTGTAGAAGGGCGTGAGCAAGCACCCAAGGCGTGGCACTAGAGTGTGTCGCTCTGTGTTCTTGAAGGTTGTTAAATAATTGGCTAATGGAGCGCAATTGTTGAAAAATTGGCTGATGGCGAATGCTGCGATTTATGAAGTGGAAACTACGCTTTAGATAAAAGCATTAAGTGTTGCGCCATATGCTGCCAAGATAAGCTGAACGAACACATAATCCAAATATATCTTTAGAGTGATACTAATATCAAATTGAAAGGAGTGGGACCTGATATTCTCAGGATAACTATCAACAAGCGCTGCCATGTTATAAATATATACTTTGCTTCATTATAATCAAGCATTGATGAAACAGTTTAAATCATATGACAACTATTACTAAGTAGTTGCCCGATTTATAGTTGTCATATTAAAGAAATACTTTATCGATTGTCTTCTATCTACTTTCTTTAAACCACAAGCCCTCTCTCTCTGCATAAACATTCCTGAACTTTAGGAATCACACACTCGTGACCTTTCACCTATTGCTATTCCCTTGCTCGAGACATGAATTCAAACGCTTTTTATTTTCGACTCCCTCGCCAGCTATTTCCATTGTCGCCCGCTAAACGTTAAGGACCTCGCGGGATTCGCGCTTTGCTGCAAGCATTAAACTAAACAAAAGCCAAGCGCAACTTGGTTATTTTTTGTTTTTTGTTGTTGTTGTTTTGTTGCCCTTGTTGGGCTGCAATTATCAAAGGACGCACAGAGCGCGCCACTCTTAGTGGCAATAAAGTGAAAACGAATCCTCAGCTGTTGCCAGGAAACTTATACTTTACGCTGTCTTCCCTCTTTGTAGCATTCGCTTTATTAACATTTCGACTTTGATGTTGCGCGGGTTCAGTTCATTTTGCTTTTGCTTTCGCTTTTTTTTTTAAGTTTTCCTTTTGATCGCCATTCTGAATAGCACGGAATGATTCACAATAGTTGTGCGCTAAATGCTCCCCAAGCGTCCACTTCAATTGTCACTTTGCTAAGGTGGAGTCTGCTTTCTCCTAATGGATGTTTTTTGTGGCATATTTTGATTTACTTTTCAAGCGAGAATTGTTGCTCGAAGCGCCTTTTGTGGTACTACCGAAATGGAATCAATTCCTTTCGCATCTTTTCTTCTCCGTTTTTTTCCTGTGAGTGTGTGGCGAAAGCAAGATGATGCTGCATTGATTGCTGCCCGAGGAACTACGCGTACGCCTTCTACTTTCCCCTATTCCCCAATTTCTCCCTTTTTTCTGCACATGTGTCTGGGCTTTAATCTAAAACGCTTTATCTAAATGTGTTTTGGTTGTGGACCAACTGTCCCACGTTTGTATGTGCCTAAAGGGGCTTTTGGCTTCTGTGTCCTGGCCTTTGCCTTCAATTTTATTGCCTTTCGTTTTATTTGCGCATTTACAAATGGAGCAAATACTCACACACAAACACACACACATTCCCATACATATAGACTCAAATGTCTTGCGGCTTTTGCGGCTGCTAGCAACACCTTTTTTTTAACGGCCTCTTAGAGAGCGACTAAACAAGAAACGGCGTCTCGCTTTTTTCGTGTCATCTTGCTAAGTGCAAGTTTAAGAGCTGCTGCCCCGTCCAGTGTCAACGCCACACTCGTTCTTGTTAGCTACAAGGGAGCAGCAGCTCCTCCGTCTTTAAGTAGCAATTGAAGAGATTTAAGTTAGGTAAAAATAAAATAAATTCCACTTTTAATATGCAGTAGCCTCGACACTTTTATGAGCCAGTGTCGCAAGACCGTCAACTAAAGAGTTTGTGGTATAAGCCACAAGTTTTACTATGCAATTGCAGTAAATTCTTTAGCGGCTGTTTCATGTCAAGTTTCATTTGAAATTACTTTAAATTATTTATCAAATAAAGTGAACCTATTTGACAGACATTTGAATGACATGAATGTATATTCATAATCATAAAACATTTTCTATTCCAAATGATGAGTCTTGACTAATAATATATTTATAATGGAATACAACTTTATAAGAAAGGGAAAATCGTTTTGACAAAAATGAAAGGAATACTTTATTCAAACTACAATTTGTTGCTGTTTCCCTTTTAGATTGTCTGATTTTTAAATTAATAATATAAATTGATTTCTGCAACATTTTGTTGTAAAGTTCTATGTGAAATAGTAACTTTTAAAATTATTTATTAAATAAAGTGAACCAATCTCTTTGCACTATCTTTAAAATATCCATCCATAGCTAAAGTATTTTCTATTCATAAACTATCTGACAGAAATGCAACTAAAAGACCAGCTAATAAAGATATGCTTAAATCTAACTAAAATATCTTCTCTGATCGTAGATCCCTTTTTGATTATCTATTCTTTCATACAGACAATGGAATGCTTCGCTCATCCATCTAACTACTATTTGTGTCCTTTTCCCTTTTAGATTATCTGCATTTAAAATTAATATAAATTGATTTGTGTATCATATAATAATTAACTTGTCACAGCTAGGCCTATCATCCATGCCAAATAAGGCATTTAATGTTTAACAAATTAATTGAGTGAGAACTTACCCGGGCAACATTGCCATAGAGACAGACCAAGTTGAAGAGCTTATCTGTGTTGGAAGTGTCATGGTCCATGCCATAGACCATCATGACAGCGCCCTGAGGATGCAAAAAAGTAGGAGAAAACGCAACAACAAATTAATTAAAATGCTGTTCAACAGATGCTGCAGCAGCTACACAGCAAGCAGCAGCAGCAGCAGCAGCAGCAGCAGCAGCAGCAGCAGCAGCAGCAGCTGGAGGGGATTTGTGGGCTGTGGCTTTGGCTTTCGCTCTGGCTCTAGCCTGGATTGCAGTGTGCGCACAAATTGTACATTAAAATTAAAATTATATTTATGAAAAGAAATGCAAGCCAAGGCAAGGCAAGCCAAAGAGAGAAAGCCAAAGGAGTAGGAACCTAGTTGGGGTTCATTTCGATACTCACCTGTGCCTGTCCCTGCTGGGCGAAGGCCACTGGCGCATTGCGTCCGGCGACGACACCGGTGGGCTCCTTCATGAGGCCAGTTGGATGGATGGCGGCGCCCTTCCAGTTGTCCGGCTGGGTGGGATGGTATTCGGGTGCCCCGAATGGTGGGAAGGCGGTGCCTGGTCCCAATAGTGGAGGCTCTTTAAATGGAACAAGATTGTGCGTTTGAGCTGGGGCAACAAGTTGTTGTTGATGGTGTTGTTGTTGTTGTTGGTGGTGATGATGTTGTTGTTGTTGTTGGTGTTGTTGTTGGTGGTGGTTGTTGTGGTGGTGGTGGTGGTGGTGGTTGTTGCGATGTTGTGTTTGGATTGTTGCAACTACATTTTGTGGTGCAAGTTTCAAACAATTTGTTATTCACATATTGCATGCAACAACAATTTAAACAAGAATCGAGAAACCAACGAAAAAAATAAAATAAAATAGAAAAACAAAAAACGCATAAAAATATTAATCAAAAGCTTAAAAATACAAAATAAAAATATACTAAAATTATATTTAAATTTCTATTTTATTCTCTTCTTATTATTGTTGTTGTTGTTGTTGTTGCATGCAAATTGTGTTTGTTTGTTTGTTTGTTTGTTGAAGCGCCAAAAAGTTGTGCTCAAAAATTTGTGAAAAACTAGGAACAAAATTCGTTTTGACTGCGTTTTAATAACAAGGAGCAATAACCTGGATTGGCAGCTAGGGGGTTGTTTGGGCCATGTGGTTGCTAGTTGCGGCCTGGCAAACTAAGCTAATTGAAAAAAGTCTGCGCTTTGCTATGTGGCGGCTAAAAGAGAATCACAAAGAGAGGCCCAAAAATGGAATGTGCAATAAAAATGGGAAAAGCAAAAGCAAAAGCAATCGATAAAATTCTAGCAGCATTTCGGTCCGAATATTGTCAACATGCTAAGCCCACACAATAACCCATTGACAGGGCCAATAACAAGGCAGAGCAAAGATTTACAGCCGCCACTTGAAACGCGACCAAAGCCGCAAACCATAAGCCACTCGACTCGACTTGAAACTCTCGAGCGTTATAATTAAAGCGAAAAGCGTAACAAGCTGTCAAAATGTTGCGTATATGCCATGAGCAACGTAACTGTAAGGCAAAAGTTGCCAAGGTTTTTACTTAATTAACTTTCAGAGCACACATGTGCGATGCCGAACAGGAGGAGTCGCATAAGTTGTTTGAGGCCATTTAAGCCAGAAACACTTTAAACTTCATCAAGGACTTGGCTAACTTTACCAGAATTTGCATTGCCATTTACTCAACGCGCGCTCCTCTCTCTGCGCTTCTCAAAGCTTTACCTTTGTTTTTGTTTTGATTTGATTTAGTCGCCGGACCCAAGCGCCCGAAATGCTAGCGGCGGCAACTGTTTGTGTTCGTTTATTCTTTTTTTCCTCTTTTTTCGTCGCTACCTGACAAAATATTTATACAAAAATCTAGCTAGGGTTGCACGCGCTCAGCGCTCAGCGCTCGCCACTTGATGCCATTTGTTTGTTTGTTTGTGTTTTTATTCACGCTTGTTAGTTTTTCGCGCTAGCTATTCTGTTTTCGACCAAATTGGAAGCAATATTTCAGAGGCAAAAGGATATTGAGGTTGACTTTTGCAAAGTTTTATGGAGAATATATTCTGTGTATTTATAGCATGTCCATTTTGGACAGGGTATTTAATCCTTGGCACCTCGCAAATACTTTTTCGATTTGATTTTAGTTTCTGTTGCCTGAGGCTGCACCGTTTCATACTAGTTGCCTCCTCTCACTAACTGGTTTATTCAGCTGGTTCTGCTTCCGACAAAGCTTTTAATCCTGCTGCATTTTGCATGCGAATATCTAGAGCTTTTAAAGCGTTGCGTGAGCGAGGGGCAAGGCAGACCTGGCACGTTTCAATTTAAAACTTGGCCTTAAGCAAATAAGCCACAGATATATACTTTTTTTTTTTTTGACTAGCCAGCTTTATCGTACACGTTACTGAGCTCTAGTCAATAAATGGTCGAAACTCGAAACGTGCCACAGCCAGAGGGCCAGACTTAAAGGACTCAACCCGCATCTAGAGTAAAAGGTAAACAAAGTCATTCATCTCAACTATTGGCCCTCAAAATTGTGCCACACCCACACACCCACACACAGAAAGCTTTAATTGAAATTCACAGACGGGTCGCTGATTTGTTGCCCGGCGCATGGGGCGTATGCGTGACGCGAAGCTCAAGTTTTCGGTCAGTTGGAGAAAGAATTTCACAGCCCCCAAGGGCGCATTGTGCATGGTGGAGTGGGGGCAGCAGTCGGAAGCGTGCCTAAAATGTTTAAGCAATTCGCGGCAGGCGAATTGTTGCATGCAATTGCTGGAAAATATTCACACGCAAGCATCAGGTGAGAAAGTCCTCGCCGTTCTCGTCGTTCCTCAGGTGTAAATTTTGTGCGCACACAAAATTATTTTAGATTATGAGCCAAGGCGCCAGTGCGGAAGCGTGGCAGCTCAAGAGCGCCGGAAGTTGCAGTTTAGTTTTTATGAAGCGCGAACTGTGCGCGCGATGGCAATTTAACTCCTTCGAGCGAGCGCGTCGGGTAGATTTGCATGCGCGTTACTCATACGACACGACGACCACAATTAAGTGCGGAAATTGCAAATAATGTAATAATTAATGAAGTTCGACAACTGAGCCAGCGCGGTTAGCAAAAGTGTAAATAACTGCCGAAAGGCAGGCAGCTTTTAGCCAAGTTTATAATTTTGGCATTTACAGAAAGTTCTGGGCATAGTAAAACAGCGCGAGTCTAAATTTAATTAAACAAATCGAGGTAGGCTAAGCAATTGACAGCTGTGTAAGTTAGGCTTCTAGGCAAAATAATGGCAAACTTTTACGAAGTTTCGCAAATGAAGCATTTTGAATATTTACTTTGCCGAAGCATGACAACTGCGCAAACTGATATTTGCCAGCAGTCAGAATATATGCATTCGTGAAGTGTGGCAACTGCACAAAGTTAAATTTGGCAACAGTGCACTTAAATTCGGCAACAGCTAAAAAAAAGCAGGGAAATGCATTCCACTCTCATCCAAAATGAAATGTGGTATGAGCAAAGTGAAGTCGTTTTTCCCTCGAGCAATTGAATATTTAGTCTAGAGAAGTATGACAGCAGCGCAATGATCGCAATCGTCATCTTTTAGTTCCTCAACCCTGCCAGCCACGCCTTTCTATATGCTTGTTGTGCAACAAATGGCCATGCAACAGAAGATAACATAAGATAAACTAGACACGCGCTGCAAACATTATCACCGAGCTGCAATAAGCAAGCCATAAACACTAGCAGCTTCGAAGTCGAATCGGAAATGCTTCACCTGCCAGCTGCCGTTGACAAATGGATACAACAAAACGGGTCACACATAGATCCATTAAAATGGGCTGCTGCTGCCACTCGAGCAGAGAGAGCTGTGGGAAAAAACCAACTCGTTCGGCATATGCAACATTTATGTGTGGCGTTTATTGCGAATGCACACTGTAGTGTGAGGACGGAGGGAGCGTACAAAGTATTTATGCTACAAATTGTTGCATACTTTGTGGCATATTGGCGCACTTTGTCGAGCGGCAAATGGCAAGTGGCAAATGGCAACGGCTGCAACTGGCTTGCATATCGGATAGCCAAACAAAGCATTGTGCAAACGTTGCCAACCTTAATTGCAATTTGCTTAAATGTATGCTACACTATTTTTCACTAAGCCACACTGAGCGAGGGAGAGAACTACCCCTCGTTACATTGTATAGCCTCGTACCACCCCACCTCGTTGTTGCTTAGGTGCGCATTTTACTTTCGCTGTTCAATGATTTTCAATTTGTCAGAGTCAACTTTGCTGCGCAACTGTACCAAGAGTCATGACACACACATACACAGCCCCTATACAGTTACTAACCCCTCCAAACCATCTCCTGCTCCCTCTCCTCCCACCACTCTGCTTGTTTATCTGACTAAAATGCATTGCTACTCCGCCCCAGTGGCACGCCCTCGCTAGCGCGCATTCACTCTGGCTGTCATGTGACATTAATTTTTCCAGCAATGCGCTGTTACCCGCTCGCCCCACTCCCCACCCTCGCTGGCAGCAACCCTTAACCCGCCCACATTTTGCGCACGTCTTGCATAAACATTTTCATAAGCAGCTTCCAAATTGAATTTGTTTTCATAAGCCAAAACTATTATGCGACAGAGTTTTCTTCTTTTTTTTCGGGCTATCTCTTTCACTTTCAGTGTGTGTGTAAACTATAAAATATAGACCATATGCGTGTGTGTGTGTGAGTGTAGCGAAGTTGTGTTTGGCTTGATTATGTGACAATGAGCCTGATTGGTTTTTAATGTTGTCGATGGCTGTAGAGCAACAGAAATTTTGAGATAAAAATTGAATTTATTTATGAATTTATCAATCTGCTGAACAAATACATGAAGCGTGCAGAGGAGCATTTGTGAGCTGTTGACTTTGGCTTTCTATTTATTTACCAAATTGAATTTAATATTTATCATTTGAGTTTCATTCTCTTATGAATTCTAGTTAGATTTGACTTGAAAAACAAACAAAAAAATTATAAAAAATATTTCTGAATTATTTTAAAAATTTGTGTATCCAAATTTTAGACACCCCTTTAAAAACACTTCCCCCTAAACTCAAAACATAAAAAATAAATAAAATGCAAACGAGTAAAAAGCAGAAAAAAACGCGAGTTCTTATCAGGAAAAAAGAGAAATTAGGGAACTGACGAAGCCAGCAATGAGCCAATTTATATGCGACACGCGACCAGAAACCGAACCATCGAGCGACCGATTCCCCCTAAGTATTCGACAGAATTCCCTACCAGAAATTAGACGGAATCGAGTGGGGGTGGCTGAAGGAGCTAAAGACTTTTGGGAAAGGATTTGCGCGTGAGGTTTTTTATTTTTGTTTGTAGAATGCTTAACGACCCGCTGGTTAAATAAATTTACGTTTAATTCTCATGAGCTTAATTACATTTACGGGTCGGATTTGAATACGAATAAACGCGTGTAATTGTCGAAAGCGTCGCTTACCTTTTGCGCTTTCTTTTAGCCGACTTCTTGCACAAGCTAATTGGAAATATCAAATGGCATTGAAGTCAGAATAAAGGTCGACTTTATAATTTAACTCATTAGCGAGTGTATGCGAGTGTGTACAGGTGTGTGTGTGTGTGTGTGTGTGTGGGTGTGTGTGCACAGCAAATTGATGCAGCATTTGGCTTCACTCAAGCTGTTTGGCCTGGCCTAATTAACGCACTGGTAAACATTTATAGCCATGGTCAAACACTGCTCTTTAACGCTTGGCAAACACACTCGTACACACAGGAATGTGCAATCAACCCACACACACAAGCACACATTTGTGGCATCAAAGACTTCGAATTTGGTCCATGAACAATTTTCAAACCCATACCTAACCTCAAGTCTCCTCCACCTCCACAACATCAGCTTAAGAGTTCTTTACGTATTGCACTTCAATTTTTGGCTATACATAAGTCTAGCTGTCCTGCTCTATCTCTCGTCGCATGCCATTCCAGTAGCTACATTTGGCCAAAAAAAAGAAGGTGGAATGCCGAAGAGACATTTGGGCCAAAGTAGTCGAGTGCTGCTTGAAAGTATGAGTCCTATCATATGCGATGCGATACTCTAGCTGGGTGGGGAATAGTCTTTGGATAGATTGTTAGTTGACTGATAACATGGCGTGTGTTGTTTGCTTGTCTGTCTCTGCTCGTCCCCGTCTGTCTGTCCATCTGTCTGTCTGTGCACCCCCAAAAACTTAGACTCAACGACCCTCCGGGCATAGCCACACTTGTGGTTTGATGTATTGGCTTGCCACTGTGGAGAGAGGTTCGGCTTTTTTTTTCATTTATTTTTCCCAGCTTATGACATTTTCAGCTGTTTGTTTTTCCTACTTAATGGTCCTCATTTGTGTGCTACTAATCAAGTACAGTGAAGAGTGTGCTGCAAAGACTGAAAAAAGCTCGATATGAACTGTTTCACATTCAGTTTCAATTTAGCATTCATATTTGGCATAGCTGTCACATTTACTGAGTGCCGACTGTAGAGCAAATATTTATTTATTAAACAAATTGCACAGGGCCAAACAATTCAGTTCGCCTTGCTTGACTCGATAAGGAGCTGCTCTCGTTTCGATATGATTAAGCTGCCCGTTAGTTCTGATTCTTATATATATAGAATTTTTTTATCAGCATGTAAAAAGCGAAAATCGATAATGCCTTTTGGCATTAGCGTGCGCCATGGATAGTAAGCGGGGCGGAGGAGCAAGCAAATTGATGGACAATTTTGATATTGTAATTTGCGAGCTGCAGTTGCTGTGGCAGTGGCACTTGCTGTGGCTGTGGCTGTGGCTGTAGCATGCGGCAAGTGGCAACTTTTGTAAAATGCCAAACGCATTAGTTAAATGCAGAATTAATTGCTTTAAGAACAAAAAATGATCACACAACAAATTGTTGTTTAAATAAAATTTGATGGCAGTTTTATGCATGCTGCAAAAGCCAGCTGCGAAAATTAATTACAAATTATTAGAAGTAGCAAAGAGAGCAAGAGGAAGCAGCAGAAGCAGAGATGCCACAGCAGCCGCTGTCGGCATAAATTAAGCAAATATGACCAGAGAAGGAGCTCGTTGAGGGCGTTGCTTGGACTGTGGGCGGGGCGCTGGTACTTTGCTTCATAAAATTATGAAATGGAACATTAAGGAAAATCATCAAGCAACATTTAACAGCAGCGAGGAGATGAAGTATGATGCTGTACAGTGGGTGCATGTGGTCAATTACTTTTGAGCTATGCACAGCACACACAGGTTGCCTCCATGTGGCAGGGCCAGAGAGAGAGAGAGAGAGAGAGAGAGAGAGTGAGAGTGCGAGTGGAGGGCACCAAGTAGGGGAGTGTGAAGATACTCTCTGTGCAAATTGTTGATTATGCGCTACGTTTAGACCATAATTTGTATGCAAATGAAGTGGAAGATGAGGTATTGGTGCAGTCAAAGACAGAAAGACAGAACAGAGAAAGAGATGAAGGATGAGAGATTGAAAACTGTAATTGCTCAAATATAATTTAAATGAAGATGTTATTAAATAGAATTCTAAAGCACGAAAGGATTGTCTTAATATAATGAGAGAGGAAAGGATAAATTTGCAAAGATCTGTGCACATTTTGATTTAAGGTCAAGCAAATGCAGCAGATGCAATTCGTAAGGAAATATTAATGAGAGAATGCAGCGAAGTACATATTAATGCCCATTTCAGGCTGTAAAAGTACTCAGAAGAAGAAGTCAGTAATAGCCAACAGTCCAAACTTCTTTCCTTTTAAAGCGTCATCAACTCTCATCAAAGAGCCAAACATTAAATTTCTCTCTACTGCCAACACTCGACCCCCTGATGAATTGCTATTTCAAGTGATTTTGGTCAACTACTTGGGGTAAATTGGTAAATTTAAAGCGACCTTAATATTGGTCATGATGATATTATCTGTTTATACGGTCCGGTTGCAGTCATCAATCACGTGCATTTGATTGGAGATAATCGAAGCCATATTGCGTGTCTCTATATATATATATATCTCTCTCTCTCTTTTTCTCTCTCATGCATCATGAAAGTCACTTGAACAATATTTTTGGTTCAATAGTTGTGCCTTCTTTAATCTTAAGAGAATGGGCGGTGCAGGGCGTGACGTGGCTGTGCCTTATTGCCCATTAGTGCTCGTTAGTGCGCTGGCGGGGGCTAGTCGAAAAGTTGGGGTCAGGCGATGACAGCGACATTCTTCTTGTTCGACACGCCATCTAGCGACAGACGGCAGTAACAGCAACAGCAACAGTAGCAACATCATCAGCAACAGCAGCAGCAGCTTGATGCGTACACCGTTGACACACACTTTGATTGATCGCCTTTGATTGATTGATGCGAGACAGAGAGTGGGATGGGTAGGAGGGTTGGCGAGGGAGCCCAACTTAAAAACCATTACGCATTGCCAACTTTTATTGTTTCTCAACAGGGATTTAATTATGGACCTGTCCAATCGCATTACCACAGCCCAACAACTCGCAACTTTCCCGGGCCCATTCAACTGACCGCAACATAATACAATTTGTCATTTTCAATTTTATTGAATTACCATAAAATGCAAGCGACACAATTTATATTTCTGTTTGGGTTACGTACCTCTCTCCCTCTCCCCCACTTATCCTACATTCAACCTAGCCCCTCCTCTCCGCACATACAACTGCGGTTATCCAAATTTGTTGCTCCGATTGCTGTTGTTTCCCTTGTTTTTGGTATTTCACTATGAATTAATTTATTGTGCGAGTTTTTGCTGGATAGCAAATGATTTACGAGCGACAGGCGAAGAATTGCTAGAATTGTGTGTGTTTTTTTTTTGGTGCAAAGGTTAATTTAATCTTGAAATTGCAAATGTTTTTTAGGTGTACTGTAAGCACAATTTAAAAGGAGCATAAACATGAAATTTAATGAAGAAACATATAAATGAAATATGTTTTTTTGATTTAAGAATTATTTGATATTTATTCTGACACTTGGTTATTTGATAGTAGGGCTAGAGGCAAGAGAAAAACGAAATAGTTGCAGTTGAAGTCTGGCATTTTAAAGTTTGTTGTGGGAATGAGTTAACAGGAATCTATATATACATATCAAAATATATATAAACATATAGATTCAAGCAACTTGTGGCTTCTCTCTAATCAGACACTAAAAAATATGATGCGAACGGCAGAAAATTTAGTAATTCAAATGCCTTAACAGGAAGTTTTGTGAGTTAATATATATCTATCTATATATAACTATCTCTATACAATATATAAATATGTTTCTATCTATAACTATCTCTCTTCCTTTAGTTTCTTTTTAATTAATTAACAAATAAGCGCAGCTCAATATTTACACAACAAATTCCCAAGATTAGAAAGATTCCCGAAAAAAAAGTTAATTCAATTAATTTCAGCTGCGCTTCGTAATATAATAACTATTGCATTACGTAAGCAAATATAAACAGTAGGTTGAACGAAAAAAAAAACACAAAAAAAAGAAGGAAAGTTGAGTGCAAATATGTACAGAAAAAACATATATAATTGGTAGAACAGAGGTGGGGGTTGGGCTTGGGGATGGAAAACAGTGGACATACGCTGCCAATCAGCAAAAGTAAGCCACAAAACAAACCAGAAGGCAAATAGAGGCAGATTGAGTGTGGGGCGGGGCAACTTCGCACCTACAACACACAACTGAAAATTAAGCAACTAAAGTTGTTATAGGGGAAAAAATGCTCACATATGAAAATACGTTATCTATATATATGTTTGTAGTTGTTTTTTTTGTTGTGCAGTGCTGGGTCAACAGCTGCGCACAGGCGCAAAGATAAACAAACACAGCTCAACTTTGCCTTTTTGGCACTCGACCACAGTGATAAGGCCCAACTGACGGACTGACTGACAACTCGGGCCGAAACTGAAATACCAAAAAGCAAATAAAGTCGCGCATTTCATTTATAAAGCTAGGGGACGGGTTGGGGGCCAGGGTGCCAGGGGGACGGGGGTCAGGGTTGACTGCTGCTTTTTAATGAGCGCACGCATAAATCTTCGAGTGGTTTTGATGTTGATCCCTTTACAGAAAAGCCATCAACATCTTCTCTGACGAGAGAAATCTTCACACGGTGACGGCGGCGGCGGCAGAGCCATAAATATGCCAAAATATTAACACCAACACGCCCCCTATACATGCCGCCCACCAGATATGGCCCATTGGTATTTTTATGTATTTTTAAGTGTTTCCTGCTTTTATATGTGAACATATATATATATTTATATTTGTTTGGCTTTTTTTTTGCCATTGCCATCTTGCCACCTGCGACATTTGGTTTGGTGGGCGTGGCGCAGGCAGCGCATTGGCTGGTCAAAAATATACTATTCTAAAATAAATACGGCAACGCAAGAGAGTGTAAAAGAGATAGACAGATCTAGAGAGAGAGAGAGAGGGCGAGAGGGCGAGCTAGAGCGCGTGCTTGTTTTTAGCTATTTATTTTTAGCGGCTTTTTCTGAGACTTGCAATTAAAATTAATTTATTTGGCTATTATTGAGCATTGAAAACATTTATTTTAATTATGGTGCAAATATGTTAGCAGTGTGCGAGTGTGCGTATGTGTGTGTGCGAGTGTGTGTGTGTGTGTGTGCGTGGTGTGCGTGGTGTGCGTGTGTATGATTATTTAAATGGTAATTTCATATTTTTATGACAGAGTCTTGATGAGTTGGGCGTAAAATTTTGCTGCGGACTATTAAGAAAATTGCGGTAATTTGGTAGTTGAACAAATTGTGCGCATGGAATTTTCCAGCTCAACATTTTTCCTATTGGAAAATGTGTATAGAATAAAGAGTGTTGTGAAATGGGAGATATTTAGAATGTATTTGCTACATATGGACTTATGCTTTTCCTATTGGAAAATGTGTATAGAATAAAGAGAGAAAAGTTATGATTGAGAGTGGAGAGCTTAAGGCATATTTATTGATGAAGATTTCATCAAAATTGTTCTGGAATGGTTTTGAAGATCTGTGAAATATAGTCCCCCTCGTTGCAGTTGAAATGTTCTGCAATGCAGATGCTGCTTTGCTGCTTTGAGTGCATGCTAAAAACCAAAGAGCTAACCGAAAATAAAGGCAAAATGTGGCTATAAAGCTAAAATTCTATTACCCAAGGCACGTGCGTTGTCTTTTGTATTTTCTTCTCTCCCGAACTAATCGATACGCTCCCGATACTTTTTCTCGTGGCAAGTGGCTCGACCATTCGAGGGTTTCGCCCTATGAAAATTGCGTGTGCATTGAATATTATGCAAATTGCGAGAAGCAAAAAAAATACAAATAAAAATAGGAAAATATCACAAAATATATAAAAGTTGATGGCGTCATGAATTGTTATGGAAAATGCAATTGAAAATTCAGAGACAAGACAAAATGAGGAAAATGCAAGAAAATTGCAATGAAAATAAATTGAACGCAAAAGTTTCTCCACAAAATGCAAAAATGCAATAAATTGCAATGCTTTTTGATCTTTTTCGGGTATTTAGAGAAAACTTGTGCAATAAATCATAGAAATTGATGCAAAATTCAACTTCACCTGGCGGCTCGCAGCACAACGTTTGGCATTTAGTCTTAGGAAGGTGTATATTGAGTACAGAGTAGTGTGGTCGTGCGTTGTGTAGTGTATTTAGACAGTCATGTGTTTTAAATTGTGTCTTAGTATTGAAAAGTTTTGAAATGTACTTACGGCTCTCAAGCACAACAACATTTTCGGGTATAGAAAACAGCGACTTACCTGCAATGAGAATGCAAAAATGGAAAAGAAAAGAAAATTTCGTTTAGTTATAATGCTCAAGTGTTTAAAGAGTATATATATATAAATATATTGCTGCATATATTTATATATACAAATAGATATAAATATGTTGATATAGAAAGACACCATTCAAACAGTGAGTGAGTAGTAAGTACAAGAATTCGATTTGGATAGCGATTCCATGTGCTTAGCGACAAATGTTGTAGGTTAGGTAGGATATAAAACGAAAAAAAGATGCAATACACTTTACAATACTGCTAAAGTGAATGGATGACAATTATAAATTTCATTTCAATGGCAGCTGCATGGCTGCTTTTGTTTTGCAACACTGTTTGCGCAACAATACACCAAAAGGGTTGCATTTTCAGCGCTTTGCCCAACACTGCACACATCAAACTTAACAGCCGCAGTTTACAACACTATTTCTATTTTTTCGCGAAGTCATTTGCCGAAAAAATTTACGTGTATGTGTGTGTGTAAATGTGTATGTATGTGTGTTTTTTTGCAGTTAGCAATTGTCAGCGGCGTCTTACCGTTATGCTGATAGCCACCTGGACTGTAGCCGGTGTTCATCGGCTGGCGTTTGCGATAGCCATTGGGATTGGGCGAGCCGAGGCCCATTAGCTGGCCGCCTGGATTGCCGGCGCCCATCATGAGGCCAGCGGCCGCCTGCGCCTGGCTCTGCATATAATTGTAGTTGTTCTTGTTGCCGGCAAACCGACGAACGGGCTGCGGCAAGCCGCTTAGCAGCGGTGGCGGCGGCTGCTGCGGTGGCGGCGGCACCGACGATTGTTGCATTAGCGGCGACTGCGGCTGCTGGGGCTGCTGCTGCTGCGGCGCATGCCACAAATAGGCTCCCGCTGTATTTGCCTTCAAGTTGTCCATTACGTAGTTGTAAATGGTTGTTAAATGCTCCACGTGCACTTGGTAAGCAATAGCAGCAGCAGTTCCTCAACAAACGACAGCAGCGATGGCAAATAGCAAAATTCGTTTAGGCACACCGCACACACACACAGACAGCAAAAATTTTCTTTGCACTAATGAACGAGCGATCGAATGCAAAAGCGAAAGAGATTGAACCGAAGTGTTGCACGCACAATGTAGTTTAATTTTACGACCACTTTTAGTTTAGTTTTCTATTTTTTCTGTTAAATTTTTCCTTGTTTTGTAAATGTTTTTTTTTTTAATTTTTTCTTGGTTTGTAAATGTTTTTTTTTATTTGCCGAGATGACTGGTAGACAGAACTCTATTCAGTAAGCCGTCCCACTGACGAATGAATTGATACTGGCTGAGCACTGTATGGTCCCAAAATAATCTCCACAGCCTGCTTCGTTTCAAGAAAAAATAGTGTTAATTGATTCCTTTTCTCGACTAAACAGAGTCGTACACGGCTGCTATCGTATTGTTATCGTATTATCGAGCACTTTCAACACTTTTTTCTTCCTTTTTTTCCCCCTTTTTTTGGCGCTAATGACTTAATTACAGAAAATACTAATCAGGCAAAATACGTATATTGAATGGTAACACTATTCAGTGTGAATAAGCATTTTGCTTGAATCAACAGAGACAGTGTGACCGTTTCATGGACTCAATAGCTTTGCATTTTTTTTAAAAATGGAATACTGAAATTTGTAAAAAAATTCTAATAAATTTAGACAATTGAAATATACGAAAATTCTTTTAAATTCCTCTCAAATTTTATTACATTTATAAATATTCCCAAATATGTAACTTTTCGTATTTCCTGTAGATATTACTCTGTGCAGTTCGTAAGCCCTTTCTTAGTTCTTCTTTCATGTTTCATGCGGCGCATAAAGTTGCTAGAACTATTAAGCACATCGAAGCGACTTCGCCTTTTGAGAAGTCAACTTCCTTTGCAACTAATTTTGAATGCTTTTTGGTTAAATGCTTTTGCCCATTTGCCGAGTTCGGCGTTTCAGGCTTTTAGACAAAAGACAAGAAAGAAATATTGCACATGACAAAGCAAAGTTGCAGAGGATGTTGCTGTGTTGATGCCAAAAAAGCTTTAACCATGGCCCCAGCCGCACCCCATAGACAGCTGCGTGCTCCCCCCTTTCAAAGGTCCCTGGCATGGAACAGTGCACAGCGAGAATGACTCGACATATGCGTGTGTGTTGCGTCGTGTGAGTGTGAGTATGCAGAACGTGGCATTTGTGGCAAGCGCCGAAAAGGCCAACGGGAGAGTGAGAAAGAGAGGGAGAAGAAGTTGTAGCAACAGAGATGGCTAGCTTTGGCAGTCAACGCATTTTCCAAATGCTGCAAGAAAATTCACAATGGCCAAAAAAAAAAAGAAGAGAAAAAACAATGAAAACTTTAACCACAAATGCAAATGCAAAGTTTTATTTTAATATTGTTGTTGTGGCTCTTCTACTTCATCTAGTTGTTGTTGTTGTTGTTTGAAATCAACAGCAGGTGACGCAAAAACATCAAAATTGCATTAAGTGCCAGCACATTACAAGTTTTGCAAAAAACAACAAAAAATAGGGAGAGAAATGCCCTTTAATTGTATGCAAAATTAACACAGCAGTCGGCAGCGATGGGCAAAGAGGGTTGGGGGCTAAAGAAGTGTGGCTGAGTGCACATATATACTCGGGTTCGTTGGGGTCAAAGGGTATGCGAGTGTGTGTGTGTAGTAATTATGTTAAAGCACACACAAAAGGAAAAGCACTTTAACAGCATTTATATTCACTGTTAGAAAGATTGCTTTTACCTAGCGTGAACAGCGTGGCCAGGGTGGTCAGGGTTGCCATTAAAAAGTTGGCGTCTGTGATAGCCAAACATGTTGGATGCATATTAAGAGATTATGTTGAGATTATATAAAAAGCTAAAAAAATTAGAAACAAACATTTCGTTGTAAAAAACGAAACAGATTATTGTTCATAAGAATAATAGTTCATTCTCAATTTCAAAAATTGATTATACAGGAGAACTATGATCTATTTAGTTTAAAGCGCTGGAAGAAGAATTTTTCCAACTTATTGAATCAAATAAAAAAACCTTCGTTTTGGATTTCTTTGGCTATGTTGGCCCATTTGCTACGATCCTAGCTCGCTTATGTCTAATGACTGAATTTTCGACTTGTCAACTGTACTTCCTTAAACCCACACACTCACAGTCACACACACACACACACACATCTCTCTATTTGCCAAGTGTTATATGCCTTCATGATTAAATCACAAAATGGCCAGCCTAATGAGAACTGAAATGCATTTCATTAGACGACTACGAAGTGCCTAGCACTTCACAGAACCTTCAGCCAACAAGCGCCACCCACAAACACACTTGACCCAGTTTATGTAGCTCAAAGTGCGTTAATTGCTGGGCAGAGCAAGCGGCGCGAGCGAGGGAGCAGATGTTTGGCCTCTCGACTGCTTTAAATGAGCTGACAACAGGCACGAAAAGCCTTTTTCGAGTGGGTCAGCGGTGCAAGTGTCACTTGTTTTTGGAAGCAATTCGTTGATGATGAATTATGTAATGCGGTTTGGCCAAAACGTAGAATATGCTCACAGGCACATAGATCACTTACAAGCCATTAGGCAGGCAGGCGATACGAGTGTATCTTTCAGATACACAGATACACACAAGTAGTTTGCTTTTTGTTTTCTTTTATTTTCTTTTTGGTGTCGCACATTTGTGCCGCTCAATCAACAAATACGTCGAGCAGACAAAACAAAAGCTAAGCGAAAACACAATGGTCAAAGAAACATATCTGAAAACATTTTTAATGAAGTGTATCTAATATATAAATTAATTAAATAGACAGACACCAGGCAAAGTATCTCTGCGGTGTGAATTTCAGCCAAGATATTTGTAACTATGCGCCACATGGCTCCCCGCTCGACTCGCTCACGTAGTGCATGAGGCATGGGGGCGGGCGTTGGGTCTGTGTCTGTGTTGTCATTGCCTTTACAGGTGACAGCACAAGTTCAACACGTTGAACGAAAACAGAAACTCAGCTGGTTGCCTCTGCTGCGCTCTCTCCGCTCTCGGTTGCTGCTTCATTCATTATGCTTATTAGATTTGCCTGTCAGTAAAATACAAGCTGTGAGGGAGGAGCGTAAGGAAAGCAGCAGGAATGGACCATTGTTATTTTGGCATATTTATGGTACACACACACACACTCGCACACACAGACACCTCTAGAACTGAGACGTTATACAGGCGGAACACATTCTAGTCGCTGTGCCTCAATTTAATTAGTTTAAAATTATTTTCTGTTGTAATTTGTGCGTCTGGTATTTTAAAAATTCTTTTGTGTATTTCAATTATATATATATGTTAAGTTTCTAGGTCTAAGCACTGCTCAACAAGGTTAAAGAAATAGCTGAGTACAAAGATTTATAGTAATAGACTAAATAATAAATGATTTAGCTCAACTAAATACAAAAGTTTCGGGGTCTATTTTCTTATTTATACCATATATAATAATATAATATAAATATATCTTAATATACATAAATATCTTTGTATATTTATATTTATTTAAATTATATTTACATATTTTCATAATTTATATTTTCATATAATAGTTTCCATTACCTACTCAGCATGTTTTTCATGGCTTTGTTCTTGACTCTTTTAAGTATTTTTCATAAAATGTTGAAAGTTCAAGCTGCTTGTGGACAATTTAAAGAGTTAAGCGCAAACAAAGTTTCATATATGTACGTGTATAAAATGTTATTTCCCCATTTGCTAAGCTTGAAATCTGTGGATGTTATCCAACACTGGCTACGCTTCACTTCCTTTTTGTCCACTTGGCAATTGCAACGCTTTGCTTTTTATATGGCAAGCAGCGACATTTATGACCAAGAGCTATCAGTATCATGGCAATGGCCACATATCCTCTCCTCCTCTCCCCCTCTCTCCTTCTCACACTCTCTGCCTCTGCCTGTCTTCCTCAAACTATGTGTGGGGGCTAGGGCAACTTTCGCTGCAACAATGTTTTGATTTTGATTTTGTTTTTCTTGCCGTTTTTTGTGTGGCAAGTCTTACGCATATTTCGATGTGAGTTGCTCCGAATGAAAATAAACAAAAATAAAGTCATGAAGTGCCCCTCGCTCGCTCTGGCTTATATAAGCTGGGGAGAGACTTGGGTTATGGACATTGGCTTTGATGAGCATGGTTCAATGGCTCCATGGACACGCACACAAACACACAAACCGAAATTGATTTCGATTTCGTTTGCAGCGACAACAACAACATCTGAGTTGAAAACATGTTCAATTGGCGAAAACCACTTTTGCCTGGCTGATTGTTGCTTTTATTTGCACCAGCATCAGCATCAGCAACAGCATCAGCAACAGCCTCAGCATCAGCGGCAGCCAGAGTGAAAAACTTGATTTTCTAGTTGTGGAAAACGCATTTTGGCTGCCAGCAGCCGCCAGTCGCGAGTTTCCCAGAGCTGTCCACTTTTATTCGCATGTTGCTCTAATTGCATGACAAACTCTTGCCAACTTTCACACACACACACACGTTTTGGCATTATCTTTGCCGAGTCGAGGCTCTGGCCTTTGGCTAGTCAACTCCTTTCCAACTAGCCCCCCCTTCATAACTGTCACATGTTAAAAGAAAAGTGAAAATCTCAGCCAGGAAATTGTTGTTGAGCTCCTGGACAAATTTCTTATGTAAGCTCTCTGCTTGAGGCACAGTTGGTAAGGCAAAAGCGCAAAAAAAAAACGAAAATAGAGAGAAGCAGTGAAAAAAGAGTGAGACAGTGAAGAGACCTTTTTCCATTTAAGAATTTGTTTTTCCTTCAACTCCAAAAATTCTTTTATGAAAATGTTTTTAGGGTATTAATTATTTTAGCATTCTTTCAATTCACAAAAACATCGTAGGCAAGTTTCTTCATTTAGTTTTCATTTAAATATTCAACTTATGTCATTAATCACTCTTGCCTAAACTATATTATTTGATGAAAAATATGGTAATTTATTTACCTGCCTTCTCTTAATGTCCACCCCATTCAAATCCAACAAATGAGCGGACAAATGCGTTAAAAGTCTCATAATGGTTTATCGTACAAGTCGCGTGAATAAATCTGTGCATAAATATTTTGCAATCATCTTGCTGTCAGCTTAAATTAATACATTCATTGCACAAACAGAACTAGCAAAATGCATAAATATTTTCGTGACATGCGAAAATGCAATGGAAATATTGCCAAGAGCCGTTTTTCAAATGTCATTAACAAACACAAATATTTCTTTAGCCCAAGATGCATTCGTATATATTATAGATTATCTATATAATTGAATGCATATATATAAATATATATTTTTACATTTTATATTGTATATACATATATAGAAAAACTTAGCATACATCATTGCGATTTAAGTGTCTGCATATTTGCTTTGCCGCAAGTAAACAAATGGACAAATAAACAAATGAACGAGAACTGAGACCCCTTGCATAATTTGCCAATTTTATTTGTGTGAAAAATTTCATTGAAATGGCCGAAAGGCAATTTTAAATAAGACTAGAATATACCAATTATGTATATAATATTTAATATATATGAATGCATAAATATATAATATATAATTTTCACAATTTGTTTTGCTTACATTCATATGACATTCATATACACATTTTTTCCCTCCAGCTGCTGGCATTGTCTAGTAATCAGAGATTACTTCAGAGTTTACAGGGTATTCGAAAACAACAGCTATAGCTATCAGCAAGAAAATATCATATATTCAATTTATAAACACTAGCAACGAGCGCGAGCATTTCGAAATTCGAAAATTGCTTTTGCACTGCTAAAGATTATATTTATGATGTAGACCAGGAGGCCAGAGCCAATACAATTCAATCCCATACGAATCGATTCGATACGATGCTGGCACTGATCTGAACAGCGGCCAAAACAGTTTTCATTAATTGCATTTTCAGCTATTTTTTTTTCTTCGATTTCCATGCCGCCAGCGACCGTTAGCAAAACAATTGGCTTTCGCATTGGCAGAAAGGTCAATGTCAGGGAAATTTGGTTATTTTAGTTTGTTAAGAACAACAGGAAAGTTGAAACTGTTTGAAAATGCTTTACTCAACGGCAAAATGGAAGACGAATAAAAATAATCAAAATTAAAAATTAAAATTAATAAAAACAACTGTCCAAACTTGTTGGAAATATTTTCTAAAAAAAATATCCATTAAAGCAAGGAACTCATAATTTATTGTATTGCTTGGAAATTAAGTGAACCATTTAGAGCTTTTAGTTAATTAGCTTAGCGAATTCTGTTTGAGACGTTACGAAAAAATGCTCCTAATTTTATTTTCTTCTCAAATACACTCGAAGTAATGGACAAGATAACGAAAAGACAACAAGATAAGACAAAAAGTTATAAGAAAAACCAAGCCGAATGGTAAACATTGCATATATAGAAAATATGCATTTTATCATAGGATTTTTTTCAAACTTTAAATGTAAATTTCTATGAAAAATATCTAAAATTTGCATTACTCAAATCATTATCTATATCTACAATATATCTATATCTCTATCTATATCTTAAACACTTCATAAAATATTATCCCCGTTATGTTTAGTAAAAGTCTTTGCAATTGTTTATCGATAAATGTGTCTCGAGAAATGTCTGTTCTTATCTAATTGTAGCGATGCTCCGTCAATATATCGCGATTCTCCATGCTCCATTAAGTGTCCATTTTATAGCGCAACATTTATCAAGTGTTCAGTCAATGCGGCCAGAAACTTTTGCTCAACAAAGTTGGGCGAGACCAAAAAAACGTGCAAAGAAAAAACAAAAAACAAAAAACAATAAAAAAGAAATGAAGCGCCGAACAGATGCCACGTAGGCCAGCAGCAGCAGCCACACGACGTTTGTCATAATAAAAGTTACTTAAAAATTGCAGCGTGAATATCTGGGCGCACATAAATCAATGAATGTGGCGCGCATAACGTGGCGTATGCGTGATTTATGTTTGGCGAGTGTTGAAAAATTATGCAAAAAGGAATCGTAAGTTTTATGCTCGGAGTTGACTAATTACGTATACGCCGTGTGCTGTGCGCACAGCTTTCAAAATTTCAATTAGCCGCCTTTATTTGACTTTGGTCGGCAACTGAACAAGTTAAGACCTTCCACTCGATAAACATGCAGAAGAGATGGCGAGAGAGAGAGAGAGAGACGGGTAGGGATAGTGTATATAACAACTACCTAGCCAACAATATTTCGTGTGCACGTGCAAATTTATTGCCACGCTACGCCTGCGGGCTATCAAATGCGAGAGAGAACAAGTTGAAAATGAGCTAACAGAACATGAAAACTAAATACCCTAGATTTTTAGACAGATTCATATTGTTCCCATTTTTGTTCAGAGACAATCTGAAAGTATGTTTTCTATAACAATTGTCAAAAAAGACAAACTTTAGAATCATGCATAGTAAAATGAGGTATCAATCAATGTATTAAATATAAACCTAACATCTTTGTAGAACCTCTGCTCTTTTCTATATACTCCCCATCTTAGGGTATGTAAAGAGCTTCTAGTTTCGCGCTTTCATATTTAATTGCGTCGTTCTTGTCGTCGCAATGTTTATGAAATATTTTTGTGTCAGTTGCAGCAGCCAGCCTTGTCAGACTACAAGCCCAGCCCCAAGCCCCAGCCTCTCGCTATCCCCCACATCCCCCTTCTAGCATATGTGTCAGCGATTTTAATAAATGGCAGAAATCTCTTGAGCATTCAGGCGGCTGCCCTCCTCCAGTGGGAACAGAAGTCGATAAGCTGCAGTCGCCATTCGCCATTTGCTTTTGTTCATTTTATTGAAATGATGCAACAGTTTTTGCTAGTTTTTAATTTGCTGATTGCCTGCGATGCAATGGAAATGGAATAGCCGAAGTGATGGAAATTTTCACGCCATTTTTGGGGCGTGTAATTGACTTTAGCTATGGTCATGTAAGTGGGCAAGCCAAATTTGAGTAAATGGAAATCCAGGAAAACAGCAATCAATATGAAAGTAAAGCACAACGCAAATAGATTGGCTTTTATGGCTGAAGAGGAAATGGCGAAAGTGAGAGCAGCCAAGTGGGAAGTAAAATCAAAGAAACTTTTGCAAGAAAGCTATGAAGAACTTATTGAATAAACAAAGAAAATGTAAGAAACATTCTGAGAGAAATTACAAAAAAATAATTAAATAAGCAAAAAGCGAAATTATAAGAGAGAAGCTAAAGTTATTAGCTGGATTCTTGCATTGCTTTCGCTTTTAATTTCTCTGTTGCCTATCTAATTATTCTTTGGTTTTTACTTATCTGCGTGCTTTTTACATTTTATTTGTTTATTTTATAAGTTCTTCCCAGATTCCTATCAACAATTTCTTTGATCTTCTTTTTTGGGAATCGCTTCTTCCCTGGCTGCAAAAAGCTGCACTATCTACAGATAATATAGCTCTTAATACTCCTGTTTAATTATCGCTATAGCGCTTCTCGCTTCGCTTCCTTTCCGACAGCTTTTGAGTGATCATTGCATGAAAAAACACATGCTGCGGTTAGCTTTTTATGGTTTTGCTTTTTCGCTTTGTGTCTCGCATCGCTTCTTGCTTTGCTTCTCGCTTCAATACGTGCGACTACTCTGCCATTATTAGTTTGCCTCTTTGCAATGCTACGCAAAACATGGTTACTTTTCAGTACTTAAATTCGATTGAAATAAAAGCAATCGCTTGCTGAAAGCGTATGTGTGTAACTCCCGTCAGTAGTTAGTTATTATGGCATCGCGTTTGGCTTCTCGGAAGTCGCCAAAAATTCTTGAAAATCTCCAGCCACCATTGTGGAATACTTAACTGCACACATTCCTGTGTTTGACTATCTAAAGGCACTCTTAAAAGTAAATTTGCCAAACATATGCAAAAGTATGCGAGTGCCTAAGCTGCTGGCAAAATTTGTGGCCAACATTCCAAATAAAAAGTACAACACACACACGCACTTGCTTAAAATCTCATTATGTAAAGTACAAAGAGAGAGGATGTACAGCGCAGAGAAGAGAAGAGAAGAGAGCAACAAAAACAAAGAGCCGAGCCGAAATGATTACCACTTTTACTTCGCTTGCAGCAAATTGAATTGATTTTAATCTGCATGCACATGAAGCAGGAGCTCCTGCAGGAAACGATTCCCCAGCCAGGAGATAGCAACTCCTCTGCCTATCGCCGCCTGCTTGCCCCTACCACTGCCTCTTCCTCTGCCTCTGCCTCTGCCAGCCTCTTCTCGTGCCAATAAAATTTGCATTCGAAATCGCTTTTCAAAAAAGTACAAGAGCAAAAAAAAAAAAGCTGGCACAGGCGCAGCAGCTAAATTCAACGTAGTATCTATTTCATATATGTATATGTGAGAGTATTTGTGTGTCTGTATGTGTGTGCGCCTGTCTTTAAGGGCGAATTTAATTCCGGCCAATAAAAAAAGTTAAAAGAAACCGGCAACAACAACTTTTATGCGTGTGCAGAAAATGATAAGAGCGCCAGCGGGAAGGAACAGATTCTGCCTAACAGGCGCAGCCAGCATCACGAGAGCGGCGTGTTCCGGGCGAGGCTGGTTACGCTTGAGCGCAAATAAACTTAAAAGACATATGAAAATCAGTTTTTGAATATTGGCACAAGCCAAACAAAGTTCGCTGCCAGCTTTTTGTACTGTCTGTGTGCGGCTGAGTGCGTATCCTGCAGCACTGGCAACGCTTCACTTGAACGCGGTCAGAGAGGGGTCGTGGCAGGGATTGAGTGTGGGGGCGTAGACGTTGCCAGATGATTACAGGGGTGTGTGGGTGTTTGCTTAACTGTGGCTCTAGCCAAGAAAACAGCAAGAGTGTAATTTAGATTTCTGCTTCATTACGTTTTGTAGCTCTCACTATTCATATACAGTATATTTAGCATTGAGTATACCCTGTAATGGGTTACTAAGTAAAAGAATGGCATGCTATGAAGAGTAGTCGTATGTAGTATACATAGTATAGGCCATATCTCGCCATAAGCTGCTATATCTGCAAGAATCTATCTATATGAAATTAGTAATTAGATCTAAGATATATTTGTCTTTATGAATACAAATGCCTCAGAAGTCTAACCATAGTATAACAATCATAGAGTATTCTGACCTAGTCAAGCCATTCACTGACGCCCAGCAGCTGGATATCAATTTAAACAAAAATTTTAATAAATTTGTTTCGATAGCTCAACCTGTTTGGTGGCATATGAAAAATCTATTGAAGATCCCCACATGACCATTGGGGGTTAAATGGCTTTGTCTCTGCCTTCAATTTCCCCAGATTTTCGCGCATTATTCATTGTGCCAAATGCCACTTAAAACGCAATTACCGCAGACGTACAGAGAGTGGAAATGCTATTGCGAACAGCCCACGCATCGCTGATGGAAACATTTTCAAAATGATTTTGAAAAGGAAAAAAGTGTATATATACATATATGAATATATTGTATAATGTAGATGACTATATCTATTTACATAAAATATAGGTATATAGTTACAGGAAATCATATTTATGCCCTGAACCCATTGAAAATGGTAAATCAAGGTACAATGGCTTTGTTAAACTGTCAAATGTATGTAACAGGCAGAAGGGGGCGTGGCAGACCCCATAAAGTATATATATTCTTGATCAGAAAGACGAACTGCGTCGATTTAGCCCTGTCCGTCTGTCCGTCTGTGCGTATGTATGAACGCGTCGACCTCAGAACATATAGGAGCTATAGACTTGAAATTTGTAGGTCCCTGTATAGCACGCGCATATCGAGTTTGTTTTAAAAAATCGATAGCTTTTCCCGTTTTATTGTAATCGATTAAAAACCTTATCGAAATCAAGTTATTAAATTTTATCTCGTACATCTTTCGAGCTAGACAACATTATCTACTAAACTTAGTTTACGAACTGTATTACTCTAAGCTATAATATACCAGCTAATTTTATTCTCAACAATCTCCATAACTTAATTAAACAACAGCTAAAAACATTTAAATTGAAAAAAAAAATATTTTGTAGATCGTAAATGTTAATAACATTGAAACCGGCAAATTCGCTTAACCCAAAGCACAATTCATTAGTTTGGAAATTCAGTTTTGGTTCATGGAAGTAGTTCGTGAGCAGTGCACAGAGGGCACGTCATCAATTAAGAAAACCCTTTTGCCAAAATTAGCGCACTCAATTAATTTTCCAAACTGTTTTCCCCAGCAACTAGCAAACGCCAACACTTTAGTTTACAGCCAAAGAGTGAGAGAGAGAGAGGGAGAGGGAGAATAACACACACACCTTGACAGTGAGTGAAATTTCAATTAATCAAGCTATGCGCGCGAAAGAGTGGGAAACTGCACAAGGTAAAAAGGGAATTGAGTGAGGTAGCTGCGGGTAAGAGACAGAGGGTAAAGGGTAAGCTAACCCGTGTCGACATTTAAGGTATAACGAAATTGATGGCAGGATGTGAGGTTGGACGACGGCAGCGGAAAGCGTAGGTGTATTGAAATGAAATATTGAAAAGCAAAACAGCTATGAAATCAATGGGAGTAGACAATTAGCAAATACCCTGTACGCTGATAAATGCAGTAAATGTACATAGGGTCTTTGGCTGCTGCTGCGGCTCGACTCGCCAATCGCCTCTTTTTGGTAAATTTACAACATAAGACAGGGCATTCAATTCAGAGAATACTATAGAACTGTACTATTTGTGGCTGGCTGCTATATTGCAGGTGGTGATTAGTCATTATTTATTTTAAAATCAATTAGTTTGCCTTGATGCCGACTGTGCCCCGCACGCCGCGCGAGTCGCAGACATCAAATTCACGTCTCATTTAGAGGCAAAAAGCATTTTTGCACATTATTTTGGTTCGGCTTTCTTTGTGTTTTGCTCTGCATATAGATACATATATACTACATATATTTGTATATATATTTTGTGCTGAGTAATTTTCATTTCAAATTGATTTGGTAAAAGCAAAATTTCAAGAGTTTTGCAGCTATATCAAATAACTGAGTTAAACTCTGCACTAATTGGCAATTAGGCACACATTCGAGTTTTTAAATGAATGAAAAACTAATTAAATTCGAAATTCATAGAAAATATATTCTAGTACGTGGAAAATTGACAGTCGTCCGCAAGAGATGAGAAATAAAATAGTGAAATGTGTGTGGCGAACGTTGTGTAATTCGAACGAATGAGGAAATTAATGCTGCATACGAAATGTAAACATCATCATCATCATGATGAAGACAAAAGTGTGCAAATGCAAATGAGAATGCGAATGCCAAGAACTGAATACTAATACTAAGTAAAGCCCAAAAAAAGACAGCCAATGAAATGTCAACAATTGGCGACAGAGCAGCAGCCAGCTAAATAGCTACTAAATAGAGCAAGATAGAGAACGTACAAATCTACCTACCCTCTCACTCAGTGTATCTCTCTCTCTCTCTCTCTGTGTCACTTGGCTGACAGTAGCTCACGTAGTCAGACGAGTGAGCAGAAATGTAAAACAGGAAATTAAATTTACTAGAAATTGCACAAAAGCCAAAATCAGCAGCAACAGAAACTGTTGCATATCATTTGAAGACGACGATTCAGATTCCATAGGACTTCACAAATTGCGAGGCATGAGGATAAATCGAGAGAGCGCATTTCAATGGGATTGACATTTGCTGCTGCAAAGCACAAATCAGTTCAGACCAAATTGTAATGCCTAAGCAGATGAACTGTGCGGCAAAATAAGCAGCTAGACAATGGTTTAAGACCAGAATTGAATCATGAACACAAATTTATAATTATTATTTAAATATCCACATTTGATCTATGAGAGAAGCGAAGAAGTTTTACTTCAGCTTAACTTATATATATAAATAAAATTTGAATTTATGTTAATTTAAAATAAGCCTTTTCATAAATTTATTTGACCTTCTCTCTTTAGCCAGCATAACTCTTTATATTTCTACTGATTCTATTCTGCATCTATATGGGTGCTTTTCATCAACTCTCCAGTTACTAGCTCTCAATGCAGCAAAGAGCTCAAATCAGACAAAGAGTGCAAATGTTGATTGTCAAAGGCAGTTGCTCTTAAGCTATCACAATAGAGTAAAGCCAGAGTATAGGCAGTCAAATTTCTGGGCAGTTGAGTGCCTCGGTGCAGAGCTAAGAGTGCATTGTCGGAGCATCCATTCAATTAGCTTGCTAAAAGCAAAGTATAAAGGTCGGAAGATGTTACAGCATTAGTAGCCAAAGGAATTTTGGAAGCTAAGCACTTGCTGTGAAAAGATTCCACTGCAATTTTTGAGCCAGGGCAATTAAGAGCATGGGCAACATGTGGCCGCAATGCCCTCCACTGTGAGGCAACAAAATTAATCAAATGAGCCAAAAGTCAACGCACACATAAATCAGTCTGGCTCGGAAATAGTTTTGTTTAAATGGATGCCAAGAGCTCCCCTAGCTATCTCTCTCTCTCTCTCTCTGTCTCCATCTCAGCTCAGAAGCCAAGAGTGCAACAGCATATATCAGAGTGCGGCAGCCAGAGTTGCCAGATTGCAATGCTGCTGTATGTTATAATAACGCACTAATTTGCATGCAGCTGAAGGCGAAACGGCAAAAGGACAACAGCTGTTAGGTTGCATGAGGAGGTGGTGACGGAGGCGGCTAGGCGAAACCGCTAGTTGGTTGCCAGCATTTAAAACCCGTGTCACATATGTTGACAGTCTGCTGCCACACCCAGCTTGCACTGCATGTGGGCGGACGGGCTTGCACTAAATGAAGTTGCGCACAGCAAATATTATTTTTTAATGAAATTCCATTTAAAATGAAATTTATGCTCCCACACACAGTTGGATGTCCCTTCTAACATAGCTTGGGTGAAGGACGACTAAAAAGGAGCTGCTCCGGAGCAGCAGCAGCAGCAACAGTACAGACAAAATTAGAAGCTTTTGCTATTAGGTCGCTCGCAAAAGTTTAATTGAATAAGTTTTTTGTTGTTAGCCAAATAGCTGTAAAGGGGCGTGGCAGCGTGGGGTAAAGAAGTAAGCAAGAGTTGCAGCTCTTGGTGTTTCTTTTGGTACTTCTGTCAGTGCATGCAATTAAATTGAGTAGGTCACAAAAGAACCCAGTCAGTGGCAGACTAAGACAATACCCCGTATTTACGTTGTATTTGATGAATATAATAATTATTAATTTTTGCATAAATAAATATAAATATAAATATAAATATAAATATAAATATAAATATAAATATAAATATAAATATAAAAATAAATATAAATATAAATATAAATATAAATATAAATATAAATATAAATATAAATATAAATATAAATATAAATATAAATATAAATATAAATATATAAACATACAAATATATTAATTTTCTTATATTAGTATCCAAAGATACCTAAGATACTTAATGCACATTTCTTTGTTTACAGGGTATTTAAGCACTATAAATTATAGCACTTAGTTTTTAGGACAGTAACTGTCTTGACTTGACTGCCAACTGCGTTGGTTTTTTTTTCGCTATTTCAGCTGCAGTTCGCGTTGTTCGCAGTTTCCCAGCTAATTCAATTTCCTAGCCATTTGGCATTGTGTTTGTCTTTTGTTACAGTTACAGATTTTCCCAACGTCAACCGTTAAACAGTTTGCATATTGCGCAACAGTAACAATCATCAAAAGTAGCCGCAGGGGTAGGAACAGCGGGGTTAGACTGTCTTTTTGCTCTTGTTTTTTTTTTGTTTTTTTGGCTTGTCAGCTACTAAAATTGTCGTCGAAATTAAATGGTTAGCTGGTCTGACAAGCGCCGATGACAGTTGCACAATGTCCGCTGCAGTAACAACTGTCAACTGCCTCTGCCTCTGTCTCTGTCTGTGTGTGTCTGCGCGAGTCGTAAGCGATGTGGCAACGCCAATTTATGTCGCATGCATCTTTAAACGCTGTAAAATGGTATGGGAGAAAAAGTATGCGAAAAGTTTTGCAAGTGATTGCTTGGGGCCCAGCATTTTGGGATTTGATATGACCCCAAGGCAGCTGAAAAATGTAAGGGGAGAAGCTAGGGGAAGGGCACAGAGAGATAGAGAGAGCGAGAGAAAGCGATAACTGTGGCATTTGGGGAATAGCACTGCATAGAGCAGCAAGTTGCGCACTATTAGTGCCTGTGAAAGGTCATTTGTGCATTAATTGCACACCGTAAAGAAAGTAAACTCATTAACAGTCAGTAAAACGTTTAAGAATATGGGACCGAGGGAAGCTGTAGAATAAAACTCGGAAATTAAAAGTAAAAAGTTTGATTGCACAGAAGAAAGACTATATTTCCCAAGCAGCAGCCAGTAAAACCTTTACGAATTGTACTTGAAACTGTGAAATGAATTATGAAAAACAACAAAAATTCTCTAATTGATTTGATTCTGTTGGCACAATTGTTGGAAAAATACTTTTAAAAAATCTAACAAGAGCAGCCAGTGAAATGTTTACGCATCAGAACTCAAAATTAAAATATTCAGCTTCAAAGTATGGTCTTTGTATAGTTCTTTAAGATAATTTCTTAAAACACATCAGTAAAACGTTTCGGAATTTCATTTTAAAAAGACATTGCAAAGTACGGCATTTCCAATTATACATAAATGCCTTGTCTATCCGACAAGTTTGCTTAACTGAGCAAATTAGTCAAAAGCTTCACTGTTAATCTGACGAAATATATCAAAGTCAAAACTTCATTCATTTGTTCACTTCTGCAGTGTGGAGAGAAAACTAAAGGACACATTGACATTTATGTATATTGTTTGGTCAATCAGAAAACTCTGCTGTCTGTGGTTAGTTGTCGTCGTCGTTGTCGTCATCGTCCATCTGTCAGCTCAACTGTAGGCACTCAATCAACTTTTCAAGGGGCATCAATGCCACTGGAAGCCGCACTCAATTACACGCACTTAACACAATGCCCAGCCAGCATACAGAACATAACGATGGACGAGCAACGAGCAACGAGCAACGAGCAACGAACAACGATAACGATGATGATGATAAGAATCAAATTGGCCTACAATATGTATGTCTCTTATTGCAAAAAAAAAGGCCAACATATGTCAATGTATGTATATATACCAAAATGGTCGCTTGTCAGCGATGAAGATCTCAACTCGAGATACAAAAGCCACCAAAAGCTGCAAGTGCCAAAATGCGCCAATTATCGCTGATGCAATAACAAAGGGCTTCCCAACACACAAAAATGAAGAAAATAATAAAGCAAAATTTTTATCGGCTGTACACAACAATGAAAGATGAAGCAGCTGAGCCTGACAAAGCGCTGCTGCTGATGCTGCTAACAACAACAGCAATAAAGCAGAGGCGGCAACAACTGTTGCCAATATTTTGCAATAAAATGCCAAAAAAAAATAAAAAAATAAAAAAAATATGATTTGCTGATGCCAGCTACACACGTACACTAACACACACACACAGAGAAAATAACGAGAACATATCATCGGATATGGCAGTTGCGAAACTTGACAACTATTTGAGGTATGACAGCCACGCCCATCGAATGCCTGCAGCATGGCAATTGGAAAACACTCAGCAACTGAAATCGAGCACAAGTAAGTAACTTTTTTGCCACAAGCCAGGCACAGGCAAGCAGTCAAGAGAGTAAACCATGACTGTACCCTAGCTGTAGTAAGATGCTGGCAAATACATTTGCTTGCCATCAAATTTGTTAAGTCTCTGCTTTGATTTTGTATTGTTACAGGGTATACGAATTGTGAATTGCAACAGCTGCTGCCTTAACACAGAAAAATAAAATAAAATGAAACAATTTCTTCATTCATATTTCTAGTTCTTTACTAGTTTTTTTTTCGTTTTTGGCTGATAACTTTCAAATGCAATGCCGCAGGCTGTTATGGCTTGGCAATAATGCAAAACACAGCAGCAGCACCAGCATCAGCAGCAGCAACGGTTTAGCTGAAGTAGAGCGCGGCATCCTGGAAATGGAAATGTAAAAAAGACGAGGACGACGACGACAACGACCACGAGACAACTCTGACTTGACGTTCAATTTCTCATAAAAGTTTCTTTGGCAGCTGTAACAACAAAGGCACCAGCAGCATCAGTTGCTGCTGCAGTTGCAGTTACACCACCAGCAGTAACAAAATATATGACATACAATTCAAACTTGAGAATTGCATTTCATGTTGCTGCATTTTTGATAAGGCGCTCAAATCGAAATGGAAAATGGAAATAAAAATTCGACATGTTTCATAATCAGGCGAAACATTTCAATCAAAAACTACAAATTATATAATATATTTTCTATTTTATATGAGTTGTTATTTTGCAGCTCAAGTCAAATATAAATATCCTTTTTATTGATTCCATTTGGAATTTATGTCACAGATTTATTTTCATTTAGTTATTCATGGAATTGCATATTTATTAAAGCAATTTTTTAATATTATATTTAAGTTTTAAAATTTTTGAAAACTAAAATGATTTGTCCTTGATTTTATTCATTTCAAAAATAATTTTATTTTCTTATATACATACTTAATATGAAAACACTTTCAATATTAAACCAAGTTTATTTCACAACACACTTTAAATAGAGCAAAAAGCAAGCTCCACTAATACCTCAACGATTTGTCTGACACTCGGGATGACTTGTTTTTTAAGCATATACAAGTAATCGCATAAGTATAAAACAAAATAGAAATAATAAAAAAAAAAATCATGCAGCACTTGCATTAAAATTAAAAACATTTCCGACTGCGGCGGAAACAGCTGTAAAAAGTGGCACAATGCGATGTCGCCATCCGCACTCTCGCAGCAGCAACAGCCTCCCCTCCCCCCTAGTTGGCATCCGGCAGGAGGAAGGAGGCGTGGCTGGGCCGAGCCGGTTGGCCATTTTGTTTTTACAGGCTGGGATTTGCGAGCCCATTCAGAGAACGAACAATTTTTGCTGCGGCCCATTGAGTCTGTAGGGTTTTGCAGCCCTAACGCGTTGTTGCTGTTGGAGCCCTGGGGAGCCACAACCTACACAAAGGCAGCCGAAGTAGAGGGGCAGAGGGAGAAAGGTGTGGGAAGGAAACGTTGACAGTTGCAGCTGAAAAGGTGTGAATGATTGCCGGACGAGAGAGAAGGAGAAGAGACACAGCAATTGCTTGGCATTTTTGATTAGGCACGCAGCAAACAAAGCCCAAGCGTCGACACAGGCCATAAATATGTTAATGATAATGAATTGCAATTGAAATTGCGTTGGGGGCCAAGCAACTGGGCCCAAAGCGGCAAAGTATTATTCACTTTGTGTAGCCTACTATGCGGGGCACGAAAAAAGTGCAGAGAAAGAGAATATGTCTGATGTTCTCTCTGCATTTTAATGCAGTCTAATTAACTTCTGGCCAACTTTTCGCATATCAAATGCAAAATATATATATTTATATATTATATATATATAGGTAAAGGAGTGCCGCAAAAACAACAATTTAAATTTAATTAACCTTCTGCAAAGTGAAACCGCAAAATGTAAAGTTAACAGCAAGCAGATTAAAAAGTAAACTTTTATTATGAAAAAAAAAACAAAAAATAAAATGTGAAACTTTTAATAAAAATCACTTTAGCATTTCATTTGCAAGAAACAACAAAACACCAACAACAACAAAAAAAGAAGATATTTATATAAAGAAAACTTTTTGGTTAAATTAAAAAATACTTCTCATTGTGGTTAACGGCGGGGCCAAAAAGCCAGCAAATGCAGCTCCGTATAATAAGTACTATATTGAAATTTATTTGAGTAATAAAAAGAAGAAGAGGAATATAAGGAAAACAAATGCAAAGCAGATTTGCATTTTGAAGCAGTAGCAAAAGAGCGAAATTAGTTGAAGAAATGCAAAGAGCCGAAACAGGAAAAACGAAAGAAAACATTCGCCTAAACAAAGAGCCGCAATAAAATAGCCAACAAAAAAAAAAAAAAAAACGGAAAAACTTATGCAAGCGAAATAAAAGAAAAATCTAGCAAGTTTTAGAAGACGGAGCCACAGCACTCAGCACTGGGTGCACAAAGAAACGGATTCACTGCCAAATTAAACATGAAATTGAATTCTGCTCATCATAATTTCCCTAAGGATGCTTATTAGGCCAAGCAGCAGCACAGTCGGGCCAAACAAAGCTCCCCAAAGAATTCCATTTGACGAGTCAAATCCTCTGGCTGAAGGCATCTGCCCGCCACAGTCTGACTGCTGCATTGTCATAAGTGCAACTGAGACCAGAACTTGATATTATTATTTTCTTGATTAGGCGTGGGCGATGGCTGCAGCAACAAGGCAACAGAAATGGAGCTTAAGAATATATCAAATATGCATAAAGTCAGTCAAGGCGAAAAGCCAACGAAAATCATGAGAGAAAAGTGGAAAAGACAGTATATAACAGTTAAAATGTACTGAATGGCTGCAAGGTGTGAAAACTTTAATGATTAAAGTATTATAGACTTTTTCAAATAATATATACAAGAATCTATATTACCCAACTTTTTACTTCATTCAATACATACATAAAATAATATATTATATTACCTTCAATTTTCTTTCATCTAAGTTTCATTCAATTAAGATTTTCATTTAATTAAGATAAATCTGTTGAACATTGCCTTGATCACCCCCAACAACCACATGCTGTACATACTATGTCTGTATCGTTGCTCTTTGCTTAAGCTTAAAATTTGGTTGATATAGAAAACAGCTTGTTTTCGATACACTTACGCTACAACAAATTCAATTTGAGTATTTGCTGTTTTCCTGTTAGCAATTAAAGTATATGTAGCTACCAGCGTCTGCTTGTCTGAGCAACAAAACCCACACCAAAAAATAAAACAGAAGTTAACCGGAAAAACTATACCCAAAATGTAAACCTCAAACATTTAAGCCAAAAACATGCAAGCAAACCAGACAGCAAAAAACAGACCTAAAAACCAATTGAAGCGTAGCTAAACTAACTACAACAAAAAGCCGCAGGTATTCAATGGAATTTGCCAAAAACTTCTGAAAGTAAAATCAATTGAATTTGACGCTAACACCGAGAGAAAAAAATCGGGGAAAACTTTTGACCTGCACATCAAATACAATGGTCAAAGTAGGCGTGGCCACAGCCAATTATCACACACAACGAGCATTGAAGGAAATTTGCTTGCGAAAACTTTTATCGGAAAATCAAGAAAAACAAGTGAAATAACAAGCCAAAAAAAAAAAAAAAACTTTTGCGCAACTCCCCGCAGAGCAGAGCGAAGACAAGAAACAAACAACAACAAAAAACGGAGTGAGAGATATATTCAGAGCAAATACTTGACATAGGGGAGCTATGTAAGTTAGTTGTGTTGCAGATACAACGACAGAGCGTGTATAGATACAGATACTAACGCATAGATATGACCCACAACCTCAACTCAGACCGAACCCGTCCCGTCCCATCTCTAATTGAAAGCAGAACTTGGTTTCAACTTTTGCCTCGAATGCAATTAAAAGCAGCAGCCGAGCGGCAGTCAGAGACGGATTTCAGTGCGTAATCTTTTTACATCAAGAGTTGCTCTGCTGCTGCTGTCCCCAAAGCACAAACAACAACAACAACCAAGTCATGGCTAAAAACTTTTCACTCGGCTAATGCAGAAGCAAAGCAATGCTTAAAATTTTATTTACGCACAAATTAAAATATCAAGGCTAAGGGAAACGCTCGACTTGAAATTATAAGGCAAAGTCCATCACCATGTCGCGCCTCGAGGCAGCTTACATAAGTCCTATGAAAAGGGAATGGTGGGGCTGGTGGGGGTGGCTATAAAGGGGACTGGCGGTTGCCTAGTTTATAGTTTTGCGATTTTTAGATAATGCAAAAGTTGTAACTAGGTGCGGCCTCGAGGCGCTGCCTGGTTATTCTTTCTCTATCTCATGGCCTTGCCAAATGAACCTCAACTCAACTTTCGAGTAGATTTTTTGTTTTTGTTTTCGTTTTGCTTAGGTTCAATATATATAGTCCAATTAGTTGGCTAATAAATATGGGAGTGGGGAATAACAAGTTACTGAATATTAAGAACTTTAAGCTAATTAAATGAGTGAAACTCGAATGAAGTGTGGAGTGAGAAAATAACTTATGAAAGACTATTAAGACAACCTTAACTTTAACCTTTTGGGAATTACAAGCAGTTAGATTGTATTTTTTACTTTTCAATTGCTTTGATAGACGAAGCCAGCTTAAAGCTATTTAAAACTTATTTTTAATTAAGTTTCACGTTTATGAAAGTTCAGAAAGCAATTAAGAACTAAAAGCAAAGTCAAATCAAAATGTAAATTGATCTTAGATTAGCAGTCTCATATATCTGACAAGTTTGCTTAAGATATTTACTTAATCAAGTTGATGTGAGCAAATTTTGATGATAGATCGTTTAGTAGGGTGGAAAGCTTTGCTTGGCATTTTCGAAGTGACCGCAATGAAACGACAGCCACAAAATTTCACAATCATCTAGAATGCAATTGAATTCGAAGTGCTTGGCCCATAAAAAATCAATTAATTTTGTGCTTCACACGTATAGCTGCTCCTGCCGCAAATCGATTACCACCACATAGAAGGGAAAATTACTGAGCGTTGGCATGGGCTTGGGGCGACGGTGTTATGGCAGGCCACAAAGTCAATCGGAAAATTAATACACATGTTCCCAGCAATCAACCAAGCTCTTTCTAAAGGAACCACAATATGCCTTCCGCTCTCTCTTTCTCCCTCTCCCTCTTTCTCTAACTGGAATGTGTTTCCTTCTGCTTTGGGGCTTTGGCATTTCCGTTAGCCAGGTCTTTGCGTTTGACACAATTTTCGTCGTCGCAAGCCAATCGGTAAATACCAAAGACTTCAGCAATGCGAATGTAATCTGAACTTTTCCAAACGTCCGCTTTCCTACAACACTTTCACCACAGCATAGCGTCGAGGACATTGTCACGTTTAAGGACCTCTATAAAACGTGTGCACTTCGATTATCTGTGAACTGTGTTTGATTATTTTGCAACTGCTTGAAGGACCAACACTCAAATTGAGTTGGTCGAATGCTCTGCCAATGTTGATTTACAACATTTCCAGTTTTACTTTTGGCCCAGTTAATTAGTACTATTTGTTGTTAGCTCTTAATTTCTTTTAATTGCGCGCATGTCACATACAAAGAAGAAGAAAACTTCGTCGAAGAACAAAGTGAAGGGGCATACAAAATGTAATGATTGCAATTTTATGAGGGCTCCTTGCGAAAGACACGCTCAAGTGCCAACAATTAGAAAAGTTTACCAGGTAAACGCAAGAAAGAGAGAAAAAGTCTCAGAAAAGTACACTCAGAGCGGGCGAGTGTGCTGTATTTGACATACTAATGAATTTATGTAGACAATTTGCCAAATGGCATGTGAACTACTTTAAGAAGAGATGTGGGCAGGACCCTAGACACAAATGTCAGCTACAAAAGTAGCAGAAAAATCTAGAAATTGTTTCTCAAATCCAAGGAACAAATATAATTCCTTAAGTAATTATAATTAGCAGACATAATGTCCTAAGTAAATGTCAGCATAGATATATGAGGAAAACTGATAATGGAAGTAAAGAGAAGAATAAAGACTTAACATTTGAATTACTTGAGTAATTAGCTTCAGTACGCACAATTACTTGAGTAATTGCAGAACTCAACAGAGTCTTAAGCTGTGTTAACATTTGACAGCTTTGTTAGACTCAAGTTATGTTAAAATATACTAAAATCATGCTGTAATCATTAATCATTATCGAACACAATTATTTAAGTAATGGTACATGTAATAAAAGTCATTTTTATACTAAAGATAGTTAGAAATTGATTCAGCTGGAATTTCCAGAGTAATTATTTAGATCAAGCGTAATTACTGTAGTAATTAAATACTATTTTCAAGTAATTGCGCTGAGAATTATAGCAGACTCACCTAACCAAATGCTAAAAACGACAACGTTCAACAACAGTAAGAAATGTAACTCTTCACCTACCTCAATAACCGATGCAAAAGCCGAAATAACCAAATAAATTGCAAAAACGAACTGGTTAGAAACAAAAATAAATTATAAAATTTGACACAGCCTCACACACCGCATACACTTGATGGGTTTATAAATGGGAGAAGGCGTTGGGAGTCATTTTTATTATTAAAAAAAATGTTTTTTTTTTTTTTTGAGGGAGCTTTTTAAAAAAAAGAAAAAACGAAGGGTACAACATTTGTCAGCTAAACAGAAACTACAAATGAATAGGCGCCTTCTACTCACTGTAGGGCTGAGGTCGTGTACCGTAAAGAGGCTCCTGCAGTAATGGTGAGCGACCATTTCCAATCTCCTTAACTGAAATGAGATAAGAGCAAATGGCAAACAATTTGCGCGTGATAAATGTTTCCACAAATTTGTTGAATTTGTTGGTTGTTGGTTGTTGGAATTGTTGTTGGGTTTGCGTTGTTGGTAGTTGAGTTGAGTTGAGTTGAGTGGAATTTGAGTTGAGTTGAGTTGAGTTCTGTTGTGGTGTATCTGTGTCTGAGCATCGTTTATTCTTGTTGTTTTACACTAATAACTAACTAATAGAAACTGTTTGCGAGTGTGTTTGTTGTTTTTCTGTTGAAACTGTTAAGAGAGTTGAATAACAAACAAACGAAACAATGGGCAGAAAAACATATATTCAAAAAAATAAAAATATATCAAACAAAATGTAGGTTAACTGTGTTCAAACCCGGGAATAACATCACAAAAACATATGTATATTCAGCACGTATTCAAGCCGACGCATTTTAACAGCTGCACTTTAACTGAGAGGGAGAGAGAGAGCGAGAAGGAGACAAAGCAGATACACCCAGAGAGAGAAAAAGAGAGAGATTGACCAGATCATGAGAATGAGAAAGTCTGCAATGAATATACCTTTTATATATATATACATATATATCAAATCTGGCAGGTCGTTCGCCCGGTTCAGCTGCTGCTTTTTTGTTATTCATTGTTTTTTGCATGTCAATGAATCAGTTTCTGTTTTTTTCTTTCTGATTTTTTGTATATGCCATATAATAAAGAAACAGATAAAACGAAAAAAGTATATACTATATATGTGTACAAAACTTGACGCAACGTGTAGGCAACTAATTTCATTTGAGTTTATTTTTGGGGCAGGTCAGTACACAACAACAACACCAACAACAATAACAACAATAACAACCATGGCAACAACAACACAACAAATTGTGGGCAACGCGCCGCGTTGAATTTGAATTGCGGCACAAATGCTTATATAACCATAATTGATGACAGTCAAAACATTTTAAGCCAAATTATGCGAGTCCCTCCGAATAGTTTAGCGGTTTATTAGCTAAATCAACGACATGGCTGTCTATAAAATTGATGAGCGAAGTTCAAGTGCAGTTGAAAATTTTATGGGAATTGGATAAAGCGACATCTAGCGACCACTAATTGAACCACAGCTGCTGCAATATTTGCCTCAAACACATTTAAAGCCTTCGATTTTCCAGCTACGCTCACACGCTCCACACACCTGAGTTTCAGGGCCACCTGACCAACAAAATCGCGACTGCGACCCCAATTTTTTTATTTTTGCTTTTTGTAGTTTTTCTGTAGCTTGTTTTGGCCGGGTCCACAATGAGAACCTGTTCTACAAATGCAAACAAATAGAAAAACTTAATTTTCATGCGCAATTATTTTGTTTTTTTCTGAAATCGACTTTTATGGCTAAGTGGGCTAATGTCTTGCATTGAGTACGAATATTAGCGACTTTTAAGGCGAAACATTTTCAATTATGCGACAATTGCGCTGACAGCGGAGCAAACATAGCAAAGATTTATAGAAATCGATAGAAACTGACTTTGCTGAAAAAGATCTCACAAATAATATAATCTAACCATGAACCACAAACTGAGTAAGAAACGATTGTCTATGATGCTTAATATTTAAATTCGATAAGGAATTGAGAATTATTTTTTTAATTTGAAATCAATCATGAAACAATATTGAATAATGATTGAAAACCTGCCTGCAAAGATAAAATATTTTTGAAGATTTTGGAATATATTTAATCTGATTGAAAATCCAATGAATTTGATCTTTCAATTATGAGCTTAAGTATTTAGATTGTCAAGAATGTCTAAAGGGTAAACCTTGAAGTTATAGTTTATAGGAAATCTTTTTCTTAAAATTCTTACAATCTATAATTTGGCCTTTAAATTTATAGTAGAGTCTTCAAAAAAGAGCTTAGAATTGAAATGTAATAAAAACAATTTAGATTATTTTAAATTCCTCAGAGCATATTTTAAGATACTTTGAGAACTCAATAGAAATTAATTATTATTCTGAGATTAGATCTAATATATAAAGAAAAGTCTTTAAATACCAGTAAATATTAAATTAAAATTCTTCATCCACTTTCATCATGCTCTATTAAGTTCAGTCTACTTCGAAATATATAAAACACTTAACATTTTAGGTGCTGCTCTACGCGCTTTGGTAGTTAGGGACTCTTACGTTGATTTTGCACTTACAAGCTATGATATTTGGTATTTGGTAGGTAGTTATATTTAGTATAGAGTGCTTCAACTGACTCACCTCCGTCACAGTAGCTGTGTGTGTGTGTGATAATACGCAACGTTGGTCGACGTCGCGTCGCGGACTCTCTCCAAAGAACGGTGCACAATATATATATATATATATATATAAATATATATATTTCTTTTAATATTACTTTTTTTTTGTGAACCGTCAGAAACTACATTGTCGACCGACGAAAACCAACGGGCCAACGGTACATACAACTTCTCTACATGCCCCAAAAATTCGATTATATAGAGCTATATAGTTACATAACTTTGAACAGATCCCAATGGTAAATGTTTTATTTGTTTTTAACTTTTCATAAATTAAATAAAACTTGAAGCTTTTCAAATTTGTGGTTCATGGCATGAAATACAGAACAAAAACTATATAATATATATAAGCTTTATATATATGTATATATAAATCTATATTGATGTGGGTAAATATTTCCAAAATTAAATTATATTTCAATTATTGTTTCGTTATGTTTAGATTTGATGGTTTTGGGGTATTTCAGTTTCTCTCGGTTAGCTTCGACTCGTCGGATTTGCAACATCAGGCACAGCAACAACCACAATTGGCAACATTTTCTTCCGATAACGATCGATTTAGCGATAAGTCGATATTTGATCTCATTTATCTCAGTTTTATGCAAAAAATTCAAAAACATGTCAGCGTACACCGCCCAAACATTTCAAGGATCTGTTCAAATTGTACGCTCTATAGCGACTAGCGAATCGGGACTGTAGCAGCAGCTGTCGTCGCATTAGCTCTACTGGCAATAGTCGCTGTTGTAGTAGCTGTCGCAGTCGTTAATATGTTTGTGTTATCCATTTGCGTATCCACAATCCAATCCGTTTATGTTATGTTATGGATCCCGCGCTGTCAACATCACGATCATCACGATCATTAACATCATTCAGATCATCTGAAATATCATGATGATGATCTTGTCCATCAACAACAACAATTTTAGCGAGCGCCGCTGCTGCCGCCGCTGCTTCTGCTGCTGAATCTGCTGCGTCGCTGCCCGTACCATGCATCCCTGCACACAGACAAACACAAGCGAGATAGAGATAGATAGTAGAATGGTGTTGGGTATTTGGTTTTTTTTTTTGTGATTGTGATTAGAGAAAGAGAGAGAGAGAGAGAGAGAGAAAGAGATACTATATAGAGACAGTAGTGAGTAGACATATACTGAATGCTTGCAACATTATTATTATTTGAATTTTTTTTGTTGTATTTTGTCTGCGAGTTTTTTTGCGTTTTTGTTGTTGTTGTGATGCTTAGTCCTGCCCAGATATAGAGTTTTCATACATGTATGTATATATATAGAGACATATAGACGTATATATATATATATATACTATGCTTGCATAATTCGTGGTTGGTTTTTGAATTTTTGTATAGATTGCATAAAATTGAATAGATATATTTTTTTTACTTTTGCTTAAGTTTTGGTGCATTCATATATTTGATTTTTTTTAGTTGCATAACTGTTGTTGTTGTAGCTGTTGTTGTTGTAGTAGTAGTAGTAGTAGTAGTAGTAGTTGTATCTAGTAGTAGTAATTGTTGTTGTTGGAATATATATACTTAAATTACTTTTGTTTTTTCTTTGGGTTTCTTTCTGTTCTGTTCTGGAACTTACACACACACAACAAACCGAGCAATAGTAGTAGTATTTTTTTTAGTATTTCTGCATTTTTCTGTTGCTTTTAGGGTTAGGTAAAGAAGTAAGTTAAGTTAAGTTAAGTTTAGTTGGGTAGTAGACAGGCGGGCGGGCGTTTGTTTGTTCAGGCAGGCGGGCAGGCTTTAGAAGTGGGGGCGGGGTGAGAGCTATGGCAACGCTGTGGTATTAGCATTTTGATTGTTATATAGTCTATATAAATCGAGGTATGGGTTTTGGATCCGTGTGCTGTTTTTATTTCTTTTTTTTTATATTATTATTGTGATAGTAACTGTTGTTGTTGTTGTTGTAGTAGTTGTTGTAGTTGTTGTTGTTATTGTTGTTATTACCTTTTAAAACACTGCCGTGAAAATAAAAGAAACATAAAATCAAATGAAATCAGGAATATACAAACAAAAATCAAATCAATTAGCATTACAAATTTGTTAGTAAAATTCTTGTTTTAGCGCGCAGTTTTTTTTAGTTTTAATTTTTAATATATATCAATTTAATTTTTTTTTTTGTACAGTGCGAGCAAAAAGCTGGTTGTTGTTATTGTTGTACTTGTTGTTGTTGTTTAAGATTGGACTGAAATTTGTTGTTGTTGTTGTAGTTGTTCTTGTGGTTTGCTGCACTCAATTTGCTGCTGCGTTTGCTTATAGAAATTCTTTTTTTTGCGCTGTTGCTTGTTGTTGTTGCTGGCTTGATGTTGTTGTTGTTGATGTTGTGGTACTTTGTCATATAATACACAATGTTTCTTTGTATCTGTTGTTGTTGTTGTTGTTGTTTTTGTAATATAATACAGTGTATTCAATAATTTTTAGTAGTAGCAAGTGAAGAGATTTCTTATTTGTTTCTTTTTTTGAATTTTCAGTTTTATTCTCGAAAGAGTTTTTTTTCGGGTTAATTGTTTTTGTTGTTTTTGGTTTTAGTAGGCGCTGTGTTGTTGTTGTTGTTTTTGTGTGTTGCATGTTGCATGTTGTTGTTGTTGTGGTTGTTGCTGGCTTTAACTTGCTTGTGCTTGTTGTTCTTGTTGTTAAATGAGAAAGAATTTTCGTGTCGACAGGATAAGAATTTGAACGTTGAAGTAGTCGTAGCTGCTTTTCATAGAGTTTCTTCTTTTTTTTACTTTTGTTTTCACTAATATTCGATTTCTTTTATAGTTTAATATTATATGTATTTATTTATATATATATTTACCATGTGAATAAAATATGAAATTTGTTTTCTCACAAATCAAACAAAAATTGAGAAAATTTATGCATTTAATTGGAAAAAAACCAAAGTTTTGATATGTTTTTTTGTCAAAGTTTTGTAAAGAGTATATTTTGCTTATAAAGAGCTAAACTAGGCTTAAGTTAAAAGATTTTATTGCTAGGAAATCACTTTTTGTTTTATTGTGGTTCTTGTATAAGGCTTTGTGTGTGTGTAACTAAATGATTTTGTGTGATGAGTGTGTCAAATGTTGGTTGGGCTGGGTTGGGTTAGTAAAGCCGGTAGAAACATAAAATAGATCAAGCCAAACAAATAGAGCAAGAGTCACGATTGATTTGCTCAATCAACTCGTTTATAATGTATAAGAGTTTATCATACAAGTGTTTGAGGCTTCTTAAGCCCCATTGTGTTTAAAGATATACTGGATATTACATCCATCAATCAATCAATCAATCAGTCAATCATGTGAATTGCCATTCTATTCTTACTTGGCAATATTCTTTTTGTCTAAGTTGTCTCATTTATCAATATAAGGAATAGATTAACAAATTTTTTCTTTGAAATGCTCATCTATCAATATCTTTTTTATTCCATCAATCATGATGTTCAGTGCGTAAAGTGTGATTTGACTCTGAATAAACTTATACATATGAATAAAATTTGAAAAAGATTGAAATTTCAGTATAAGTCAGTAGTCTGGGCCCCATCGATCATAGTTGCTCATAGTAAAGTGGTCAATCCAGCCATATAATGATTGAATACTCTCAAATAAACTAAACAAACTGATTGAGCTTAACCCAAATATCATGTAAGGAGAATCTTGCTTTTGTTTTATCTAGTTATTAAGAATAACTGAACAGTCAATCAACATATTGATTGAATTCTCTCAAATCAACCAGGCAAGCTGATTGAGCTTAGTTCTTAGTACTTACTCATAACTTGTTCAATCAATCAATGTAATGATTGACCATACTTTATCAGTGTAGCCAACTCAATAGAGTTTAGTTCTAAGCAGTCACTAAGTGGAAACTTGTGCAATCAATCAATAAAAGTTTTAAGATAAACATTTGAATGTTTGCATCGCTGATTTTAAGTCCAGCCATCTGCTCAATTTAGCCTAATGATGGGTGACAACCTCAAGAGTTGACAGCACTTTTGATGCGCCACATTAGGTTTGGGTAAAACAGAAAGCATGAAACCAGATTAGACGATGGCCAAGCGACGAAGAGGACGAACGTGTGTCCCCAGAATGTATTCACTGGGCACTAAAGTGTCATTCGCAGAGCCAAAAAGTTGGCCAACACACACACACACACACAGCAAATCTGATATTATTTGTGGTTGGGGGAATGAGGGGAAAAGGGATGGTCATAAAAACCAATTTAATTGGATCTAAATGCTAAAGTTGACGCCTACGCGTGGGCCATATGAAAAGGCAGTCCGCAACAATTATATTAGACAAAATATCATGGCGAAAATGTTGTGGGCCCCACGAAGGGTTTGGCATTTCGGTTGGCCCGACCATTATGGCCGAAAGCAAATAAAATGCCCATATCTGAGAGGGTATAAAAGCAAATTATTCACACTGATTACACGAAGTTTGTCGCTTGACATAAACTAAGCCACGCTGAAAAATAAACCGTTATAATTACGTTGCATTATATGAGGGTAAGGAGTGGGAGGCGGGCGAATGGGAGTGGGAGTGGGAGTCAGCATATGGCTGGGCAAATGTGCCACTAAAAACAAATTGAGGATCCAAAATAGCGCAAGGCTCTAGATAAAACGAAAATAATCAGCAGGCAGCCAAGCTGAAGGACTGCTGCCCCCACACACACACACACACACTCACATACACCCAGAAATTGTCGTGTCATAAAAATAAAGTGCCTAAGAAACAGTGAAGAGCCTTGGGAGTATCTTTGCTGGGAGAGGGGCGCGTGGGTGGCTGAAGCACTGCAGGACATGGACATGGCTATGACTATGGCAACGGATCGGGCAAACAAATGTTGATTTAGGATAAGCAGCCAGTCGGGCCAGATGAAATAACGAACATGTTTCTTTTTCCCTTTTACATGCTTCGATTCCAATTTAAATAAATAACAAGTGGCGCTGCCTGAAGTGGTGCAATGCCAGACTAAAAGATACTCAGCAATAGAAATACATTGAAAAAATTGTAGCTTCAGTGGCTAGGAAAGTTTGATCCATGCTGAACGAGTTTGTATACAAAAAAGAATGTCCCTTATGCCGGTTGATATGGAATTTAAAGCCTCTGTCTGTTACAATTCTAGCACATCATACCCTTCTTCAGCTTATTTGCTAAGGGTAAGCGTAAGAGTAGAAGATGCTCAGCCGAAAAAATGATTTTAGAAATATGAAATTATGGAATTAGATTCACATAAAGAATTAGTATTATCAAGTGTTTATTTTCCAGCATATTATTCCCCCTTCACACTATTACAGGGTAGCATTACTGCCTCACATCACACACATCGCTTCAGCTGTATGCTTTGCGTAATAATTGAAATCACTGGCGCTCACACACAACCACACGCACACATCGCTCACATAGACAGAGTTGCCAACGCAACGCATTAGGGTTGTCATTGCCATTTGCATACATGGCCATTCGCATGTATGCATGCATGCATGCATGTGTGTGTGTATGTGTGTGTGTGTCCCATATGAATTATTTATGCTCATTTAATTCGATAGTTGTGTGTGCCATCGCCTGCTAGTCACATCATAAAACTGGGAACACCTTTTGCAGTCCTCCAACCTACGTCGCTGCTCTACGGGCTTTCCGTCAGGCATGATTTAATCATAAACGTAAAGTAGTTTTGTCATGTTTTATGTCAGCTGCCCTCTCTGCGCTTCTCAGTATTCAAATTGTTTTGTTATGCGACTTTTAAATGTGTTTCGTGTTGGCATTTTTTTCTTCTTCGCTTTTTTCTCATTTTCTGTTTCTGTTTCTGTTTCTGTTTTTGATGACTTTTGGCATTTTGATTGTTATTTTTATGTGTTGGTTATTTTTTTATTGTAATTTTTTGTAACTATATCGTGTCTTTGTGGTAACTAATATACCCTGTAGCTAAGGAGGAATAGTGGGTATGCCATCAGGGTAAGAGAAGTCGCTTGAGCTGCTCTCTGGCCATACCATCATACACAATTCATATTGTATTTTTTTAGAGGGTATCTTTACTTCGTCTATTCGCAAAAGTCGTCTAGCCTGCTTTATTACGCCACATTGTTATTGTTATTGTCATGCATTCATAAATAAATAATGACATCCATTACAATGCAGGTTTCTCTCTGTGTTGTGGTTTTGTACAAAACACCGAAGGCAAAGGGCGCTGAGGTCGCTGCTGCCAGTTTTTGTGGTTAATTATAGCATAGTTTTTGGGGGATGGCATTCAGTTATTTTTTTGTTGTTTTTGTTTTGGCTTGCTTTTGTTAGCTGATACGATAATAGCAGCAGAAAATGGCGCATGTGTCAGCTGTTATGAGTTTTCCGGACTAAATGTTTACTTTGGCCATATTTGTATTAAAGTGATTGATCGCCTGACAATGGGCTTGGGGGTGGTGGGTCCCTCAATGTATTATAAGTATATGCATATAAATAAAAACATAATTAAGTTATGGATATGCGGGCAAAATTTAACGACAACAGAGCGCACAAAAACAAATGTTGCAATCAAGAAAGAAATTTAAGCGCTGACAAAGTCCTACTTCATGGCTGACATGCAAACCAATTTATCACAAGTTTCGGCCACAAAACTAACTTCAGCTGAGGCAATGTCAACTAAACCCTTATATGGAGCTTATTAAGCGTGTCTATGGTAAGCCAAAAGCCCAGCCCAATTGCAACTGTCACTTAAAGAGCCAAGCGCAAAACTGCATTACGAATACGTAACTGGATATTACGTATACGTGAACTAGCTGCACGTATTTGTCGGTTTGTCAAGCGCTACTAAAAATCGAACGTCCTTGGCTAACAAAGGTAGTAAGAAAAATAAAACGGAACTCAAGCAACTCATCGACTTAAAAAAAAAAACAAGTTGCTGTCAAATAAAGAGTGAACTCTTCGCCCACAAAGAAGCAAAACGTAAAAACACATCGCGTGACAGCACGAAGCATGCCCCAAATGCGATGAGCATAAGAATCTATCTAAATACAAAAAAAACAAGAAGAACAAGTAGAAGAAGCTAGACTGCAGAACGGAAGCGGAAGCAGCCAAAGGGAGGGGAGGGCCAAAACCGCAAGTAGGATGCCATGGAAAATGAGTGGAAAATTAACAAAATGCCAACCGCGCGCATAGATAAAATTGCACGTGAAGTGACTCGCTGTGCAGACACAAGCCACTCGTAAATATGCAGGCGAAAAAGCTCCCTAGCGAAAGTCAACCCTTAGTACATATATAAATATGTCTGTCTGTCAGCTTGGTTAGCCAGAGGCGACCCTGACGCTTGCCAAATGCAAATACTACACAAATTCTATTTGTTTTCCTTTCTTTTTTTGTCTCATACTAGAGTTGATAAAGTTAGTTTATATATATTGTTTGTGAGGTTAGTTTCTGGGGCTGTTTGTTTTTGAGGTTAGGTTTTTGGGTTACCTACAGTAAACGGTGCTTAAAAACAACTTTAGAGCGTCTTCTAAATCGATTGCAGAAGCCACTCGCTCCAGCTCCGCAAATGTTTTGTTTGCATTTTTCACTTGATATTTAACTTGTTATCGCTTTTGTTTTGTCTTTTCCATTTCTTTGTCGTTGTTGTTGTTGTTTTTATTGTTGTTAGTCATGCACAATTTATGGCTGTGCGTCAGCTGTGGGCGTGCCCTGTCACCAGCAGCAACAGCAACAGCAGCAGCAGCATTTTTAATGAATTCTATTGATTGGCCAGACCCAGCGCAGACCAGTTTATAATGCCTGTCATATAAGGTCGAAGGTCAGTGGGGGGTACTGCTGCTTTGCATTAAACGTCAAGCTGCAAGCGAAAGCTCACTTCAAGCAAAAATTGCTATTGATTTGCATTCGATTAGCAAATGAATGGACAAGAGCCGCGCCGGCGGCCTCTCTTAACTTTGCTGCATAATTCAAGAAAATGAAAGCAAAGTTTTTAGTATATAAATGCAGATTAGTTGCAGCTAATTGCAAATGCATAACAAATAGTTATGATTAAACATGACAGCCAGAACCATTTTTTCTATGAATATTTAAGTTGAACTAACAGATATTGAAGGTGTTTAAAGATAAACAGTTATGGAAAATTTGCAAAATTCCTAATATTTTCTCAAGTGCAAGCTGTAAGAAATTTAATAAAAATATTTTAAGCATTAGGTTTTTTTTTTATTTTTTTTTAGTATTTTGTCTACACGGAAATTTTGGCTTTAAACATTTGCTAAGGCAACAGGTACAAAATACTTAGAAAATGCATAATTAAAGCAAATGAAGGCATGGTTAGTTACCATATAAATATAATTACTTGCAACTAATTGCAAATGCAAAACGAATGGTTCTGATTAAAGACTGACAGCTAAAGCTTTTTTTCTATGAATATTTACATTGAATCCATACCGGAAATATGTAGATATTTAATGTGTTTATAGCTAAACGGTTATATAAAATTTGCAGAATATAAAAATTGTATATATCCTGAGCTTAACTAAAAATATACAATAGTAAAATATTTTGATCATTTCGTATTTATTTTTCGTGAAGTATTTCCCTTACACAGAAGCCTGGGCATAAGGCAATATTTGTTAAGCTAAAATCTAAAATATTTCATTTAAAGATTGCCAATTAGAATATTTTCTCTAAATGCAGTTCTAATTAGAGCTGATATATGACTTAGCTGAAGTTAGTCATAACTCAAATAAAACTTTATAATTATAAAGTTTTGGTATTATAAATACAATATTTGTGGAACAGAACTCAAAGATAAACTAACAAAGCTATAAATTGCAGTTGAATGAAACTCTCAATTACAAATTGCCAATGAAGAGGAGCGCAGACCCAGCAAATAGCATTTACAGCCGCACACAGACAATGAGCAGAAAAAGAGGAATCAAAGCAGACGCGTGGCGCCGTGCGCCTATGGCCACATATCATTGTGGCATGTTCATTATGCGACATGCCAAAGAGAGTTAGTCCCACTCTCTCTCTCTCTCTCTCTATCTCTATCTCTCTATATATATCTTGCCGTCTGTGTCTGTGTCCGGTTCTAATTTACACGCCCACATAATGTTGTACCAGATGCTGGTGCAACTACTGCCTCAACTGCCACCTCGGCTGCCACCAAGTTCATTCATTTTGGCATTCATTGATGGCAACTGGACTTGGCTGCAGCCACAGCAGCATCAACAAACTGAGCGCGGGTTGTGGGCGTCTCCGGGCCTAAGTGCAGTGCAACAGACACCACAAGCACGCACCTCCACCTGCTGCTGACGCGGCATGCAAATGCAGTGCAAACAACAAGAAGAAGAACAACAAACAGCTGTATGCAAGGCACATGCCACAGCCCCGAAAAAAAAAAAGTTTGTCCAGCAACAGCAACAACAAAAAGTAGCAAAATATGACAGTGGGCACTCAGTGGGGCTGCATCGTCTGAGTTATTGTGGCTTTGGCCATTCCAGTCACTGCTTGTTGTTGTTGGCGTTGACATTTGCAATGTTGCTGCCACAGCAGCAGCAGCAGCAACAGCAGGAAATGTGCGACGTGAGAGGGGCAGGGCTGGGAAGTGCTGTATGTCGCGCCAATGACAGATTTTCTGCAGTTTGTCGGCCTTTTGAAGTTCGGGCAAATTGCACAACAACATTGCCGCCTCGCTGTCTGCGACAACACACAACAGACAACAGGCCGGTGCAGGCAAGCAACAACAGCAACAACAGCAACAGCAACAACGAACGTTTAATTTCATTTTTATTCAAAGTGAAATATAAAAATTAAAAATGGCATTTAACGCGCGCAACTTTGTCGACTGTCATAAAGCGAGACATGTGCCGCAGCATGTTGAGTGTGGGGCGGGAACGGAAAAGAGAAGGGGGGCAGAACGGAGGTGCCAGGTGCTGCTGCTGTAGCTTTCATTTGATGTGGCCAATATTATGGCTGGGTTGGGCGTTGGCTGTTCTTGTTGCTTTGCTAACTTTGACGACGCTCTCGTGCTCTTGAGCAGCATTAATGTTTGATGTTGTTGTATGCTAGGAGCTCTCGGCTGTGGCAATTAGAGCTGCGACATGGTGACTCGATGGCGCATTATGCATGCCATGACCTGTGTGACAGCCGCTATGGCAGTCAGCAAGGCTTTAAGCCAGCCAGCTGTTAAAGAGATCAACAAATATTAAGCATACGACACGTCAGTTGCTCACAGAAAAAACTTTAAGGGCAGGCAAGAGAATATGTAAAACCTGAACAAAATATTATGTATACGTTGGCTATCAAAGGCAAGCAAGAGATAAATTCTCTGGCAAACACAAAGGACTGCAGCTTCACAATATTATCCTTACATATCAAGCATACGCCAGGTAAACCATGTCCACATTCACATTACGTATACGTCACGACCGCCTTGATAAGGGTCCGCACTCTTTTAGAATTGTGTGCGATAGTAGTTTATTGTTTGATATATTAAGCATACGACAGGTAAGGTAAAAAATCAGCTCAACAGATTTGAGAGAAAAAGTTTATCAAATTAAATTTCATATAAATATTACGTATACGTGACGTGCTGCGTGTTTCAAGCTCGCTGAGTAAAGTGTGAAAACTTTCTATTAAATATTGAGCATACGCCAGGTGGCACAGCTTTAGGCCAGGTATATATATGACCATCAGCAAATTATTAAATGTTTATGCAAAAAATGTGAACATTTTTTTAAATATACAAATAATAGTTTCAAAAATTTCATTAAACAAACGAAAAGAATCAAATATTAATAATAATCAAACAAAAAAGGTAAACATAGAATATCATAAATCAATTATAAGAAATTAATTATGTTTATTGAATATATTACAGGGTGTCTCAAAACCAAATATTTATATACAAAAAAAACCAAATAAATTTAATTAAATTGTATAGCCTGATCTATTTATACATTTAATTTATTGTGCACATCGCAATCAAATTACGTATACGCCTTGTCGCTCTCGACATTTTGATATGTTATTTATAAATTTAAACACTCGAGTGTCAAAGTTTAATCGCTAAATAAATTTGAATGTAAATAAAAATGTTGTGAGTGTGGTTGGGCAATTGAAAATGTTTACAAAAGTTTTACGTTTCACCTAAAAGTTAATTTGAAATAAAAAAGATTTAGCCAACTAATTGGCCAAACAGAGTTATGTATATATATACATATACTAATGATATATATACATATATATTTACACAACTCTCTCCACATGTGGGCAATAAAAAGCAAGTGTGTGTGTGTCTTCTTCTTCATCTTTGTGCGTGTGTGTGTGTGTGTGAGAAAGAGTATATGTGTAATCAGTGTGTATTATGAGAATATGCGAAATGTTGTTTAGTGTACTTATGATAGAGAGATATATATAGTATACTCTGTGGGGTGCATAGGTACACTTATCGACTAATAAGAAATAGTAGTAAAAAATGTGAACGCACTTGGTTGAATCTCACCTGTGCTCAGGGTATAGTCCCAGCTGGTGTCTGTCTCGTTCTTATAAACATTCAATTTCTCCGGCTATAAAAGTGGACACATTTTCATATATATAAAAATTATAGTGACAGAGATATAGTTTGAGCAGTCGTTGAACTCACCTTGGCAAAGTCAATTTTGAGAGTGCAGCATCCGGCATAGATGTCGGCTCCATTGAGATTCTCGCGTGCACGTGTAGCCGCATCGAGGCTATCAAATTCAACCATAGCCTGAACGCCGTTCTTTTTGAAGATGACAATGCGCAGCACTTGGCCATGTGGATTGCAAATTTTATGCAAGACATCCTGCAAAAAGCAAAAAAAAAGCAAACGAAATTAAAATTGAGATTGAAGCCAGTCGAGAGTTAACATCAAATTGAAAGCCTCTGCTGCTGGCAGCCCCAACTGTCATATGCAGGCCATAATACAACCCGACCACAAATATCCACACAAAAAACAGAAAAAAGGAAAAGAAAACAAAGCAAAACCAGGGCAAAAGGCCGGCAACGAGCTTTCTGCTGACCCCCGCACTCCTCCCACACTGTCCTCTGACTAATTAATAAACGAGCGCACCATGCAGCAGACACAAAAGCAACAGCAACAGCAACAGGAAAAAAATTGCTGCAGTCACTAGCATACACAGATGCACACTCACACATTGACTGACATTTCAGTTGAAACAATTCTCAGTCGAGCTGGAAATAACAAGGCATTTGGAAACGATTCGAAAATGTTAATTTGCTAAGCAAAAAAAAGAAAGAAAAGAAATAGTTTACTCGATTTGTGTATAAAATTTTTAAAGGGATTTAGGCCTAATAGTATCAGGCATTTAAAAAGCTATTCTGTATTTATACAAACGTTCTTTGGCTGTTTTTGAGTTGGATAAAGTTTATTACGAATGACTTGAGTTTTTTGTATATATTGGAATACGAGATATCAAGCGTTGCTCAGCACAAATAGAAGTTTAGCTGATGTAAAAGTTTTTTCCTTTAAGATTTTTACAGTATAAACAAAAATATGATATCTTGAGACATATACGAGATACTCGTAGATACAGTAAAACATAAAACAAAAATGCTGCATTCTTATAAATAATTTTTTGTATATTTATTGTATATAACAGGAGCAAAATCTGAGCCCAAATATATAGCTTATATATATAGTTTGCAAAACAAATATTAAGTGGAAAATATTATCGAAAACTTTTCGTATTGTTGAACTCGCTAAGATAATTAATTTTCAGGAATATTTAATCTTCATCTGTTTTTGTTTTCCTTTTTTGATAAATAAAATAATAATAGCAGCACATTTAAAGTTCTGGCATCTGTAGTTAACTGCTTTGTTGCGTGCTTTTCTTTTTCGCCCGATAATTGGAATTTTTCGTTTGGTTGGTTTACAGTTTGGCTGACTGTCTGCTGCCTGCCTGCACGCCTGCATCGCCCCGCTTGCCCGGCCCGCCAGCCGCTAGACCCGAAAAATTGTTGGCATTTTCACTGACAGTTGGCGCTGGTAAAACTCATTAGCATAATTTAATAAGCAGTTATTGTCTAGGGCCAAGTGCGAACAAATTTTCAGACGAACAGAACCGAAAGTACATTTTCCAATTAACATTTATAAATTTTCGAAAATTACGTTAATGAGTTTTCCAAGCAGCCGCCAGGCAGCGCGACGTGTCTTAAGACATAATACTATAAATATATATTTATGCCTATATATACATATATATAAATATATGTATTTGTAAATTGATGGCAAATTATAATGAGTTGCTCTTGGCATGGAAATTTATGCTAAATTTAAGCTGCAAAATGTTCGTCTGCGTCTCATTTCGTTGCGTTTGCGTTTCTATTTATTCATTTAAGAGCGCAAAATATTCACGAGGCAACCAGGATGTTCGTCCGTAATGGGTTAAATGTTCAATTTGTAGAACTTTTCCTGCTAGGGAATGGGACCTGAAGTGGATTCATTCTCATTGTCTTTGGGGCCACGTTCACGAGGCGCATAAATCTTGTCGAGAGTGCTGAGGCTAAATATATTTTGTTATTCATGAAATTCATCGATAAGTCGGGCACAACAAATTTTGCGCTCTTGTTGAAAATGTTTGCACAGATTTTCCAATCAACAACCAGAAAAGGGCGATTCGGGGGGGGCGGCAGTAATTGACAGCACAAAGAATAGCTGGGCGTTGCGAATGGAGGCTTGATTAAGTGGCTTATAAGAGGCAGCCTAAAGAATTTGCTTTTTTTTTACTTTTTTGTGTCTTGGCTTAGCACAAAATGAAGATTAAAAGGCAGCCTTGAGGGAGGTTTGTCCCCGTTAGCAGGGATTACTTTTAATTTGTTGCCTAAAAAGTGCGTTGCCAGTTGGCTAGAAAGAGATCTCACAGCATAAACAACTTATTGATGAAAAGAACAAAAATTTGAAGTTAATTTATGAATAAACCAAGAAATTATTAGGCTTAGCCTATGCTCTCGCTAGATATTTCTCTCGCTCCTTGTACAGTATAAGAAGTTAATGCTATGCTCGACTGCTTGGTTTTCAAATCTTCTTTGGCTTCACTGGCTTCTGAAGTGTTTGCCATGGCAATGGGAAATTGCTTTGCATTAATTAGCGTAGCTTGGCAGGCTTGCACATTTCACTCCCACACATTCAGCTGTGGCTACACTTGAGTCATATTTAATCCTCTCCAATTACCAGCAAACAATGCCAGTGCGGTAAATACACTCGAATTACAAAACTGACGTTGACTTCCATGATAACATAATCACGCGTTTGTCCACTAGGACAATACATTATCAACTTGAGACGGTCAGCTTTCAGCTTTCAGCTTTTAGCATATCAGAGAGCAGCACGCGCCATCCATTCATTCATTCATTCATTCATTCATTCATTGAATAAGCTGTCTCTCTCATTAACCAGACTCATTTATTTCTTTTGCACTTTTCTCAGTTGCTCAATGATTGCGACATTTACAATAATTGCGCACATTTCGACCGTCCACCCACATGTCCAACCGAAGAGCTGGTCTAGACTTGGTGTAAATTGCAATAAATGCTGGAAAATTGTGAAAGAAGAAAATAAAATAAAATAAACTTGGGGCCAGCCACTGCTGGCGCTCTACTTGCAGCTGGCAACTCGGCCAAGAAGTAAAATGCATAACTATAAAGCGCTCTGCGAGCAAAAACTAATTAGAAAAGTTCTGTGGTGCAAGCGGACGAAGTCGAAAGAGGAAATACTTGTTTTTCTTTCAATGAAACAAGCTGTGGACATCAGAGCAGCTGGCAAGTGTTGTGGGTGTGTGTGTGTGTGGTTGGCTGTATGTATGTGTGTGTGTCTCTTTCTCTCTGTATGCGAAGCGATGAGCAGGCATTATTAATAATTAAGTAATAGAACACACACTTTAATATGCTTGCTTAGTATGTATGGCTCTGTGTGTGTGTGTCTTAGTAAATGAAAATGTGGTTCATAAAACAGCGAAAGAAGTGACTAGCACCCAAGGCCCTGCTGTTTTAGCATGACTTTACTAAGAATATTTGGCTTACATAAGAATATTAAAGGCGAAAAGAAATGCTAGAAATACATACATTCAATATTGATTGCAATAATACTGACGTTACGCTCAAAGGCAAAGAAAAACTACTAATTAAATATTTAAAAATTTTATTCCTTATTATTATTATATTTTATTTGCTACTATTAATATTGTACTATATATTTGATTTATTATTATTATTATATTTCATTTTTTATTTTTATTATTAATATTTATATATTTTATATATCTATAAAAGAACAAAATAAAAGCAGCTGTATAATCTAGGTATTCAAAACGACGTAGGTAAGAGAAGTATATGTAAGACTAATCAAAACAGAAACCTTATCAGAAATAAAAATGTATATTTAAATACAAATTTGACTTCAATCAAAAACCGTCTTCAAAAATCGATGAACAAATTTAAATTTTGAACAAAAATTGTTTATCCAAACATTTTAGCGAAACACTTTATAAAATAAGATTCAACAACAATAACAAAAATTATTTAAAATGTTGTCTTTAATCTAAGGTCATTCAAAAAACTATTAAACAATTTTCTTCAATAAATCATGATTTTTTTTAATAAAAAAATAAAACTATGCCCAAACATAATATACAAACTAAACAATTGCCTTCCTTAGCTTTTTTTTCTTAACAGAAAACAAATTGTAAACGGAAATTGTGAAAGTCAGAAACCAAAATCAAAGCTACAGCTGCTGAAATATTCATTTGATTCGAGAATTTTAGCTCTTAAATCATTTTTACACATATAAATATTCTTTTTTCAATCGCTTGGCGATTGCTGCACATAAATTAAGCGCTATAGCCAAACAAAAATGAAAAACATTTTCAATTCTCCATCAAACCAAATATTATATACATAAACATAGCACGCTCAAAATTCCAACTGCTTGGACTATAGTTGAGAAGGGGCGATAACTTTAGTGACCCACTGTCAGGCTGCAGGCCAAAACATAAAAACGTTAAGCACGAGCCAGGCGCTAAAATTAATAAACAGAACATAAGTAATGCAAAAGGCGTGGATATAAAACTGAGAAAAAGAAAATAAAACACCAGAAAAAAGCAAGAGAAAACGCAAATAAAACGCGTCAAAATGAAAATGAAAATATTAATAACACGTTCGTTCTCTAAGCGAGGGAAGGCGAACTGGAGTGGGGAGAGCGGTGTTTCATGGCAGATAGATAGGGCTGTGGCGAACACGAAACAGTTATTTAAAAATAAGTGCTCTCTGGCGTACGTACAGTTTTATGAGCCACTATAACTGTGTGCTGCAATAGTCGCAAGGATACGACGTGCCCCAAAACAACAAACAAAAAACAAAAAAAAAAAGATATACAAAAAAAAACAAGAAAAGAAAAAATAAATTAATATTTTATCTAGCGCACAGATTCTACATGCAATGCCACAGACCACGCCCCCTGCACGGCGCTGCCGGCTCCGCCCTCATGCATTTTGTTTGGCCATTTTATGGCCATCATCAAAAGCGCATTAAAATTTTACTAAGGCAGGCGCCCCACTACCGACTGGGCACCCATGGTCAGCTTCCCCCCAGAGCTCTGTGTCCAGGCGTGCTAAATATTAAATCAACCACAACAACAGCAACACCAACAACAACAACAAAGGGCTGCGGGGCGCAGGTGTGTGGGCGGCTGAGTCTTAGTGCAACCAGCTCGTGCAGCCAGGCGAGCGAGCGAGCGACAGGCAAACAATTTAAGCCGCTTTACCAGGTTCGTCAACGAACTTCCCCCTCCCCTTCATCCCCCTCCCCTGCAGCAACCTGACCGCTGCTTCATATTATTGTTTGCCTCTGATAAAAATGCCGTCTCATAAAATGTTCTATGTCTTCTTCTTGTTCCTTTCGGGGCGAGCGCATTAAATATTAATAATATTGTGTCCTTAGTTCTAATATCAACAATGTAGTGGTCAAAAGAACTTGGCCTTTATTTGATTATCAATTTCGAGCGAACCAGAGAGAGTGAGAAAGCAAATGTCATAAAAAATTGCGATTTATGTCATGTTGCGAGCAATGTGAAAGCCTGCTCTGAATACACAAGCAAGGCTCAAAATGTTAGCTATGGCTCAGCTTATATAGATAACGAGAGCTGAGAATAATGATGATAACATAGATGGCACATTAATGGCACATGGCACATGAATGGAGCGAGCAAAAGACATATTCGCTAAATTTTCAAGTTAGGATTTCACATAAAATGGTTTTAAAAAAGTTTAAAAGAACTCTAAAACTAGTTTATATTAAATTTGTGCTTTAAGCTTAAGATTTATATATTTTACTTAGGTATAGGTACATTTCGGTAGCATATTTCAATCAAAGTATTACGATTAACTCAGAGAAAGATAGCATTTCATCCTAGTTTACGCTGTAAAAATATTTTCTTTTTGTTATATATACATTTAAAAAAATCAATTACGACATTTTTTAACTTAGTTAATCTCTAAATATTTAAAACAAAAAAATAAAATATATAATTCGTAAGCTGCATTAAGATTTTATTAAACAAAATTTATGATTTCCTTTACAGATCTTCAAGAGTTTGTTGAGTTTTCAAATCAATTTAATATACCTAGAGCTTGTTTCCTTTTCGGTACTTTTTTGCCACTTGATTTAAGAGCTGTTAAGGACAATGAGCCGAGCAAAAGTGAAAGCGTATATTTTTCCTCACAGACATTTAACGATAGATACTGCTCAGTTTTCCGTTCAATGTTCAATGTGTCGTAATGATTTGCAAGAGTTACTCGACGAATGCAACACGAACTTCACATCCAGAAACTTGCCACACCAGTTAGCTGCGACTGTCAAGTGGTTGGCTAACGACTAACGGCACTTGGTAGCAGGCAGCACGAAAAAAAAAACGGATGAAAAAACCCCGAAAAATAAGGCAAAAGCAAAGGAAAAAGGCAATGGCCCGAACGTAGACGCAGTTACTCACTGAGCCATGGCCGAGGCTGCGAAGATTGAGGAGCGACCTTACTGCTGCTGCTGCTGCTGCTGTTGCCCCTGTTGCATGCATACAGCCAAAAGTGTTGCAAATTACTCGTAACCGGTTTCTTAAAAGGGCTTTGAACGAACGGGTCGAGTCTGCGGCTGCCACCAGCAGAAATAGGTCAATAAGAAATTCAAATGCACAAAAAGCTAAATCCGCTAACAAAAAAAGACAGAAAGAAATTAAAGTGCCTGCGAGCTTGCCCCTGCCTCTGTCCCACGCCTGGTTAAATTTCAAGCTGCGCCGCCTGGGGGCAACGCGAATTTCAACAGTTCATTGACTTCAACAACTGAAACATGGTCAACATTTAAGCGAAATTAGAGTGAGAGAGTAACAATGGGAATGGAAGAGAAGGAGGGAGAGCGACAATGCGCGATCCAAACGTGTTTCTCTCATAATGCAGCTGGCCAAGACAAATGGCATAAAATATCAAGGCTACAAAGCGTTGACAATGCCAAGAAGCTACCTGGCTATCCCAGCAGCAACTGCAGTCGCAGCAATATATTAACAATTTACGTCTTTCTGCATAAAAGTGCAGATAAAGTGCAGCACTGACTACGATTGCCACCAAGACAAAAGTAATACCAGAGAAAGGAAGTGCAAATCCTTTTTTTTTTATGATGGGAATTAAATTGTGTGTTGACTTAACGTAAGTCAAATGTCTATTTGTCTCTGTGTATGTATATTAAGAATTTTGATGACTGACACGCTTCCTTCTGTCTACTACATACATTTTCATAATAGGTTATAAAGATTATTTTGTAGGATATACAGGGTAAAGTCTAAGCCCGTCGATTAAATTTATTAGTCACTAACTGCCCACTAGATTACTCTTACTTCCATTTAAATTTTAACTTTCTTTTGTTTTCAATCTATTGATCAATAATCCTCAATCTACTGCCAACTCCAGCCAGCTCTTCGAACTGGTTTTTATAAATATTTAAATATATTCAAATTGAACTTATTTTAACTCAACATTGATTTACGAGCACAAATCAGCTATCAATAACGTCATCCAGCTACCAATGCAAAGTGTATTCAATTCACTTTATATTGTTTATATAAAATTGCATTTAAGGCTCGCACAGCCTAAATGGTACCGCCTCAAGCTCTTACCTTATATACGCATTAAAATATAATCCTAAGTACATCATAAATCGTAATTTATTGTTAATTTAGGATTCAAAGAGAGCTTTTCACTTCTCAAGTGTCGCACTTGAATTACACAATTTGTACGCAGATATCCCCGGGGACCATTCAAGACGATAATATATCAACCTTAACAGGGTCCCTCTATCTCTCCCCCATCCCAGCTCCTAATCGAGGAGTATCTATTAGCATTTAATTGAGCTATCTGTAAACGTAAATTGTAGTGCAGCATAGCAACGTGGCCCAAAGGCAACTTTGCAGAGTTGCTGCTGTTGCTACTGCTGCTGTATTGTGCCTTCAATTATGTGTTAATGATGATATTTTATTGCCAGTTTCAGCTTTGCAACATTTCTCAATCTGAATAGCGCAGGCCGGAAATGTCGCAGTTGCTGCCTTTACACTTCCTTCGGCTTTCAGTGCTTTTTCTTTTTGATCGCCTTACAGTTCCATTTTCTATTTACTGCGACGCTTTTCCTTCGACTTTCTCGTGTTCGCCGCTTCCGGTCACTTTCTCAGATATTTCCAAAATGTCTTTTTTTTCTGCTCGCACTAGATTTATGCACATTTTGTTTGGCTCCGATTTTGATATTCGTGCCATAATTTCATCATTTGCATTATGCTAATTTATAGTTAGCCGAAGTTTAAGCACACGGGGCGTGTTCGCGCAAATGAAATGATAGCAAAATACAAATATTTGCTCGCATTATGATTTGTTTGCGTCAGCCTGACTGCCAGCCTGGCGAGAGCTGGGAGAGAAGCATTGAAAATGAAAATTCCCATTTCATTTTATGTAAATTTGTCAATTTATCGAAAATGCTAAAGGAAATGGCGGAATGCCATCAAAATGCTTTCCGCCATTCTATAATGGAGCAATTTAATGTTTTGGATTTACATATTTTATAAACTTGTTCGATTCGGTTAGTTTCGAGAATATTATTCAATCAATGGGTTACTTTATACAAATTATAAAGGAATATATTTCGATTTGCTTTATATATACTCTTTGTATGGTAATTTCGATTTTCGTTTATTCTTTTTTTTAAGGCGTTTATCCTTATAATAGATATTATAATATTTCCCATAATATCTTTGCTCACTAGTCTTCACTGACAGCTCTATTTCATTTCTCTCTCTGCCTTTTATGCTTTTTCATTTCCGCTTTGATTCATATCCTTAAACGTATATCAGTTTTATTGCCTGCTCTCATTGACATCTCACTCTTAGCGCATTTCTTTTATGAAGTAAATTTATGAAATATTTTATTGTCTGCTTATTATGCTTTAAAGACTTCCGTCAACATTTTTAAATGTTTCCCTCTTTTGAATCTTTATAGGAAGTCCACATTTACAGCTCCCCATTGAATTTTGGCTGTCTCTCTCTCTCTCTCTCTCTCTCTCGCTCTCTCTCTCTCTCTCTCTCTCTCTCTGGATTTCCTTTTACATATTTATATATATACACATATATTTATTTTTATTTTTTCAATTTGTATTTTAATTAAATTTGAAATGCAAATGAATTTCATGTTGCGACAGCCCCTCGAAAAAAATCTGTCTCCCTGTGTGTGTGTGTGTGTGTGTGTGTATGTAGAGACCCATAAATATGTAGTATAAAGCCCAATGACCCGACGGACATAAAAAGAAGAGCAGAAAAAAACACAACTCGTTTAATTTGCCAAATACTTTAGCATCCTTATCGCACCTTAACGCAGCTCTTAAGTAGCCAGGCAAAGAGACTGCTAATTTTTTTGTTGTTGTTGTTGTATACTGCACACCCCCTCCCTCGTCGGTGGCAGGACTGCCAAAGTGGGTTTTACAACCAATAAAAAGAATTTTATGACCACAACATTAAAATGTTCAAATTGAAACTGAGCACACACAAAACAAAGCAGCAACATGAAAAGAAAGCAACTACAGGACCAGGTCCAGGACACGAACAGAACAATGTGCAGGGGCGAGGAGAGTGAAGGTGGGGGTGGGGCCAAGAAAGCCGCAGGGGCAGTGCTGAGAGTTCGAGAGCACAAGATACATTTTAAACCAAATTTATATGGCACAAAGAGCAGGTTGGCATCCAGAGCAGAAGAGCGCTGAAAGCAAAGGAAACGGAACTGGGGCTAAGAAAGGAAGGAGCTGAGCACAAAACTTGTGGGCACATCGAATAATAAGGGTGTCCCCGGATGGAAGACTGAGAGCAGGAGAGGAGCCCGCTTAATGTGTGTGCGTGTTTGAAGTTGGCTTAAAATTTTGCTGCTTGAAAGTTGCAGCACAAGAGACGAATTCGAGCGTGAAAAAGTAAACAAGCCAAAGGCACTGAGAAACAAAAAAATGTGTGTCGCAAAATGGATCGACAGAGAAAGAGAGAGAGAGAGAGAAAGAGGAGGACTAAGACAGAGCTAAAGAGAAGACAGCTAAATCAACAGTTAGCCAATGAGCCTGAAAGTGGCCAAGCAGACATGAGTTAAAAAGGAGGTAAAACCAGCAAAAGGTGAAGAAAAAGCAAACAGAGAGGCAGAGAGAGAAGAGAGAGTGAAAAAAGCTGAGAAGCATACATAAAGAGTAACAGCTCAAGCAAGAGCAGGAGCGAGGAGCGCGCGCCTGTAACGACTTCCTAGGGGCTCGCTTGTGGGTGATGCACAGGTGTTGCCACCCCACATAGCTGTGAATGGCCAGAAGTTGCACAAGACAATTATAAACGTAATGGCAGCCCAGCCAAGTAGAAGAAGAAGTAAATGTAGAATAAGAATAAAGTCAGAAGAAGAAGAAAAGTATCGTTAGTCGACGCAGTGGACGCAGCTGCTACTGCTGCTGCTGGGCGCATAAATTCAGTTTAACAATGCGAATGCGATGGACAACGAGAACAAGAGAGTGAGTGAGGGGGACAGCAGATGTAGGTGGCTTACAGATAAAGGTGTTGCGCCGCTCGTTAGGCTAAAAAGCTAACGTAGTTAATGTATTTGGGGGGGGCAGAGCAGAGCTTGACTAAGGACCAAGTGTGTACATACAACACACAATCTACGATAAGGCATTAGAAGTAGCTGAGCGTGTAGAGATGTAGCAGAGGCTTACTACAGTTTCGCATGAAAGCAAAGGCTTGAAACAGTTTATAAGAATGAAAACTTTGCTGTCGTAGAGGGAATACTTTGAATATTTTTATAATATATTCAATATATACATAATATATTACAATTATATATACTTTTACCTATGAACTTATATATGAACTTGATCCCGAGAGACTTTAGATAAGACATCTTTAAGCATTCGTTGGCAAAATGTCAACATTTTGAAGACTGGATAACCCTGCAGAAGTAACGCCTCAATCTGCCAGCTACTGAAGCGTGTATATGTTCGCATTATGCAATTACGTGTGTGGGTGTGTATGTGTGTGTAAATATGTGTGTATTACAACAGTTAGTTCCAGCATTTGGCTGGCAACCCCGTTGACTCGTCGTGCGTGGGACGCAGCTGAGAGAAATTAGCAGGCGAACACACGGGCTAAAGAAATAAATAAAGCCAACGACAAGGCAAAAGACTGGCTGTAAAAATAAAGGATAAACTGGGAGACAGAATAAGAGAGAGAGAGAGAGAGAGAGAGAGAGAGACGGATAAGAGAGACAGAGAGAGAGAGTTGTTGTTAGCAACAACTGGCTGCTGACGACGCGACGTGTGCCCAACACTTCGTCTTGAGTAATTCATAGGAAAGGTCGTAAAAGTCGAGTCAAAGTAATTATGCGAGCGGCAGCAGCAGCAGCAGCACAAGTGAAAAAAACAACAACAGCAGCAGCAGCAGCAGGGTAATAACAAGAAAAAGAAGAAGTAGCAGGAATACATAGCATCCAGGCCGAGTTCCGGCTGCCAGGTTCACACCCGGGCCAGACCCCATTTAGAGTGTATGTAAGAGTTGTTAAGACAAATACAAGCGTAAGCAAACACAGTGCTCCTACCGCCACCCCCTTCCCATCTCATCCTTTTCGACTACGCCTCTGATGAGTTGCGTTAATTGAGTGGGCCATGCATGTGTGTATAGGTGGGCAGATGTGTGTGTGTGTGTTTGGGTGTGTTTGGGCGTGATGAGCCTTTCAGCTGGGGGCGTGACTGTTGCCTGTGCGCGTTAAAGTGGCAGCTGCTGCTGCTTTCAGCTCGACATCAAGTGCCAAATGCCGCCTTGGCGTATGCAACAATTTGTTGCAGCTTAAGACCACAAAAGGGCCCTCTTCTAAGTATACATAAATGTAGACATGTCGACTACTGTAATTACTAAATTCGCCTTAAATTCTGTCATTTGCGATCAGTGGCATTAATTAACTGAGTGACAAGCAGTGCGCAAATGTGGCAAACTAATTAGAATGAAGGCTCTTATTACTGTAGAAAAGATAAGAAAGTAGATGTAAGTTTTTATACAGATGTGTTCATAAAAATAGTAGTTTGACTTAAATGACTTTAATAATATTTTGAAAACAATTTGAAACAAGTATTAAGACCAACATATACTATGTATATATTCTAATTGTTTTCGAAATATTATGTTAACCACAAAATTTTGTTGCATATAATTTCAGTCGCACTACTATTTCTATGAACAAAATTGATGTGTTCACTTTTAAATCAAATTTAATAGATATATACATATCAGGGAATACAATAATATATATAATGCTTTCCTGGCTTAGCTCACATATTTACATACCCATTAGAATAACTGTAATTCAACCACAAATAACAATTAGGCCAAGTCGTTGCAAAACAATCGAACTCTAATATGCATTAGAGGCCAAGACTCGAGACCAAAATCCACTTAAGCTTTCTGACAAAGATCCATTAGTAAATCTCGAAACTCAATTAAAAGCGTAATGCATAACCCGAAATTACAATTTACAGCAAATTGAATTGGAATGCGACTCATTAGGCATATTGAGCTTATTCTGCAGCCCTTGATGCAATTAGTGCAACAAAAGGACATGCCAACTGATGCCAAGGATATATCTATATATGTATTGTATATATATTTATTGTGCATGTGTGCATCTGCCAGCTGCAATATATTGACGCATATTGACATTAATTGAATGAACCAATATGGACAGTTAGTTATTGAAAGGCAGGAAAGCTGGCTAAGGGGGGAGGCAGAGAGTGGGCGTGACAGCAGTCATCATGCAGCTGACAACGTGCGGAGAACTTTGATTTGCCTTGACACTTGACATTTGAGTGCAGACAACAGTGGAACAGAAAATGAAAATAAAGAAAATCTCCGAGCGTACTTCAAATTTGACATATTGGAAAACTGATGAGAGCTGATGCCTGCGAGTCCTTCTGCCAGCCCTAACCAAATCACCTCTTTGTGTGCTTATGTTAATGCGCGTAAAAAGCAATGCAAATTTCTTAACGATAGAAACAAAAAGAGAAAAACTTAAAGAGCAACCATTGAATGCCCTCTGTGGGTGTTTGGTATATTTTCTTTCTCTTTCTCTTTTTTTTTCATTTTGGTTTGGTTAGCGTCCTGCGGTGCGTCGGCCACATCCTGAGCTACGATTCATTTCCACGCCGCATATATGAATATAAATGTTGCAGCGGGGCGCGCTCAATGTTGCGGCTGCGAATCGAAAAAAAAGCCTCACGCAGATATTGAGTTATAATATGAACTGCGAGACCAGCCAGCTCTACATATATACTAGATATACATATATGTATGTATGTATGTATAGCAATTTTAGGGTACGTGAATCGTGGGCGGGCAAATGGACACTGTGCACAACTACAATAACACAAACAACAACAACAATGGCGCTAAATAAACTATGCAAGAAATCTATGCAAATTTTATGCAATGTTGAAGCATTTAAAAATGAGTACCTAACCGATACTGCTGCTGGTGCTGCTGCTGCTGTGTGTTCTTTAGGGTCGTCGCAGGAGTGTTATAATAGTTAGGGCAAAAGCTTGAGATATCTCTGTTATGCGTGCGCTAGCAATAAATGTGCCAGCCAAAAGGGTTTCGCAAGAAGTGGGGGAAAAATCGACATAGATAGAGGGAAAATGATGAGAGACTTAAAGAGCACAGCGAAGGGTTACACAATAGATGGAGAGTTACGACATTTAAAGCTGTTTTAGGGTTGAATAGTTGAACAGAAAGTTAAGAATTGCAAAGATAAAAGCTTTAAAAATTAAATTTAAATTGATTGAAATTTAAGAAATAAAAGTTGAAAATGTAATCTCAATGAGTTTTGTTAGTATAAAGTCAATTTACTCAGTTAGAAATTAGTAAAAGGTTAGAAAAAGAAGAGGAAGATAGAAGAGAGAGCGAGAGAGAGAGTGGGATAGACATTACCTTAGCTTCCTCTTCCACCTTCGCAACAACTCTCAAAATCCTTTGCAGAAAATCCTACTTAATCTCATAATCATAGCAAACATCTTTTGTCAATCTATCATGTCACTTAACTAGCACCTTTTGTCATGATATCTACACTCTACCTCTTCATCTTCTCTTTCTGCTTCTGTCACTCTTCCTCTCACTTTGACACTCCATTCTGCTTTGTCATTGTCAATTATATAAGCCACCTCCTAATCAACGAAATGGAAATGCAGCAAAGACAAACACCGCCCACTCTCATTCACTTTTTCCATAGCCTTGATTCTGTAAATTCCGGCCCACGCCAATTACGTTGACCATAACAAATGACACAAAGGGTCACACTTTAACCCGGCTTGCATCTTTTTTGCATCTGCCTTGGCCTCAAGTCATTTTTCTTTTCTCCTTCTTCTTCTATCTCCAGCTCATTGTACAGCGATTTTAAAGCTGACCAAGTCAAAATATTGCACTGGTCAACTATTTCCAACTGCGGTCAACACACAACCCACAGCCCCACTCCCATCCGCTGTGGGGATGTTCTGGACAAAAACCGCGCTTGCTGCTGCGGTTGCAATGCAATTTGTGTTGCATTGTTGAACATTTTTCGGTTACAAAGACTTGAGTACAAGTATTTTTCAGTTTTCCTTTTTCCTTTTTTTCTCGGCATTTCTGATACCTCCCGCTGGCATTAAATGAGTAAAAAGCGAAAATTAGGCATGCTCTACTGTTAAGAGTATAAGCGCTTAATAAGCATATAGCTCACAAGCCGTGCTCTGCATCATCTACTCCCTGACCTATAGGAACTCGGAGTCTATTAAAGCTGGCATGCTGAAATTTGGTATGTAGCCTGCTTGATTAATCCTTAACTTTGTTTTATTTTCATTTACATCACATGTAAGACCTAAACAAACTCGGAGTCTATTAAGGATTGAATGCTGAATCTTTATGGAATCTTAAACTTTCTTTTATTTGCATTTATAGCTAATCTAAGTATTTTATCCGTTAACAAGAAAAATCAGATATTTTACTGAATGTTTGTTGTACAGTATGTATTAGTCAAACATACTCAATAAGCATTCCTGACTACAGGAGCTGGAGGTTTCTTAAAAAACAATTACCATTGCAACTATTCTTTATTAGTTCTCTCAAATCTCACACATGTCTTCACATACCTATTGTAACTATTAGTCTAGTCGGAGTAGACTACAAAAATGTGGTATACAGACTGCTTAGCTCAAAAATATTTCAATTTAAATGTTATTCTCACACACACACACAAGCTAATCTTTTCTCCAGTTAGGTTTCTCTTTTGCTTTGCTTCTCTTCACAAAGCATTTAGCAGTCGAGTACGCTCAACCAAAGCATGCCAGCTTGTTTTTTTCTTTCTTTGCCTTCAGATGCGGCTGTGTCGAAAACAAATGTTGCCTTAATGCTGCGGTCAACTGACGCTGTCAGTTGCCAGTTTCCAGTTGTCCGAGTATTAGGGAGGCGACAAATACTCCTGCTCTTAGCCGCTGTGGCTTTCATTTCCGGCTGGTAATAACAACAACAGCAAGAAGAACAACTGTCATGCAACTTCCTGCTTTGACGCTCGCTTTGGCTAATGTGATTGCAAAATGGCGTGCATCCGGTTTGCTGCTTCTGCTGCAGTTGACTCTTCAGGCCAAAAGCCACTTAACAATTGATTTTCTACTGCACGTACAGAAGACAAAGAACCAATTTATTTGCTTGGTGCTGCGTAAATTACCCGAACACTGAACGAATCCATTTATACATATAGTACACACATATATACATATATACCCCGAGGGAGTGCTAACTAATGCGTGTGTCTTGGCTTTGGCTTTGGTAATAAACATTTTCGAGATTAATTGTTTGCATAATCAGTCTTTGGGGGTTGGGCTAGTGGGGGCTAGAGCCACCCTTGGCGCTCCTGATTTACGTGTCGTATACGCAATATTTATGGCACATTCCATTTAATTGTGCGTTAGAATATTTACGCACACTTCTGTCCAAAAAGCCTCGACACTTGAATTATTAGCAGACATTAATTTTTTCCACCCTGACCGCCCCCGTCCCTCCTGCTGCTGCCACTGCTGCTGTTTGAAAAGGCTTAGTCGGCATTAGGCATTAGTTTGGAGCTCTGCTCATCGTTGATTGACCGTAGAATTTTAGTTAGGCATAAGAGCTTTTGCGGTTAACGTATTTATGTGCTATGCTCTGCTGTGCTGTGGGTCGCCAGCATGCTTAAGCAGGTGAAAAATTGTTAAAGGTCTGCCAAAAGCGACTGTCATAGGACCTGATAAGCATTGCCTTGCCTTTGGGGCACAGTTTCACCAAAATGCCCAGAGATAATGACACAAGGGCCAAAGGTTAAGATATGCCATTTATAAATAAACAAAATTCATCTTCGCTTTAGCTAGTTTTTTGAAGGGCAACTGCTTGTATTTAATGAAAGAATAGAATTTAGTGAAATTTGGTATATATTTATAGAGCTGCTCAAAGGATTTCGTATAAGCAAAAGCTGCTGTAAGTTAATTTTATAAATCCTATTAAAGAATGCCTACAAAATACTTGAATGTAAACTATTTTATAATCATTTTCATTGTCATATTCTTAGTCTTCTATAATCATTTCTAAATTTTAATATATGTTATTAATTTTCACAAATCATTTTTCAAAGTTTTTACTTCAATATGCATCAGTAAATAGTGTCAAATATATAGTTTAATCAGTCTAAAACATTTTCTATGCCATTTTGTTAGTTTTATATAATCATTTCTAAATTTGAATATATTTTATAAATTTTCACAAATTGTTTTTCATTTTTTTCCAGCTCCCACACATTAGTGACTACTAAATCCACTGTGAAATATTCATACTAAAAATGCAATAAATTTAATAAAGCGCGAACGAGTGCAACGCTAACCGCTAAGCCTCTTACCAAACTGACCATCACAGCAGCTGCTGGGGGGTGAACTTTCTGTTTCGGTTGGCCAAATTAACCAAATCAGCTGAAAGGCACACAATAAATGGGCTTAAAATGGGCAACTTAATCAATGTGGCCCAAGCAATTGGCATGCGACAAATTTTAATTTGGATAATTAAAGCGCGACAAAAGTCGGCGGGGCGTGTGCCACAGCCACGCAGCCACGCAGCATCGAATTCGCATTTAAAATCAAATCGAAATAAATGATCAAGAGCACTGTATTTAAGGTTTAATATGGCGAATACGCAATGTGGTTGATTCGCAGCATTTAAATGTTTTTAGCCAGGCCAGGCCTTTGGATTTGCATTTGGGCCCGGCTAATTAACTGCCAAGCGCATAATTAAAATTCGAAAGGTGCTTTGTTTGAAGCCCCAGCGAGCAAGCTCACATGTCAGCTAACAATGAATAATACGCCTGCTGCACAGCATTTTTCGCCACCCACGACTCAGCTCATTTGCTGACTGGACCTGACTTTAGCGCTTGTTATTAGTTGGCCATGGTGACCATTGGATGTGCGTGTGTAAGTGTGTGAGTGATGCATATCACATATCACATGTGGGTCTGTGCCTGCACTATTTGCGGTTTTAATTATGCGCTCCGCATGGACACAATGGCACAATGAGACGCATGCGAGCTGCTGTTGGCTGCAAAATGATTGAAACAAATGTTGCAGGCCAGCCAATAAACAGTGCTAAATACCCTATTATATTAAATGAGAAGAGGGCATATTAGTTGTGTAACCAAAGATAACTTGACTTAGTTTTATAAAGCAAGAGAAAATGATTTGGAAAGTAACTTTAGCTAAAAGCAACTACAAATGATTTTTAAATATTTCTAAAAAATTATTTAAAAATTTGTAGTAAACTTCTCATCTATAAAAAGCAATTTACAGGGCATCATTGTAGCCTTTCTATTGCTTAGTTTGCGAAATTCGGTCAGCCTGATTAATGAAAGCTCCCAGATGCAGTTGGGCTTTAGGTTGCTGAACATTATTGAAAGTGGCCGCTGACTGATAACCGAAATGTTTAGCAGAGCGCATAATTTTTGATTATGAATGCGCATTTCGTGCAGGAAACACAATGGCGGCAGTCAATGCAATTGCAATTGCAATTGCAATTCCATATCCGGGTGAAAACAGTTTTCAATGGAAAACATTTTAGAAATGCGAGCGAACAGCATTTACCAAATGACAAAAATATTCAACTTTTTGAAGAACATTTTTGGTTAGAAATTCTAGTGGAATTTCAAGCAAGAATTACGCTTATATTTGGTATGTATAGTTTTTAGATATTTATGAAATATATTTAAAATAATATAAAATTAAATTTGAATAGTCAAATAATATAGCAAAACTCGTAAATACTTTTAAAGAATATTTATATATTATAGATATATATATGTATATATATATATATAATTTTGTCAATTTCTTTAAGAAATTCTTTCAAGCACTGTGATATCATCATCTACTATAATATATATAGTATATACCTTTAGAGAATATATATTTCAAAATATCTGGCAAATATTCTCAACGAGATTTTTTGGTAAATCTCTTAAGCACTATCATGTCATATGCTGTTGCTGTTGCCAAGGCCTATAGCCGCAAAAATCTATTTAATGCCAATCAGTCAGCATTTGGCGCCCACTTTGACATTTCAATTGAATGCGCTCTGCCCCTAATCTAATTCTCGTAAGGTTTTTCTTATTTTTCTCGCCTTTCTCTGCATATTTTCAATAAAATTTTCATGCGCCAATGGCGCTGCTCGCAGCCTCCCATTTCATCGACTCTGCTTTGCTGTGCAAGTGTCATGTCCATGTCAAGTGAAGAGTGGGGAAAAAAATTGTATTGTGTTGACTTGCATTTGACAACTTAATGAATTTTCTCGCCCACTCTTAATGTAATGACATTTTCAAGTAATTCATCAGCATAAATCATTTTTAAATGCCAAGTGGCGCCCTCTACCGTTCGGCAGCGGCAGTTTAACCCTAATACGTGCGATATTCGTGCGCGCGGTTTATGAGAAAAGTTTTCTCGAAAGAGTGAAAAAATTGCTACTACGTGAGCCACCCAAAAAAAAGGAGAAAAGAAAACGAAGCGAGGGCAGGCAGCACACACACACACACACACACACACACACGTCATAAATGTCTGGCAACGCTAGCCAGGCTGAAACATATTTTTTGACAATGTGCAAGTTTTCCGCTCATGGAATATGCTCAACGGAAAAAACTTTTATTTTTATGTGCGACGTCCCAAAACATCAGGAAAAACAACAACAACAAGAGCAACAGCAATGGCAACAACAACTCGAACAATCTGGCATCACATCAAGTGCACAGAGTTGCCCCCTTTCAGGAAGTTTGTGTACATTTTATTTGTAATTTGCTTTTATGCTTTATCGCTCGCTTGATTTTTATTATGATTATTATCGTGGGAATTACGCAGCAAGTTTTGGGTCCTTATATCAGCTTTTTCTCCTTTTTTTTCTTCATATTTCAACATTTTGTTCTTTCTCTGTTTGCTTTTTTTGGCCCCGGGGGGACTTCAAAGATTATATTCGAGTGTTGTTTGTGTGAAAATTTCTAGTGATTTATTGGGTCAGCGTTGGATTTGTTGATGCTTGTTGCTGTTGCCATTGCTGCTATGTTTGATGTGCCTTTGATGGCTTAAGCCTGGCAGCTTCTTTGTTGATAAGCAGCAAAAGCCAATTGATTGGAGGCTCTGCTTGTAGCTAAGTTTTGATTAGGCGAACCAAAGCGCAGAAGTCAAAAGGATACTTAATAATTGTCTTATAACTACAACTCACGCACAAATCAATAAGCTACAGATGGAAGGTCAGACAACTTACCTAAAAAGAGAAAGAGCGTAAAGAAAATGGTTTTAGTAAAATTAAATATCGATTGATAGATAAGATAAATCACTTTTGAAAAATAATATAATAAACAGAATAATGCCAGAGCAATGTATATTCTACCATATGCCCTGTAATCAGTGCACAATATACATAGCTTGTAAGCTAGAGCACACATTTAAGATATATATGTATACTAAGATATACCTTTTTGAGTGACATAAAAAAAACTTGAATTGATTTTGAGTCCTACAGGAAACACATTAAAGTTATACAAACATATTTAAAACTCAAAGAACTTTATTCTCATCTAAATATCTTAATAAAACATATAAAAAATAAATATTTTTAAACTTATATGGATAAAAGAGCGCAAGCCAGGACATTTGTGGTGCCAAATATCAATTGAATACTTTCGCAATTCAATTCGAATCGAAAGATAATAACACCATTATTTCGAACTGTGATAAGTACTCTGGTGGTCTACAGGAAAAGAAGGAAGAGTTAGAGGAATACAAATGCTAAAACAAGCCAAGAATATATATATATATACCGTAGGTGCAATTGTTGTTTGCATAGGAGTTGTTGCAGTCGTAACATCTGTTGTTACGGTTGTGGGAGCAACTGTTGTAACAGTTGTTGGAGGATCAGTTGTAACAGTCGTTGGAGCGTTAGTTGTAACTGTTGTAGGAGCCTCAGTTGTGACTGTCGTTGGAGCATCAGTTGTAACAGTTGTTGGAAGATCAGTTGTGACTGTCGTTGGAACATCAGTTGTAATAGTTGTTGGAGAATCAGTTGTGACTGTAGTTGGAGCATCAGTTGTGACTGTCGTTGGAGCATCAGTTGTAACAGTTGTTGGCGAATCAGTTGTTACAGTTGTTGGAGGATCAGTTGTGACTGTCGTTGGAACATCAGTTGTAATAGTTGTTGGAGAATCAGTTGTGACTGTAGTTGGAGCATCAGTTGTGACTGTCGTTGGAGCATCAGTTGTTACAATTGTTGCAGGATCAGTTGTGACTATCGTTGGAGCATCAGTTGTTACAATTGTTGCAGGATCAGTTGTGACTATCGTTGGAGCATCAGTTGTTACAATTGTTGCAGGATCAGTTGTGACTATCGCTGGAGCATCAGTTGTTACAATTGTTAAAGGATCAGTTATTCCTGTCAACCCTTCTGGCGTTGTTACTGTCGTTGCATCCGATACTTCGTCAGCTAATAGCGACATACCCTGTACTACACGATGTAGTCGAAACATGCTCATCCCTATATCCCTGTATATATCAACACTGTTTGCAGTACTCAGGACGAAGCAGGCGATGAAGCAGAAACGTATCGCGATCATGTCAAGGCGCTGGCAACTCAGAAACTGTGTGAAGTCCAGAAGACTTCATGCCTTTTATGTTCATCAAAAACAAAGGCTGCGACTAACAGTTGACATAACCGACATAACAACAGAGTCGAGCATGATTTGGTTCGATTGTTATGCTATAGTCTTATTGGAACGTGTTTCTCCAACTCAACTGCTTCAGTTTAGTATTCTTTTTACTTTCTCTTCAGTGCATATCAATAACAAACGTGCCAGTGGTTCCTGATATTTATATAATTGCATGAGATCATTCTTCAAGAACTAATAACATTTTTTTCATGGCATTATTTAGTGAGTGAGTAGTGAGGAGGAAGCTAAAATTATTTATTTATTTATATTTATATGCTGGCTATCTCTAAAGATCTCAGAAAGTTTTATCCACAGCAACGAGCTTATGTACCTTGATTTTTCTAATCGATTTCTCTGATAGCCAGCTCTTAGTTTTCCAACAACTCAATTTTGCATTTTCAGTTGGTGTTGTTGTTGTTGTTGCCGCACAAAGAGCCTAAAAATCCGCTTTTAGCCATGATGCGAGTGGGGCGTAGGCGAAATAACCACTAAAACCACAAAAGGCTCAAAACCGTAAGTAAAACAAAAACAAACTCTACAGAGGAGACGGACATACAACATGAACGTTGTTTAGCACTGGCTAAAAGTGGTTCCAGTTCGACGGAAGCACAGTGTGTGAAAGGCAAATGTGTACGAGAGTGGGCATACATGTGTGTGTGTGTGTGTGTATGTGTGTGGCATGCAAAAAGCACAACCAGCAATGTGGAAGCAGACGAGCTGATGTTGCTGTTGCTGTTGCTGTTGCTGCTGCAGCGAAGGTTGCCACACACAAAAGGGGCCACTAAAGACCTGCACGGGTATTTACATGTGTGCAGAGATGTCTGTATATGTTTCTGTGTGTGTATGTATGTATGTGTGTGTGTGTGTATTTAACAGCAAAGTCAAGCACTTGTGATATGCACAGCACAAAATCCAAATTTAATGACCAAGTAAAATAGACACCAAAGTCGAAGCAAAGAGGCAGCGAGTGCCCTGCCTCGTCTTCTTCTTCTCTCTCTATCTCTCTCTCTCTCCACACATGTGTGTGTGCATGTTTGAGGCGTGGCACTAATGTTAGTTGAATGTTTGCGTTTGGCTCGACATACGCTTTGTTATCAACATGCGTCCTCTCATCGTGCTTGCCTTGCCTTTCCTTTACTTTTCTTTTTGCTTGCTTTTTTTTTGCAATTGGATATGCCTTTTTGTGCCTCACGGCTCTGTTAATGTTGACAATGCGCTGCCAAGGACATGGCACGATTCAGCTGCAAGACAGAGACAGCGAAGTGAGTGGGGAAGTGGAAATGGAGATGAAGGGCCAGCCACCAAGTCTGCCGCCTGCCTGCATCGCTGCCTAACTGGGCTGCTGTCCATGTTGATGGAGTGTTGTCATGGCGCATCGTTAACTTAGCAACTAAGTTGAGCACACACACACATGCACACACACATATACACACACACACCTATACAATAAACATACACATATAGTAAGGGAAAGAGAAACCGTGTGGCCGCTGGCAAAAGCTAAACGACATTGACATCGACATCTCGACATCGCCATCGACATCTCTCGACATGGACATGCAACATCATCAGCATCCACATTCACAATGGAGGGCAACTTTTGCCGCTGCCTTTTCCCACTCTCCCTCTGCCTGCTCTCTCTGCTGGCCTCACATTATGGCAAATTATGACATTGACAATGCCCTGGCAATTTCACCTGGCCATAACGTGTCCTGACTCAGCCGTCGCCTCTACCCCACACCTTTGCAGAGGTGTCACATTTCTTAACATGACCCCGTTGGCAGGCGTCATTTTGCATGCAATTTGTTGCGGCATGCCACACTCACACACACACATCTAAATAAATATTTCATGAATACACTCCAAACGAGCTCAACACAAAAATAAAATAAAACAAAACTTGAGCACTTCCAACTTAAAGCCGAAACGGAAGTTTCTGTACAAGTTGAAGATTTGTACATAAGGTTTTCCAAGCATTAGCAAATTAAAAAGTTTATTTTTAGGAGGGAAAACACGAATCCTAAACTAAGAATAAGTAGCTTAAGTTGTACTAAAATTAGTTGAATATATATTATATGATTATGGACAAACAGAAATTATGTTCGAAATAGGTTTCGCATTGAGATATGCTCAATTCAGAAAGGAGTATTAAACCTAAGAGCTTTAAAGACTCAATTACTAATCTTAGCTTCAAAATAACTTAAATGCCAAAAACTATATGTGGCGAAGGCTGCATGAAACTTTTAATCAAATATTTATAAATTTGCACTTCAAAAGTGAAATAGAAATGGAAATAGCAAATGCATTTGCATAAATACATATATAAATATAAATATATATATACAGCTGTGTTCATAAAAATAGTAGTGCGATAGAAATGTCAGACATCAAAATTTTGTGATAAACATCAAATTTTGAAAACAATTTGAAACAAATATTAAGATTAATACATATATTCAAATTGTTTTCAAAATAAATTATTAATTACATAATTTGGCTGTTCACCTTTCAGTCGCACTACTATTTTGATGAACACATATGTATATGAAAATATAAGAGTATCAGTAGGTTTATATATAATATATACTCAAACAAAATTTTGTAGTATATTTTGCGGTCCAACATTTCAATCGCACTACTATTTTTATGAACACATCTGTATATATATATATATAAACTTATAAACATGCTAACATATCTAAATCGAATCTCAACAAACTATTTAGCTTCACATACATAACTAAAACTTGCTTGAAATTGTGCAAAATAAAAATGCATTTTCAACTCAGCACAACTCAACGTTATCTGCGCTCGAGTCAAGTGTAAACACATCAAATCAACTGTTTATGCAGTCAAATCTATCAGATCTAGAGTAAAGCATAAACTCATATAGTATAGCTGACTGAAAATGTTCCACTCGCTCGCTCGCTGGCCCGGTAAGTGCACGAGGCAAAGTGCAAAACAAAACAAGAAAAAAGTGTTGCATACTTAGCAGCGTCTCAGCCACTTGTCCTTGCTGTCGTTTTCGCTGCTGTTGCAACTGAAGCATGTTGCATGCCTCTCTTGCTGCAGCAGTTGTTAAATTTTAACACAACTAAAATAAATGCCATAAAACGAAAACAAAGCTCAAGTAAAATTTGCTGTAAAATAAAAAGCGAAAGATTTGTGCACAACTTTTTGCTTTGCGGGCCACGTTTCTAGTTTTGTTTCTATTTCGCTTTTTGTTTTGCATTACAAATGAACTTTTGTTGTTGTTGTTTTATTTACTCTTTTTGTTTGCATCGTATTCTTCTTGTTTTTGAGTATTACGTGCGAGCATTTGAACATTTCAACATTTTCATTGCGCCCGGCCTGATGAAATTTATGTGCATATATTTTTTATTTTTATTTTTTTGTTTTATGCTCCTGGGGCGGTTCATTCATGCGTTCCGGGTCGAGATTCACCGAGCTCGCAATGCTCCGCCTTGTTGCAGCAGCAGCAGCAGCAGCAACAGCAGTTGATTTCGTGATTCATGCATAATTACGACTACAGCGAGTGTCTTTATATATATGCATAGAACGTAGTTATATACATTCTCGTATGACTGGCATATAAATCAACGGCCAAACAACAATCAAATGTCCGGATTGTCCAAATGTTTGACATGATTGTCATGCTGCGGCTGAAACTCAACTTGAGCTTCTATATCCCCTTTATATACAAATGCGGGATTATGTTGTATAGGATCTGTCAAAAAATGCATTTCATTTGGATATTTATGTAATTCCACTTCCATTTGAAATGCATCAAAACATGAGCACATCGTATAAGCTCTTTTAAGCTCAACTTTATGAATTATATATATATTTTTCTGTATGTGCTATAAAACAAATTACATTTAATTTTCTACTTCTCTATTTTACAAAGCAAAAACTTCATAAATAAGATATGAAATGCTTGAGGCTTGGCTTAACGAGTATCTAAAATACAAAATTATTCAGAATTTCATTTTTAGGCTGTCAATGTCAGTATATATCCCAAATTTCAAGTCTCTAGCAGAGATACCAGATATAGTATTTCCCAAAACTCTTTCACTTCGTGAATGAATATAATAAGGAATTCCTATTCTTCTAGCTTCGCAGTCAACACTGAAGCTACACATAGCTTAACCAACAATAGAAACTCAATATTATGAAATAGACAATGGAATAAAAGTTGCATTTCACATCTATTATAACTTAGCATCAACTCTTTCTCAACATCCTAAATCTAACATTATGTTTTAGCCATTTTATTCAACTAGACAGACGTTTAGAGCAATTTCGAGTATGTTCTTTAATTCCATTAGGAAAGTTTCAGCTCACTTTACAGGACATTTTAAAGCATTAGTGTGGGGCACACAGTGAACACAAAGTTTTGGCATTAAAAGCGCGTTCCCCCCTTGCCAACAATGCTCCATAATGTTAATGCTTAAAGTGTATGCGGTCAAAATTCAATTAAAATCAAATGTGTGCCATAGCCATTGTTGCGTTAACTTTATGTCCGAAGTTTTTTGGCTGGGCGCGGTCAATTGAAAGCAATTAAAAATGGGCGAGGTCTGTGTCTGAGTGTGTGTGTGGAGTCTAATCCAGAAATTGTGACAGAAACCTAAACCGTTTTAAAGTGAAAACTGTGTTTAGGATTAGGCCAATAGCTGTGGCTGGGCGTGCCCCTAAGCAGCTCAAGTGCTTAGCACAAGAATTTTAAGTTCGAGTTTCTTTGCTGCTGATTTTTGGCTGCAAAGTCACGTGGCTGAGTCAGTCTAAAGTAACAGTACACAATTTCTGGCTATTATTATTACAGCTTTTGTTGTTGCTTTCTCTGCTTCTTAAGCAGCTGCTGCTGCTGCTGCTGTTGCTGCTTCTGCATCTACTTTAACTACATTTTGCTATTGTTTTCATCTGTGCCAAGACTTTGCAGCAACGCGAAATTGTTTTTATTGCATAGTTTTTTGGGGCCGAGAGCGCATTGCTAGTTTACAACAAAATGGCTGCCAATGCACACAAAATGGCCACCCACCTAACAAAGCATTTGCAGCAGCATATACAAATGGGGCGTGGTCGCGATGGGCGTTACAGCAATCATTGCGTGCGTGTGTGTGGGTGTGTGGGCGTGTACTCAAAAAGATCTATATCGTATGGGAAGTAGGAGTAATTAATAGCTGCACAAAAGCGCCTATGCACACACTCAGACACTCACACACACACACATACACAAGCACACACATAGATTGTTAGGCGCCTTATTGCTATTGTAGTTGGGCGCAGTAATTAAAAGATTAATTTTTAATGTTCGCTTAGTGGAAAACGGAGCCAGAGATTGAGCATTAGCCGCTGGCGCATATAAATAGAAAGGATTTTAGCAGCTGCCAGTGCGACTCCTACACACACACACACACACACACATTGTAATTTATGCTCCATTTCTGCCCACTTTTTTATCAAAGTGCAATTTTATGAGCCCATTTTTTATGTGCTCAGCTCTCTTTGACTCTCTCTCTCTCTCTCTCTCTCTCTCTCTTTCCCTCTCTACCTACCTCCAGTTGTCATCTCTCTCACTCTAGCTAATATTTTTAATACGTCCATCTCGCTTACAGACTTTGCTCTCTTTCTTGCCACTTTTGTTTGTTTTGTGTTAAATTTTTTATTATTACGCGAGAGATTTCCGCTTCTGCCCACTTTTTTCGACTCTTTTCCTTTACGCTTGCTTTTTTTTTTATTTCTGATTTTTCGCTTTTGCTTGCAGCTGAAAATTAAATGTGCACACCTTTAAATTTTTAATGCACTTTGGCATAAGCTTATTTCATACATTTTTATTTTGCTCCCACTTGATTAAAAAGGTAGTTCATTTAATATTTAACAAGCAGAAACAAATACACCTTAAAAAAAAAATATTTATATATATACTATATTGTATCTGTATTTGTGAAAGCTGAAGCGCGTTGGAGCGCGTTGGAGCGCTCTACGATGAGAAAGTTATTATTATAAATAATTGTTAAGAATTTGATTATTTTTTATTGATTTGCGCTTATCGCTTAAGCCAGTAAAAATTGCATTCAAATTTCATTAAAGAACAAAACGTGATCAAAATAATTAAATTGAATTAGTCTTTGTTGTGAGTGGCAAATGAAATTATAATGTTAAATTATACATAATATTATTAAATGTGATACATATATAAATTATATATTTCTGATATGTGTATACAAGAGCTCATTTTGATATGATATATTATGTAAGAATTCTACACATAAATTATATAATATCACAGATTATATATATAAATTAATATTATATAAAATTTATAAATTTATATTTATTAGACTTTTTACCTTTTTTACCCATAACATATATTTTGCTAAAAATATAGTTTTAGCTCTTTAGCAATAGAGAAACTTTTTCAATTTATCTAAAATGTTCAGCTTAACCAACTAGCACCGCCCCCCCACTTATGCATTCGCCCACTCTGCACCGCTTCTAGTTTGTTAATCGTTATTTTCTCGACGTTTCTCTGTCGCTTATCTATTTGTTCGTTCGCCAGCCAGACTCGCTTTATCCTTATTCGTGTCAGCAGCCTAAGCAGCTGTCGCTCGCATCTGTGCGTGCACTATCATTAATATTTTAAAAAGCTAAAAGTAGCCAACACTCTTTTCTTTTCTTTTTTTTTGCTGTTTACCAAAAAATGTACAAACACAAAGCGCGCATAATTAGCAACAATACAAAAACAAATAGAAAACAACAACTACAACAACTGGGCAGCCAATTAGTGAGCTAAAGAGGACAAGCGACAGAGAAAGAGTAAAGTCAAAATAAAAAAAAATGAAACTTCGCTCAACCAGATAAACTTGACAAATTACACGCTCCGTTTGCCATGCACCAAAAAAGATATAGAAGCTAAGCCACTTTCCGAAGCTAACCAAAATGCAAAATGAGATACACATTTGTAATTTGATACAACAACAATTACAATTAACAATAAAGCGGTCAAAAGGCAATTGCAATAGCTGCAGCCAGTGCCGAGGTAATGCGGTGTCAGTGCAAGGCAATTGTCAGGGGGTTACAGCTGGGCGACAATAACACGCGGCTGCTCCAAAGTTGTTGTTGTTGTTGTTGTTGCGAGGTTAACCAAGCGTACAATAACAACAACAAATGTTAGTTGTCATGTATATGGATAGCTTTTCTACCACTACAACTACCTGAACTAATAACCGCAAAAGTCTAAAACTTGATTAAACTGCGGTTAATGAGCCACTCTCTAAGCACGATCAACATCTTGCCTAATCATGGCTCATGCTGACATATCAGCTAACAGCGGGCTATTACATAAGTCACTTTCTGTGGCGTGACTTTGACAATGAAGCCGAGTGCGACAGGTGGCAGTGCGATGTGATGCCAACCAGCAAGGACAAACACAGTCATTGCCCAAGTTCAAATTCGGGTTTCTTATAAATTATATGATCATGAAATGTGATTGAAGCTGACACTGAGCACATTCTGCTGATATTGGAAATTAGAACAAAATACTTGGAAAAAATATGTGATATAAACAAAATTCTGAAAAATCATGAAAATATTTATTGAAATAATAAATAAATAATCATGATGAAATAATGATAAATATTTATATATATTTATATTTATTTTTATTTTTTTAATGAAAATAAAATTATATGAAACACGAAAGATAAATATCTGTATGTGTTACATTATGGGCTTTATTATCTAATTTTTCCATAGAACATTCTAAATAAGCTTTTAAGTACCAAATTCATCATCAAATTTTGCCTAAAACTAATTTATTTTCTGTTTAATTTGAGAAATCAAACAGAAATTCAAAAAGTTTTACAAAAAAAGAATAATAATATATATAACATATATATATAATTTTTATTCAGTTAAAAAAATCCGAAAACACCATAAAGAATTTTTGGGAAATGTTTAATGAAATAAAAAGTCTATAGAAAAAAAAAACTACATTTGCATTCAATGTCAGCCGTTTGATTGTCAAAATTTTTAGGTACTCGCAATCTTTTTGTTTTTAAATAACTCCTAGGCAACGGTAATATATGAAATGAGAACGCACTGAGACATAGCCATACTTATGCTAAACAAAACACCTTAGATGACTACAATAAAAAAAAATTTTAGGTCTAAGAAGGTCTGCAATCAATGCTCACGTCACTTTGATAACAAAAAGCTAATACCTAAGCCACGGAAAAGCTTTCGAATTGACGAACTCACCAAGGAACCCATATCGTTGAAGCCGCTCATAAACAAACCTCCCAAAAGCCCAACACACAGTCGATATGTGACATCGCCAATCGAATGGCAGCCCATTCGAGGTGCTTATGTGCCAGACGATCGAGGCAGTCCGTATTTGCTGCTCTCCGAAGAGGATGACCTTTTGCGGGTGAATGAAATTGCAAAGAAGCAACGAGCGCCCACCTGTCACAATGTACTGCGCGAACCGCGTCTGAAACTCGACGCGCCCGATGTGCAGCGTCTGGTGCGCGGCATACGGCTTAGCATTTGTGTCGAGCATACCCACTTTCCACTAATTGCCAAGGTATCGAAGGGTCTGGGCCTCACCCATGTGCCAGAGCATCGACTGTGGAATGTTCAATGGTGCGATAATACGCCCCATTTCGATCTACTGAAGAGCATGAAACGATTTCAGCAAATTAATCATTTCCCCGGCATGATCGAGATCTGTCGCAAGGATTTACTCTCACGCAATCTGAATCGTATGCTCAAGATGTATCCAGGCGACTATCGCATCTTTCCCAAGACCTGGCTACTGCCCACAGAGTGAGTTGCGCGTGCCACCACTCAGCTTCGATCATAAACTCTGCTAACACTTCCCTTTTAGCACCTACGATGTGGCTGTCTATGCAAACAAGCACAAGCGTACGTTCATACTCAAACCCTATTCATCGGGTCAGGGGCGTGGCATTTGGCTAACCAACAATCTGCGCACGGTGGGCAGGCAGGAGAAGCTCATCTGTCAGACGTACATTGATAAGGTGAGTCGAGTAATCGACTTTTAGCTACTTCGTCTTTCTTAAAATCTCTTGTCTCATATTACTAAACAGATTTTAACTAAATTTCATTTGCTATTTCTGTATAATGTAGCTCTAAGCTTTCTATATTCTTATATATATATTTTAATTTAATTAAACGTTTTTAGTATAAAGTGTTTATGGATATGTCTGTCTCCTCTCTCTCTCTCTCTTTCTCCCTCTCCATCAGTTTTCACTAGACTTCTCTAGTTATTTGCAATTCTCATCAATATATTTCAACTCATTTGAGAGTCAACTGAGAAACCTTGTTATAGATTCCACTTCTTATAGCTAGATCTTACATATTCTCCTTCACTTAATCCCATAAATTGTAACTTTTTATAACATATTCCAATCTTCCTCCATGCCCCAGCCCTTGCTCATCGATGGCTTTAAGTTTGATCTGCGTGTCTATACGCTGGTCACCTCGGTGGATCCATTACGCATCTTTGTCTACAACGAGGGACTGGCGCGCTTTGCGACAAACAAATACAAGCCGCCGGCTTTGGGCAACAGCGACAATATGTTCATGCACCTGACCAACTATTGTGTGAATCGTCGCAATTGCAACTATGATGCAGGCAGTGGCAACGATAATGGCTCCAAACGGAAACTGAGTGCCTATAACAAATGGCTCGTCGAGCACAATTACAGTGTGGAGGAGTTCTGGGCGACGGTTGACGATGCGATTATTAAGACCGTGATCAGTGCCTGGCCCGTGCTGAAGCACAATTATAACTTGTGCTTCCCGAAGCACGATAAGATACAGGCGTGCTTTCAGCTCTTGGGCTTTGATATACTCGTCGATTGGAAACTGAAGCCGTACATACTGGAGGTGAATCATACACCCAGTTTAGCGGGCGGGGAGCCCGTCGATAATGAGGTGAAGCGTCCATTGATACGGGACACATTGAATTTGATCAGCATGCCTCTGGTCGACAAGGAGGAGATTATACGCGAGGATCGAGAGTTGCTTCGCGATCGTTTGATGAGACAGCTGCATCGACGTCGTGTGGTAACCCCGCCCAAAGAGACGCCAGCACAGCGGCCGGCAGGTGGCTCTGAAGCAAATCAGGCGTGCTCGCTGGGCGCTCTGGCACAGCAAATTGCTTGGGAGGAAAGCCATTTGGGCAACTACAGGCGTATAATGCCGCCCACAGACAGCAATCGGGTCAGCTACTATTTTAAATTCTACAATCAATACAAGGAGATCCCCATGTTCAAAGATAACAACACCAGCAAAAGTCGCCTTCAACTCAATCGTGAGCTGCAAGAGCAGTCCCAACCGCACTTAAGAGCCGAACACGGTCAACTGAATGAAGTGCAATTACGCAAAGAGAATCTGAAACAGACATCCATACAAATGCTCAAGCAAAAACGTATTCAAACGCTGGCCTTAATTAAGGATATAAACTTGCAGAAGGCCAAGATGTTGAAGCAAACTAGGGGCAAGGAGAAGGTGGGCTTATGGCAGATGCTCAGTACGCGGCAAAGGAATCCAAAGAACTCTAGGAAATCTTCGAGGCAGCCATCGAGGCACACCTCAAGGACGGCCTCGGCGAATGCCTCGAGGCTGTTCAAGAAGCCAACGGATTCAGGGGAGACAATAGATACAAGTGGGATCTCGTGGCCCAAAGCTAAGCCAGAAAGCTTGCCCAAACGCATCAAGCGCACCGTGCTCAACGCCAAGGCTAGCCAACGCGCTAAACATCGCAAGCTGCAGCATCGAATAAGACGATCGCGTCGCCTGGAACGTGAATCCCGACTCGACGCCGAATTCCTGGCTAAGCATAGTATAATGGTATCTTCACGTCTGATGGCGGGCAGTTCCAAGCTTCCAAGCTCTTCCCCCTCGCAAATAGACAGTGATCGGCAAGTGCAACGTCAGCTGACCGATAATGAGTCCAAGCTTATGGCCCAAGTCAAACTAAAGCTATCCAAGCAATCAACATACAGCAACAGCAATCAAAATATTGATTGGCTGCCCGAACCCATCGACGAGGCAGATAATCAGCTATACTACGAATGGCGGTCAGAACGGGAAGCGGCTGTCCATGACACCATGTTTAAGGAGGTGGTAAGTCGAATGTTTCTAGATCCCATGGAATGGGAGTTCTCTTTTAGATGCCTTGTTTTTCTTAATTTCTAGCAGATGAGAACTACTATATCATAGATGCATATGCTAAACTAGACTTTCAAGTTGAGCGCTTAGTTTAATCAACAAGTCTTGAGCATTTTCGATCGATTCTTCACATAAAACTATATCATGCCAATGTCTTTCGTTGATTGATCGATATTATTGCAACTAAACTGATATAGTAGTTCGAGAGTTGCTCACTATGTTCTATGTTCACTAATTTGAAGCTATTTTCCTAGCTGTTCCATGAAATGTACGAGCGTGGTGATCTAACCAAAAATGATATTAGACTCTTTCCAAATCTTCTGTATAGTATACTGCGCAATCAAATGAACAAAAAAAATAAATATAGTTATTATAATGATAATAGTAATGCCACTGATAAGACTAAGACTAAGGAAAGTATGTTGGCGGTAATGAACTAAATGAAGCATATTCTTGAAATTGCATTGAAATGAGATTTATCCGAGACAAACACAAAACAGGGAGAGTTGGTAAGTGCCTGAGCCTGAAGTATACTAGCCAAACTCAAGTTAATTAAATACAATATTTTTAAGATCTGCATTGAAACGTCTTTTCTGAATCTTCCTAATCGCATCAAACCGACCACCAACGAGGAAGTCTACATGTGGAAAAGCAAGGCGTGCTTCTTTGTCATTGATACCTTCAAATACCCTTATTAAGTTAACCGAAGCCTTTTAAATAATCTTAAATTTTAAGTGTAAGTTGGTCCAAATTCGAAATTGTATCACCAAAAATGGATTTGAAAAAAAAAGAAGCTTGAAACCAAAAAAAATCATGAGAATCTTTCATTTTCATGCACTTCTCTTCTAGATATTCAACTAGCATTTCGGAAGATATCAGAGTTCAGCCTATTTTGGTATATATAGTATACATATATATTATTTCGTATTCACTAAAGCAGAGTAAATGTGACGTCCGAAGAAATCGAAATTAGTCTCCCACAACGAAGCAGATTGTAAAAGAAAACTCATGCAATAAAATACACTCAAAATGTAGATAAAATGCCATTCCATAGTTATGTTAAGCATCGAATACATTAAACTTATCAAATAAACAAAAAGCTATTTATTTTTGCGGGAATATGTTTAAGAATTATTAAGACTTTGGAATATTACTTTGCTCGCTCGCATAGTCAATCCGAGCTGCGTCGGCATCTGCTATTGATTGCAATCGCAATCTGGAAATACAATTTTCATAAACTTCTTGTGCAACCAGTTCATAAGCATGACAGCCCGCCCCACCTGCAATGATTTGTCAAAGGCAACCGGCGCAAACTCCTCAATGCCCTAACTCCAGCTGAAACCCCAGCGAAGCCGCTCCCTTTAGATAACTCTCGGCTGCCAACATCTTTGCGCTTTGATGCTGCTCTAGCATGCATAAACAAAATGCAACACAATACGCTAAACTTGGGGCTTGGGAGGGCGCTGCTTGGCATAGTCTTCAAACTTGCATTATTGAAAAATGCAGTTGGATACGCTTTTAGCTGCTGTTGCCGCCGCTGCCGCCGCCGCCATATGCAAAGCAGCCATCGCATTTTTTCACTCAACAACGGCTGCTCGATGATGCTGCTACTGCTGCTACTGCTGCCAAGCCAAAGGACCTGTCTTTGGTCTAGGGGCTTATGCTCTATGGTCTATGTCCTATGGCTTTGGCTTTGGCTTTAGACGTCAACGCATGTCCTGCGTCCTTTTTTTTGTATATGCTTTAAAAATGAGCGTAGATGGGGCATGATTTTTCCTGCAAGCGTATGTAACAGGCATTTGGAGCTGTTTTTGAAGCAGACGAGTTGCTATAGGCTGTTGGTCCATCAATTCAGACTCTTTGACTGCAACTATAACTACTTTTTCGACTTGAAATTTAAAGATTTATATATACTATACATATTATATATTCTATATTTCAAGCATTACATGAATATATTTACATATATCTTTCTATATTTATTTATTTAAAGTAAAGGTCAAGGCAATTTTTCAGTCTACATCATAACTAAAACAGTTTTCTATTTTATCATTTCGTGTTTTCTCTTCATTTTACATACATATATACGAAACACTCTTTTCTTATTTTAATATATATTTATGTTTTATAGATATCCAGCCCCATTCTAGTTAGTTATAAAAGTTAGATCCAAGACTAGATCCCTCATGTTTGGTATATTCACTTTTATATCTATAGTCAAGGTATCTACTAGTCGTGCACTCCCAACAATAACTCTTTTGCCTTTTTCTACTGCAACTGCTTTTTGTTGCTGCTGCTGCTGCTGCTGCTGCAGCTGCCTCGCTATGTGTCACATATTGAAAATTGTGCAGCAGCAGTTACAGCAGCCAGCCGTCTTTTGGCTGGCTGGCTGCCTGCCTTTTGGCCAACAAAGTCGAGCACAGCGCTCTGATAAGCCATTTGAAAGAGGGTTTTACATATGCCAAGCTCAAAGAGAGCCGTCTGCCTGCCATACTTTTGCAACGTATTGTGGCAGCTGTGGCACATGGAGCACGATTAATATTTGATTGAACATTGTTGCGCCTGCTGCTAATACTTTTATTGCATTCTATACAGCTTCTTCTTCATCATCATCATCATCATCATTATTGTGCTCTGTTGTTCTGTGATCAGCTTAAAGTTCAAGTCGTGCTCTTGCCAGCTTGAAAAGTTTGGCCTGCACTTTTCCACATATGCAGCAAAAATTTTCCGTTTGATGCTTTCAGTGTCGTCTTATTAAAAAGTTTTTAATCTTATCTACGAACCAGCCTCAGCCTCAGCCTCCTCCTCATCCTCCTCCTTCTGCCTTCGCTGCGTAGCCCACAGAGTTGTCTTTTTGTTCCCTGATAAGCTCTCAAAATTCCAACCATCTATTCTTTGGTCTACTCCTCTCACACTCTCTCGCCTCCTCACTTTCTCACTCCATCTATAACAAAGCTGCGGAAATGACTGAAGCATTGCAATGGCAAAAGTTTAGCTCATAGTACACTATGTAATTTTTTTTTTTTTATTTTTTATGGGCATAGGGAGTGAGTTTGAGTGTGTGCGTGTGTGTCTGTCTACATTGTTGACAAAAGTTGAGGCTGCTATTAGGGGTCGTTTAGCTTGCGATTAGTTCGGCTAAGTCAGTCTACGATGCTCAAACTTCCTGCCTACTTTGCAAGTTTTTGAAAGTTCTTTAGAATTCGGAAATGTCTCAATTTGAAATTGTGCGCAAAAAAAAAACAGCAAAAACTTCAATCACATTAAGGGTATTAATTTTTAAGTGCTTCTGCACATTGTTTATGTTTGGCAAGTACTTGAAATTTTTAATTTAAATCGAGCCATCAAAGTAACTATCTAAGGTAACTTGTCTAAAAGTTATTTAGTTTGTGCTGTATTCTTGACGTACTTTGATTGAACTATGAAATGGACATCCGGACTACTTACTCAACTATTATAACTCGGACAAAGCACAAGAAAATTTCTTGTACAAGGCAAAGTTGTGTTGCATATTAAATTTCCTATGATAATGGAATATAAACTACCAAACTTTTCACTTGATTATTAAAACTCGGCTAAAATTCATGATATGTCTGATATGATATATAAACATCTACCGTTGCTGTTGCTATTAAAACGTTCTTTTAATAAAGTGTAGAAATGATGCTATTAAAACCTATTTTTCTCAGTGACGGAGCTGTGAAACTACTCGAGCAATGCACCTTTCATTCCAATAACAATTACTCAAGTCGTAAACATGTTGATGCATTTTTTTGGCACATATATTTATTGATGCTTCGTCTCTTGCCCAATTACTGCAGCACACGTTCAGCTCGTATAATACATATATATATATTTCTTATACTTTCCGCTTATCAGTCATAAAGCATAATGTGCACTTAATCTTCATTTGCACTGGGACAGCATTACGACACACTGAAATGCATACGAAAAGGCAGAGAGCGAGAGCAAGATGTATAAAAATTCGGTTGAGTGGGAGCGTGAAGTTTACTTCAGTTGCAGAAAGCCTTTTAATTTGTGCCATAAAGGCAAAAAGGAATTGCTTAATTCCATGACAAACACTCGCAGCTGGAGTGCATATAAAGGATAGGCCCCGAAGGGAAGACAGATCTACCAGCCAGCCAGTCAGCCAGCCAGCAGCTTCCCGAATCCCACGGCGATGACTTAAATCAACAAAAGATTTATGCCAGACAGCAGAATACGGCAGAGCAGGAGCAGCAGAAGTTGCATTGAGAGAAAAAAAAACCAAAAAAAAAAAAATGAATCTAGGCGTATATAAATCCTGCAAGTCGGACTTAACGGCAACAACAACAACGTCAGCAGCAAAATCTGTAAGGACGCAAATAGCGCCCGGCTAAAAGTCAGTCAGTCAGTCAGCTGGACGAAAGAAGGCGTGGCGGGGTAAATTTGGTAAAGCTGCGACAGAGCTCTTGCCTTTGTTGCATGCGAATTAACATGTCTGGCCCAACTGTAGCCAGCCAATGCTCTATATCCCCTGGTATATCCCTGGCTATATAGCCACATGTGTATCACATACACACACACATACACACATACACACACACATACATGTATGTTCGCAACTGACGACTGGCACAAATAATTTGCAGTTTTACAGTTTTTCAGCGCTTTTATGCTGCATGTTTTCCACTTCACAGGATTTTATGTGCCACTACGCTCGGCTCAAGTGTTGGAAAATACAATTGCCAAGCTCACACACACGTACACTGAGCGAAAAAAAAAAACATTTCCGCATTTGTTGTTGATGTTAGTTTCGTTTTCTTTTTTTTTTTGCTGCTGTTGCTGCTGCTGCTGTTGTTTGTGTTGTGCCGCCAAATGTTTTGCCTTTGCTAAAAAGACAATAAACTGTGTCAGTGCGGGCCAAAACACATGTGTACGTGCATGTGCGTGGCATATATACCCTGTAAAGTTGAAGTGTTGGGCATCTAAGTTCCAAGGAGCAGCATTGCCAATTAATGTTTGTGAAACTGCATATTATGCATACCCTGTAAACTTGCTCAACTGTATATTGATAATGGCGAGCATAATAGTTGGCAGCTGGCTCATTATCTTCAACGTCTAGGGGGCATATTAGTTAACCAGCTCATTTTGACACTAAGTGCAGCTTACGTAATGTATAAACATGCTAATACCCTATAATTATCAACTTTTATTATTCTAATATATTTATAAACTTTTTATGAAGCCAAGAATCGCAAAAATTGCTACAAAATTTGGTGCTTAAAAATTTTGCTCTGGTTCTATGCTCACATTCAATTTACCTGCATTTACAGGGCATTTAAAATTCGTTTTAAATATGAGTTTGTGTTAACGTTTCTTAAATGTATCTGTAGCAGTATTTGTTTTATCTTTTTTTTTTGTGTTTCTGCATCTGTAACTGTGTTGCAGCACGGCAAACACTTGAGTTCTTCATGCATTTTTTATGCACTTTTGTTGCATTGTTTTTTTGTAATTGCTGTTGATATTGTTGTTGCAACTGGGCTGCTGCTGCAGGTTGTTGCACGTCTAACAATGCACTTTGGCTAAACACTCAGCTATACACACAAACACACAAACACACACACACACACACACACACACACACACACACAATCTGTGAGTGTTTGGGCTATATTTGCCGGCGCTTTAATATGTCACACATTTTCTGTCCAGTTTTCTGGCTTAAAAGTAACACATATATGTATAGCATCTCTGGCCACAAAAGCCACTAAGCAAGCAGCATCCAGCGTTCAACAAAAGACACCAATGAAAAATCCTCTAGCAAAACTAACAACAAGCCAAACCGCCGCATTTCAGCTGCCAACACTCAGGCACACGCAGTGAGGCAACAGTGTGGCAAATAACTGTTGTCACACTCCAGACCACATCCCCAAAAAATATATATATAAATACATATTTATAGCATCTATGTATATATATCCTTCTTGTTGAGCTCTGCTCAAGTGTGTGACAAGTTTTTGCAGCCACTCACAACAAATTGCCATGGATTTAGGTATTTTCATCGCCTTGCTAAAAAAAAACTATACTACAAAGTAGCTTAAAAAACTGTAGGATAATGAAAAGGAGCGACTTAAATATACCCTGTAACTAAAATAAATAAATATAAATGCAATAATATATAATAAATTATAATAAAATATATAATATTGTTTTTACTTTAATATGTTTTATATTAACTAAATATCTATATTTTTAGTATGTTTATAAAAACCCCTTAAATCTAAAGTTCATTTGGCACATTTCGATATAAATCCAGATCTATTTAAACTAAAGCAGACGCTTGTATAGCAAACGCCTCTTTCTATTTAGTCTATACTCTCACTACGAGCACTCGATTACAGGGCATATAAAATATTGTGCGATTTAAGGCCCAGGCCAAAAATAAGCAACAACAATAAAGATGATAACAAGCAGGCGAAAGAAGTTCAGTAGATGAAAACAAAATTTATGTATGTACATCCATCTATATGTATATGTAGGTATATATATCTATATATATGGTATATATATATATGTATATATGGTATATATATATATGTATATATGTATATAATAATTTTTATGTGTACTTACAACTGTGATGGGATAGAAAGGATTTATGATAGTGAAGAGTAGAATGTGATTTGGCCGTGTAGTCTCAGGACGCTTTCTCCTTAGGTCGTCATTTGACTTGTTCAGTAGTGCTTGCTGCTGACTCTGATTTTGTGTGGACTGTAAAGAGTAATATATATATATATATGGTCAGATATAAGTATTTGTCAAGGTGTATTTGATTTGATTTTATAGTAAATAAAAAGACATTTGTAGTTTCATTCACTTTTATTTTACACAAATCATCAGATAATCTGCAGATAATTTTGGACAGATAAATAAATTAAAAGAAACAAACATAAAGATGAACCTAAATCAGTGTGTGCCCAACGAATTCTCTAGTCAACAATGCACCCAGAAGAAAGAATGTCGAAGATTTCAATAGCATGGTGTCAACATTATTTATAATCTTATACAAATTGTTGCCAATTATTTTCAACTGTTTCACACCGTCGACAAAACTGAAAGTTATTTCAAATTAGTTTGGGTTTCAGCTGTTCAAAGAATTATTTACCACCTTACAAAGGATCTCATCTCTAGATTTTATGCAACTGAATTGATTATCAACAATTTGCTACATAGACAAAGAAATGCTTAAACTAGTCGTAAGCCCATTGAACTAAACTAAAACTGTTGGGAAATTCTTTTGACAAGTGAGTTCTAAATCACAGCATTCAAGATAGAAATAAGGAAATATTCGTACTATTATTTGAACATCACATGTTGAAATTTTTGGTAAAACATAATATACATTACTTGCATGTCTCTCTGTTTGAATTGCTTAAAAATCACTGCATTAAAAGTCTTTAGCCATTAGCTGGCGGACCACATGTCAAACTGCCTGTCAAATCATTGTGCACAACCGTTTCCAATAGTCCCAAATGCAATTGATTTTTCAGTTTCTCGTTTTTCCTGACTCTAATGACGTTCGTTTATTTGCGAACAAAATTCAAGTCAAAATATAACAAAGTTTTCTTCTTTTTTTGCATAAGCTTTTCACGTTAATTGACGCTGTCAACAAAATACTTAAAACCAAAAAACAAATAAAAAAAAAATACAACAAAAAAGTAGGTAAATTCTCTTAGCATAATTTGTTTCGAGGAGCTCTATAAATAATTGCGGAATTTAGGTAAAACATGTTCATGTCACGTTCAAATGTCAATCAACGCTTGTGATAGGCCCAGCGGATCGGTGAAGGGGGCTAAGGCAAAGCGTCACACATTCAGGTGAGAAAAATATTGTTGCACATGCATGACGAGAAAGAGAGGAGCAGAGTGAGAGTGAGAGTGAGAGAGAAAGCCAGCACATTATGGGCAAGTGGGTGCTGGCGGGGTGAGAGCTAGGAGTTCGCTTTAGCCTCATAGACTTGACATCAAAATGCCAGACATGCGCCGATATTTGCGCTAATTAACTGGGGCATATGCCAGGAAATAATGACAACGTATCTAAACATGTACATTTGGAATTTTTGCATACTCAATAGCTATCAATGGGTAACTAAACATGTATATTTGGAATTTTTGCATACACTATAGCTATGAATGGGTTACAACCAGAGCGAGCTATGTATGTATATTCAACAGAGATAAAGAATAAATATAGCATGCTAGGATTATTGTCTGATAAAATAGTGAAAATGCTTTTGAGTTTTTCAATATTTGTATGTGTAAAGTGAAGGTTTATGGAATAGTTGATAGAGCTTAACTGGAAGAGCTTAACTGTAAAAGGTTAGAGCAACACAATAAAATATTGTATATGAAATGTATTTAATAATGTATTTAAGAGTGCACACTTTTTAAAGCAAATCAATGCTAATGGAATTGCCTATAAACATGGAAATGTAAATTGTCAAACAATGCAATTATTTGCTGATTGCATTTTCTTCGAAAAGAACTAGCATTGAGTCAGAGTAAAAGACATAATTAGGAGAATATTGAAAATATCTCTAAAAACATCTATTTTGTTAAATTTAGCAATGTCAAAATTATGATATTTTTACTCTATAATTATTCAAGGTAAATAAAATAGTCTGAAAAGAATCAGAGCTGATTAGATTTTTGAATATCCTATTTATAACATTATGAAATTGCTTGTCTGTAAATAAATTTCATAAGCATACAAAGTGAATAAACTAAACATTTTTAGTGATTTATAAGAACCATTTTAAACTGAAAGACAAAAATGTTTATATTTATGCAAAATGATTTTACGATTGAACAAAAATGTTAAAATAATAGAAAAATTTAAAGAAATGTTTAAGAAATATTTTAAAAATTAATAAAACAAATGTTGGATTACAAAAAAATGTTTAAAGTTATAATAAACTATTTAACAATTTAGAAAAAAAAAATTGTTTTTTTAAATTTTATTAAAGCCCAAACTCACTTCATATACCTATCAAAATTAATGCTGTCAAACAGTTTTACGTCAGTTTCAAAGATGTCTTTGAAGTTCTCTCTAGCTCGGTCTTTTGTCTCTCTCTCTCTCTCTCGCTCTCTCTCTCTCTCTCTCTCTCTCTCTCTCTCTCTGATTTCTATGTCTCTCTCTGATTTCTATGTCTCTCTATGTCTCTCTCTTTCTCTCTCATTTTCTCTAATTGACTTCATTTCTCTTTTGCAATTCTTGCATAACTTTCGCTGTCTGTGTGTGTGTGTGTGTGGCTCCTTGAGCTGCAATTCATTAACTAATTAGCGTTTGCCATGATTAACTTTCCCACACCATTTTGCTGCTACTGTTGCGATTTTTGCTGCCACACTTTCACGTGTTTTTTTTTTTGTATATTTTTTTAATTTGCTGCATTTTTCACAACATTCCCGTCTCAACTCAAGTCGCTCACACTTAACCTTTTTCTCATTTTATTTTTTTTATATGCCGCAGTTAAGTATCTCCGACTCGAGCTTTGCTTTTGTTATTTTTGTCTTTTTAGCTGAGCTTCACAATTAGGTTAATGGATCGCTGTTGCCTGTTGGCTGCAGCAGTGACGCATATTTGGCACCCAAAGGGTTGACGAGCGACAATTGACTATGTGGGCAGGCTATCTTAAGGTCACGAGTTGGCTATAAATTGTACAAATGATTGACGTCGTGACAGCTATGACAGCTCTATACATAGTGAGGTGTGAATATATGTATATAGATCAGTTGTTGCTTGAGTTTTGCTTCTTAGCTCATTTGCTGTAGATAAATGCAGTTGCAGTTGCAGTTGATCCACAAAAGTCCTTTACACATTTCCCAGAAGTTTCTCAAGTTTCAATTTTCAGCTAGTCGCAATGGGGTAACGACATCTGTCTTACAGTAAGCCCCCTTAAAATATCTCAAGTACGAAGAGGTTATCATGTGCCACACAGCATAACGAACTATCATTAGCAATTTTCCATATTTCCACACATTATCTATTGCCTTTTCCTACAATGGCCTCAAGTGCCGACAAAAATGTCTATTTACCTTGTAACATAATCCAACAAGCAGCCAAGCAGCTTGTGAGGGTTTTCAATCAAATAAAAAAAAGCAAAAAAGAAAAGAAAAACGAAAAGAAAGAAAAGGCGACAACGACTACGACATCAACGAAATATCTCAACAGCTTTGACGCACAATTTGTATGCGAGGAAAACCTCAAGACGGCGAGAGACTACAAAAACATTTGTTTTCTGTCAAATTTGCCTTTAATAATAATAAAGATCATATATTCAACGCCCACCCGCAAGGAAGTGCCGACGACACTGGAAACTGTTGATTAAATTACAACAAAAAATGAAAACCAAAGCGAGAGAGAGAGGCAGCACAAAGTGGAAGCTGTAAGTGAAATGATTGATGGATGTATGCCTGGCCGGGTTTGGACTTAAGTGCATGGCAACCAAGTAACAAAAAAAAAAGTGGAAAATGATTTCAATTTTTAATTTATTTTGTGTTTTTTTTTCTCCCTCTCCCTCTCTCTCTCTCTTTCTCTCTCTATTTTGTGACTAGCTGCTAGGCATATGGACGAATAGTTCTATTCGTATTTTAGTTTAGTTTAGTTTCGTTTCTTTTTTTTGCTTTCAGAAAAAGCATTTGAAACATTTCTGGCACAACGGCGCGAACGATTTGAAAATAGCCGTGCGGCTGCATACCACGGCGCATTTCAACTCGAACCGCAACGAAATGAAGATGAATTACCCACGAACTATTCGCTAGGGACGATACGACAAACCAGACGAACCAAACGGACGGACAGACGCGTCAGCGCCCATCGTTGCGGCAAGCAAATCACAAATAAGTTTTGCATCGAGCTAAAAAAGATTTGCACTCACAGTTGATCAAATGGTCAACAACAAAAAGCAGAAAAGTGCGGCGACATAGCCAAAAGATACAGATACAAGCTACGAGCTAAAGATACAGATACATTTACAAAATTCTTTGCCAAGAAATTTCACACAAGAAAAAAAAAGCTGCGTCGAGTTGCAAGTTGCGAAATCTCAGATAAAGATTCGAGGCAATATAAATAGCCAAAGATATATAGCCAGAGAGTCAGTCTATCATGCTGTCAGTGCCGACTGATGTATTGACATTCATGAAATCGATTTGAGTCTATGCAGATCCATAGCCTCCTGATTTGTAGCTCAACCGATAATTGTTGATAACTTGCCGAGAGAAATGTGAGAAAATTTGTTCGATGATTAGTCGACAGAAAAAAAAACAAAAGGAAATGCATACTTTTGAGCAGGTGTAAAAAGGTAAACATTAAATACTAGAGTTATAGCAAATAAAATTAAAATGAATTTGGTAAGGAGTACTTTAAGAGAACTCAGAGTTGAAAAGCTGTTAGAATTGTGGCTAGTAGATGACGAAATAAGAATCTAAAATAACACAGATATTGAATAGCAATCTAAGCTAAGTCGCAGCTCATTTAGGCCCGCCGCAAGCAAATTGAGCTTCACTGCTGTCAGGGGACGACTGTCTCAATAAATGACTGACTGACTGAATGATTGACTGACTGACTGACTCACTGACTAACTGAGTGACGTTAATGCGGCCCTAGCCGCATGCTAGGCACATGTTGCTGCCCTTCAACGTCGGCCCACAAATAAAAATTTACAAATGCAAATAATGTTTTTTTTCGTTAGTTCTTTTTTTTTGGGCTAGAGCTGCGTGCGGCGAGGCGACAGCGACACACGAGGCGGCATTTGTTACTCGCAATTAGTTGCACTGTATTTTGCCAACAGACGCTGCATGCAACAAGACCCCTTCAGGCCCCTGCTCAGACCCACCACTATATGAGAGCCCGCGAGACGAGGCTGGCAAATGTCGAACGCGAATTGCACATGAAATGCAATTTACAAAATGTTTTCTTCAACGTTTGCATTGCGAAATTTAATTAAAACACAGCAGCCGCTACAAAACCAACAACAACAACAACAACAGCCAGCAGCAACAACAACAATGAAATTGCTGCAGTTGAGTGAGCGACAAGAGCGCCTGGTTGGACTCGAGAGTTGTTTTATTTTTTGTGTGTGTTGTTCTTGGTGTTGTTGGGCAACTGTATTTGGCCAAGTCTTTGCATTTGTGCCCAAGTAAAAACATCAAAAAGTTCAAGTCAAGTGGCAGCAGGCCAGCAAACACACACACGCACACACATACACTCAGAGCGAAAGAGTGAGAGAGCGATTTTCACAAGATAATGAAACAATATGTAAGTCACATACGCATCACAGAAGGCTACAAATGTTGTCTCAATCAATCATTTATAGAGAGCATGGCAAAAGATCTGAAAAATATAGCAAACCTTTTAAACAATATCTATTTAGAGTTCGAAAACATTTTCGTATTTTTTTGGCATTCTATTGCCATTGCTCATCGAGGCCCATTCACTTGTGCAAACTGTCGAAACTGTGTGTGTGTTTGTGTGTGTGTGTGTGTGTGTGTGTGTGTGTGTGTATATATATGTATTTGTGAGTATATATGCCTGTGTTTGACCAATAGCAGCAGCAAAAACACGTCAGAGCAAATTGGCCCGCGGCCTCATCAATGACATAAGTATTGTACAATATAAGCAAACTATATACCTATATATATTCTCTCTATATACTATATATATCTATGTCAATCTATCTGTATACTACATATCATGCCTATGCATTACCTATATATCTGTAGCTTTTACACACTTGTATTGGGGTGTTATACTTTGGTCACGCAAAGTCTTATGCATAATTGAATACAGTACAACAATAAGCTATATTTCTAGTAGCAATTCTCCTATACGCTCACATTAAGTCTATAAGTATATTACCGATCAGCAGCCTCTGCCATGCCTCTGCTGAAGTCCCAATTGAAAGTTGAAGTTGTGAATGACACCAGCTGGAAAACAGTTGCATCTAGAATTTTGATGATATACAACAATTGAACAATTGTTCACAAATTGAGCTTTTATATCTGAACCATGATTTGATATCTATATGTATAAGCTATATTTTGTTACATCAACTGAAATATCGATTTAATATATCATGTAAATAATTTCTATATTGTTATATAGAAATATCTAAATATAAACTTTAAATTCATAGAGAAGAGCTTAAAGCTTGTATCAATATGGAAATACTCTATTACCTAGGAGACATACGAAATATCGTTAGAAACTATTTCATGTTCATAAATTTAAATTTAACTAAACCTACCTTTAATAACATTCCCACTTCTATCCACATACAAATGCTGATATTATCAACAAGAAACTATTTTTATACTATCATAGAACTCTTCTGGACCTTTCGCTAGCAAAAGCTTCACCTAAAAAATTTCTTACCTCAAATCTTACTTCTATATGTTACAGCAAGGGTGTATAATCTTCAATATACATTTACTTTCATGTTCTTAGTACCTTCGTATGTGTAGCTGTTTTAGTTTCTGTTTCTATTTCTTTTTTCTTTTTTGCTGCCCGCCATTTGGCACAAATCTTTTTGGTGCTACTTGGTAACAAATGGCACGCCCTCTACCTTCCCCGCCCTCTGCCACCCTACGTCGCTCGCAGTGTTCTGTTCCGGCCGGTTCATTTCTTATCTAAGTCGGCAATGCTCATTAGTCACAGCATGGGGGCGTTGGCGAGGGAGGCGTGGACGCGTTACCCCGCAACGCGTGAAGCATTGAAAATTGTCATTAGTTCAACGTTTGATTTTTTTTCTTTTATTTATTTTTATTTTTTTTGCTCTTGTCGTCGTAGTTGCTTTGTCTCCGTCTCTCTATCTACTCTTCAGCTGTCTGGCATCAATAGATTTTCGCGAGTGTGTGTGTGTGTTTAGATGTGTAAGAGTGTGTGTGTGTGTGTATGTGTGTGTGTGTTGTTTGTGTTTGTGTTTGGCTTTTCAATGATTTTCAATTAGAGTTCACAGATTGCCGACACTTTTACTTACGAGCAAAAGGCGTGCAGAGCTTTAGATTGTCTCAGGGCAAGCCGCAATTGGGATTTATGTGACGGGTTAATCCGCCGTCTATTGATGAAGAGGTTTACGAGAGTTGCGCCAAATGAAGAATGAACACAATTTCAAGCAAAGGGATTTACAACGAAGTGCAAGAGAGGTGGGAGAGAATGATATCAAACTGATTACATGTGACAATCAGAAGTTTACCTTTAAAACTTAAAGTTTTTGTTTGAAAAAGTCTTTCAGACTTAACGGAGAGAGAGACGGAGAGAGAGAGAAAGAGAGAGATAGAGAGAGAAAGAGAGAGAGAGAGAAGGAGAGAGAGAAAGAGAGAGAGAAAGAGGGAGAGAGAAAGAGAGAGAGACAGAGAGAGAGGCAGAACGACAAGCATATAGATATAGATAAGATAGATACTTATAATAGATCCTTGTAAAATTCAGATTTACAATTTTTAATGGAAATGAGTCAAAGCTAACTCAAACTTAAGCAGAGAAAATTCTTGAAAAATTCCATTATCAAAATTGAAGTAGATATCAAACATCTGTATAGCAGTAAAAATATAAATTTAATATAGAAACAAAAATATTGGAAAATTAAATGTTTATCCAGCAGCACATGTGAAAATGCTGGGAAAACCAAACACACGAGTTCGAGCCCAAAAGGAAGCAGACGAAGAATAACAACAGATATCAAAGATAAGAGATACATATTTCTAGTGCAGTGGGTCGCCCATGTGGTAGCTGCCCCAGCCGCTTAACTCATTAATATAAACAAAGCCAGGCGAGACCCTTTTGCCAAAAAGGTCACTCAATTACAGACGGGGCATAACTTAACCCCTTGACCGCAGGCGGGAGACCAAAACAACAAAAATCAAGAAAAATGTTTATACATGCAATATGTATATATATAGATGAGGAAGAGAAAGACAAGTTTGAGTTTATTTTATATATATTTATATGTATAGATGGTCTCGCCAGGCCGCAGACAAGCCCAACCACCCACCCAGCAACCGAGCCATGCCCTGGCCATAAATCCATCCATCTTTTCAACAAAAAATTTTCTTTGCTTTACTTTTTCACTGTTTTTTACTTATTTTTTCTACTTTTTTTGTTCTATTTGTTGTTTGCTGTTTGCTGTTGATTTGCGTTTTCGTCATTTTGATGTCAGTTTGCTTGACGTGCCCAGCAGCAGCAGCACTAGCAGCAGCAGACAGACCGCATGTGAGAGCGTTGTCTCTATATAGACAGAGCCAAAGGCAAGCGTTGATCACTTATGACAACAGTCTTTATCCCTTACTCTATCCCTTTCTCTCAGTCTGTCTCAGTCCCTGTCTGCTCATGTAATTTATGTGGAAAACTCTGTCGCAACATAAAACAATTTTCATTTTCCGTACGCACATCTAAATACATACACACATATATGTATATATATATATATGTATATATATCTAGCTCTTCTTCTTGACATTTTGCTTTGCGCGTAATTTACGCGCCCGCGTTTCATGTGAAAAAATCTTTACTAATTCGTCTGTTGGTTTTGCTTTACGATTTTCATAATTTTTATTTATGGAAAATGCTTTTAAACGCGCATAAAACTGCGAGTGCCTCTGTGTCTGTGTGTTTGAAAATATTGATTTAATATAAGAGTAGGTGGCTGATAAATTATCTAATTGACTTAGTTATTGGGCCTAACAAACCATTAAAATGTAATTCAATTAAAATACAGAAAAACAACATTATTTATTTGCCGACTGGTTTAGAAAATTGTTGTGGAAAAGTGGAAATGCAGCAACTATGACAGATTTTCACACAATCGGTTTGACTGTCATGTGTGGGAAAGCAAGAGGCAGCTAGAGGCAGCCAGAGGCTGACACACCTGACCTCCCTCTACCTATTAACTCGTATTAAAATTTCTGCTGAGAGTTGTTTTCTCTCTTTGTTTGTTGTTGCAAATGCTGTCGCTGTCGCTGTTGTTGCTGTTGAACTCAAGGTGTTTGCAGCTACAAGATGAATTTTCTTTTACTTTCGGTTTCTTTTTTTAGCATTTCTACGTCAATGCCTTAAAATATTCGCTCTATTTTGTTGACAATTGGAATAAATATTTGAGAAAAAGCATAAAATTAAATAAATTATATGTATGTACGCATTTGAAGCTACCTCAAGAAATTTGTTTTGAAACATATTTTTGCGGTCTGACAGAAATTGGGCATAACGGATCATGTTGAAGTGTCTTATATAAATCTTTGGCACGTGTCGGCGCCTTCTTGAATATACTTTTGAAATATACAATATGTGACACAATAGAGATATGTGACACATATACGAGATGTAGATAGTACAACATAGATATGAGAGTGCAAAAAAAAAAAAAGATGTCTATAATATATCATATATATATAATATATATTAATTAAATATATATATAGTAGATATACCATTTATATAAATGTCATATAAATATAAATATAAGATAAGAACATCTTGATCTCCAGAGCTCTTTCACAAGATCAAACTGAATAAATAATTTTAGCATCTCTAGATAACATTAAACTGCATACTAATTGGATTGCTGATGATTATAAATTATAATGATTAAAGTTAGTACTTAAAGCTTTGTTCTTTCTAATCAATATCATATTTTTACACTCGTTCACTAGAAGCCAGGTAGTATATTGGTTATCTGCAATAAACGTCTTGCTGCGCATTCACCTGTCCATCAATATGTCAATAAGCAAAGCTAACTTTTTCAAAATTCTAAATATCTACCTGTGTGCACCTTCTTTTCAGGTGAAGTATTAAGATTTTTAGGTGAAAATGGGAATGGATAGCTTAAAAGCTAGAATCAACAAGTCTTAATAATTTTAATATTTCATATTTATATTACATTTTATATTTTATATTTTAAATTTTATATTTTATATTTAATTTTTTATGTTTTATATTTTATATTTTATTTTATATTTTATATTTTATATTTCATATTTTATATTTTATATTTTATATTTTATATTTTATATTTTATATTTTATATTTTATATTTTATATTTTATATTTTATATTTTATATTTTATATTTTATATTTTATATTTTATATTTTATATTTTATATTTTATATTTTATATTTTATATTTTATATTTTATATTTTATATTTTATATTTTATATTTTATATTTTATATTTTATATTTTATATTTTATATTTTATATTTTATATTTTATATTTTATATTTTATATTTTATATTTTATATTTTATATTTTATATTTTTTATTTAATATTTAATATTTTATATTTTATATTTTATATTTTACATTTTATTTTTTATATTTTATGTTTTATATTTTATAATTTATAATTTATAATTTATAATTTATAATTTATAATTTATAATTTATAATTTATAATTTATAATTTATAATTTATAATTTATAATTTATAATTTATAATTTATAATTTATAATTTATAATTTATAATTTATAATTTATAATTTATATTTTATTTTTTATATTTTATATTTCTTAAATATACGTTTATATTTATAGGTATAAATATATCTAAAAATATATCTAAGCTTCTTTTTCATTTCCCGTTCAATTTCGAAACCCTTATCTGTTTATCTACACATTTTAAGCTATTTATAATCAAGTCAATTCCTACATTTGCCTCTCTGTATCATTATTTCATCTGCAACAACTAGCAAAAATACATTTTTAGCCGCTTATGGTCTCTAGGCTCTTTGCCAACTTCCACATATATACATATATGTAAATATATATAAATAATCTTTTTAGGCTACGATTCGATCAAATAAGCAACAATTTTGATGTAGCTAAATGATTCGTTAATGGAAACTCTTGAGAAAGTGCAGAAGTAAAGTAAATTCAACTCTCAATTATAGATTTAGTGAAATGGTTTTGGCAGATTTCTTTGCTTATCAAATAAGTCTTTTATAATACGCACAAAATTTCTGTCTTACTGTAAGCATTCTGTAATACCTTTATAATCCGTAGCTGTCTCGTAAACCTTAGGGAAAATCTTTTAAAAATCTTCATTTAATGCGACTGCTTGCTTTATTTTTTTGAAGTTGATCATTTGCATTGCCCACTTGGCAACTTAAACAACCACTAAACCGCACACACACAGACACACACACTTGTCAGCATGCAGCCATAAAGACGGCGCGCACACACACAACACACCACACACATTTTCCTTGGAAAATCTGCTGAGCAAGCAAATGAAAAGTACTTCATGTTGGCGCTGCGTGGAAAATTTATAACAAAAGCAATTGCTGTGCTATAAAAAATTACATTTAGCCACACGGCCAAAAGTGGTTCTGTGGCTCCGGCATAGACCCATAATAATCAACACCACCTGCGACGATGGACGCGGCGAACGACTATGCAAACAACAATGGGCGCGCTCGAATGCCCTTCTTCTGGCTGCCCGCCCGACTCTGCTCGCTCCCCTCTACCTATGCCACTTTCATCTCTCAACACCCACTTTAATAGCAGCCAAAAGTGCGAAACGTGTGTGTGTGTGTGTGTGTGTGTGTGTGTGTGTGTGTGTGTGTGTGTGTGTGTGAGGGCGCCCTGTGGGGAGGCGTGGAGGGGCGCTGCCTCTGCCCCTACCAACCGGAAAACTCAGCCAAACAAATATTTACTTTACTGTGCGACTACTAAATTAGCTCCGCAACTCGCTCTGCAGTGGCATTCGAACCACTGCCGAAACTTTTAAATGTGTTAATCATCATATGAAGAAGAACAGTTGCAGACGCACTCACACACCTGAAATTCTTTCAACTGCATTTAATATTTGTTTGTCAGCAAAAAACAAAAGTTTGCAAATTAACACATGTTTCTGTTTGTTCATTTTTTTTTCAGTTTGCTTCGCTTTTACTTTTGTTGTTGTTGCATCAATTTTTCAGCTGTTATTTGCTTCTCTTTTGCCTTTGTTTTTATAAATACTTAAACATACTTTTTACTTTTGACTTTTTTGACTTTCCTCTCGGGTTCGATTGGAAAAGTTGAAGATGACTAAGCTAAGTGGATAAGGATTTTCAGTTGTTATAATCTGATAAGTTGGCCAAACTTTGAATGTGTGCTATAATTGTGTATATCTCGCATCATTCTATACTTTCTTCACATTAAATTTTAGTATTTTCCAATATTTTATCAATCTAACATGCCTTATAAAGTGCTGTTAAGTCCAGCCGTCTCTGTCATCCATCATTCAAAATTTTAACACCCTAACTTCCTCTTTATCCTACCTCGTTTTCATAGTATTATGTTAGATAATCTTATCTTATAACTTATTTTTATCCCATCCTTGCCTTTTCCCTTCAGACATCCATTCTAGTCTATATCCCATCCTTGACTTTGCCGTTCACATATATCTCTCTCTTATAATCCTATCCCTAACACCAACAGTCTCTAATGCTGTATTGAACTCATCTTGTCTATTTCACAAGCTTTGAGTATGATACATATATTCTCTATATACAATATAACTCATGTAATATATAATAAATCTTATATAATATATAATAAATCTTATATAATATATAATATATCTTATATAATATATTTTACGAATATATATGGCTTATTATCTTAAGATTCTCATATATCAATATACGTATATGTTTTAGCATTCTCTCATATATCAATAACTATGCTTTAACATTATATTCTTTAGTATTCTCTATTCTATTATCACCCTGACTGGCTTTGATTGTTATACTTCTCCATATGCTACGACTTCTCACATATTTATCTATGTTAAATATTTGACTGCAAATTGAGAGATCCTATCCTATCCTATCCTATCCTATCCTATCTACGTTCACCTTCACCTTTTTTTTGTCTACTTTTAAACATTACAAAAATCTATTAAAATTACATTTACAAATCATATGCTTCTAGCTACACATTCTTCAATTTATACCCCTCGCTTAGTCCAGCTATTTGCCAACAAACAATAAGAAACTAATTTGAATTGCATTCCTCTTGTGTTTAAAGTGCATTCCATTGATTCCACACAGATTCCCCATAAAGTCTTATAAAATGTATTTAAGCACTCCAATGCGTAAGCTTCAGGGAGCATTCTATGGCCGACTTTTATATAGCCCATAGACCCATAGACTTAGCATGCGCGTTCAGATGTCTATACAAACCTACGTATGTATATTTAGATTGTTTTCATAGGTGTTTGTTTTGCAGGCCAGTTGTTGTTATTATTGTAGCTGGTCTTGTGAAATGTTCCACTGATAACAACCAAATTGAGCCGCGGCACAATTTAAATATTTTACGATAAAAAAAAAACAAAGACAGAGAGAGAGGGAGAGCAGAGTGAAATTTTTGTTTGTTTCTGCTGGCGTTTGGTGTGAACGAACTGTCAATCGTTATTTTCGTTGCAAAAATAAATACTACGCGTATATCTTTTATCTTTTATCTGGCCATATGAAGCGAACACACACACTCAAAGCAATTTTCATGGTTCGCTGCATCAAATGCAGTCGACAAATAATAATATCGTATAAAAAAACGGGGCCACCGCACAAGTATTCAGTTTTAAGCATATATACACATAGCATGTATATCGTCTGCTATCGGGTAATAGTTGAGCGCTTTATCAGTTGAAAAACGTGAGCGTTGCTTAATTTAGCAATCGCTTCCGCTAACTGCAACATGCTCAGCAAAAGCCGACCAGCTGTTACAGTTGATAAAGCCCGAAAAAAACGGCATAAACTTAAGTAAAAGCAAGAAATAGAAAATAGGAAACAAAGATCTCATAGAGTTAAACGCGGATAGAACAAAACTTTTAATGATATATATAATTAATATTTAAATATATACATATATGTAATTAAGATATAAATAGATTTATAAATATATATACAATTACATATAATTATAGTATATTTGGAAATATAGTTGTTTTCTATTAAAATTTAATTATTTTTCAAGAGTTTTAACTCCTTTGCTCGTCGTATGTTAAGAATTGCTTTTTATTTGATATACGAAACTTTATATTTGATCAACTGACAAAGAAACCCTGATTCAATTCATGTAAAGATGCGGCAGGTAAACCTACATGTTTGGCTCTTCATGTCTGCTTCTATTTTCATACCCTGAACCCATTGAAAATGGGAAATCAGGGTATAATGTTTTTGTGAAAATGTATGTAACAAGCAGAAGGAGGCGTGGCAGACCCCATAAAGTATATCTATTCTTGATCAGCTCGACAAACTGAGTCGATATAGCCATGTCCGTCTGTCCGTCCGTCCGTCCGTCCGTCCGTCCGTGTGAACGCAGCGATCTCGTAAACCACAAAAGCTAGAGATCTGAAATTTACAATGTATACTCGTGTATATCCTACGCAGTACGAGTTTATCAATTTTTTTCGATAACTCATCTCATTTCCTTATTATCGATGAAAATCGATAATTTTACTTTGTTTTTCAAGCGTAACTTGAATACCGTTTTAGCTATAGATTTCAGATTTTCCGTGTATATTCGTGTTATAAATACAAACATTTTGTTATTATTGGATTTTCGATGCCACGCCTCCTTCCCCCAAAATTTGAAAGAAACGTATTTCAAATACTAGAGATTTGTGCTTTGGCAAATACATACATATGAATGTCATTGGTACGCCTTAGAAGTTTGGTTACAAAAGTCCATCTAGAAGCAAACCTATTCAACAAAAGTTTCCATAATATTGCCCATACTGCAGCCCAAGCGCTGCCCACGCGCAGTCGCTGCGTAAACTGCGCAGTAGCAGAGCAAGTGCTTGTGCGTGCGTGTGCATGTGTGTGTGTGTGTGTGTGTGTGTGTATGTGTTGTTTGTATATATAGAAGAAGCGTAAAATGATTTGAATATCGCATCTTCGCAGGGTTCAGGGTATCTCTTAGTCGAGCAGTCTCGACTCTTACTTGTTCATTTATATATTTATTTAACTGAAAGTGAATGTGGAGCACGAGAACTTGAAGTTTCGCAGGGAAATTATTTCATTTAATAATTTAAATTATTTTATAAAATTAGGAAAAATCTAAAAACAAGTGAAAATGGAGAGTTTTCATAAAAAGTAAATACTGAAATCAATTTTCTGTTAAAATGATGCTAACTTTTTAGCCCAATGATGGCTATGACTGTTAAGTCTTATTAATAATGCCAACATATGCATAAAACTGATCATGGAATGCATAGCAAAATTCAGATTAGTGTCCATAAATTAAGTTTATTTAGAGTTCTTTTAAGTGAACATAGAGAGTATGGAAAATGTAGCACAAGGAAACAATTTGTTGCTACTAAAGTTGCGAATGTATTTCATAGATACTGAGTTTTGGCATATAAATAACATAGAATAGTTCATGAATATCTATAAATTGAAGGAACTGAATCATATTTAAAGTAATGGAGGTCGTGAGTATTAAGGCAAGGAGAAAACATGAGCTATTGTTGGGGTAAATAAAATGATCTCAGTTGAATTATTAATAAGGATTAATTACAAATCAAAGCCAATAAAAAAATCTATTATTGTATACAAAATATAAGTGAACAAAAGCATGTTTATTAAATTTTAAATTTGAAACTGAATTAAAACAAGATAAAAGCACTGCAATGCATTTAAATATCTAACTATTTGATGCAACATACCAACAATTAATTAACATCAAATGGACAGGCAACATAACTTACCTATAAAGAGAAAAGGAGAAAAAGAGAGAGAGAGTTGATAATTAATAACAATTAATATTATTTAACATGTGCTTAAATGCTAGTAAACAATGGTTAACAATAAAAAAGCATATTTATATTTATTTAATGATTCAATCAGCTAAAAATTTGTATATATTTAAATATATATATATGAAAATCCGCTGACCTCAACAGTTAATCAATTTGGCAATATTTTGATTATAATTTTATTTATGAGCCTTTTTTTGGTCTTCTGTGCGTCGCACACATTTGATTTTCATACGGATGGCATTAATAACTTGATTAAGTAACGCCATCCCTCCCCGCGAGACCACGCCCCCCTATCCCACTACCAACTTTGCAATTAATCGTATTCGTAATCAATGGCAATGGCAATGGCAATTGCAATTGCATTCGCAGCCAGCGCTGCATCAAATAAAAAGCCCACCTTTATATAAATCAATGCAATTTTTTGCTCTTTTCATTTTCATTGACCACGATATTTTTTCTGCCAATGCAGCAATAAAAATTAAAAGCTAACAATAAAAGGGAAATAAATAAATGTGTGTTGCGTACAAAAAATAAATAAATTATTAGGGTAAAGTGTGAATGATGGGAATATATGGCTAAAAGATATGCTGTAGAGAACTGAAGAGATTGATTCTCTCTGTGTATAGAAAAAGAAATTGAATTGAAGTTGAATGCCAATATAGAAGAAGAAATTGACTATCGAAAAAGAAATTGAATAAAGAAGCGATTTAATATAGAACAAGTAAGAGTGCTCTAGTCGAGACTGCTCGACTAAAAGATACCCTGAACCCTGCGAAGATGCGATACTCAAATCACTTTACGCTTCCTTTATATATATGTACATATAACAACACATACACACACATACACATGCACACGCACGCACAAGCACTTGCTCTGCTACTGCGCAGTTTACGCAGCGACTGCGCGCGGGCAGCGCTTGGGCTGCAGTATGGGCTATATTATGGAAACTTATTTGTTGAATAGGTTTGCTTCTAGATAGACTTTCGTAATCAAACTTTTACAGCGTAATTATGACATTCATATGTATGTATTTGCCAAAGCACAAGTCTCTAGTATTTGAAAAACGTTTTTTTCAAATTTGGGGGGAAGGGGGCGTGGTATCCAAAATCCAAAAATTGCAAAATGTTTGTATTCATTACACGGATACACACAGTAAATTTGAAATCTATAGCTATAACGGTATCCAAAAACGAAGAAAAGTTATCGATTTTTATCGATAATAAGGAAATGGGATGAGTTATCGAAAAAAAATGATAAACTCGTACTGCGTAGGATATACACAAGTATACATTTCAAATTTCATATCTCTAGCTTTTGTGGTTTGCGAGATCGCTGCGTTCACACGGACGGACGGACGGACGGACAGACGGACAGACGGACAGACGGACATGGCTATATCGACTCAGTTTGTCGAGCTGATCAAGAAAATATATACTTTATGGGGTCTGCCATGTCTCCTTCTGCCTGTTACATACATTTAACAAAACCATTATACCCTGATTTCCCATTTTCAATGGGTTCAGGGTATAAATAGGAATAAGATATTGAGAATAAAAGTTGTTCTGCATTTAGTTTATATACAAATTAAATAAAATTTATATTAATTAGTAAATAAAAAATAAATTTTAAAATATAAATAAAATGGTAAAAAATATGTAAAAGGAAAACAATTTTCTAGATCTCTCGAGAAAATCTTTGAAAAGATTTCTGCTAAGCAAAGTTTTCAACTGCTTAATATACCCCGTTTTGCAATTGAAACCTTTCGCTCTGCACGTGTCCATTATGATCCTGCATACATATAAACATTAATATATATAAATACTTTCTGTCTTCTAAGTAAAATGCAGTTTATTGACTTTCAATTAAATGCCAAAGCAGCAAAAAAAAAAAAGAAGAGGAAACAAATAAATAACTCTGCAAAGCAGAGAAAAATTCCAAGTTTGATAGTTCAATTTTCAATAAGCAGGAGTCGACGACAAATGCAAATGCAAATTGAATTTTGATTTGTGACACGAGAATTTTGCAATTGCCATAACTCAAAATTAATCTGATTAATTGCTGCAACAACTGCGTGACAAGGCATAAATTTCCTTTTTCAATGCATGGCTACAGCGCTTTATTTATTTAAAACAATTCCAATTCCATCCAAATGAATGTGCAATGCGAAACCAATAAGCGAATTAAATAAAGTATACACATATACAAGCATATATCTCTATATTTTACAAACAAAATTGCCAACATTCAATTTGGTTAAAAACTCAAAGTGGGTCAAGAGGAAATGAAACTTCGAACAAAACGTTGAGATTTTGCGCTCTTCTCTTTTTTTGGGCAAAAAGTCGCCAAATAAAAATGCAACAAAACCAAAAAAAAAAGAAAGAAAAAAAGTTTGAGGTATGAAAAGTTGAGGGAAGAAAGCAAGGAGTGTCAAGGCATGCGAGAGGCATGGAGGAAGAGCTACCACAAACGGTTGGAGCAGATGCCAATGCCAGAAGCAACAAGGCAAACAGACAGAAACACAGAGAGAGAGAGAGAGAGAGAGAGAGAGAGAGAGAGAGAGAGAGAGAGAGAGAGAAAGAGAGAGAGACATGCACATAACTTAACCCCTTAAGTATCAGAATTTGTGGAATTTCGTAATGTCAGATTGTAAAGTAATTTATGATCTTTAATGGAGTAAGCTTCGACGAACATTTAAGAGCATATATGCTAAATTATGTTTGTATTGCAAATTTACAACGTCTAATAAGATGTACAGCTGTGGTCATCGAAATAGTAGTGCAAATAAAATGTTGGACAGTAAAATTTGAAAACAATTTGAATACAAATTTCAAATTACTTATAAAATATTATGTTTATCACAAAAGTTGGCTGTGCAACATTTCAGTCGCACTACTATTTTTATGACCACAGCTGTATTTATTTTTATAAATACTTATTTACACTATTTGAAAATAATTTTTCTTCTAATTTTATAGATTTCTGTCATTTTCCATCATATTTTATAAATCTCCATAAAAAAAAACTCCATTTTCCCTTTTAATACTCATTTCATCTACATATTTAGCAAATGGCTGCTTTAAATAGTTCTCACTGTAAACTTAACAGTATCCCTAACAGTGTCCTCAGCAGATAACGGGTTAAAAGCTGCGTCAGGCATTATTGCATATCATTGGCATTTCGCAAAGCGCAGCTCCGAAAACATGTTTATGTGTACAAACACACACACACACACACACATGCACAGCCGTATATAAATAAAGCGCCAGAGCACCGTTAGCAACGCCAAAAATATATACATATATAAAAAAAAAAAAGGAATGGCCAACAAAGAAGCGTTGCCATAAGCAGCAGCAACAACAGTACAAACAGTACCGAAAATAAAACCGTAAGCGACGTCGCAGCAAAGCTTTGCCAAAGTGCAGTTGACGTTGACGCTGCTGCCACTGCACATGGCACTGCGACGCACGCTCTTTCCATATAGCCATCTCTTTTCTGTGCTCACGCGGCTTGCATTGTCTGAGCTGGGCTTTTTTCTTATTTAAGAGAAACGCGCTGCATTCGCAAATCAAGTGAGACGTCGCGACGCAGTCGCCATTGCTCTACTTGCTATTGTTCTTGTTGTTGACATTTGTTGCTGCTCTTTTATCTTTCGAGCTATTTATGCACACACACAAGTACATGCATTGAAAAGCACTTACATTTAATTATATTTGGCGCGTTTTTACTGTTTACTTATTATTATTTTTTAGTAGGTCAGCGAAATTGTATTTTGTGCGCAAACGCCGCTGTGTCAGCGTCAGCGTCAGCGTCGCGGTCGCAGTCGCTGTCGCTGTCGCTGCGCTATTTATTAATGCTCAGTCGCTGCAGCTGCGCAAAACTGGATTTCAAAAGCAACAACAACAACAACAACGCTAACATTGCATTGAAGGTAAACCGGCGCATAAAAAGCGAATACAGAAGAAGCAGAGACGAAAACTGCATTGAATTTGTATTTGCATTTAGCGTTGCATTCGCAAAAAAGGCTTAAAACGTGTTCTGACCAAGCCACGCAGCAAACGAAAAACAAAATTTAAATGAATATAAAGAAAAATGACCATTAAAAAAAAACAGCGCAAAAAAGCTCTCCAAAGAAGTCGACCACAAAGTTCAAGCACCTGCCCAAAAAAAAGAATTTGTTGTATATACTACATATGTATTGTATATATAAAGAGCGTACGTAAGATAAAGAAATAAATGAGTAAATCAACAGCAGCTGAAATGCGGCTACCATAACAATTCCATTTATTTTATCTACGTACTTAACTGAAGAAGAAGAGAAAATACCGCTACAACTGCGAAGTCGAAATCAACGACGACGCCGACGCCGACGCCGGTGTTGGCGTCAGCGTTGTTGCCATATGAGCAATTGAGTAATTACAATCGACAGCGCAGCTACAGCAGCGGCAGACGCAGCAACAACGACAACAAAAGCCTCCTCCACCACACACACATACACTCACACACACAGATACACTCTCTAACAACAACAGCGCATTGCAGACCCTAAAAATAGCAGTGCAAAGGCAACAAAAGAACGCAGCAACATTTTGTTGTTGCTTCTGTTGTTTTAAAGAGATCCAAGCAATTAAAAGTTATGATAAACAATATTTTTTTGTTCATTCGCGCACGCACGCCAAAAGAATCAGAAGAGCGCAAGCAGAACGAGCGAGGGAGAGAGAATGAGCGCCAAAATGCTCTCAGCATAATTTTTAGCAAAGAGAGCGCGCATTGCCAAAGAGCCAGAGCGGAGAGAGGCGGCGCGCGTGTGTGTGTGTATATGTGTGCGGATCGTGAGCGTAAGCGTAGAAAGCCAAGCGAGCGTGGCAAAAGAAAGCAGCAACAGCGGCAGCGGCAGCAGCAGCAAACATACAAAATTCTTTTCTTTTCTTTTTTTATACCCTGAACCCATTGAAAATGGGAAATCAGGGTATAATGTTTTTGTGAAAATGTATGTAACAGGCAGAAGGAGACATGGCAGACCCCATAAAGTATATATATTCTTGATCAGCTCGACAAACTGAGTCGATATAGCCATGTCCGTCTGTCCGTCCGTCCGTCCGTCCGTCCGTCCGTCCGTCCGTCCGTCCGTCCGTCCGTCCGTCCGTCCGTCCGTCCGTCCGTGTGAACGCAGTGATCTCGCAAACCACAAAAGCTAGAGATCTGAAATTTGAAATGTATACTCGTGTATATCCTACGCAGTACGAGTTTATCATTTTTTTTCGATAACTCATCCCATTTTCTTATTATCGATAAAAATCGATAACTTTTCTTCGTTTTTGAATACCGTTATAGCTATAGAATTCAGATTTACTGTGTGTATCCGTGTAATGAATACAAACATTTTGCTATTTTTGGATTTTGGATACCACGCCCCCTTCCCCCCAAATTTGAAAAAAACGTATTTCAAATACTAGAGACTTGTGCTTTGGTAAATACATACATATGAATGTCATTATTACGCTGTAAAAGTTTGATTACGAAAGTCCATCTAGAAGCAAACCTATTCAACAAATAAGTTTCCAAAATATAGCCCATACTGCAGCCCAAGCGCTGCCCGCGCGCAGTCGCTGCGTAAACTGCGCAGTAGCAGAGAAAGTGCTTGTGCGTGCATGTGCATGTGTGTGTGTGTGTATGTGTTGTTTGTGTATATGTATATAAAAGAAGCGTAAAATGATTTGAATATCGCATCTTCGCAGGGTTCAGGGTATCTCTTAGTCGAGCAGTCTCGACTAGAGCACTTTTACTTGTTTTTTCTTGCTGCCCAGTGACGAATTATGCAAAGGGGCATGACTTAAGCTGCTAGGCGAGCGATGAGTCAAAATTGCCAAAAATTGCGCGCCAAAAATAACGCGCAAAGCATTGGCATTAACAAATTGCTCGGCACTTTGTAAATAGCAATTGTGATAGTCATGCAGAAGAAAGGCTGAAGGAGCTCTGAATGTGGCAACAATGAGAAAAATAATTAACTGAATACTTTTGATAGAAATAATAGACGGAATTTGAGCAATACAATTTACAAAATTGTGCTTTAAATTTACAATGATGTGTTCAGCTAGGAAAATATATATTTATTTATGTATATCTTATATTTTATATATTTATCCTTAATTTTTGTTTAAGTGCATACAAAATTCTGTATAATTTAAATATTGAATTTTCCAATGGCTGCGCATTCAATTGCAAATTATTGAGGTTATTCGTGTGGTTATATTAAAAATGAATAATAAATATTAAAACACATTCCAAAAAAAAACAAAAACAAAAACAACAAAAATCAAGTGCATTTCATAAATAAACAGCATAATTAATTGCAGCGTCAACAGGAATGCAAAAGTTAAAAGCATAATTTCTGAATGCAACAACAACAATAACAATTAGCTGACAACTTGTCATTGTTGTTGTTGTTGTTGTTGTGTGTAAATTATATTTATGATACGACGAAACGTTGTCGCATTCCCATTTCAGTTTATTTATTGAGACACGTAAAATTGGGGGGCGTACAAAATTCTTCTATTCGAAATAGAACAAGGGACACGATGCTGGGGCAAGGGATGGGGGGAGGCTGCAACTCGATGATTAAGCTTGAGCAATTGGTTTTCCTTAACATTTTTGTTTAGTAATTTTGTTTAGTTTTTATGTCGCAGAGACCGGTAGACTAATTAGATACAATTTCCAGTTGCTGTGGCATGCCATTCTAAAAGCACGTTTTCTGCCCAGTTAAAGCTGTAGCACACAGCGGGGGGCTGGTGGGACTGGTGGGGCGTGGCGGCTCGATAAATAGCGTACAACGAGCGATGGCTGCAATACAAAACACGTTTTTACTTTATCGTTGAGTCCGCTACCCGCAGCAAGCCCTCGCAGCCGTCTTATCACCACGACACACCACCACCCCTTGCCCCCTCCCGCCACGCCCACTTTTCTAGCTAGCAACATTTATTTACCTGTCCGTGCGCTTCGTCACAGGTGAACGTGTTGTTCTAGTTGGCAATTGCACACGTTACAGGTAGCAGTTGTAGATACATTTGAGAGTTGCTCTCGCTTGCAACTCGCTCTCTCTCCCTCTCATTCTCTATCTCTCTCTCTCTCACTCACTCTCGGCTGCTGCTGCTGCTGCTGCCCATTGTTCAATGTTAGCCAGAACAATGCAAAAAGTTATCATCTTAAGTCCATGAAAAGAATGTCAAGAACTAGAGCAAAAGATACCAAATTTCAAAAGATATTTTTTTCTTTGCGAAATAGCTCTCAGTGGGTAGCTCAGAAGTTCATTTGAGTGAAGAAGAGGAAGCAAGACAAGAACCAGTTAACTTTCAAGTACAAACGATTAAATAGCTACGCGTTGCTTACATATTTCTGAGATATATATTGTAAAAGGGTATTTGAATCAAGTTCATTATAAGATATGATATATAAAGAAGGCAATTAAGAAGAGTTTGAGAGTTGATATAGTAAACCATATTGGTTTATTAATATATATATTAGTTTACATAAAGTTAGCATTAGACTTAGAATTCAAAAAGATATTCAAAAGAAATCATAAATATATAAATCAAGTCTACAATTGACGCTGCAATTATTATTATATAGCAATTAAATTCAAGCACTTTCTAATCATAAAACATGACAAACGCTTGCACTATTTAACTATCTAACTCTTGGCTGTTTCCTATTGAGTTCTCTGAGTTCAGCGTGGCGTAGATAATTTGTTGATTAATAGACGCTGTAGAACGTAAAGATCGATTTCTGAATGAATGAATATAGCGATAAGAAGAACCCTACTCACTCTGTCTATCTGCATGTGTATCTCTCTCTCTCTCTCTCTCTCTCTGTCTTTCTCTCTTTGTCTCTCTCTCTCTCTCTCTCTTTCACACTTTCTTTATTTATGCCTGCTTTGTGCAACAGCTTGCGGCACAGAATTTGTGCAGATCATTTGCTGGCTTTGCTTTGCCTTGCCTTTGAGCCACGATCATTAACAGGGCTTCGCTTATACACGCTGCTTCAACCTGAGCTGCAGTTACAATAAATATACAAAGACACAGACACGCACACACACACACGCATTACAATTGACTAACGCTAAAGCGAGCATTAAAACGACACAAAAAAATAAACCCAAAAAATAAAAAAATAAAAGAGACCAAGCAAAAGTAAAGCCAAAGCCAGAGACGGGGACCACACGTCACTTGACGACGTTCAAGTTCAATAACCTGGCCAACAGTTACACTCGCGCACACACACACACACACACACACACACACACACACACACACACACACACACACACACACACAAACACTGGCACACACACACAAAGACAATTACCAAATAATGTGGCACATGCACATGAAGCAAAACGCCGGCAAGGAAAGGCAACAACAACTCAAATCTCAGTCGAAGAAAAAATGGTATTGAAACTGTGGAAAAGAAGCAGAAGAACAAAAAGAAATATATACATATATATATATACATACACATACATATATATAAATATATATATAACAAAAAAATAAAGTGAATTGAAACACAATATGCGCTCGCCGACTGCTTACATAACAGCAAATAATGTTTAAGCAGCGGTAAAGCAAAGCACAAGAGAGTGAGAGAGAGAGCGGCGGCCGAGCAAGCGAGCGGGCGAGCGAGTGGGAGAGCGACTCAAGCACAAATAATGAGAAACAATAACAAAAAGCAAAAATAACACAAAAAAAAAAAGGCGAGAAGAAACGTTTCCAAAAAAACACAAAACGCGCAATCGAAATTACATTCGAAAAGGGGCAAAGCCGAAACACACACAAAATCTGGAAATACAAAAACAACCGTAAAACTGATCTGTATACGAAGAAATTCGATTTGAGTTACAGATACAAATGTATATCAAGATACGAGTATATGTATCTGTGTATCTGCAGCTGTATCTGGTATCTGCGCGCTACTTTGGCTTTTGCATTTGGCTCTTGTGAAAGATTTCCTATGCTGCTGCTTGGAATCGTTGCTAAATACTACATTAAGCAACTGTAAACTGTAATCAATTCAAATGTGGATTAATCCATTAAGCCAAAGTATCTGACAGATGCGCAGGGGATAGCCGTGCGTAGGTCAAGTAAGCAGATACTTTGGGTGGTGACTATAAAGAAGAGAGAGAAAGATACAAAAGAATCTGAAGCATGCCAAAATAGCTAGAAAACACAAAAATAACTGAATGATACAAATTTACATGCATATAGAATGGAATAGAATAGAAGTTACAAATGTATCTGAGACAAAAAATCTCTAAGACACAAAAGTATCTAAAAGATAACAAGAGTGTCAGCAATACTTAAGCACTCTAGATAATACGAATGCATCTGTTCAGATTATTAAGAATAAAATAGATACAAATATATATCTACAAAAGTGAAGCAAGCGATACGCAATATAAAAATACTAGATTATAAAAATATATGAAAGATACAAAATTAACTTTCAGATACAAAAGTATCTAAAGCAAACTTGGCTATCAGTAATATACAAATATTCCACACACCAAAGAATCTGTTGAGATAATAAAGATTTTTAAAGTATCTGAGAAACACAAAGTTATATTTAAGATACATAAGTATCTCTAAGATTCAAATATATCTCTAAGATACAGAAATATCAAAAGGTAACAAGAGTCTCAGCAATGCTAGAATACTTCAATCACCAAAGAATTTGTTCACATAATAAAGATTCTAAAAGTATGTGAAAGATACAAAAATTTCTCTAAGATACAAAAGTATCTTTAAGATACAAATATATCTCTAAAGGTAAAAAGAGTCTCAGCAGTACTAGAATTCTTCAGTCAAAACTAATCTGTTCAGATAATAAAGATTATAAAAGTATCTGAGAGATACAAAGTTATCTTTAAGATACAAAAGTATCTCTACAATACAAATATATCTCTGAAATACAAAAGAAACTAAAGAAAACAAGAGTATAAGCAATATAAAAAAATTCCAAACACCAAAGAATCTGTTCAGATAATAAAGGTTCTAAAAGTATCTGAAAGATACAAAAGTATCTCTTCAATACAAATATATCTCTAGGCTACAAAAGAATCTATTCGGATTACTAACATGCCAAAAGTAATAGTAAAACAGTTACTGAATCTGAAGCTGCAATACAAAAGTATCTGCAAGATACACAAACTATATTCAAATCAAAAACATGGCAAAAAAAAACAATCTTTGCAACATCTTTTGCACAGCAACAAAAGAATCTATGAGTTACAAAGGTAACTGGAAATCATGAAAAACTAACCTAACTTCATGAGACAAAAAAAAAACGCAAACGTAACTGACAGCTCCATAAGCTTCTTCGCATGCAATTCACAACAATTTCTTGCACTTGACAACGCTGAGCGCCAGCAAATATGTTGCAAAAGGCTAAAAAAAAAAGTATCTGACAGATAGACAAGACAAGTTTTGGTTGAACTTAAGCAAGGTGCATATACAAAGTTTTGCTGCGCAGCTAGAACATACTTGTGGCTTAAAGTCAAAGCTTTAGATACGTTTTTTCTTTCTGTTGGCGAAAGTATTAATTATAAATTTTGACGGCAAATCAGAAGCAATTTCAGTGTACAAAACGCGCCACAAAACTAAAAGATACTTTCCATCGAAAGTTCTGAAGAAGAGCTCGCGCGCGTAGGCAAAAACTTTGGCGCCCTGCTTATGGGGAAGGCGTGGTCGCGCCCCTTTTTTGTTTAGCCGAACCGTAATTCATGGGTTATTTCACTCACGAATTTCATTTCGACAAAATATTAGAATTCTTTGAACGTAGGCAGCAGTGAGGCAGAGTGACGAAAGAGGCGGAAGGGACAACGAAAGCAAGCAGAAAACGTGGCCCAAGCAATAATCATAATAACAATAATAAACAGCAAAAGGAGAAATAGGAGAAGAAGGAGAAGAAGAAGTAGAAGTAGTAGAAGTACAAATATGGCCCCAAAAATGTTGTAATGAGTCGCAAGTGAAAATTAACTGGAAGAAAGGAAAATATGCAACGTGCTGAAGGGCTGAGGGCTGGCGGGCTGGAGGTGAGGAAAAGCATGGCAAATGAAAAACTAATTGTAGCGTAGCGAATTAGGCAGGCATCGGAGTTGCCAGCACAGATGAAGTAGAAAACGGCATACAGAGAACGACGAAAATACCTAACAGCAGCAACAAAAAAATATCATTTCTATGCAAGTCACGGCTTAGCCGCAGGCTGTCCACGCCCACCTACCTCCCAACCCCTAACCCCACCCACACACTCGCCTGTAATTGACGCAAGTTTCGAAACAAAACAGAGAAAAAAGTGCTGCAACGACAGCGATTGGAACAGGAGGGTAACGGTGGCCCGCTCGTTCAGTCGTGTGTGCGTGGCATATTGAAAACAAAAAACAAAAAAACAAAAGGCAACGACAGTGTCAGTCAGATAAGGCGTGGCAGAGGCGGGCAGGTAATAGAAAACCGTTAGCAGTGGCTGGTAATTGGCATTTAAAAGTATGTCGCACACCAAAAACAACAAAAAACAAAAAAAAGAAAGAAAAAATAGAAAGAGAACAGCAAAAACCTCGATGCGATGTGTCAAGGCGGCCAAATAGGGTGTATTAAAGGTGGTTTAGGGTGCCATACAGAATCGTTTGAGCTGGATAGCAGTTGCGAAGCACTGCTGACAAATGGGCTGCACTTAACTATGAGATAATTCAGGAGGCAATACGAATCACTAAGTGACATTTCAGCAAGTCAATAGATGACATATTATAGACAACGCATATGAGTACTCTGTGCATAGTGTGTGAAGTAGTTCTGGTTGTAAAAGTTTAGTCTGAGACGTTCATATGGAATGAACAAGAGCGATATGTGTATATATGCTAACTAACTGAGGTGACTTATATCACAGTACTGATAACATACATAAAATACTGACAGCAACTCATATATGTAAGTATTAAGATCACAGTAATATGATTCAATATGTCACAGTACTACGATCACCGCAAATATAATACGTAGTCACTAAGAAGGTTCTCTCTATCTCTCGAAAAGTTGTTTTATGGTCTGGAGAGAACACGAGCGGACACGCCTCTCATGTTCCTCGGCTAGTGACACTACCAACGTAGAAATTCACCCACTAATAGTAGTTTGGACGAGGCTGGGTCCATTACTAACCAGATCAACCCTTTTTCCTCCCTTAACCACGAGTCCCAGCGAACTTACAAATATCTTCTCAGATTGAGACCTGCCCTGGCTGTGGAAAACCTAGCATCAGAAGTCAGTGTAGGCTATATTAGTCACTGATAGATCACAGTATTATACATTTCACAGTACTATGATCACACATATCACAGTACTTGCCACTTAAGCTTATCTTAAAAGTGCATTGACAAATCTGTTTTATCCCAGAGAGCTATGAATACACACATCACAGTACTGTGATGTACTATGTACTCATATATAGAATATCATATCAGCAGCAAGAGTCACATGAAATCTATCATGGACATGCTTTGATATAACACTAAACTCTGTATACATGCTTTACAGTACTGTGACTACTTCGACTCATTCCAATAAATATTCATCTACGCAATTTTCTTCAGTCTCCTGCACAATTCACATTAAGATTTGACTTTTGAATCCATTATTCAGTTGCAGCCCAGACACGAGTCAATAGATGCAGCACTCATAAATGTAAAGGGATGCGCGCATGCATTCAATTTGAACTTGACTCGCACAGCAGCGCTTGACTCTGAAGCTAAGCTGCAAGCGCAGTTCAACATTTCTTGTTAACAGCACTTATCTCTCTCTTTCTCTCTCTCTCTCTCTCTCTCTTTCGCTCTGTCTACCTCTCAGTTAGTGCATTATTCTTCTGAAAATATTACTTCATTAATGCAAGTAGATGACCTCGTTCAACTGTTCCATTTCACAAGCAATTCGCCAGCATCTTAAACGAGCTTTCCCATTCGCATATGCAGGCGACAAATGCAGATACAGATACAGATACAGATAGAGATACATGTGCAGCTGTAGCTGCAGATACACCAAAAACAATATATGTATATATAAATGTGGCCACATGAGATGGCAAACGACAATGCACCATATATCAAATTATATAAACGTGTACTTAAAAAAAAGAAAGAAACTACACTTCCGACCTTCGAGAGAGACCCAGCATGACATCCGGGCAAATACACGACTTACTATATATACGAATGTATCTAGATACATATTGTAGCTGTGTGTGCGTTCGCCTTGTAAGTAAATGACAAGAAAATAAAAAAAAGGGAAAAGTGAGTAAAAAAAAGTAAAAAAAAGAATAAAACATAAAGAAAGCGCAGGGCGAGCGAGAAAGGGGATTGAGGAAGGGGTTCGAGGGCTTAGATGGAAGAGGCAGGCGAAGGCAGTGCATAACAGCGCGACATAAATTGAACTTTTTGCTGAAACTTGTCGCAAGCACACACTGAAAACGCGAGATGCTTGAGCAAAAGAGCAAGCAACAGACAGAGCGAGAGCGAGAGAGGCACTCTCTGTCCCTTTGGCACTTGTGCGTCGCTTAGCACTTGAAGCACGACTCATAATTTGTTGTAATTGGAGTTTAAAACGTCAACAACAACAACAGCTAAAGAAATGAAAAGGGAAAAACTTGGGCGGCTGTTTCATATTTGAAAATTCTTTTGTTTTTCTTGACAAGATTTTTTTTTGGATTTTTAATTTCATAAAAAGGTGCGACAATTGATAATTCCAACTAACAGTTCATTAGGCCCGAAAGAAAGCCCCGCACAAAAGGGTTTAAGCATTTTTAATGAGCGAAAAACATTTGAAGCAGCACAAAAGAATGCCCGAAAATGAGCGCAGTTAAATGAAAGAAAAACCAGCAGAAGTAAAAAGAGCCTTAAGTAAATATTATATAAGGGCATACGAATGAATGCTCAAAAGGCAAAGGAAAAACACCTATTTAAAAATTTCAAGATAATTATGAAAAGAAAACGAATTTTAGTGCCTAATATATATTAAAAATATATTTTAGAATTATACTAGAATATATTAATATATTTTTTTTTATTAATAATAAGAAATATTTAGAAATAATTAATTTATATAGAGACCAGACATCAAATCATTTCTACTTTATAAACATTATGAAAAGCATTTCTCTCTCATTAAAATTCAATTCTTTTAGAAAGAAAACAACATTAAAAAACTTTAGTAAAACTTGACAAATTGAATTCCAAAGAGAACCTGCAGCTATTTATTTTGTGGGTCAAATTACGAAATGAATTTCTAATGCACAGCTGACCGAAATATGAATGAAAATCAATTTGATAGACAGCAGCAACATATAAAATTGTACTCGATCAACGTGGAAAGCTAGCAAAACTTTAGTTTATAGTGGCAGCAGCAGCAGCAGCAGCTGTTAATTTTGTATGCCAGTCAGGCATGAAATTTCATTTGCTACTCTCGGCTGTCGCTGCAAGTGTGACCAAAGCAAACTAAATAATAGAAAACAACAAAAAAAAAGTGGTAAAAGAAAATGCAATCGAACAGCGATACAAATCACACAGAGAGAGAGCGAGAGAGAACAGCAATCAGTTAGTCATTTCAACAATTGGCTGCTCGAAATACAAATTGCAAATATATAACAAACTGGAATTGGAATTTGTCTTCATTTTTGGCCAGATCTGTGCGGCTTTATTACAATGACAAATTGCATGCAATTTGATGACGCGCAGCTGGCCAATACTTTCATTACCTGCTCCCTCCTCTTCTCTCTCTCTCACTTACACTTCGACTTTGATGGAGCCCTGCGGTCTTAACTTGGCTTATATGTGTGACAGAGAATTTTTGGCTAAGACTGCAGCTGCTGCTTGCTTGCTGGCCATCAAACCTGCTGAGTCGTCGTCAAAGGTATTTTACCAATTCATTCATAACTAAGCTGGCACACACGAACGCCTTCAGTACTCATAATCTCTGCCATCATCATCAGCATCATTACCATCAGCTGCTGCAAATTTCAATTAGTTCAATTACCAAGACCAATCAAAAAAAAAAGAGAAAACAAATGGGAAAACAAGTTAAGGGTGCAATTTACATATGTAAGTGTGCACACTCTGACAAATCAACCCTTTTCTCTGTGTCTCTTTCTCTCACACACACAACCGAATCGAATCGGACAACTTTTAGCAATTAAAACTTTTGAAATGAAAGGACAATACAAATCAATTATTTTTAAGAACAAGAACTGAATCAAAAAAAAAAAAAATAATAATAATAATAAAATATTAAATACAATTTTTCACAAAGCTTAAACAAGATTTTTGCTAAATAACTTAAGAGCTAAGAGAGAAATTTTTGTCTATTCTATATAAATTTATTAATTTTTTATATTGTTTTAAAACAAAATAAACTAAATTGTTTCTTATAAAGTTTTAGTGTTTTATGGATATTTGTGCAGTTAAAAGAAGAGTTGATTTCACAATATAATTTACTTCAAATTCATATCATTTTTAGTAAAAGCAAAATGATAATTTTCTACAAGTTTTTATTTTTATTTTTATTTTATTTATTTTTATTTTTATTTTATTTATTTAATTTTTTATTTAAGAAAGTTTTGCTAACAATGTAAAGCCCGAATAAAGCATTAATTGTTAAAGAACTAAAGTTTTTATTAACATTGAGTTCACATTAAAAATATTACTTTTTATATATAAGGTTGTCAAAAAAGTCTTGCGGTATTTCCGCAAGCTTGGCTTTGCAAGCGCGTAGTTCTAGTTGTATTCGTCGCATCGGTTTTATGAACAATTGAAAATTCAATAAAAATACCTCAAGACTTTTTTTCCAACCTATTATAATATAATTTTTATAATATAATTTTTTTTTAATAATATTTTATATTTAATTTAATTATTATTTTTTTTATTTGGTAATGAATATTTTGAAAATATTTTATTCTTATTCTCTGTGAATTATTACTTCACAAAGATTTCACTATTTACATTACATCATATCAAAAGTTGGGAATGATTCAAAGCCACCTTTGACTAATTAATTATTAATTTAAATGCAAACTTAACTAACAGCCCTCGCATCAGGATGCGAGTGCTATAAGTGCCACCCCTATATCGAATGATGATGGTCAGAAATGCAGCAGAGTTCCGGACGTCGTCCGGACGATGCATTTAATTAAAAGCAAAAAAAGGCCAAAAGCGACGAAGGAGCTGGAGCGTGGGCAGCAAAGAATAGGAGAAGGACAGAGAGAGAGAGAGGGGGTAGAGCAGAATAGGGAAGAGGTGAAGGAACTGCGATGCAGGCGACACGCCAAAAGAATGCTCCAATGACGGATGTACTTCTGCCTACTGTTTCGAGACCTTGGACGCACATAATTTGCAAAAGACCTTGCGGCGAATACGACGCGTGGTTTGGGTGGGTGGTCGTTCGGTTGGTTGGGTGGTTGGTTGGTGCATTGGCCCAGGCCACGCCAGGTAAGCAAATGCTTGATGGAAAATTGTGAAAGCTGCGCAAATGGGGGGTGGCATGACAGCCGCCGGCAAATGGCCTCGAAACGCACCACCGAAAAAACGCACTCGCACATGATTACTTCATTAGGAGAGTGGGGCAGGCAGTGGGTAGCAAAGGATGCTAAAGAGGAGGTAGCTGCAGAGGGCAACCGAAGGCTGGTTTTGCTGACTAAGCAGCGGCACAGAAACGATTCCAGTTGCTAATGCTGCATCGGTCAGACGAGTATGCAATCTATTTTTAACTGTCTGGCAGAGGATTGGAGATGGCTGCGGTGTGGTTGGGTGGTGCAGCAGCAGCAACAGCAGCACTGTGTACATTGGCTGGCTGCATGCAAAATTTATGTGCTATGGCTGTTGATGTTGCTGTGCTGCGTCACGCAGCCAGACGCAACGGCGTCGCCTTTTCGGCGTGGAGGCGTGGCAATCGGGCAGAAGGAGCTGGTGGTGACAGGCAATGCGGCTGGCGGGCCAACCAAGCGTCTGCACAACAGCAAATTGCAAGCTGCGGTCAAAAATTTGTGAGCTTTGACAGCAGCCAAGCGAAGTCTCAAATGTGAGCAGACAGACAAGCAAATAAATCAAGTATATTTATATATGAATTACATATTATAAAATGAAGGATTATAAACTGAATGATGACTTTCACAAATTAAACTACGCTAATTTAATATCTGTGTATTCAAAACATACCATTTTGGTGCAGCAAATAGTCTGAGAACTTTCACAAATTACGTTTGCAATGACAATTGATGTAGTGTTGTAATACATGCTATTTTATATTTGCCACAGCGCTGCAAAGCGTCTCAGTCAGACTCGCAAGTCGCTACGATTTTATAGCAAGTATTTTCGGGTGGTATTTTAAATGTTGCGAGTTGCAGTAAAATAGATTTTAATATTTTCTTCTTTTCAGATTGCACACTTTTAATTAATTTACAATAGAGAGTTTTTTTTTCCCGACACAGTTTTCCAAATAGGAAATTTAAAGTCTTCCAAAATGCGTGTTGCTACAATTTCAAAGTTTTCCAATCTTGCTTGCTTTCGGCAAGCGTACGACTGGACGTTCTACCAAAACTTTTCTTTCTCAAATTTTGTAATGACATTTGCCTTTTTCAGGACAGTGTTGCGTATCACAATGTCAAGTGTTGTAAAGTGGAATTACATCGATAGTTTTACTCGAACTAATTTCTGTAGACAAGCTCAACACATGCAAATAGTGCGAACGGAAATTTTTAGACAGTCATCTTTATGAGACAGTGTTGTACAGTACAATTTGTATTCACTTTTCAGTGCTGTAAAACGCGCCTAACTATTCCAGAATGTTCCTTCGGACAAACTCTTTTGATAAATGTGTTCAGGCCATTACAGATTGCCATTCTACACTTTGTGAATGTGTTTCTTTTTGCGATAAGTTTATCGATAGTTATTATTAGATCTATCAAATATCAACTTTGTTTCATTTTCTCTCTATCTGACCTTTCGCTGTCTTCGCCAAAACTTTGACAAACTTCCAATGCTGCATAAAGTCGGCTGTCGTCGCATTTGTTTTGCTATTTGCATCGCCTTTTGCTGCTTTCAGACAGACAGACAAATAGACAGCGAGCCAAAAGGCAAGAACCGGCTGTGCCACATGTTGAGGGTTGGAAAAATCGATTTTGGCCAGTGCCAGCGGCGTCTGTTCGAGCTACAAATTTGTGTGTTTCTGTTGTCTGCTGTTGTTGCCGGCGCTTTATCTCTGCATGCCGATAAAAATTTCGTTGTTTGTTTTTGTGTCTACTTTTTCGCCCATATATATATACATATATACATATATATAAGTATATTAGAACCGATAGAATAAAGTGTAAACCAAATGTGAAACTGTTCAATGGCCTGAAATTTGATGCGAAAATATTTCTGCGATATTTTCAATGCGGCGAAATTTTTGTTGTTGTGGCAAAGTATGCAACAAATTTTGCTGTGGCTCTGTGTGTTTGTGTTTGTCTTATTTGGTATTTGAGCTGTTGCTTCCGTCTGCTCTCATTCTCTCACTGTCTCTCATTTCTCTCTCTCTCTCTCTGTTACACACACTCAAGCTGACAGTGCAATTAGCACATGAAGCAGCATCTTCTCAACATTTGAAGAGTTTTGGCCATGTTGCTCTTTGGCCCTTTCGCTGTAGTTGTGTAGCTCAGACCAGGCCATGCCAGGCCAACCCAGGCCAAGCCCAACCGCTTGCCACTTGGCATCGTTTAAGCTTTTTCCTTTTTCGCTTATGTTCTCTGACAACGGGCGCCGCGAGCTGCGTACGTGTCTTGCTAAAAGCAGCGCATCTGTCGCCCAAAACGTGCCACCATGGACACCTGACTGACTGTCACTCTACCTCACTCTCTCTCTCCCTCTCGCCCCCACTCTTCCTCCTTCTCTATCTGTGCATATGCCTCGTCCTGCATCCTGGCCAACACTTCCATGTGATTAAGTGCACTTGGCCTGCGACGGATGCGCTAAAACAAAATCTTATGTAAAAGTTCAACACGCTTAACTGCACTTCGCTGACGGGCTAAACGGTTTTTTTTTTTTGCAAACGCTTGAACTGAACCAAATGAGGTGCTAGAAAATGAGGGATCAGCATTCAAAATTAAATAGAGCTCTAATAGAAAACCTGTGTGACTAAAGTTTATAGAACGCACTCTGATTGATGTGAATATCATAGAAATATACATAGAAATCTGTAGAAATATGAATAAACATATGCACATATATATTCTATATCTATTCGATACTAATGAAATATTAAAACATATAAAAATATATTCAAAATTATATTATATAAATGGGAAATCAGGGTGCAATGGTTTTGTTAAACTGTCAAATGTATGTAACAGGCAGAAGGGGCCGTGGCAGACCCCATAAAGTATATATATTCTTGATCAGGGAGACGAGTTGGGTCAATTTAGCCCTGTCCGTCTGTCCGTATGTATGAACGCGTCGATCTCAGAACATATAAGAGCTAGAGACTTGAAACTTTTTTGGAAGTCCCTGTATAGCACGCGAAAATCGATAACTTTTCCCGTTCTTTTGTTATCGATTAAAAACCTTATCGAAATCAAGTTATTAAATTATATCTCTTACATCTTTTGAGCAATTAAAAACGCTATTTAAAAACGCAGATCGGGCGGGGTTCAGGGGATCTCCTAGTCGGGCACCACCGACTAGAGTTTTCTTACTTGCTAAGAATATTATCGATTAATATGACATTTAATTTATATTTCATTTAGACATAACTTTTGAATATATTCAAATAGTGAAACTTTTGACTTCAAATATATTTAAAATAAATATTTATTTAAAATAGAAATTTATTTTATTTTTTTTAACTATGGAAAATTATGGAGAAGTTTGTGAAAACTTTCAGTTTTTATATATTAAATTTAGAATTTAACGTTTGAAATCTGGAAATATGAAGTAAAATAGAAGCTGTTGATAATAAGTTTCAAATATATTACATATTTTAAGAGACACTTTAGAAGTTCTTTGAAATGTGCATTCATTGATTTGTAAATATATATATTTATTTATTTATTTTAATTTATTTTTTGTAAAATCTTTAAATATTTTTGAAATATATGTCATATTCTCGAAAAGTATTTCGTCTAAGTTTTTCATTTTTAAACACACATTTACTTGATAATGAATAATGTAAAAAATATATAAAAATATATATATTATATTATAAAAAAATATATTTTAAATATATTTAAAAATCTCAGAGCTATTATATAAATATTTTTCAATTTATTAAAAATATATATTTTATTGAAATTTTTTAAAATTACAATAAAAATTGTATTATAATTTTAAAAAGTTGACATATTTTTTTTCATTTCTAAGTAATTTTCTATTAGACATTTTCAAATTCTAAATTTTCCTCTTGTATTTGAAGAGAGCAAATCATATAACTTGAACCCATTTGCAACTCAAATTCAAGTTAAGCGTCTTCATATATTTGTCTTTAAAATGCAGCAAATTCTGGCAAAAATATAAATGACATCGTAATCGCAATGAATAACATTTGCAGCCGTCCTTGGCAACCGTTAGAAAACATGAATGTAAATCAAATAATGTGTGCACCCCTTTCGGCTCTCGGGCTGCACATCAAATGTAATTCATATGACAGTTCAAAATCAAAAAAAAAAAAAGAACTGAAAGTACAGAAAGTACTCGCTGCCGCTGCTGCTGTTTGATAGCCTTAAGAGTAAACCTCTCTTGCCAACAACTGCACTTCAACCCCCAACATAACAACAACAACAGCAACAACAAGCAAAGCAACTACAGTTATGGTCGAAAACTTTATCAGGAATAGAATGTTGGTTCTGCTTCTGATTCTGGCCGCCATCCCCTTTGACATATCAGCCGAAGGGTGCGGGCTCTTGGCAAAGCTTGGGGTGAGAGCCTTCCCCCAAAAACTGATTGAATGAAACAACTAAGCCAATAGATGAATGTATGCGTGTGTCTGTATGTGTGTGTGTGTGTGTGCGTGCTGCAATCGTTAGCTGATAGGGGTGGCTAAAGTGGAGCCAATGCCCGAGTGTATCGAGCCGTTTCGCAGGTAATTATTATTAGATATTTTGTGGGGTGGTTGAATTTTGTGAGAAATATTCCTGCTGATAGCATTCGAAGGCAACTAACTCACTAACGATCTAATGAAATAAATACCAGCTGAGTGCTTGAGAAAATCCTGTATGCATATACTATCGATCAAATGTATCGATAATAAGTAAATCATTAATTTCTGATTAAGTTGAAGAAAACGAAGAGAGATATCTTATATACATTTCTCAATAATCGAAATCAGGTGGATGCATCTGATATTTTGATGTCAGCTTGTGATCAAATTTATCGATAATTATAATAAATATATATTTTTTAATTAAACATTTCTTTTCATACATTTATATTGAATTTATAATATCGATATATGTTTATATATTGTATAAATAACTGTATTTATCTAGATCTTGTCATTTACAAATATATAAAACTATAAAACTGCATTTATTATAATATCTGTGCTCTTTTCCCACTCTAAGCCTTTCAATTATTCAATATATCGATATTTATCGATAACTTATTTACTCTGCTGCGACTTTAAACCATCTTCTTTTTATCTTGTCCATATTTATCGATCAGATTTATGCTCTATTGGTAGCACTTTTCAAATTAAAGATCGATAGTTATCGATATGTGTTAAGTCATCGATCGCACTTACCCGTGAATGCATGGTGACGTCGTTGTCTCCAGCCTGCACACCTGTGCGTATCTTTTTATTCTGGGGTCCCTCGCTGACGACGATGGTGGCCCCGCCACCGCTAACGCTGCTGCCTGCTACGGCACCGCCGACTCCACCGCTGCCGTTGCTAGCACCGTTATAGGGCATTGTGGTCGCCGTGTTATAGTTGAGCGAAGCCTCCGTCGTGCTGAGCAGTGTTTTTTTCGATAGAATCTTGACGTTTACTTTCTGGCCGCAGCCTATTTGCACAATTCACAATTTAGTTTTAGTGGACAAGCAATCTGATGCGTTGTACACTAACGGTATGTTATGTGTAGCTGCTGTCTGTGTATAGCTGTGTGTATGTGTGTGTGTTCTTGTGTGTGTGGGTGTTTGTGGATTTGTGGATGTGTGGCACACTCACTTGAAAACGCAGAACATAACACAGAATTTATGCACCTGACACGAGACTCCGCAAAAACTTGTATTTTGGGAAAGAGGGGGAGACAAAAATTGATTGCTAAAAATGTTGATTAAACGCGCGCGCGATTTTCCAAGCTCCTCCAAATTCGAAGAGTTGTAAATATATATATATTTTTATCTATATATATATAGGTATTGAAATGTTGATTTTATTTTTAGCTATTTCCGTTTTCAAACACTTTATGCATCAACTTGAACTTTCAACCGCGTTTGACGTTTTCTTCGTCGTCTTCTTCTTCTTATTGCACTTTCAATTTGCGTGTTGAACGAGATTTATTTTTAATCGCTTGCTTTGTGTGGTGTTTGTAGAATCAGCTGCAAATAGGCAGGAAAACAGAGAGAAAGAAAAGGAGGTTAATAAAACAGGTGAATTCAAAGAAAATATCAAAACAGCAATTGAGTGAAAATCTCCAATGCAAATTGTGGTCAATGTGGGGAAAACTTTCTAAAGTAATTGAAAATTAATTTTATATGTAAATTTTGTTGGTTTATTTATTTTATATTTTTTTGTATGTCAAGCAAATTGTTGATACAATGGACATTTGCAAAGAGAAGAGCTAAGTTATTTATTTTAGAGCATTTAAATATTTATGATAGTTTTTTTGTATAACAATTCTCATTAGCAAGTCTCCACTGCATTTGCATAGAAGTGTGTTTGATATAAGATATTTTTAAGAATCAAATATAGATTTTATATATATATATGTATAAATAAAATATTTCAAATATATTTGTTGCATTACAAATTATATATTTATATAAATAATATACATATTTATAATAAATAAAATATTTCAAATAATTTGTTGCATTCCAAAATCTCTAAATATAATATAAACAAATATTTTTAAGCATTTAGAGCCATGCAAATTCTATAAAAGAAAAGCCAAAAATAATTGAACCAATTTATTATGAGACATACATATACATATGTACATATATGTATATAGTGTGTGTCTTATCTAACAGCCGATCATTTATTTTATCTCAGAACTATGCTCAATTAGACACTAAATTATCAGCAATCATATCAATCATATCGATTGGCCTATTCAATAGGCAAATTTCTACTTATCAGCAAAACAATAAACAACAAAATATGCCAGATGGAAATAATTTTCTATGCAAATACATATATAAACTACAGTTAGTTATAAACATATGGTAAATAAGTAAGCGGAAAATATTGAAATAATTGTCCAAGCAAATGTGAACAAAAGTCTTTGCAGACATTAAATCAATTATAATAAAATTCATAAAATTTATTAAATTTATTTACAAAATTAAATCTCAGATATCAACAATTGAAGCAAGCAAAATACAATATTTAACTATTATTATAATAACATTATAAGAGCAACAGGAAGCTTTTCATAACAATCAAATGTATTGAAATTGATCAGATAATATATATATTTGTATATAAAATATTTGTGTATATTTATCATATTTTTATGATATGCTGCAACAATGGGGAATTCATTCTAATTGGAGACTCGAGCGCATAAATCAGTCGCAATGGCAGACAAAAACACAATACACAGACGCAAATACACGCACACAGAGACGTGAATTGCAGAAACAACCCTCGTAAAGACGAGTGGAAGAAGGAGAAGAAATAACAGTAGCAGCAGCAGCAGCAGCAGCAGCAGCAGCAGCAGCAGCAACAGCCACAGCCAAAAAGCGCCGGCAAAACGGCAACGCTTAGAAAGCAACAAAACTAAAGAAATATGGCCGAAAAATGTCAAAATGAATTCGAAGGATAACGGTTAACGGATAGCCGTAACAAAGCACACAGACGAGCGAGCAGTCTGACAAGTGTGTGACAGAAGCAACAGCGAAACAGCAGCGAATGTGCATGTGAAACGAAATGAAAATGAAACACGGCCAGCGTATAAACTGTGAACAGCGGAAAAACCGCGTACAAAAGTAAACTTGAAAAAGTTGTTGCTATTTTTTTTTTGTTTTTTTGCTTTCTTATTTCTTTCTATAGCATATTTTTTTGTGTTTGCTGCAACCCTTAAGGGAAAATGGGAAAATAGAATTGCTAGAGAATGAAAAAACAGAAGAAGAGCAAGAAGAAGCAGAAGCAGAAGCAGAAGCAAAAGCAGCGGCGGCCACTGTTGATTTCTGCTTTGTTTGTGGGGGCGCTCGCTTGGCCAAAAATGCCGGGGGTTGATTTTTCATTAATGAAACAAAAAAAGCCGCGCGCTGGAAAAGCGAACGAACTTTTTAAACACATTCACACACACAAACACACACACACACAGGGACACACGCACACTCATCTATACACAAGGCCTTTTATTGTTGTATTTCATGAAGCTTTTCACAAATTTTATTTTGCGATTTACCACACTCAAAAATGGCGGCGAACAACAACAGTAAATTTGGTTGGAAACTGTTGAATTTGTCAATTCTTGTTTTTATTTTACACTCTACAAAATGCAGCTAGAATTTGCAGGCTTTTGTTTTTTTTATATATATATTTATATATATTTTTGTTTTTTATTAGCATATCATTGAAAATGATGAACAAAATGTTGTTTATTTTTTTCTTAATTTGTTTATTTTTGATTCGTTTATAATTATTTGTAAACTTTTTTAATTTTTCTTTTATTTTTTTTATTGTTGCGAAAGATAAACTGCACTCTGTAAAATTTAAACTGTCAATGGGCTGTTTGCATTGACAGTTGGACGGCGCCTACTTACAGTTAGCTTTGACAATTGACAATTGAATGATGCGCTGTCGAACACATACATAGACATATATGTATGTATGTATGTGTGTGTGGGAAATTGAACTGCTTTTATTAAATTTGATTTATTTCTTTATTTTTTTTTTTAATTTGTATTTATTTTTGTGTGTTTTTGTGGTGTGTAAGTGATTTTCATCCGTTATATTGAAGACTTCTGCTGTTGTACACTTCGGCGCCGCGCTGGCGAATGACGGCCAAATAAGAAATGAAAACCTGTGAGAGCGTTCGCCAGCGTCAACGTCGCGACGGCTCTTTTTGTCGTGTGCAGCAAACACGAAGCGTAAGCAGCGACGGTGGCAGCGAAAGAGAGAGCAGCAGCCATACGCACGTCGCACAGGTAGCCGCTAACAGCAGCAACGGCAGCAGGAGCAGCTGCACGCGTTTTCATAGGGGTTGCAATCGGAGAGAGATTATAGCATAAGAGAAGCAAAACAGACTAAATAGAGAGAGCGTAACTTCCAGAGAGAGCGAGAGAGGCAGCCAGCCAGCCAAGAGTAAAAGTACCTTGTAGCTTTTTTTTATGCTGCCCTTTTTGTTTGGCTATTTCGTGGGTGGCAAAGCAATCTCCTACCGGTTACGTTTTGTTGTTGCTGCGAAGCAAAATAGCAAAGCAAACGACGCGCTAAGAAAACTTTACAAACTTTTTAGCAAAGATATTTGCAATGCACAAAGCAGGCACAGACACGCACGACCACACACACACACACAGACACATATACTTATACACACACATATGCACACATGTAATTGCATATGTATGCAATTGTATGCAAGTGCAGGCACAATGAAACGGTAAAATAACACTTTCACCCGTTAGGCGTCGGCTGTTCTGCTTACCTTGTGTTTTGGCTGTTTTGTTGTCGATGTTTTCTATTTGCTGCAAATTATATTGTTGCTGCTGCACTTTGATTACAATTAATACATATGTTTAGTGTTTGTTACTCTTTTATTGTTGTCTAAATTCGAATGCAAACGATTATTTGCTGTTGTTTTGTTACGACTATCGCGTGTCCGCGCTGCCTGCTGCTTACTTCTCGGCGGCCCTTTTTAATACAACACAAACAAAACGAATGCGAGTGCGAGTGCGAGTGCGGTGGCCAGACTGAGACAGCAACAACAGAGCAGAGGCAGTGACACAGCCGATAGAGATAGTTGGCACCCAAAAAAAGCAGCGAGAGTGTTGCGAGAACGAGAGCAGCAACAATCGAGTTCCAGAGAGAGAGAGAGAGTTATGTGAACGTGTTTGCGTGAATTTGTGTGTGTGTGTGTGTATGTGTGTGAGAGAGAGAGAGTGTCTAGTCTGTCTGTGTTTGTGTTTGTGTCTGTGACTGTGTGTGTATGTGTGTGTTTGTGTGACGTCGACGTCAATGCGGCGAGCCGAGAGAGAGAGCGAATACAGCCGCACGCAATGGAAAAACTGGCGCGGCGACGAGAACGACGACGCGCGCGGAAGTATTTAATTAAGCCCAAAAAAAGTATTTAATTTAAATTGATGGCTATATGCAATATGCACACACATGCACGTAAGTGTATATATACAAATATACAATACAATTATAATAATACACACACACAAATTTCCGTCTCTCGCTGTTGTTGTTGGATTTGGATTTGGATTTGGATTTCTCGTGTGCGCTTTTCTGCTGCTTGCTACTGAAAAGGTTTTCAACCGTGCGCCACAGTGTCTCAATTCGTACTGAGAAAATGAGCGGCGCGCTCAGCGGTAAAAAACCACATTTGCCACATTGTGTGCGAGCAGTCCGGCATGTGCACGTTCGCTCGTGTAAACGCACGCTCTCTTTTACAAGCGTGCGCACCTCGTACCACAGTCACACTCACAAAACGAACGGAACAAGCACACAAACACACGCACGCAACGCAAGTGCTGCTGCCTACTGCCTGCTGCCCGGTTGCCTACTGTGCTGCTTGCTGAGAGCGTAACCAGAGCGCGCAAGTGAAATATGCTTGCTCTCTCGCTCCCACTCTCCCACTCAGCGTTGTAATGAGCGCCAGAGCGTCGTTTTCAATGTACATAAACATACGCATGTATGTTTTGCGCGTGTGTGTGTGTGTGCGTTTCGCTCAGCGTGTTGTTTTTGTTGCTTGTGACTGGCAAAAATCGTGCACAGTGGGCCAATGCTGCTGAAAATATGTCGTGTTATACAATGTGACTAACATGTGACCATAAAATTATAAAATTTTATTGATATTGATGTAATATTATATTAACTAGTTTTTGATTGTTTTTTTTTTATAGTTTTTATAATTTTAAATTCCTACAAATAATTTGTAATAATTATAAAAAGTTTTTAACATAAAGAATGCATGTATTTGCTAAGTATTTAATTTTTTATAAATATGAAATGTATTAAAAGAAAAACATTTAACAAACATTAGTTTTGCACAAATAAATTTCTTCACAGCTTGCAATTTTATCGATAAATTCACTGATTGCCAGTTAAGTTAAGCAAAGAGCGGAAGTACTTTTGCTTTGCTCTTAAGCGTACGTTTTGCTCTTTGAACTGCGCTCTCGCTCACCCACGCGCAACAACATTTGCGTTTCGGCTGCTCTCTCCAACTCGTTGCATTTTCAAGCAGACGCCACAAAGGCTTTAACAGCGCGCTGTTAAGCAACAGTGGAGCTACTGTAACAGCCGCTGGCCTTAACATTAACAGCGTAAGACGATATGTTAATAACATTTAACGTTATTTTTAACTGTTTAAAAACATAAAAAATTTAATTACAAATTAAAAAATTAATTATATATATAAAAAAAAAAACCAAATAAAGGAAAGTAATATAAATATTTAAAATTATTTCATTATGAACAAAGTTTTTATTTTAGCATTACTTTTAATATATTTTTTTCCATTTTTTACGCTAAAGAAAAGAAAAATATTGCGAATCCGACTCTTTTGCTATTTAAGCACTGCATTAACACGTCTCTTATCAACTGTGCAGCACTCAAAAGAAGAAGAAGAAAACACATAGGAGAAGAGGCAAGAGATGCTGCGTGCTTTTTCCTATTCGTCTATTATTATTATTATTTTTTCTATTAGATTGCAGATGCGGGCGCTTGGAGAAGCCAGCTGGACAACAATGGTAACCAGGACAGTCAAATAGCAGGACATGCCACGCCCCCTAGTCCACTGCCAGTTAAGTCGCATACAGTGCACATGAATGCCGCTCGATGGCGTTCGCTACGTGTTCTGCCGCTTCACTTCCCGCCGCATTGGCATTGGCATCCTTGCCGAGGCGAGGCAAGGCAAGGCAAGGCTCAGGCGCTTTTGCTTAATGCCAAAGTGCAGGACAGCAGCAGCAGCAGCAGCGACAGCAACAACAACTGCTGGAAGCTGCCTGGTAAACAACATAAACTATTTAGTCTATGCGTGCGTGTGTGTGGGCGTATGGGCGTGGCCATGCATTGGTAACAAGCGTGGGCGGCATCTAGCTGCTGGCATATACCCAGCACTGCCGCCAAGCACAGTTGGGCATATCAGCACTGTCGGTGCGTACGTTTGAGAGTGTGTGGTGTGTGTGTGTTTCGGGCATTTCACAATAATAATAATTTCATCGTTATGGAAATATTGAATCAGCTTCTAATTGAGCTGTGATTGGTTGTTTGCATTTTGGAGTTCAGAAGAATCGTTTTAGCGGGGCGTCAGCGTTCTGTCGCTGTCGCCGAGTGTGGTTCGGTGGAAGACGCGCACAAGCATTGTGCGTCTCGAGTTTGTTGTTGTTAGAACTCGAGTGCGACCGAAACTCGCTGCGCTAACGAAACTGAATAAAGAAAATAATAGTGATGCGACATGAATAAAGCAAATAATAGTGTTCCGACATATGTATTTATAATTTAAATTAATATATTATTTAAATAATTATCATATTTAAAAAATATTATCAGCAAAATGTTATATAAATTTTAATTGTAGATTTAATTATAATATTTTTTGGCCAATTTTAATAATGAAAATATTAAAAGAATATTAAAATTATTTATTTATAATTTATATTAATATTTTTTATTATAATTAAATAATTAATAATAAATTATAATATTTTAAAAATAGTATCATAAAAACATTATTAAAATTGAAATTATAAATAAAAATTTATATTTGTTTTTTAATATTTTATTTATTAAAATTGTTTAAACTAACCGAAACCCTAAAACTTTTCCCAGTTTTTTTATCCCCAAAACATCTTCAAACTAAACTAGACTAGAAAGATAATAAGGAAATGGGATGAGTTATCGAAAAAAAATGATAAGCTCGTACTGCGTAGGATATACACGAGTGTACATTTCAAATTTCAGATCTCTAGCTTTTGTGGTTTGCGAGATCGCTGCGTTCACACGGACGGACGGACGGACGGACAGACGGACATGGCTATATCGACTCAGTTTGTGCAATGTCGATCATCTGTGTGATAATTTGTGGATCGAAAAACTTTAAATTAGGAATATAGATTCCATTCATAGCACATTCAGATATTAAAGTCTATAAAGCTTCGTATAATTTGTAAGAAAAACTATTTGTTGCACAGTTTAACAGAAGATTTGTTGAGCTCTGTAGATTGATTCCAATGAGATTCATCTTTCATCTTTTATTGGAAGAGGTACCGACTTAAAGCCCTTTTGATCTGCTCTAGACATAAAACTATAATATATATTTATCCTCCCCATTTGATTATGGCATATCCGAAAATATCAACGTTTGAGCTGAACGAATGTTATGGAAAGTTCAGATTTGTTTTCCAGACTAGCAAATATAATATATATATTTTTTATGTGAAAATATATATTAAATCCAATCGATTCCTAGCGGTTTTCATATCATGTTTATTAAGCAAGTTTTTGCTTTGCTTCACGCTAAAATTTGTAATACAAATTTTCATATACCAAATATATATTTGTAAGATATATTTAAAAAAAAATCAATTCCAACTTTTTAAAATTTAATTCAAGGCCCTTTCGAATCAATTGAAAAACTGTTCGAGATCTCGTTAAACCGTTTAGCGAGAAGTCTTTAAATAGCGATTCACAGCTCTGCTTTGGGTATTCGCAGTTCGAAATGAATATTCCTTTGCTGTTCGTCATTTTTCTCACACTCTATGGTGGCATCGAGGCAAGACGTAGAGGTTATCGTGGAACAAAGATTGAAATCCCCAATAATTAGATTAACAAAAAATTAAAAGAATAAATATAATAAAAAAAGAAGAAAATGTTTGCTCCTTGCGTGCTTTGATTTTCGATTTAAATTATACACAAATCATTTGCAGTACAACTCTCTGTCAACCTAAAAGTACAGGGTATTTTCATGTTAGTTGCTGCTCGCATTGACCTGGCTTAAGTCTCCCCTTTGGCAATTCAAGCAAAACTCTTTGCCAATGTTTGCATCATAAAATATGGATTTAAATGTGCGCGCGTATGTGTGTGTGTGTGTGTGTGTCTGTGTGCGTGTGTGTGTGTTTGTGTTTGTGTGTTTGTGTGTGTGTGTCTAACGGTCGAACGCACTTATCGATGGAAAATATGTTGCAGTTGTTGTCGTTGTTGGCATCGCATTCACACTTGTTGCCCGCTGCTTTTTCAATGCGTTTCCTTCTTCTTTCTCCCCTTTTTCATAATATTCTAACTCTTCTTCTTCTTCTTCCTTTGTTGGCCATACAATTAAAAGGAAAATATAAAAAATAAGTTGCAGTTTTCTTAGCCATGGCAAACATACTTTTGAGCGTTCAGATATTCATTGAGCAGTTGCATAACAGGCAGCTTTGTGTCATTGCTGAAGATTAAAGTTAAAAGACATCGAGTTATATGACTGTTAGAAATTGAAGCAAAGAAGGGACAGGAGAATAGGGAGAGAAAGAGAGAGAGTAAGTATAAGTATAGGTATAAGTATAAGTATAAGTGTAAGCATAAGTATAAGTGTAAGTATAGGTATAAGTATAAGTATAAGTATAAGTATAAGTATAAGTGTAAGTATAAGCATAAGTATAAGTATAGGTATAAGTATAAGTATGAGTATAAGTTTAAGTATAAGTATAAGTATAAGTATAAGTATAAGTATAAGTATAAGTATAAGTATAAGTATAAGTATAAGTATAAGTATGAGTATAAGTATAAGTATAAGTATAAGTATAAGTATAAGCATAAGTATAAGTATAAGTGTAAGTATAAGCATAAGTATAAGTATAAGTATAAGTATAAGCATTAGTATAAGTTTAAGTATAAGTATAAGTGTAAGTATAAGTATAAGTATAAGTATAAGTATAAGTATAAGTATAAGTATAAGTATAAGTATAAGTATAAGTATAAGTATAAGTATAAGTATAAGTATAAGTATAAGTATAAGTATAAGCATAAGTATAAGTATAAGTGTAAGTATAAATATAAGTATAAGTATAAGTATAAGTATAAGTATAAGTATAAGTATAAGTATAAGTATAAGCATAAGTATAAGTATAAGTGTAAGTATAAGCATAAGTATAAGTATAAGTATAAGTATAAGCATGAGTATAAGTTTAAGTATAAGTATAAGTATAAGTATAAGTATAAGTATAAGTATAAGTATAAGTATAAGTATAAGTATAAGTATGAGTATAAGTATAGTATAGTATAAGTATAAGTATAAGCATAAGTATAGTATAGTGTAAGTATAAGATAAGTATAAGTATAATTGTATAAGCTTAGTATAGTTAGTATAAGTATAAGTGTAAGTATAAGTATAAGTATAAGTATAAGTATAAGTATAAGTATAAGTATAAGTATAAGTATAAGTATAAGTATAAGTATAAGTATAAGTATAAGTATAAGTATAAGTATAAGTATAAGTATAAGTATAAGTATAAGTATAAGTATAAGTATAAGTATAAGTATAAGTATAAGTATAAGTATAAGTATAAGTATAAGTATAAGTATAAGTATAAGTATAAGTATAAGTATAAGTATAAGTATAAGTATAAGTATAAGTATAAGTATAAGTATAAGTATAAGTATAAGTATAAGTATAAGTATAAGTATAAGAATAAGTATAAGTATAAGTATAAGTATAAGTATAAGTATAAGTATAAGTATAAGTATAAGTATAAGTATAAGTATAAGTATAAGTATAAGTATAAGTACAAGTATAAGTATAAGCATAAGTATAAGTATAAGTATAAGTATAAGTATAAGTATAAATATAAGTATAAGTATAAGTATAAGTATAAGTATAAGTATAAGTATAAGTATAAGCAAAGGTATAAGTATAAGTATAAGTATAAGCAAGGGTATAAGTATAAGCAAAGGTATAAGTATAAGTATAAGTATAAGTACAAGTATAAGTATAAGTATAAGCATAAGTATAAGTATAAGTATAAATATAAGTATAAGTATAAGTATAAGTATAAGTATAAGTATAAGTATAAGTATGAGTATAAGTATAAGTATAAGTATAAGTATAAGTATAAGCATAAGTATAAGTATAAGTGTAAGTATAAGTATAAGTATAAGTATAAGTATAAGTATAAGTATAAGTATAAGTATAAGTATAAGTTTAAGTATAAGTATAAGTATAAGTATAAGTATAAGTATAAGTATAAGTATAAGTATGAGTATAAGTATAAGTATAAGTATAAGTGTAAGTATAAGTATAAGTGTGGGTATAAGTATAAGTACAAACATGTATTTTCACAAAGCAATGAAGCAATGTTTGAAGAGAAAGAGAAAATTAGATGAATATGAGTTTGGAAATAAAGAATTTGAGCTTGTCGAATTCAATTTACAATATTTTATACGAGGGTTGTCCGTAAATTAGGTTCTACAATGCTTTTTTACATAGTAAACATTATTTTATATTTAAAACAGTTACAGAATCTGAAAGCTTGAACTTTTAGCTATTTTTCGACCTAGTCCCCATCACGATCGATGCACTTTTGGAGTCGCTCCGGAAGCTTTTTCATTCCCGCGTCGTATTCCTTGCGTTTGTTTGAACTTCTTGACACTTGGCTAACCGGAAAGCCGCCATTGTTTGGATTGTTGCTTAGTCTCTGGCGTGAAGTAGTGGACCCAAATCTCCTCCCCGGTTACAATCGAATCTAAACATTCTTGACCTTCCTTCCGGTAACGTCGCAGAAGCTCGCGAGCACTTTCGATGCGCTTCTTTTCGTGTTCATCGGGCATCCGTGGCACTCACCTGGCTCACACTTTGTTATACTTCAAATTAATTCATTAAGACCTTAATTTACGGACAACCCTCGTATCTAATTTAATTCTTTATTTTACTCTTGTTGTTAACTTTTGTTCTGCACTTTCTTATGGAATTCAGTGCGTTATAATTCCATCTAGATGTGTAAAACAAGTTTCTAGTCTTTGATTCAATTTCGGGGAAGGGCGGCAGGTATACAAAATTCAAAATCTGCATAGTCATCCCGGGACAACAAACCGCAAAGTAATTTAAGATCTTATGGTATTCAAGTTATGCCAAAGGAAAACCAAGTTAAATGATCGATAATGATCGATAGCAAATGGGATAAACTCGTACTAGGCATAGAGGAATACACATTCAAGGAACAGGCGGACAGACGAATGGAACGACAGACGCATAGCTATAGATATGACTTGATCGACTTAGCTTATCATTCTGATCAAACATATAGTATAGTATATGTTTTATAAGGTCTACCACGTCTCCTTCTACTTATTACCTATTTCCTTTACTCTTCTAAACAGACCACAGATCCAATAAAAATATGAAATCTTGCAAATTAAATACAAGTAAATGGAGTACATATCATTGATCTAAGAACTCTATATCTACTATATTATTTAAGCAATATTTTGTACACCTTAAATTGAAAATTGATAAAGAGTAACCAGCTTAAGCAACTCTTCTTCAGCTCTTTACCCACCTTAAGTTAAGTTACTTGACTATTTCTGGCTACATCTTCGAGTAAAGTCCTTGCTGGCGTACAAAGGCTTTAGCTTATTTTGCTAACCTAAATCCCCAACTTTCACCCGATTTCTGAGTGCTGCACTTTCTCTCGCATGCCCTAAGCCACTTTCTATGCAAAATCTAATGCACCTTTAAATGTCTGAATATGATGAAGGATGGGCTGCTTGGCTTCTCCAGTTGACTACCACTCAAACATGCTAACAGAACCCGGCCACCTTCTTGGCGTTGCCATTGCTGTTGCTGTTGCTGTAGCTGTAGCTGATAAGCTGCTGCTATCAACGCCTTACACCCAAAAGCCCCCTCGCTGGTACACATCAAGCAGCGCAGCATCCGCTTCCGTTGCGCTGCAGCGTCAGCTTAGTATCCTGTTTTGCCCAGATTTACAGCTGAAACTCCTTGAAATACCATGCATGTGTGTATCTCTCTCTCTGTGTGTGTGTATGTGTTTATCTGTGGCGTTGCCGGAAAGTGAAACGTTTATGAAAACGTCCGGCTAGGCGTGCCACAGCCCACACACACACACCCTTGAGGCATGACCTTCTTTGGTTTCTGCTATGCTAAATTTCATATTAACTTTCATCAGCTAATTTCGCAAACTGAACAATGCTTGAAGAATTTAATATCCCACTCGCCTCGCATGACCCCAACTGGACGCTGGCTCAGTGTGAATGGTAGCCATGAATCCTTTTCTCCAGCTCGGACTGGCCCTTGTCCCAAGATAAACAATCAAGTCTTGACCTAGTTCTATGCCACTCGTTTGCCTTGCCCTTTGTCATCATCATCGTCAGCAGCAGCAGCAGCAGCAGCAGTAGCTTTGACATGGACAAGTCACAAGAAAAGAACTAAAACTAAAGTATGCTTAGAGCTAGCATGATGAGCCGCAATGATGCCCTGTAACATAATAATATGATAATATTTGATATAAACTTGATCTTCATATTGTAGAGAGCAATCATATCAAATTTGATGTGTGAAATGCATATAATTCGTGAGTTCAATGGGATTGAAGAAAGTGGAAAATTACTTTAAAGCATATTCATTTGATGTATATAAAATGGTATTCATATAGCTGACAGATTACTTAGGTTATGGAACTTCTTAGATTATCAAAAAGATGTGAAATGTGTTATAAATCTGATCTAGTTGTGTAGCAGATTATTTCTACCAAATATTATGAACTTTGGTTTTATAGTTTCCGAGTTCATAGAATATTAAAATAGTATATATATAGAATAGAAAATATATAATATATATACGTTCATATGTGTATATGTATATCTATACTTCATATAGACATCATATAGCTTCTACATAACAAATATTATGAATCTAGCTTTTATAGTTGCCGAGTTCAATGGGTACATTACACAATAGGTGGGAGTAATCACCTAAATACTATGAGAATTTTCTTTAACTATACCATGAACTTGACATACCAAATAGCAAGTCTGTTGCCCATGGAATTTCCTAGTTCAATGAGTACATCACACATAAGAAAGACTTAAACAACAAAATGTATAAAAATATTATTAAAATATAGTAAAGATTCTATATTCTAACACATAAATTTCTCTACAATTTAGTATGCTCGAGCTCTATAAATATTTAAATGTATTTCAAGTCTAAATAGTGTAGATTTCCCATATCAAATACGAAATCTTTAGTTCTTACTTAATTTATAAACTAACATTTTTTTTATTTCTTGATTTATAATATAACATAAATTAACAATTCTTAAAGCTTCTTCAATATCTTTCTACTCCATTAAACATATTTTAATAGGGTATAAGAAAAACGAAAATTTCCTAGGAATGGGTTGAAAAATCCGCCAAGTTTACATGCAGAAATGTGCGCTAACCCAAAAATTGAGACAGCTTTGCTCCGCCGAACACACACACACACACACACACACACACACACACACACACACACACACACACACATAACCCAATATATATTTGACTATAATACAATTTTTTAGGGTTTTTTTTGTGTTTTCGTTTAGAGTTGGACTGGTGTTAGGTGCATGGTATATGGGCTCTGATGGCTGGGTGGCGTGGCGTGGCTAAAGTGCAGTCAGACAGCCATTGGATCATTTGTCTTGGCATTGTTGCCTTTTACAGATTTCTTTTTCCTGCTGCTTTTTATTGCTGCTGTTGCTGCTGCTGCTGCTGCTGTTGCATGAAAGTTTCGGCTTCGTAGAGCTGCAATGGGGCTTATGGGTTTATAGGCAGCTTATAGGACAGTCAAGTTTGCAACAGCAGCAGCAACAGCAGCAGCAACAGCAAACGAAAATGAAAGTATGCAAATAGTACTTGACAGTTTAGTAAAGTTTTGCTAAAACAAATAAAACAAAGAAGATAAAAATAGTTCACTTTGAATAAATAGACAAACACATTTGGGCGAGTCAATAAGTATTAGAAAACACTTAGGAAGAGCTGGGCAAGAGCAAAAGAAATAAAAAAGTAAGGAAATAGGTTGATAACGAGGGTTGATTATTAGAAATTTCTTATATAATGAAAGAGGAAAGTAGAATATTAAAAACAATATAAAACAAATTAAATAATGTAAGAAATTGTTAAAAAAAAGACGAAAGTGAAAAATTCTATCAAAATCATTGCAGGGTATCGTTTAAAAAATCTTCCAAAAAAAGTAAAGAAAACTATAAAAGAAATTTCACCAAAAATTACAATCTCACTCACACGCACGCAATTTAGCCAACGATACGAAACAAAAAAGAAAAAAAAAATAAAAGCTAACAGAGCAACAGAATCAGGGACCTGACTCTGACGCTGAATGTTCGGAGCAAATGAAGGTGTCAAAATGACAGGCAGACAGCAGCAGCAGCAGCAGCAGCAGCAAAAAAAAAAAAAAAAAAACAGAACAGAACAGAGAAGGAAACGAAGGCCTCGGACAGACACACACACACACACGTGGAAGTAGACGCCTGCCTGGCTGGACGTGCAGTGGATGGATGGATGGCTGTGTTGCAGTGGCTGGCATAGAACAGGGTATATATATAGAGGCTATAGCAGAGGGACAGTCTGTCTGCCTGGTTAACTGTATAAACGCCAAAACGACAGCAGCAGCATTTGCTAACTTGCACCATCAACAAGGACAACAAAAACAATAACAAAAAACACAGACTACATAATTGTATCTGTATCTATGTATCTATACGCTGGACCCCGTGCATTGTATTGCAGTTACGTGCTCGATGGTCCAGCAAAATGGCGAAATAAAAAGCGAATGAATGGAAACTAAAGCCATGGCTAAAAACTCACTTGGTTACTGGCTGGCTAAAACGAATACCAAATGCTCTGACTGAATGTGAGTGAAACAAGATTAAGATGATTTTTAAGAGGAGCTCTAAGCATATATATTCTAAATGTTGATATTAAATATAAAAATATATTTAAAATATTCTCTAGACTTGGCCTTCAGGCAACTTTTTCCAGCTCACAGACCTCAAGAGAATAATCTCTGGAGAAGAAATTATTGTCATAACTAAGCCCTATTTTGACAAAGACATAAGACAAATCAAAGTTTAAAAATTTGTTTTCTATGTAAGCCTAAAGAAAATTCATAAAGAAAACTCTCATCAATAAACTCTTTAAAATTTTAATAGCCCATAACAGTAAGTTAATGCCAGCAGCTCAGTAAATTATGCACCTTAGTTACATTAAATATTTGGCTGAAGTAACCTCAACAGCCCATCAATCTTGTTTGTGAGCCAGCCTGCAAAAGTATAGGGTATATACGTCTATAGAGAGGGGCAGCAAAAAAGCTTAAAGACTTTGGCCAACTACTGACACGATGGCCAAATGCCAAAGCGGATTTAAGTTGTAGCGAAACTTTAAATGAGTTCAAGATTGTAGATTTATCCCAGCCACGCCCACCATTTGTGTGGCTGGGCGTGCCCGATGAAGCGTAATGATGATGACTTTGTTAGATTGATTGATGGCTGGCAAAGAGAGATTGCAGAGCAGTGAGCGGCGGGCGAGGCACCAATAGACAATTTACAATTTACAATTTACACTTGAAATTTTCCCCAAAAAAAAAAGAGGGAAAAATTTATATATTGTATAGATAAATATGAATTTTGCATTAGTCATGCGCCGTGTTATTAATAAATGGGAAAAACGCATCTGCAGATGACCAATTAAATTTGCATGTTTTCACTCATTGTGGCTCGTTCGGTTTTTGCAGCACTTTTTTATGTCACTCATGAACCGGAAATGCCGTCAAGGTTTCTGTTGAAGCCAAATAATTTGTTCGGTTCGCCGGCGCCAGTTGCAATGGATCAGTGGACGGGCGTGCATCGAGCGTTCATAATACGCGCCTATTACAGAAATAATGATTCCATAAGCACCGCGCAGCGCATGTTCAAGAAACAGTTTAGCATTTATCAAATACCGCCCACAAATGTGATCAAGAGTTGGCTGCGCCACTTCGAGTGCACGGGCTCATCGCAAGCGGGCGGCTGCACGGCGCGTTCCTCCATTCCTGTACGAACTCAACTCTATATAAAGAATCTTGAACTAACTGCTTATCTCTTACAGCAAGTCTTTTGCACCATTTGCAATCAGTGTCTGAGCAATGAGAAGAATTTCAGCAGTTCCATCAAATAGTTGAACCTAAAGTATTAAATTCTTATATTTGATCATTTCTTCTTCTTCTTTGTCATTTAATATATTAAAAATGTGCACTTTTGTTTTCTGCTAATTAACGAGTTTGCTGAACATTTGAAGTCAACACTTTTGGGTGCCAGCCGCTGCTTTGTGTGTTGAGCATATCAAACGCTCGACATTTCCCTCTGACGGAGGTTCTCGCACATTTGTCTGTCATGCTTGGCAAAAGATCGTCGCTGCGCTTGGCTTCGTGCGAAATTGAAAGAAATCCCAAATTCTTTTGACTGACAAACGTCTAAATTTTCTTCTCATTTTTTATATAAATATATATGTGTGCTTTAGTTGATATTGTTATGTGTATATATTATATATTGACCCACAATATTAATAGCACGGAAATATTTACAAAATAAATGTAATTTTACTTTTATGCACGAGCAAAAGTTATTTGATTAATAAATCATACATGCATTGTTGATATATAGGCTAACAGTAAAGTGTTTACGAAGCTGGCTTAGTGAGAAGTGAGCAAATGAGATTGCTGTAGCTGGGACTGCCCGACTAGAATATATCCTGCCCAGACGATATCGACTCTCTGTTCTTCTGATGTGCTTAAAGACTTCACAGTGTTGCCAGTAAAACATTTACAAACAGTAGAAATAGTAGAAATTCTTTCTACAGATTTGCAGCTTTGAGTAAAGTAAGTCAACTATTATCAAACAGTTGTATAGGTCTGGTCGACTAGTTTCAGCCGAAAAATATATTTGAAAAACTACTCAAAATATATTTAGCTATCAAAACCTAAGCATATTCCCTTAAATCATAGCAGTGAAACATCCAAACATCTTCAGAAAAAGAAAAGTTCTAAGATTAGTTCATTCTATTGATCGTAAGTGCTAAAAACGTCAAATTTGCCAAATTTTTTATTTTCGCATTGCCTTTTCAGATAACATTTGAAATTCCTTGGAAGTGCAAGCAATTAGAATGTTACCATGGCTGCGTCTGCGTCTACGTCCCAAGCATTGGTTCTATTTCATATACAATGATCCAGCGTTTGGAGAGTTCTTTAAGTGTGGTGTATTCTTTGTTTTAGGAATATTTGTGCTAAGGCGTCTAGGAAAGGGCTTTCCAAGTCTGTCGGCAAAGTTTGAAAAGTTTCTGCAGTCCTAAATTGAGTCGTATGCAAAATGGTAATAGGACACATTCAAGTTTAACCTTTTTCTCTTATTTTGGCATTGAAAATCAAGTAAAATAATTAAACAATATATTCATAAACAATGTTTATTTAACTTGCGTTGGGACCATCATCTCAATTGGTGGGATTTTTGTAAGCATTTGAAGAGATCTAATGGATAAACTGTTGATAAAAGAACATTGCTGATCTCTTGCTGCAGTTAGTTAATAGATAGAAACTATGTATAGCGCGGTTAGCTAGTGGCAATCGTTGAGTTTTAGTAGCCTTGAACTACTTTGACCGGAAGCGTCGCGCTTTTTGCTTTCGCACGTTTTACGAGAACGGTCGTTCATACATCTCTACAAGGCGACTGACTGCATTGTTCTGAGTATGGATTAACACACATTAAAGCGATTTGAAGAGATGGAATACACGTTAAAACCACCAGCACAAGGTCTAGCATGTCTAGGATCACAGACAATATTAAGAGAGTGAAGAAGTCGATACGAAAAAGAGTTTGACAAGAGTTTTTCATAAATCGCATTTAGAGAAGTTCCGTCTTCGAGAGGGCCATCATTTAGGTGATGTTATTTTTAAAAAATAAACTACATTTAAGTACCTAATCATTCTATCTTTTATTTCAACTATATCCTTTACATTCTGTATATAATAATAATATTGTGGATATATCTACGCCTATTATGAGCGTGGCACATACTTCTTCTTCTATAGTTTTATAGCTTAAACTAAAAATTGATGTAATCAGTTACTGTTGACCTTCTCTATTGATTTGCCAAAAACTATATATATATATGTCTCTTAAGGGCGTGGCAAATCGAAAAAAACTATATCTTTTGATGTTTGAGGAACAGTTTCGTTGCTGCAAACACCCTTCCTGACTGCTTAACCAAAATACATTCATGTGCATTGCATGACCGCAACTTTCTCACTTGATTGATATTCGCCAATTCCTTGAATTAAGTTTGTAAAAACTTTTTTCAATATTCAACTTATTTTCTTTATCACAAAGCCAAATGGTGAGCTTTACACATGTTATCTAAATTCCATTAAATATAATTTATTTAAGTTTACTTTCTTAAGAACTCCTCTAGTCAGTCGGGTTGGCTTTTGCCAGTTAATCAAAGCAAATCAAAAGTCCAAGAGCTTATGGCATTTGCAAGCTTTTTTATTTATTTATAGCATCAACTAGCTGACATCTACGGCCATGCGGCAGGGGCAGCTGTCAATTTGAAGTCAGCTAAATCTCATATTAACTTTGGCCATCAACAAATACCTCACATATCTATCTTACACGCTCGCACTCTCGCCCTTTGTTGGCACCTTTTAAAAAAAAATGTCCACTTCAAGGCGATGTCAGCTAGCTGTCAGCATGTCATATCAAATGAAATATATATATATATATTTTGTAGAGCAGCCTCACGGTTATTAACGGTTAAGTATTATGCTTACAGATTACAATCGGAAAACGCGCATAAGGTTTTACGATACAGCATTAGTTTGAGTTACATATACATAACATATATATATATATGAGTGGGGCATATAAAATTAGGCGCCACCCGCCCTACCGCCTGCCGCCGCTCGCCTGCTGCTGCAGCACACATAAAAAACTCCCTGGAGATGGCTGGATGGCGAGGTAGCGAGTGTGGTAGGAAGAATGCCGGAAAGCAACGTCAACGGCACAGCCAACGGTTCTTGCTATCATAATTTCGAAATGACAGGTAATTTGGGCCACAACAACAGGAACAACTGGCAGGTGGGCGGGCCGGCCGGCTGGTGGGCGTGCCGGGCAGGAAGACCCGAGATGAAGTGCGAGCGCCAAATGGGAAAATGATGCGAGTTTATTAAGTACCGTTACTCAAAGTGTGTACCGAAAATCCTCACAAGAATTTATGATGCGCAATTTCCAAAAAAAGCAACAACAAAAAAACTGAAAAAACGAAAACTCACAAATTTATATTGTAAATATATGAAGTGGTGCAGACGTGGTGGGCACGAGCTATCTGTGCTATCTCTAAATGATATAAGTACACGAACATGCAACTAATGAGTGGAGCTTGTGTTCGAAATACCCCACCACCACCAGCACCGCCACCGCCACCTGTCCCATTCAATCAGGACACTAGCTGCTGCCATAAACTCAATTCAGGTGTTCGGCGTTTGTCTTAGCTTTAAATTTCAATTGAAATTTAGAGCGCAGCTACGTGTAGTTGGCTCATAAAAGCACAAATTCTTTCAGCTAGTGCCTTCAACTGCCCTTAAATGCTTCTTCTTTTTTATAGCCAAGAAGGTTGTGCAATGGCAGAGTAGAGAAGTAAATCAAGTTTAATTTGAAATAAAGCTGTCACTGAGTTGTCATTGCATTAATCAATGTCTAAATGGAAAGGCTGCTTTAAAGAATTTAAATGATGTTTGTTTTTTGTCTAGCATAGAGCGCGAGTGAGGAGCTATTGATGAGTGTTTGGAAAATTATATGCATGGAGTAACAAGAGTATTATAAATATGTATTCATTGCATATTAAGCGATCAATCACTAAGCTATGGGGAAGCTCACAAATATAATTAAGAAGGAGGCTAAGAAAATGTTTGCAATTAATAAATGAAGTATTTGGTTTTTATACTTTATTTATTTTATTTTATTTGTATTATATACAAGTATATCGGCTTTAACTTGGAGATATAGAACACAAGTCTACGGAATCGGAATCACAAAATACGTACCACACAGACCAGACGTTTCAGCGGTGCTAGATATCCTTGGCCAGAGACATAATAAACAAACAATCAACAACGTATGACTACAAACTATACTAGCACCCAAACATACTTGCTAAGAGACTCCGTTACAGAAGAAGACGCACAGACTCCAGAGGATATACCCATTACACTGATCGGATTGCTTCATTTAATTATCAGCTCAGTTTTGAAATAAACTTGTCTACACCAGCTAACAAGTCTAGTTTTATAGCTTATCATACAATACTCTAGCAAAAGTCGCAGCAAACTAGAAAACCATTTATGAATGCAAAAAAAAGATATCTATAAAGTTAATTCTGTGTGAGCTTTATTTACTTTAACATAATTCACATTAATTGAAGAATTGTAGTCTAGCGAGCTATGCATACAAATACCAAAGAGTCTAGAAAAGTGCAGTGAATTTAACTACATTTGCTGAAACACTCATAAATTGTAAAGCTTTATTTCGATACACACAAAAACTTTATTCACATCGAGGTGTTTGACCTCATGGACAATCGCTGGCTGTGATTTCCCAGCTAAATGTAATACAATCTACACTATTACGTTGGAGTATCGTATTAATTTTTCGCAAAATTCTTGTATACACTTGTAAACAATACTCAATAATATCATTTTGCAACATTATTTAATTGATAGCTGCCAAAGTGTTGAACCTTGTAATATTAGTTGATTTATTTATTTTTAATTGTATTTATAACAAGTAAAAAAATCAAGGGGGGGTACCCGAGGGAGTCCCCGCCCCGTGGGGTGTGTTTTTTTAAATTTTTTCCGTTTTTTGTATATTTAAAATTTTATAAAAATTTTTTTAATTTTTTTTTTTTTTTTAAAATAAAATGTGTTTTTTTTTTTTTAAAAATTTTATATTTTTTTAAAGAGTAATAATTATTTTAAAAAAAAAAAAAAAAAAAAAAAAAAAAAAAAAAATATATAGGGGGGGGGGGGCGGGGCGGGGGGGGGGGGGGTGGGGGGAGGGAGAGATAAATAAATAAGATGTTTTTTTGTGTTTTTTTGGAAGGAGTGGTGTTGTTGTGTGGGGGGGAAAAAAAAAAAAAGGGGGGGGGGGTGGTGGGGTTGTTTATAAAATTTTTTTTTTTTTTTTTTTTTTTGTTTTTTGGTTTTTTGATTTTTTTTTTTTTTTATTTTTTTTTTATTTTTTTTTTGTGTTTTTAGCTATCATTTTTTGTTTTTTTTTATTTTTTTTTTTTTTTTTTTAAATAAAAAAAAAAATATAAAAAAAAAAAAAAAAAAGTATGGGTTTTTTTTTTTTTTTTGGTTTTTGAGGGAAAATTTTTTAAAGGGGGGGGGGGAAAAAATGGGGGGGGGGGGGGGGGGGGGGGGGGGTGGGGTGGGGATTTTTTTTTTGGGGGGGCCTTGTGGTGTTTTTTTTTTTAAATATTTTTTATTTTTTTTGGTGGTATAAAAACCCTGGAGGCAGCATATGAACGCAAAACAGAGACAGCTAAAAATCAAGACTATGAAAATGTACCGCGTTCGCAGCTAAGGCTTGAAAGCAAAATACGGCTATATAAGGCCGTCCTAAAACCTGTATGGACTTACGCGTTGCAGCTCTGGGGAACAGCCAGCAAGTCAAATATCGAGATACTACAGCGTTACCAGTCAAAAACCCTTAGAGCAATAACAGGTGCTCCTTGGTATATGACAAACTTTGACATCCATAAAGATCTCAAACTTCCTCTTGTCAAAGAGGAAATACAAAACAGCGCAGAAAGATATTTAAATAGGCTACATGACCACTGCAATGTTCTAGCTTCTAGACTTCTAGACAACACAAATAATAGCCGACGGCGTTTAAAAAGATATCACGTTCCGGACTTGCCAAATAGAGAATGGAGCTAACTAGAAATGTAAATATGTAAATATATGGACTAATCTCATTCGAGGTCAATCCAGCCGGTTATGTGTTAGTTACTGTTAATTTCAGTGCATTTGCTTATTGTTTAGTATAAGACAGATTGCAAATAAAACATTAATTTAAATAAAAGATTATGTATTTATTTGTATTAATCAAAGAAAATTGAATTTTTCAAAATTTTCCTTACTTTTTTGAGAGTTTTTTGAAGAAGTTTTTTATAGAAGAATTTAAGTATTATTCAGCACTTATAAAACCCAAAAATAATGCAGTCTATCTATTACTAATCCATTAAAAATACAGTATACCTAATAATCTTTTTCATAATATTTTTTACTTCTGCATAATGCTCAATATACTTGTTATATATTTAATTCAAAATTTATTTATAGATTAAAATTCTGTAAAATTTTATTTTTTTTGTGTATTGGCAAATATTCAATATTAAATTTAATATATAAATGAAATAAAAAATGTTATTTAATTTTTTGTTGTTATATATTTATAGACAATTTCACATTTATTTTTAATTTATTTATTTTTATTTTTCAATATATATAAGGTTGTCAAAAAAGTCTTGCGGCATTTTCGCAAGCTTGTCTTTGCAAGCGCGTAGTTCTAGTTGTATTCGTCGCATCGGTTCACGCTAGAGCATTTTGGAAAGCTCTTTTCACGCCAGGCCACACACATCTTTGGTGACGCGCCAGAAGCTCCGGCAGCTCGGATGGGAGGTTCTTTTGCATCCACCGTATAGTCCGGATCTCGCACCAAGTGATTACCACCTATTTCTGTCCATGGCGAACGAGCTTGGTAGTCGGAAGTTGTCCACAAGAGAGTCCTGTGAAAATTGGCTCTCCGAGTTTTTTGACAATAGGGAAGCGAGCTTCTATAAGAGGGGCATTATGAAGTTGGCATCTCGTTGGGAACTCGTCATCGAACAAAACGGCGCATATTTGACTTAAATCGCATTATTATAACCAATTTTATGAACAATTGAAAATTCAATAAAAATACCGCAAGACTTTTTTGACATTGTTGAATTCTGAGGTCTTTTTCGTGTGGTTTCAAAGTGTGCGGAACAAATTGGGCGCAAACCTTTCTGTACCTCAAATTTTCGGTTAAAATACGATAAATCGACGCTGCGGATATTCCTAATTCCGATTCCATGTATTTCAGCGATGATTTCGGCTCTTTTCTGATGAATTCACGCACAATTTCCGTGTTTTCTTCGCTTACAACATCTCTTGGCCGGCCCGAACGTTCGTCGTCTTCCAAAGCATCCCGTCCCTCTTGAAAACGTTTAAACCACTCGTGAATGCGGCTACGGGATAGACAATCGTCGCCATAAACTTTTTTCATCATTTGATGAGTTTCGGTAAATGTTTTACTAAGTTTAAAACAAAATTTGATGTTCGCTTTTTGTTCGACGGACACAACAAAAGTACTGTCACTTTTAGCGCGATATCTCGGCTTCTATACGTCCAAATGTCATGAAAATTTGACACAACATGACAGAGAAATAGACAATCAAACGATAAAATTTTCAGACAGATGGCGGATTTAAAAAGTCCTGGAACTTTTGAATTGCACCTTGTACAATTACATTTATTAACATTTATTTAAAATTTTTTATTTTTATTTTTTTACTATATATATTTTTATTTAATATATATGATTTTAATATATTTATTTATATTTTTTAATTTATATACTTAATTAATATATAAAATTTTACAATAATTTGTCTTTATATTTTTTAATATATACAATTTTATATTTATTTTAAATTTTAATATATTTATTTATTAAATATACAATTATACAATTTTACATTTATTTTTTATTTATTTCAATTTTTTTTTTTTTTTGTTTCGACTAGATATTTTATTAATAGTATTCATTCATAACGAGCTTTAAACACCGATCGGATGACATTGATATTGAGGTTTGTATACTAAACACATATTAAATCCCGCAATCTCTTATAAATTTATTTATTATTTATTTTGTATTACCAGATTATTCTGCAAAATTTGATTATATTCTGGCTACAGTCTTTAAACACTTTTGCTTGCTTAAGCGCACTTTCGCCTTTAGTTATGTTTTAAGATTGGCACAGGCGACTTTTGCATGTATATTATTTAGATATATATTACATAAAACTAATCCCTTGAAAGCCCTCTCGCATAAATCATTATGAAAAACCTTGTGTTTTCTGTGCTTAACGATTTGCTGTTAAAAATGCTGCGCTATTGATGCCAAAATATTTATTGTGAGATATCTTTTCATAATGTGGGATTATCTAGGCACATGTCTTGCCACGATTTATGTGTGTCAAGAATCAAACACATCCTCAGACACACACATGTAAAGAAGAAGAGAAGCAGGAAGTGCCAGCTTTAAGCTCTTAGGAAATTGAATTCTTAAGCTTTATTGTTTTACTGGCCTCCTCCGCCCCTGGCTGCCATGTTGTAGGCCGAAAAAGGAGCGCATGCAAAGCAAGGACTGGCTCGGCGAGGACATGGAAGTGAATAAAACTGCAGCAAAAGCAATTTTCATAAATATTTAATGGATAACGGCGGAAAAAATAAGCAGAGAACGGGACCGAACAACACTGAAACGGGACAGACTATATAAAGCGAGATGCAGATGTCCTGACTTGTTTCTGTCCTGGCCGTGTATTGTAATGTATCGCATAGATATATGAGCTGCACATATGTCACACACACACACACACACACACATACAGATATATATATATATATATATGTGCTATATATCAGCTTTGTGTATGTCTATATACTATATATAAATCTCGGCTTTTAGTTGGTATCATTAAACGGGATTTCACGCTGCCTCCGCGCTGGATGGCCAAAGTCCTTCAAGAGAAGGCCATTACAGCCGGCAAAAATCATAACAATAAAAGCGAGACACCCAGCCAGGGGAGTACTGCGAAAGAAAAAAACGTTGAGTGAAGGGGGCGTGGCAGTTGGGGGCTGGTAGCTGCTCTTACTTAATCGATGATGATGAATAATTGATTCGTGCGAAGCGCCCAAGCATGGAAATGAAAATGTCGGTTGGCTGGTAGATTGCTCTGCCTCCCCGCATCTCCACTCTCTTTCTCTCTCTCTCTCTATAGGTGTGTATGTGTGTGTGTGTGTGTGTGTGTATGTGTATGTGTAACGAGTGGCAAATTTCAGGAAACGGAAATGGCAATTGCAGGCAACGCAAATGTGAAGTTGTGCGCTAAATGAAATGCCAACACAGCAACACGGCAAGAAACACGGAAACAGAAATGTGGACAGCAAATTTACAGCAACAAAGCCAAAAGAGCTGGGCCAGATCGAGAGGCGAGAGATAGTGAAGAGAAGCGGCGAGAGCTGCTGCTGCAGCAAAAGAAATCGAAACGCCAAGTAACACAATTCGCTCGGCATTTAAATTTGATTCTCGAGTTCTCTATTTAAATGGATTTTCTTTTCTTTTTTTTTTTGAGAAATGCGAAGCTTAAAAGTAAATAAAGCGAAAGTTTTTAGATCAACGGCTTGGCGAAAGCGTAAGCATAGCAAATAACTAAGCAGAGTGGCTAAAGCTAATATTGCAAAATGATAGCTGAGTGTAATAGTTAACGAAACTTGTGTTTAATAAGTTAATTGTTTGTCAAAGAAAGCGCCTGGAAAGCAGACAGGCCTTATATCAGATTGTTAATCTGACAGCATTTTAATATAGTGAATAGATAAAAAGTATGGCTTTTGCGGATAGGCGCAGAGTATAATCAAGCTATGTGCTTGCCTAACAAACTCTATTCATCTCATGTGGCTCATGTGATATGGCTCCGTGTTGTTGAAACGTTGTTTAAGAGATCTTTTGCTAAGATATCTTTTTATACCTGAACCATTGAAAATGGGAAATAGGGTATATGGTTTTGTTAAGTGAATGTATGTAAAGGAGAGGGGGCGTGGAGAATAGTTATATTTTTGAGGGAGAGAGGAGGATTTAGTGTGTTGTTGTTGTCGTTGTCGTTGTCGTTGTGTTGTTGGAGTTTAGCACGGATATGAGTTTGTTTTAGATGATATTTGTTTTTTGTTATGATTTTATGATGAGAATTTTGATTTAGTTTTTTATATTTTATAATTTGGTTTTTGTTAGATTTTGATTTGGTTATTTTTAATTTTAATTGAGGTTAGTTGAATATAGCATATGTGATGAGTTTAAATTTTATACAATGAAAATATTAATATAATATGTAGATCATATGCTGAAAATTTATTGAATCATTAAGTATAGAGAGTAATTAAAAAAAATTTTGTAATTGCAAATGTGAAGACCACCCCTGTTTTCATTTTTTTATAATGTGAATACTTGAGACATTCGATGCGAGATTTTGTCTGTTCTAAGATCACAACAATAACAGCTGACTGCGTGAATTTTGCTATAATTTTAGTGCTTTAGTTTAAATTTGCTACTGCTTGGCTAAGCAGTGCAGTGGCGGTGTTGATAGAGGGGGCACGCCGGCCGAGCGAGAGATCTGGGATCGAGCCCCGCCGATGTCAAATATTTTATGTGTATTTTTTTTTTTTATTTTTTTTTTTTTATTATTATTTTTTATTATATTATATTTTTAAACATGCTTTTTGATTGTGAGTGGATTGCATTTGATTTTTTGTTGTTTGTGATGTATACGATACGGATATTTTCGCAGATCGGACGGGGTTGGGGATCTCTAGTGGGTAAGAGTTTTTTTTTTTAAAAGCTTTTTCCCACCAAGATCTTCAATTTGTGACAGAATGTGTCTAAGTGCAGCGAGCTGATGTAGCAGCAACAACATAGAAACTTACAAGAAATAGAGATAGTCGAATTGGTAGCAAATACTATGTATATAGACTCAGCTAATGATGTTGATCAATAATCTGTACAGCATTTACCTAAGTACGACGTTCGTTTAATGGTTTTAAAAAGAGATTTCGGGTTCGAATCATGAATCATGTGTTACCTCCACTTCGAGTTTGAATCTCTAGTCTGTAGTGTATAGAGCTACCTCTATTTCCGGTTCGACTTACGTATTGGTGTATGATGCGTTACTTTAGCTAACAACTTTAGTTAGCAGAGCTATTAAAATATATTATATCCTCTAAATACAACAATATTTTGAGCTGCTTCTGGCTTTTCTTTCCGTAAAATTTAAAATGAATAAGCTGCGATGCAATGCTTATATCTTTTCTTTATAAACTAATATTTTTATGTGATTTAAAATTTGTTGTTTCCTTTATCGTAATCTGCATAGCCTATCCATATTTAAGTCTCTCAAAGTTTTGTTTTCATAAATTCCCTAACACATATTATCCATGGATTCCACATCAAGTTTGTATAATCTTTGCCAACAATGGGGTCGCCCTATATTATTAATTGTTGTTATTAATTGTTGCGAATGATATAGAAAATATTGAATATTAATGGAGAACTTGAAACGTTTGCTATGCTGATGACACGCGGTGTATCTGTAAGCATTTCGAGAACATGAAACTTGTCTTTATGAATGCTTAAAGAGCTAAGCGTCTATCATTTGTTGTATCTTCTTCCTTGTTTTGCCAAGACATGTATTAAAATTATTATTTCATATGGCATAATATTGTGCAAATGTCAAATGACTAATCCCAATAGCCACATATTTGAAATGTCTTGCTTTTTGTCATTTCTCTCTCATCAAATTAGAATATTTTGAGCAATATCTAAATATTTTCAGTGCATATCTCATAAGTATCTGAAGTAGAAGTTTGGAGCAAATTCTTGGTAATCTCTGGAATTCCTGAACCATTTCGAATCTCTCTAATGCTCAATATTATAATATGCGCCAAGGAACATTACAGTTAGCAACTAAGTGCCACATAATATGCAATTAATTTGTGATGCAGAACACACACACACACACACACACATACACACACACACACACACACACACATACACAAACACACACACAGTGTAATGCAGCGAGCAATGTACAATGTAAACAAGAACAATGCAATTTGTGTGGGGCAAATGGCAGCCAGGAGCTGGCTGTCTACTGAGCGCGTTGGGTCAGGCAAAGTGCAACTGCAAGAGTGCAACAGCAAGATAGATGGTGGCATAGATATGCCGGAGCGTTGCTAATAATACGCATTTCGCTTTAACGGGACATTGGGGGCAAATCTGGCATGCAACTTTTGTGTGTGTGTGTTGCAAGCAGTTGCTGCTGTTGCTGCTGCTGCTGCTGCTGCTGATGTTGCCGCTGATTGCGGCTGTTGCTGTCTTCATTGTGGAAAGGACAACGACAACATTGCCGGCAACTGTCGCTGGTTCGGTTTGACTCGACTCGACTCGACGCGACTCGTCTCTCAAAATAAATTGCAATTTTATCGCGTATAATTCAATTAAATGATTTGGTTTTTGCTTTCGCTGACGCTGACGAACGGCGAACGACGAACGACGATTCGTCTGCATTTTCTTTCGCTTTTTACGCATTTTCCCTTTAATTTCCCTGCCCTCTCTCCCTCTCTCTCTCTCTCTCTCTCTCTCTCTCTCTTTCGTTTTTCTTCATTTTTTTCTGGCTGCACTTTTTGGTGATTTATTGTGCATTCGCATTGTCTGCTCTATTGTGTCTTCTGCTATCTAAAAATATATATGCGACTGCATATTTAAATCGTTGGACTTGCAACTAGCTCGCCTGGCCACAGTGCCTCTGCCTTGCTATCGCTATCTCCTTCTCTCCCTCTCTGCCTGCCTTGCTCTCTTACTCTTCAGCTGGCGCCGCCACAGAAATTAGATTTAAATATTTTGGCATTTTCCATCAATTTTCATATAACGCTTACTCAGATGTCAATTCGTTGCATGTGAACCTTTTGTTGCATGCAAGAATGCGGTATGCTGATAGCTGCAGCCGTACTGTTGGTGGCAAGGGCTTACTGGCTCTTCCAGTCGCATCTGCAGACACAGCCAATCCTCTTTGCCCGATGCCCCAGCTAGCCGCCAGCCGCCCACACACATTTTCAATCATTTATGCAGCAATCAGTGCCAGCTTCTTTTCCACACGTACGATTACTTACTTTGCCATACCCTACACTGCGGGCAACGCAGAATTTAGTCGAGTAATATGTGTTTTAGTAATGAGAAATTGATATGAACAGAGCATATTTCAATATTATGTAACTATAGTACAATATAATATTAATAAATAATAATTCTACATATTGTTATAAAATATATTTGTATATTTAGTATATATACTAAGCGTTTATTTATTATTCAAAATAGTAAAAAGTTGATCCAAATTTGGCAATTTTATTGTAAGAGAGTCAAAAGCTTTCACATCATAGCCTATTTCGCTTAAACGAATCTTAATAACTTAACTTTATATAACTTTCGCACACAGTTAAGACACACACACACACAAACCATTTAGTAGAGTGTTCAAATACACAGATTGCCTTTAGCTATAATGCGAAAAGAATGCAATTCTGTGATTTGAGGCCAAAATCAAATTAAGTCAACTGCATAAATTGACTTTTAGTGCATACCGGAATAAAATTGTGTCAAAATGCCATCACACGCAAATATATACGTGTGTGTGGATATGTATATACATACAGCACCAGTCAGAAATATTTACACAACGAACAATTGGCTTTAAATTTACTTTGGAAATTCTCCAAAATTTCATAATCAATTTTTTTCAGCCATATTTTACACTATGCTATGTAATATTTAGTAAAACTATACTATTTTCCTAATTAAATTGTAATCAAATTATTTTGCAATTTGTTGAGGCTGTGACAAGAACCAACAACTGCACAGATGCAAAGAGATCATAAGGTAAACACAAACACATCTTCAACAAATAACACGTGTGTAAATCCTTTGACAACTGATATTTATCAGTTCATTTGCGTTTATTCTCGTCCTATGAATTGTCATCAAAAATTATACAATTATTTTTAAGCTTCTACACAGATAAAGCTTTGTGGCAAATAGAATTCGTATCCAACAACAATCCTAAATACTTTTGACTAAGTTTGTATATCGATGTTTAAATATTTATAGAAATTAAATAAAAAATTCAAACGAGAAAATTGCTGCTCAATCGATAATAACTCGCATAGATAGATAGTTAGATTTATTGTAGTAAAATATGCATGAATATTTGTTTATTGGTTTTAGTATTTAATTTTATTTGGCGATATTAATTGAAAAAACTAAAAACTGTGAATTGACGCAGTTGAGATGTCCTAACAATTGCTACTGTTTGGTAACTTAATATAATAAATATTAAATATTATTAAAAATATATTATTTATATATTTGTACAATCGCAATTTCTATATTAAATAAATATATTCTATAATGCAATGTTTTACTTCCCTTGCCTTTCTATTCGACAGCTGCAAGCAAACGATATAGTTTTGTCATTTCTAGCCATACTTTGCCAAGTAAATTATTCAAAGTTTTGTTGTTCTGCGTATAAGTTATAGATATACTTATACTTATAAGCAAAAATTTGACAAGCTCACAAGCATATGCAAACATGGAACTGCTTCAAGCTGTTTTACACAGAAACATAACTTGGACATCTCAATTTTAAACTTAATTATGTTTGTAAGTTGCTACATATTCGTTGATTAGCCAAAGATATCATTTGTGCGTATCAAATTTAAAGATGCTGCATGCAGAGGCTCTATAAAACTTCATGGAGTCACATGCAGAAGTATAACTGAAAGTGTTTTGCAAGCAAGAGAGCACTGACGCCAGTACTTGCAAAGCAAGTAAACTAAAATAATATCACTTTATGAAACAATTAGACGTATTTATGGACATTAAAATAGTAGTAATGGTTAATGCGAAACGAAAAGGCTAAATCCAACTAGTCTATTATATTATTTTTGTATAGAATAATTTAAATATAGTTTAATATATGTATTCAAATATAATTTAATATAAAAGTATATATAATTTTAAGTTACACACACCAAATTTGGATTAAAGGTTTTCCCATTGAGTTCACTCAATATGGATCTTATTCCAGCATTGCCCATTAAATGTGTATGTATGGTCCAAATAACTATTTTAATGTTAAATTAACGATGTGAAAGGATTCCTGTAGGAATCATTGTTGGATCATTAGATCAACATCAATGCAGCGCAACATTCAATGTATCTACTAGAGCACTCTGACTTGTATCTACTAGAGCACTCTGACTTGTTTCTTAGATTAGAGACATAGCTTAAAATTATGGCTGAAATTGATCTTTACAATTTGTTCACCTTCGCTTAATTAACAATAACTTCATTATGTAACGCACAAATAAAAAATAGCATAATTTTTCAGATATAAACTTCTCGACTTAGTTCATTTGTTCTTTATGAGCAACAGTCCAAATTAAAGATTTATATATATATGAATATATACATTAAAATATATATATAGTAGCAGTACGTTAGCAGTTGATTAAAGAGCTCATATATATCGTTTATTTATATCTATATCGCTTACGTTCAGCTTACAATCTTTGACAAATTTATAGTATCCTCTGTTAGAGTATTAACATTTTCATTGAGCTCTTTTCAATCAACGCGTGTAAAGAGAAAACTTTCAGCTTTCGTGTTTGTGTCAATTGGAATGTTTGAAATCGTTAATTAAATAGTGGACAGAATACTGAATTGTAGAGTTTAAAAACAAAACGAAAATTTAGTATAAAACTGTCAAAAAGGCAGCAAATAAATTGAATAAAAATTTCTATAAAACGTGAGAGAATTGACAATGGCTAAAAAAAGTATTGCATACTTTTGGGTGGAACCAAAAAAGAAATGCTGCCCGAAATCTAATCTAAAATACTACAATACATATGAAAATTAAAAATAAAACACTTAAATAATAAAATTGAAAAATAAACTATTATATTATGATATGTATTACTTTGCTGTAGTCAAGCAGGCCTTAAATATTCTTTATATTAAACAAATAGTCAAATTTGTATACTTGCATGTCGTAAAATAATTATCTGAATTATTCACATAGAAAATAAATATATAATTTGTATTACAAATGGGTACCTCAAAGCTGGAGATGCCGGATTTGATTTCCTTGAGCGCTCGCACCAATCACTTGGCACTGCCCGACGTGAAGCGCATTACGGACATACGCAAATTTATGAATGAAACAAAGAACGCAAATGTTGACACACTAACAGAATTTATAGCTGGTCAAGAGCAACAGTGCCATGATATAACGAAACTGTTAAAAGAGCAGGTACAATTGAAAATGGACGCGCTGCGTCAGGTGAAGGAGGATATGCTAGAGCTACAGCGTCAGCTGAAAGCACCAGATGCCAGTGAACGCTTCATAAAAGGTCACAAGGTGCTGGTCAAGTTCTTCGATGAGACGGAAATGAATGAATACGAAGTGCCCGATGCTCTCGCACGCTACAGCCTAAAGATGAGTGCGCTATATGGCGAAATACTCGCACTCGATAGCGATGTGGACTATGTGGGCTATCTGGCGAGCATTGCCAAGGTGAACAAGGAATATGTCAAGGATTGGTCCAAGCGCGATCAAGTCAGCAAGGGCAAGCTGACAATCAATAGAGCCAAGAGCACGGGCAATGCTTAATGATATGTATATTTAGCTATTGTATATATACATATATATATACCTATATATACACTTGTATACTGTTTGGATGACATGCAATACTTGTATCATATGAGGGCCAAGCGGGTACCATATATACGTATTGTGTACTAAATTTGAAATTATATCAAATAAATGATAAAGAAATTATAAGGAATGGAATGTATTAACTTACTGACAGAGAGGCATAGCTATCCATATTAAATAATTTCTAATCATCTAATAAATCTCATCGGGAAATCACTGACAGTAGCCAACTGCATGGTTTGCTTGACAGCCAAAATCTTATTTTTAAAACTCAAATTATAACAGATCTTTAAAATTTTCAAATTCGTTGTTTAATAAACTTCTGTTAAAGTAAGCTTTAGATAGATATTTCATATCAGAATGCTCTAGAAAATAGTTTCAGATTTTCCAACACTGAAGCGGTATTCAGTCGCCCAGCTCGTTTGCTTGGCTTCTCGATTTGCATGCTCCATTCATGAATAATCCGTGTGACACTTGCGTTTTATGGCTTTGCATAGTTAGTTGTTGTTCTTGTTGTTGTTGTGGTGGTGAATCAAAACTAACTGCAGTTAGAAGAGAGCAGAAGCAGCCAAGGAGAAGTTGCCCAACAGGTGGCGTTGCCAGGCAATTTTTCATGCTGAATGTCGGTGCTGATAGCGCACTGTAATTATTATGCTGGACTCTCGCAGCGCATGCATAAGTAAACAAAAAGGGCGAGACAAGAAGAGGAGGGAACAAAAGAGAGAACGAGGCAGAGGTTTATGGATTGTAAATGGCTATGGAAATGGGATTCAAGTAGTTGCTGCTGCTGCTGCTGTTGCTGTTGCTGAAACGCATAAACGCCTCCAGGTATGCAAATGGATAAATACATTTAGATGCAAACTTAAACAACAAAAGGCAAAGGTAAATTCAAGGTGCCGAAGTAGAGATACCCTATATAGTGAGGTGATATAAGAAAGCATTTGGGTTTACCTGTATCCATTTTTAATAAAATTAATAAATTAAAATAAAAGTAATGAAAATACTAACAAAAAATATTTAGCTGCAAAAAAAAAGAAATGTTTTGGGAATTCATATTATTTTACATTTTTATATTTTTATAAGAAAATATCATTCACATCAAGTGCAAATTGCATGCTGAATAATTTGCATTTGATTTTACATTAAAAAAAAAAAACTTATTATAATTGTGTTGCAAACATTGAGAGCGGAATAAAGCTCGCAATCAAAATGGTTTACCAAATGGCGGCCATGTTTGTGCACAACAGCAAAATGGCGTCCGACATCCGTTAAAGCGCCCAGCTACCTAATGCCAACTGCTGACTCGCTCTACTACTCTCTCTCTCCCTCGCCCTCTCTCTCTCTCTCCTTTCAGCAGCACTTCCGCAACACTTTCACTGTAGTTTCTCCTCCCACCACTTGTTGTTGTTGTTGGGTGTCTGCTACAATTCCGCTTGGCAAAAGTTTGTCCAGCTTTGTTGTTGTTGCTGTTGGGCTCAGCTTCCGTTGTCGTCAGGCTGCTCAACTGCAACTTCCTGTCCACTTGCCACCCCAGCCCACCCAACTCTTTCAGCCTTCATTGGTGCTGCCTGGCCAACTGGCTTATTTAGCTTTGGTTTAATTTGACAAAACAGCGTATTTAAGCGCTGTGTAATTTACGTAGTTGTTGTTGCCGGCGCTGGCTATGGCCGAAAGGTCAAAGGATACCGTGAATAATGCAGCAAACAAAAGCAGCAGACGCAACAACAGCGGCAACAGTGTTGCAGAGTTTTCCGAGTGCCGCTTACAGTTGCTAATTGAGTTGCGATGCTGTGCAGGTTGCCTAATGTAGGTAATTAGTGTTGCAAGTTGCCAAAAAATCAGGAAAAAAACGGCAAGAAAATTGAAGCTGGCCAAGACTACAGCAGCTGCAACAGCAGATGCAACAGCAGCAGCAACAACAATAACAGCAGCAACAACTAGAACTGTCACAGCAGCTGCTGCTGCTGTCAATTTGCATAATCAGGTGCCTTGGCAGCGACAACTTTGTATCTTTTTGAAGGATTACGAGTATTTCGTACTTTTCGGACTACTAGATTAACAGTAAGAAGAAGTAGAAGAAGAAAGAACACAAGATAACAATTTCATAGCGAAAAGTAAATGAGATTTGCATGCTTAAATTTTGAATGGAATGTAACCAGTGAAAAATGTTAAAAAGCCGTGAAACATGAACAAAAGAAAATTAAGGCAAACTGAAGCATAACTAAAGCTGTGTTCATGAAAATAGTAGTGCGACTGAGCTCTAAATGTTGGACAGTTGTCTGTCTGCTAGACCCTGAAAAGCTTAGGAAAACTTGAAATGCAGTTCTTATTATATAAGATTAACAATTTATATATATGTACATATATACATATATATATATATATGCTTATAATTAGCATGAGAAATCCAGACAAATCTCTCTATTTAGTTGACTTTTTTCAAAAAGTCGATAAATAACAAAATAGCGCCGGAGATGTCCATGATTAAGGCATTGAGTAACGCGGAAGTCTTAAGCAAGTTTATGTTTTTGTCAATACACGATATTCATCGATAAAGTCAATAAATATTCAGACATGGCAGCGATGCTGAGTGGCACATACGCAACACTAAACTAGCAAACAATTTCCTGGTTGGAGACAATAAACAAACAATCAACAACGTGTCACTACAAACAGTACTGCCACCCGAACATAATTGCCAGCAGACGCCGCCACAGAAGAAGACGCAGATAACTGAAGAGGATATCAGACTTATCAGATTACTTCATTTAACTATCAACTCAATATTGAAATAACTTTGTCTACACGAACTTAAGAGTCTACTTTTATATCTTATCATCCAATACAAACTGGAAAATCATGCAAATTATAAATAAAGTTTCATTTTGTGAACAAAATGTAAAGAAACTCAATAAACTGACTTCGCCTGCCCTAGACTCATAGCTAAGAGTAGATCTACTGAGCAAGTTGTGCATAATCAATTTGTCATCAATAGCCATCAATATAGATACAATCAGTATCGATTAACAGACACAGCAGTTTAAGCGTTTCTCACCTCCTAGAATTGTTAGATATATCAAATTTAATCGATTCATGCTTAGTATAAGCTAATCAATGGTTGAGTTGTCTGTTTAAGCAACTGAGCAAACGAGAATCCAAGTTCAGGTACTAAAATAGATTGTAGATTGTGGATGTAGCGAATTCATAGCAAAAAGCCTTGGTACCAGTATGTGTTTAAATAATACAACAGGGTTTTAGCTTTTAATAAAAACCAATCTTGTCTTCTCCTCTTTCTCCGATTATGTATTTACATTTTAGACCTAATCTGGTTACAAAACAGATGAATATTATATTATTGTTATATTATATTTACATCTCTATTTACAAATTTAAATGGTATATGCCTTAAGCATAAACTAATAATGAAACTCTACTCTAACTATTTCAAAATACTTGCAGCTTTAAGTTATTTTCATAGTTTTTCTCTTCATTATAAATATTCTGTGCTTTGTGCTGTTCATAACTATTGCATAATTAAAATATTTTATTCAAAGAATAATGCGAAATTTGTATGGCATATTCTTTTGAATGTGCGCAAACTGTTTTTCAGGCATGATAGCATTTAAAACTTGACCAAGTGCTAGATGTTAAAGTTTTTGTCAATGCAAAAAGCCCCAACTAAAGCTTACGCACACTCACACTCAGGCAACCACACACATGAACACCCGCAGAGACACTGTAGTAGTAGTTGTTGTTGTTGTTGTTGTTGTTATGGCAACAAACCAAATTTTATGGTTATCCAAAGAGAACGTGCAGTAATTGGCTGGGAGAAGGAGCAAAAGCAAAGGCAAATGCACGTGTGAGCAATGGGGCAAACAAAACGAGCGAGCACAACTTGCCACATGTGGCAAATTAAGTTAAAATTAAGCAATTAATTTAATTAGTGCGCTGCGTACAGGGACACGCACACACACATGCATGCAACAGTTGCAATTACAGCTACAGTTGCAGTTGCAGCTGTCGTGTTGCAATTGCAGCTGCCCCATCGGCCATTTTGCAATGGCGGAAATTACAAACACAAATTAATGTACACACGTACACACACACACACCTACACACACACACAAATGTATTTATATACAAAAAATCATTTTATTTAAAGATGAAAAATGATTTACGAATCTCCCCCTGGGATAGGCGCGAGAGGTGTGTCCTGCTGCTGTGTAAGAAAAACTGCTGCGAATTGCATTCACCGTTACAAAATGCAATTGACTCCTCAATTAAGTAAATAAATGCCACTGCCAGCGCAATTCATCAATTTCAATTAAAGGAAATTTCAACAAAGAAAAAAAAAACATTTCACTAAAACAAAAAGTAATCAAACAAAACACAAAAAAAAGAAGAAAATGAAAAAGAAACACAAAAATGGAAAGTGTAAATGAAAACACGCGCTGACAGCAAACATTGAAAGTGTTTTAAATTCTGTTGTAAATATTATCAGATTTATTTGCTTAAATTAACAGTTCACATTAAATGGAAATGCGAATCGTCTGCATTATTGAACAAATGCCTTAACTATTTAAGACTTTAAGCAGGCTTTAAAATCTTTAAGCAACAATTTGAAATCAGATTTTTAAAATAAATTTTATAATTATTTATTATTTGATATAAATATAGAAAATAATTTAATTTTGTTAAATTTTTTAGGTTCTTTTGCTTTGATGATTAATTTAATTATTTAATTTGCATGTAAAGTGCAATTCTAAAAATATATTTAATTTAAGACCCATTACAAATTCGATGTAGATACTAGAATATACTTCATTTGAATTCAGTTGTTATATATATATTTTGTTAAAATATTTTTAAATAATATTTAATATATTTAAATTTACTAGTAAATATACTACATATAATTATAATATTACATATATATTCAATCAAATTTTACTTGAACAGTAAAGTATTTGACACTAGACTTGGGTAGCTCATGAGTAAGTGAGCCAAAATGAATGGCTCACTGAACTGAGCCACTGAACTTGTTCCTTCAATATGGCTCATTTTGGCTCACCAGCTCATTTTCATTCACTAGCTCATTTTGGTTCAGTTTTTTTCAAGTTGCTTGCGATCGCTATCGGCTCATGAGCTATCAGCAAGTGAGCCAGTGAGCCATATGAGTGAGTTGGCTCACTTCACAAAAAAGACCGAGGGAGCCGGTTCACCTCAATGAGTTGCTTTCACCCAAGTATATTTGACGCTAGACAGAAGTTTTACATAGAACTTGCATCTAAAAACGCATAGAAAATAACTGAAGCTTTGGAAATTCAACTGTTTACTTAAACAAAATTCAAAGTTGAGCCTTTAAAGCAAGCTGCTATTATACAATATTTTTGTAATGCCAATTTGGATCTATGGCACATCCATACTACAGAGATTTCAGTCGAACCTGCTAAGAATACTAGTAAACGCACAATGGTGTGTTAATTGTGTTAATAATAATCAAATTATACAGAGAGACCTTAACGTACCAACAGTCGTTGAAAAAATCTCACAATACAGCACTATAAACTTAAATAGACTAGAAAACTATCAATTTAGTTGGCTGTAAACCTAACCGACAGCAGTGCAAACTAAGACTATTTATTACACTCTCTGAATCTTTTCCTTAGGAAGTTATGATATTAGATTACACAAACTATATATTACCTAAAATGTAACACTTTTTTAAACAATAAAATTTACTGGATGTCTTAAAAGACAATTGAAAACAAAATTAAAATAAAAACATATATTATTTTAATTTTTATGTAATGTGAAAATTTAGAAATATATTTTATTAAAATCTGCTGCCCATTCTAAATTTGTATAAGCACGATTATACTTTGTTAAATAGAAATATATATTTTTTAAGGATTTTATAATTAATATTCAATTAAAATTTTATATATTTTAAAATTAATATTATTTTATACATAAAGTTAATATACAGCTCTGCTCAACTGAATAGGTTAGAAAAAACTATTTTATACATCATATTTTAAATATTTCAGTTTTATATAAAAAAGTTTTGTTAAATATATTCAAAGCATATTCCTCTACTTAAATTTAACTTCTTTTAATAGATTTTTTTTGCTTTTTTACTTGGTATATTACTATTTGCTCCACTATATCTTTTTTAACACAAAACAAAGAACTGCCCTATCTCGTTCTATAACTTTAGTCATTCTACAATACATTATCTAAACCATCTTAAATTCTAAGCCCCGCTCTATTTACACACACCCACCTAATGGCCAATAAGTTCTCACGCCAATCAGAGCTCGTAGCTCGTAGCTCGTAGCTCGTAGCTCAAGTGTCGGGAACTATTTGTGCGTGCTGTTATCTGTTTGCGCTTATGATTAGATGCAGTTGAGCATTTAGTTGGTGTAGCTGATGGTTCATTTCATGCTGACCACTCAACTCAAATTACATGGGTACACATTGTGTGCGGTCAGCCCCACGGCTCCCCCTTCATAACTACTTCTCTAGCCCTCAATACCGCTCGAGAACCTTTAAGATGGCATTCGAGTGTTTGCATTTGCATAGTGCATGTAAATATTGATGCTAGCTGTTGTAGACCAAAAAAAAAAAGTTTAGCTTAGATACTAGCGAGCCAAAGTGAAGAGAACTGTTTGGATTACTTGTGAGTGTGTCGAGGTGAACTTTTAAAATTAAATATAAATATTTTTTAAAGGAAGTAAGGTAGAACATAAAGTCGCAACTAAGTAATAATCTTTCATATTAAGATTATTTTAGCTTTGTAATTTATAAAGAAATACCTTTATGTATCAGAAAAGTGTTAATAGAAGGGAATCTCAACTTATTTAAAGACAAATATGTTTTGTTTATACAATATCAATATCGTTGTCATAAAAATAAATTAACTAAGTTAAGTTAGATACGGAAAATTAAATTAAGAATTATAAGATATAAATTTAATTTATATTAATTTTTTGCACATTTTTTTTACCTGTCTAAATATTCGTTGTTAATACCCCGAAATATTAATCAAAGCTGTATATACTGAAGCTCTCTGTAATAGTAAATATTTATCAACAGCTCCAGATACGCGAATAGACTGGCAACTCATCCCAACCAGCTCGCATTTAATCTGGCTATCAACAACAACAGACGAAGGCTGAAAAGATTACATTCTCTGGACCGCAGGGGAATCTGAAGAACTTGAAACATTGTAGAATAGAATAGAATATAATAAGTCTAGGGCATATGTCTAGATTTAAGATACATATGCTGGCTTACAGGACCAGTCACAATTAAAGGCTTAGAGCAAAATGCACTAAAGAATCCAAGACTAAGCTACAAAAAATTGAACTAAATAAAACAAGTAAGAGTGCTCTAGTCGAGACTGCTCGACTAAGAGATACCCTGAACCCTGCGAAGATGCGATACTCAAATCACTTTACGCTTCTTTTATATATACATATGTACATATAACAACACAAACACACAAACACACACACACATGCACACGCACGCACAAGCAGTTGATCTGCTACTGCGCAGTTTACGCAGCGACCGAGCGTGGGCAGCGCTTGGGCTGCAGTATGGGCTATATTATGGAAACTTTTTTGTTGAATTAGTTTTCTTCCAGATAGACTTTCGTAACCAAACTTTTAAAGCGTACTTATGACATTTATATGTATGTATTTGCCAAAGCACAAGTCTCTAGTATTTGAAATACGTTTTTTTTCAAATTTTACACGGATACACACTGTAAATCTGAAATCTATACAAGGAGCAATTCAAAAGTTCCAGGACTTTATAAAAAAAATAAAAAATAGATTTTCTTTGGCAAAAATTTTATTGGTCGCCTTCGAAATAGTCCCCTTCGGACTGAATACAACGATTTGCACGATCAAGAAGATTATCAAATGACTTTTTTAGGTCATCCATCGGTATAGCGTTGAGTATGGCGGTCGAAGCCTTTTGAATAGCATCAATGTCAGCATACCGTTTTCCTGTCATTGCCAAATGAAGTTTTCCGAACAAGTAGAAGTCGCGAAAACGTTTAAACCACTCGTGAATGCGGCTACGGGATAGACAATCGTCGCCATAAACTTTTTTCATCATTTGATGAGTTTCGGTAAATGTTTTACCAAGTTTAAAACAAAACTTGATGCTCGCTCTTTGTTCGATGCTCATTTTTCGACGGACACAACAAAAGTACTGTCACTTTTAGCGCGATATCTCGGCTTCTATACGTCCGAATGTCCGAAAATTTGACACAACATGACAGAGAAATAGACAATCAAACGATAAAATTTTCAGACAGATGGCGCCACTAGAAAGCGCGAAATTTAAAAAGTCCTGGAACTTTTGAATTGTAGCTATAACGGTATTCAAAAACGAAGAAAAGTTATCGATTTTTATCGATAATAAGGAAATGGGATGAGTTATCGAAACAGATTTATAAACTCGTACTGCGTAGGATATACACTAGTATACATTTCAACTTTCAGATCTCTAGCTTTTGTGGTTTGCGAGATCACTGCGTTCACACGGACGAACGGACGGACAGACGGATATAGCTATATCGCCCCAGTTTGTCGAGCTGATCAAGAATATATATACTTTATGGGGTCTGCCACGTCTCCTTCTGCCTGTTACATACATTTTCACAAAAACATTATACCCTGATTTCCCATTTTCAATGGGTTTAGGGTATAATAAAAATGATATATATAATTATATATATTTATTTCAACTGTCACAAATGTGATTTATTAATTGTAAACATATCAAATAAAATAATTGAAAACAATTACTTTAAAGTACTTTTATTCATAGCAATTGATTAAAATGAGAATCTTAACTTTATTAAGGCAAGGAAAGATCGTAAGCTCTAAAAATATAATTTTCGCCAATATATATTAAATATATATTTTTAAATATATACATATAAGTCTAACTAAGGGCAGCTCTTTTATATATTTTTTAAGTTAAAATTAATTTCATTTTATTAAATAAGGAGTAACTTTTATATACTCCATAAAAAAATGGATTCAAAATTTTTAAAGATATTGTTTATTTATTGTATTCATTAAGAATTTCAGCCGTTTATACATTTCTGACTCTTGAGAAATAGACTTTAACAGCTTCATCATCATCATCATTAATTTCTTTGGCTTCCAAGCCTTAAACGTTTACTTCAAATCCAAAAATCTTTTGCTTGCCAAATTACACTCAACACACAGTTTCTTCTTGAAATAAGACATGTGCAGAACTTGTTTAAGCTTATCAGCAGCTGACACTTTCAGCCGCGCCTCTTGCAGCACATAGCACATATTCTTACACCTTGCCAGCTAAGTAGGTGCCATCGAGAACCTTTAAGTAGAGCCCTCCAAGCGGCTGGTCAGCTCAGTTGCTCGCGCATCGTTCAAGCCAACAGTTCTGTGAAAGTGTTGAGTGGAAGACAACTAACTGCAATTGCTACTGCCCAAGAACTGGTTTCTCGCATCTCTCAATCTCTCGCAGAATGTTGAAGCTGTCGTCGTTGATGTTGTTAACGTTTAGCGTGTTGCACGTTCAAATGCAGCCGCTGCAGCAAGAAGCTGAGGAAAATGAAGCGTCTCGTGCTCTCTACGATCAGCGACAGACGGGCAAATACAATATACACGTGAGCATCAAGGATGTGGCCATCATAGAGGTGGATCAAAATGAGCTGGCCGATGTAAGTATTTGTGCTGGAATGTGGCTGCGACAAGTTGAACAATGAGTGTTGGCTAAAAATAACACCCTTGTTATACTTGTGAATGAAGTCAAAAGAGTATATTGGTTTTATGATACACAGTTCAGTTAGACTTCAGATATTACAAATATTTTTAGATATTGGAGACATGGGAAAAGGGAAATGGGAAGAGCTGTATCTTTTACAGAGAAGTAGAGTGACCTGAACTGAGTTGCCTTCCTTAGGGTTTATCCTTTACATAAATCAAAACAAAACTATATCCTCCAATTTTTTATAGATCGAAGATCAGCAAGTTTGTCTGGTGGATCACTGGATCACGTTTAAAGTTAATGGTCAGCTTTTAAGGGGCGACAAATCCGAAAAGTAGATTGAATTTAGCTATTTTAGAATCGTGAACGAGTATTTTTCAGTTGCTTATGCCTAAGGTTTTTTTTCTCCATTTTATTAGGAATCGTATAATGAGGAGGACGATGATTATTACTATGATGATAGTGCACTGACCATAAAGCCCATCAAGTTTACCACCGAAGCCAGCACAGCAGCAACAGCAGCAACGACATCAGCAGCAACAACAACAACAGCAACAATAACAACAACGACAGCAACAACATCATCAGCAGATACATCAAGCACACCTACAGCAACTCATCCAACAACTGTCGCTACTGCTGCTGCATCGATACCAACGCCCAGCAGCAATATGAGCGCCTATAGCGCTCAGCTCTTGGCGGACATTGCAGCCACGCAGCGTTTGCGTCCCAAGGCGAACAATTTAATTATTATGGAGACGCCCATAGGCGGCTCATCAACGCTGTTGCCCAAATGGCTTCATGCGCGCTCCAAAGATGAGCCCCTAACGACGACAACATCAAGAACACCAGTCGCTGCAGCTGCAACTGTTCCGGTCTATCCGTCGCATATAGAGTATACGCCCGCTCAAGGTCACGATTCGCCCATATTCAAGGTCAAAGTGCAACGTGCCGCACCAGCTGAGTCGCCCACACGCTGTCGCGCCCATCAGTTCCGCGATGCGCAGGGCAAGTGCCGCACCAAACGCAACTCCGGTTCCATCTTGTAAGCGAATCAATAAACAAAGAATCTTCACTTTATAATCAGCTTATCGAATGTGTCTTTCTCTTTCTTACAATTCCACCTCTATCCCTCTCTCTCTTTCCACACTCGCTTCTTAGAAGAAAGCTGTTCAGCATGCTGGTGTCGCTGCCCTTTGCCGGCAATCGTCATGCTCATGGACATGGTCTACAGATCTCGCCTTAAGCTCTGCCTCCACATGATTGCGCAGCGTTTTTTTTAGTCTTAAGCACTCTAATTTGGTATTATAATAATAAATGTCTCTAGTTGATCATTAAGTGCCCACCAATTATCAACTTTATATGCGCTTGATTTACAATTAAAGCATAAAATAGTTTGACTGAGTTTTTTGAATATTATCGCTTCTTTAATCAATAGATTGGTGAATAAAGTGTGAGCGAGAGCTGATTAAAATGCTAATTGTGATGTGTAGGTCGAAAATGCACTTTGAAGTCTTTTCATATGAATTTTTGGAGCTATATTATATAGCGATGCAGTTAAATTGGGTATAGAGCAAAGTTCTTAATTGTTGGCTTCCATCGAGATTTTTTAGGAAAAGGAACAACATTTTTTAATAATGCATTAGTGGTTCGATGCTGATAAGATTTTGTTTTCATATTTGAAATTTAAAACTTATAAATATCAATTTCAGTTCAAATATTTTGTTTGTACAAACATATTTGTTTTTATGCATAAATATTTATAAATAATATCTAAATTTCTGATTTTGTAGACTCGGACATTTGCTTAGAAATTGATAAAGCAATAAATTAATATATCCATATATATTCAATAGGCAAAAAAGCTTTCCTTTTTGATGTATATTTTAGACAAAACTGTTATACCCGGAATTCGCATTTTCAAGCTGTTTAGGGTATAATGATTGGAAATCTGCTGTTTTACATTTCGTAAAAACTATCTAAGCTGATATGATACAAATTAGACATCTGCATGAATGCATCCAAATGGGCAAATGAATCATTCATTATAAAAACCTGTACACCTTTTTTGGGCACGTTAAAAGGGGCGCGTGGGAGTGGTGCACAACCTCCGGGTGGGCACCGCGCCCCGTCCCCCCCCCCCCCCCGCTGCACACCACCTTGGGAGCACACTAAAACTAGTGGACTGTGTTTTGCTCCACACTATTCTGGTGCGCGGTACACTCACTGTACACGGAGTTGGGGTTGAGGCGCGTCACAAATATCTTTTATCTCGGCGAGAAAAACAATATTATGTTGTAGGGCGGTGGTCGCCGGCAAAAAAGAAGAAAAATGTCACCAAAAAAAAAAAAAAAAAAAAAAAAAAAAAAAAAAAAAAAAAAAAAAAAAAAAAAATAATCAACTAAAATACCTCCTACCTAACCAATCTAACTTTATTAATTATTATATTTTTTTATTTTCCCACACTCACACTATTTTATTTATTTTTCTCGGGGCGGGGTCCGCGCCCTGCCCGCCCCCCCCCACCCCGGCTCCACGGCAGGACGGGCCGGCCACTCTGTTGCTTGTGTGGTGCATGGGGTACACCGAGACGAAACGTGCCACTTACTGTGCTCGCTCCGCCGTGTACTACACTTTCCCGTGCTGACTCGAGTTGGAACAGGAGTACTGTTGTCTGGCTTTGGTGGGCAGGGACTGAACTGCTGGAAGTGAATGAGGTGCGGGTTTTTATGCTACTTTCTGTACTGTACTGCTCTGTGGTGTGGGGCTGGACTGGTGTGGGGGGGGATCCATGTTACAGCTTATTTGGTAGTACGACAGCTCAATTCGTCGAATCAATCACTTGAATGTAGAATATTAAGACTCGTTATTGGATGATACACAGACATGATGAGAGACTTAAACATAAAACACTGCAATCAAAGAGAATATCAAACATGAGACTCATCCCAACCCGTTCCGTACTCACACTCACATTCAACATTTCAAGACTTCAGACAAGAAGACTAAAAATACACTTTCTTGACAAGGTACCTAACCGCACAATACAAACATATTACAACACAAAAAATAACATATAGACTGTTGACGCTTTTTCTAATAAACATATTTACATATTTACATATATATGTATCATAAATTCTTTTTATACCCTGAACCCATTGAAAATGGGAAATCAGGGTATAATGTTTTTGTGAAAATGTATGTAACAGGCAGAAGGAGACGTGGCAGACCCTATAAAGTATATATATTCTTGATCAGCTCGACAAGCTGAGTCGATATAGCCATATCCGTCTGTCCGTCCGTCCGTCCGTCCGTGTGAACGCAGCGATCTCGCAAACCACAAAAGCTAGAGATCTGAAATTTGAAATGTATACTAGTGTATACTCTACGCAGTACGAGTTTATCAATTTTTCTTAGTCGAGCAGTCTCGAATAGAGCACCTTATGTTATACCCGAACATGGAAAAGGGAGGGGAGGAGGGAATGGGCCGGCCCCCCCCCCCCCCCCGGCATGATGAGGGCAGACTAAGAGAGGATTTTTTGGAGCCGATAGGGCGAGAAGTGTAAAAGATAAAACGTTATGTATGTAAAAAAAAATTTAATCTCGACATATTGGGGAGGGAATATTAATTAGTTTATTTATGTGTGTAAAGGGGTTTGATTTTGGGTGGAATAAAAAAAAATGAAGGAGGTGGGGAGCAGGAGGATTGGGGGAGGAGAAATAATAATATAAGGAATGGGGAATATGACGTAAAAATAAAAAAAGTGGGGAGCCCCGCGTTTATATGGCAGAACAGAGGGGTGAGCGGAGGGAACAAAAGGGGGGTATTGGGGCGGCGGGGGGGGGGGGAGGGGGGGGGGGGAAATATATATTTGTTATTAATTATTTTTTTTTTTTTATAAAATAAATTATTAAATAATTATTATTAAAAAAAAAGTGTGGTGGAGAGAAAAATTAAATTGATGGTGTAAAAATCTTACTTGTTTTGTTTAAATTTTAATGGTAAAAAAACATTTGCAAAATATTTTTTTGTAAACACATTTGATTAGAGCTTGAAACATTGTAGCTTCACTGCCATGTCTGTCAAGACTTAGCGCATTGTTCTAAGAGGGCGACAAGAAACCACTTATAAAATATTCTTTACAAAAATACTTTAAATTGCAATGCATTTATTATTAAAGTATAAGAGAAACATTAACCTGAACATGTTCTTAGCCTATACGTTATTCGCTTTGTATAGCTCATTGCATTTCAAAACTATTTGGTCTAATCCCGTCGAAATTTCTTAGTAATAATTCCGATTAAGCACTGCAAGGACATGTGCCTTAAAATAAATATTTGATATTATATGCGCATAATTTGAGCACCTAATTAGGCATACAAAATGCGGGCCAAGCAATCAAACTGTTGCAGTGTTGTGCACAAGCAATATATATATATATATATATATATATATATATATATATACTTATATACCTATAGACCTCGTATATATATATATACATTTCTTAACTGAAGGTCCTTTACTTTCTGTTCAATGCACATTTACATACATATTTAATTCGTGACCAAATAATTGACTGTTACAGTAATTAAACATGAATCGAATAAATTATAAACGATTTGACAAGTTAAATTGTGTGGCTAACTAAATTGCATTTTGGCTGTGGAACTAATAGGGAAAAGTGTTCAGCTGATGGCCAAATGCAATTAAATATTAAACATCGATAGAACAAGAAATATTAATGAAACAATAAAATGTAATTAATTGCTTTAAATATATGCTTAGTATATTTACAAATAAATAAAATAATAATATTTTAAATTTAAAAGAAACTATTAAATATGTAATATTTTATTGCAAAACAATTAAATGAACAAAAATCAAACTATATTTATTAATTATTTCTTAAGAGAATTGAGTAAGAGAAGTAAAGTTACGTTTGCATTTGAGGCTTCAGCTGTGCTTGTTCTTCTCAAACTCAATAGCAAATTGGCTATTAATTACCTTTTCTAAATTCCTTATTGAGTTTCTTATACTCGTTCACGTGGCGAAAAAAGGAATATTCGTTTTGTGCAATGTCTGTCCATGAATCTGTTACTTTTTATGCTTTGCATACAACGCATTTCACTGGTTTTAAAGCTAAAGATAAGAAATTTTCATTTAGAAATGAACATTTACTAGTATATACAAGACGTAAATATATATATATATATATATATATATATATATATATATATATATAATGGTCATTGCAAAAGGAAAAATAGTTATTTTATAGTTTAACAGTTACAAACTCAAAATGTTCTTTGATTTGTCTAAAATTTTATTTCCACGTCTTATGAAAGGACCCTTAACGAGAATAATTTATATATTCATTGGGTTTACAGCTAAAATGAATCATATTGATCTGCTGCACAGGTAAACTAATATAAGTTAACACATAACACTTAATATAGGATATTTCATAAGTTTATAACCAACCCTAGCTATCGCGTGCTTCATAAGTTAAGGAACAGCCCTCGCAATTGCGACACTGCATACTTTGTATCAGCGCGCTATAGCTGCAATGGTCAGCGGCGGTAACCGGACATTTTTGTTTTGATGCAAGAGTTCCCTTATTGCCTAAGACTTTGCTGAGTCGGCTTGCCGACCATGACATTGTGGCGTGATGCGAGTTTTGGCTTAGCTTAAGTGAAATATTCTGTATATTAAGAAATCAGTCTTGAATTTAGCGCTCTTCCAATAAGTCGCTTAAATAAATATTCACTCCGGCACTTAGCCGTTAAATAACTTGTTTTATTGTCTGAGCCCGAGGCCAGCTATAAGAGGCACAGTCGCCTCTCAACCTAATCTTCAGCCACTACAGGACTGGAAGGATATTAATTTATATATATACATTGACTCGTGGTAAATTTGAAAAAGTTTAACTGCTTTTGGACCGAAAACTAGTTTTATGCAGCCAGAATTTCAATACTCGATAGACTCAATTTACTGAGCTATGTACGATATTATTCGATTTAAAAATAATATTAAAAGCTTTTACTAATTTTAAGTTAATTTAATGTGCTATAAATTAATCTACATATAAAACTTAAAGCGTATACATAAGGACAGCTGACTGGCTGATTCTAAAGAAAGTTAAGTGAACATAATTAGCAAATAATTAAAAGTATTTATTTTACAATTTTTTGCATGAAAAGTTGATATTGATATATTTCTAATTGAAGCACTAATTGAAAGGAAAGTCATTGGCAATTGGCTTGGAAATAATTCAATTAGCTGTATTTCAATTACAGCTAGCCTTGAGAAGCCAAACATATTCTGTTCATGTCAAAATTGAATTTCCTCAGTGCAATTAAAACAAATAATTTCAGCACTATTAAATTACACGAAAATTGAATTTTCATCTTTAATATGGCAAAAGGAAATATTTCGCTCAACTAATATATGCGTCGAATCGTAATGTATGCGTGAGACAAGCCTATTGCAAGTCCATTACCGGCCACCTGGCTGCCTGGCTGCCTGGCTGCCCGGCTGGCTGGTTGGCTGGATGGCCGAAAGGGAAATCATTTGCATGATGAAGAATATTCAGATGTGTGGGCGGCGCATTGTGGGCGTGATGCACAAATTGGCTGATACATAAGGGCAGCTCATTTGCATGCAGAAGCGAACTGAAACGCTGAATACCGAATTAGAGAATTGGAGAATTACAGAATGCAGAATCAGCAACGAAAGAAAATGCACTAAAAATTAGATTAATTTCAAATGAAATTGCATTCAAAGTGGAACATTTTCATACTGCGAACACTTTTAGTCAAGGAAAACTTTTGTGGGTGAGCGAGAGACGTCGCATTCGTAATTAGTTTTAGCCGCAAACATTTCAAGGCTTAATGCATCGCTGCGAAAAACTTGGAAATTCTTTTTTTTCATCTCCATCCTCTGTTTGGACGTTGCGAAGCTCAGCAGAAAGAGTGGACAAGGCGGTTGGCTGGCTATGGTTGGGTTGGGCTGGGTTCAGCCGTGAGTGGGCGGGGTTCGCATATGAAGTGTATAAATTGCACTTCATCATGAATTTATTATCAGCGCAGCTGCAGCTGCCATCGTTGCAGCTGGCTCAGCACAAGACGTGCAAAAGCTTACATTTCCCTTGGCAGGAGCAGCAGTACACAAACACCTACACACACACACTACATCTACTAGAATAGGCACACACAGGTGCTAACAACAACAACAACAACAAGAGCTGACCGTTATTCAGTTTTGGTCGCGCAACCAACTTGAAATTGTGTTAACTCAGCGAAAAAATATTAATTCTAATTTCTAAAGCCCGGAGCTCAAGGACTCTGGCTAAATGGTGGCCATCTCTAGCCACTTTTAGCCACTTTGTGCCATTTTAGCCATTTTGGCTGCACCTTTAATTGTTCGCAAAGCGTTTGAGCAATGCGCTCAAAGATTTCGCTTGACAGTTGCCTACGGTAAAAGCCTTTTTTTGCACATTCCCTGCTCGCATTTTGCTCTTCACTTTTCTGCTTCTTCCTTCGTCCTCCTTTTTTTCTTGCTCTACGCGCCATTTGCTGCTCATCAATTAGCTGCAGAAAAAAAGGGGAAAACGTAAGCGTTGAGTAGCTTTTAGTGTTGAAAAAGACTTTGTGCGCTACGCCTTTTTATTGCCTACTTTCAGGCATTTAGTACTTGGAGAACAAATAATTGCTAGCTGGGATTTTAGGCCTTCCACTAAGCTCAGCTCAGACTAAGAGTTGAATACTTGAAGACGAACGAGGCACAATGTGTGCTACACTTTACAGGTGACAGTTGGCAGCCAATGCAGCTTGGCTAAGGCATTAATCATAGCTGCAAATCGGCTGGAACTGAACGGACAATGACAATGAATTTCCATTTAACATAGGTTCAGCGTTTAAAAGAAGCCTTTCAATTTAATTAAAAGCATTTGCCTAATTGGTTTTTACAAATTACAAAACGCTTATGGGATGAAATGATTTTTTTTTATAGGAATATTTAATTTCTAAAATATATATATAGAGAAAATTTCGCATAAACAAAATGTTTTAAAATAAAATTTAAGCGGTGGAACCTCAAGATTAACCCGCTGAAAACCACAAACCCATGCTTCACCCTTAAGAAAGCATACCAATTCAGCTAGAAGGGGCGGGCAGCCATCTCAAGTCAAATACCTCGGCATCATCCTGGACAAGCGCCTTACCTTTGGGCCACACCTCAAAGCGGCAGCTAAGAAATGTCGTCATAGACTGCTGCCACTGCGGTGGCTCAACAATAAGAGGAGGCGATTGCCGCTAAGATGCAAAAGAGCTGTATATGTACATTGCATTCTGCCTATATGGCTTTATGGAGTACAGAATCCAATTGCAAACGGATTCAAGTACTACAGAATAGAGTACTTCGACAGATAACGAACTGTCCCTGGTACGTACGGGGTTCCACACTCCACAAAGATCTGAAACTGCTTACAGTCGAAGAGCAGATCGGAATGCACACGAGCAGATACAGCGAAAGACTGTTGAGCCACCGCAACCTGCTCGGAAGAGGACTACTCCCCGCCAGACCATTAAGGCGACTTAAACGGCAAGGCTTTGCCAAGATTATTGGACATCAATAAGACCTCCACCATTTGAAATCCTCATGACTCGTTATGGGGTTTGGTTCTATTTATAATTTTCTACCCTTGTGTTTTTATTGTACTTTTAGTTATAGTACAGGTTCTGCACTTAATCCAAAAAAAAAAATTTAATTTAAATATTGTAGATATTTCTATATTATATTTAAATAAAAAATATTTCTATTTTATCATTTTATCTTACTTTGAGGTTAAAGTAGACAAAAATCTCTTCGTTGCTTGCAACACGAAACAAGCCATTTCTATGCAACATTTCTATCTACAAGAGTTCATATCTTACCTCGTATTTAGCCGCACCCAAATAAACTGCGTGCTCTTCGCGTGAAAACGCTGAGATAGATCACTGGAGCCCCTTGGTACATGAGAGCTAGAGCCTCGAGCGAGAAATTGGAGACAGAATTCAGGAGGTGGCCAAAAAATACCTCGAGAGGCTAGACTCTCAACAAAATTGCCTAAAACCAAAGCCCAAAGGTCTGCTAATGCCCGCACTCAGACGCCAACGACCCTCAAGGGCTACTGAACGGGCTCTTGAGTTAAAATCTATAAAATATCGCCTTGAACTTTATCTGTGATAGTTATTGTCTCTTTCCCTAATCTATGTATGTATTCTGTTAGTTATCTTACATAGCCTTAAAAAATATAATTAATTCATTTCAGTTTGCCTAAAAAAATAAAAATAAATAAAAAATATTTTTTTAAGAGTAAATGCATTTTATTAAAATATGAAAATTGAAAAAAAAAACTCGAATGACATATTTAGTATATGAAATACAAAAATCTATTCCCTTAAAAGTTTTTCTCCTTTGAAATTTTCATACATTTGAGGTCTATTATCAATATATGCAAGATATACAAATACTGTTCAAGGAACATTAATGCTCATATTTTAAGTCCAGACTTATGAAGCTTTTATTTATTTATTTACTTTATGTTAATGCGCTTGAACCCGGTAAATTCTGACAGCGAGTGACTCCAAATAAAAATCAACGTTATGTAAAATTTAACGCGGCTGGCGCGCGCTCCGTTTTAATCTCTGCACACATTTTGCATATTAATCACTTAATTAGGTTAACATTATTAAAATAAACAAGTGTCGGAGATTGTGTGTGTGTGTGGGCCAGAGAGTGTGTGTGTGTGTGTGCGAGTATGTTTACTCACATTTATCAGGCAGGCAGAAGGATTCAGATACAGCTGCCCTCGTATATGGCTTCATTTTATGTGTCGCAGGTGCTTAAAATGTTATGTATGCTTGTGTGTGTGTCTATGGCTGTGTGCGTGCGTATATTGCATTAATTATGCGGCACACTTAAAGCCAACTATGCACACATACAGCCACGCATTTCAAAGGCAATTCACGGTATGTTTTAAAAAAGTTGCCGCATACCGCAAATACCAGCGATTAGATGCGTTACATAAACTGCAAACGCAAATGTGATGTTGCGAGTGTGAAATATGCGACTCGCACATACCCTCTATAAGCACATATTATTTATGTCAACATCCAGGCTTCAGGTAAAGGTAACTAACTGTATGTATCCCTTTACTGCATCTAGAACTTCTAGGCCATGAGAAGAAAATATTTTATATTTTATAGATGATATAGCTGAGATGTACTTGTATGTTAGCTAAATTATACAATTTAATATATATAAGAATCATAATAAAAGATAAATACAAATTAAGATATATAATAAAAAGATATGTTGCGATTAAATATATATTTATATTTATATATGAATATAAAATAAACAAATTTTTTAAAAAATATTAGTATGATTCTGTAGCCTAAAACCTTAACCAACAATCCGCGACAAATTAAAATTTAAAAAATATATATTATATAATATTATAATAACTTTCTTTCAATTTAAGCTTACCAAAAAAATAATAAAATAATAATAAAACATAACAAATCATACTTCCATCCATGGAATACACCTTTTAGAATTCTCAATTTTCTGATTTGTAATTTTAATCTTACATTGACCTTACACATATCTTGCTGAAACCCGAACATACCCTGTAAATAAACACTCCAGTTACATATATGTTTATATACGTCGAGCAGCGTGTCCTTATCAAAGAGCACATAAATATTATTTATTGTTTTTTATGGGCTACGATTCAGCCGGCCCCCACTGCTAGCCTTAGGCCTTGTAGAAATATTCAAGTGTTGCAAATATTTTCCAAGACCCTGACGTCGCTTCCCTCAACCCCAGCAACTTTTGCTGCCCCACTGCCAAAATGGCATTCCGCTTGGAATGTGTTCATTGTGCTTTAATGAAATGTGCGTGCAGAGGCGTGTGGGGCGGGGCGGGGCGTGGCGTGGCGAAAGGTGTCGCTGTCACCTTAAAAAACTGCGCGCACAAAAGTATGCTACACTTTGTAGCTCAACCAAAAATAAACACAATTTATGTCGCTCTACCTTCGCTTATTTTATTTCGCCTTGGGACCTTTATCTTGACAAAACATTTGCGCAATGTAAACTTTTTTTTAAAGTTGCCATGTTCCTGGATATATTAGAGGTAATAATTTAAAATTGTTGCCAGCTAAACTCGAGTGACATTTGTTATTAATACTATTGGAAAGTTTTTAAATGAGCTGCCAAGCGTGTGGCACATGCAACATTGTGTAGTTCATATAGAAATATTGCGGAAGCCAAACAAACATCCATCAAAATGCTTTTGGTAGATCAATCATATTGGAGGCGGGGAGGCCAACATAAGCGAGCAATTGCGGTTGACTGAATCTGTCGGTTGCATTGCATATAATATAAACTTCAGTGTCAATGGTGTGAAAGATATATATGAGCTGCTGCTGCTACTGCTGCTGCAAACAAAGATAAGTTGCCATTGATATTGATATTAAAAGTAATTTACATAAGCAGCGAGCCAACAGATATGTCTTATTCAAGACAGCTGAAGTATTTCACTATACATCCTAACAGACTAGTTCAAGATTTCAAATCATTATCAACGAATTCGTACAAAATTATTGGAAAGTATCTCTTTTCAGTTATCGCATGTGTGATCAAATATAATAGTTTAAAAAAAATATATATATACTAAAATTCATTTATTTATCCAAATACAAACAAGTAAGAGTGCTCTGGTCGGGCGTGCCCCACTAGGAGATACCCGGAATCTAATCTTGAAACGCAAATCAAACTCACTCTCATGTGACATCTATTCATGACGTTAATCTTGTGGAACAGCTAACTAAACTTAATTTATAATAGTTTTTAACTTTTTTCTGTGTTCTCTATCATAAGCGTTTTCGATGGCACAGAAGCCAGAGAAAGACATTAAATATGAATTGCAAATTATTTTTCTTTAATAAAACATCTCAAAAAGTTTACCTTACTAAGCAGCAACTTTTGCTAGAGTCTGACTAGGACTAGTTCTTGTTATATATACAGAAAAGCACAGACACAAACACAAATATTGTACATAGACATACTCAAGTATACTTTAAGCAGTGACTATGGCAGTTCTTTCTACAGCCCCCCACTAAATAAATTATTGAATAGCTTCGAATAGCTATTTGTTACGCTATTAACTAACTTTTTTATTTAGGACTATAAGTATTTAGCATCAAAGCACAAAGTTATATCATTATATCAGCATATGAACATATAAGATTATTCGGTTTTAGCATTTTACCAAATTTGCTGTTTGTAGTGTTTATTTTAATCAGTATTAAGGCAACTGGATAACAAATCGAAAAATAAACTATCAGCTGCATGATTTCGACTAGCAAGTATATAAATCTGTATAGTATATTCCTAACAAATTTCAATTTTAAAACATGTAATATTATAATACTATTTAGTCTATGTATATGCAAGCGGAATACCTCGCCTTGAAATTTGTATTATTATTATTATTATTTGTAAGAGCATTCAAATGAAGAATATATAGTAGGTCTTAAGTGTTATGAACGTTTTTAATAACATAGAGCTTCTGCTCTGGTTTGTAGTTGGTTCAATAATAATTCTTTATTTCGAAAATAAAAGTGATCTTAGCCTAAATACATTATGTATAAAGAGTTCTGCCGCTGAGTGCAGCGACAGAACGGGAGAGCGTAGTATGCTTGTATATATGTATATGCATATGGCATATACATTAGGCAGGCGGCATGGCTTAGTTAAAGTGCAGACGCGGCGTATCCCACGCTGCTGGTCAGTCCACATATACATAAGTGGCTGATCGTATTTCAGTTGTTTACCTTTGCGCTCGCCTTATATATGTTTATGCATAGCGACAAAGTGTCACTATGTTATGAGTATGATACTCTTACTTTAAGTTGGGCATATGACCACTTGATGTATTGTATACTCTACAATACTGTAGGCATATGCTTATTTGAAATACAACATACTACATAAGGTCTTAAGTGTCATTGTATATAACTATTTATATACATATTTATATATATACTATATCTTCTACTCGCTTCCCATGCTAGTTGTGGATCAGCGTCCCAATCTGTCACAAGAAGAACAAGAACAAGAACACACTGGTGTTTTCAAGAATGTTTTCCTGTCAACAGTGCCGTCGGTTGAGACCGATGACTACAACTATCTATAAATATACGAATCTTCTTAGAGTGTATTTAATATAATATACAAATAGCAAAATATATATTAAATTCCAAATAAATCTTGAAACCTTTAAAAACCCCGCTTTAGCACGAGTTGTTTCCAGGATCTGTGAAGACAAGTTGTGCGAATTCGATGCTTTTATCAGTGCAGAGAACCTTTCTTAATTTAGCACAATTCGTAATTTCTAAAAATATAAAAAGTAATTTTTCTATGTTTGTCAGCTTTTATAGCGATTTTTAGCCCGGATAGTCGAAAGTCTAAGTAAGCTTTAATCTTTGATTTTCCTCCAAAGATAAAACTATGTATTATGAATATCTTCTTATAGTAATTTTTCTTTAGAAGATCAATTTTATGACCTATCCTATTGACCAATTTTTAGCGATCTTCTATTAATTTTTTTTTAATGATTGCTGAATCAATATGGAGCCCAATTTTATGTTATTTTAAGAAATAGAAAACAGATTTTAGTAAATAGAAAAAATTTTAGAAAATAACCAACATTAACGGAGACCGAGAAGTTTGATGACTTGTTGTGTATAAAATAATATAAAATATATTTTCAACTGCTTTTACTTTTACTATGAGCTGTCATCGAAGAGAGTGAATCCATTAAGAATCTAATTTAGGGCGATGCTATACGCTACAAGGACTACTAAGAATGCATCGGAGAATTACAACGTGGATTGCATATGCCTAAAATACCAAAGAACATCTTGAAGTTGAAGGCTTTGTAAAAATACTTATTTCGGTTATGAGGAAATAAAAGAGTTTATTAAACATCCAAAAGTATGTGTTATCTATTTACTCGGAACGACAAAACAGTTGATATCAGGCTGAATCATCAAGTAAAATTTTCCAAATATGAATATAATTGTATACATACCTCGTATGAATATAAAATATACTGAACTCGTATAATATAGTCATATGTCATCTAATATCATATCATATCATTTATTTGTTTTTAATTCTTTACAATTTCTTCTAGGCATACTAAAATATTTCATGTTGAAATGTATTCACATTTTTTAGTGCAACATAAAATATTCAAATCAAACAGAAATCCCACACAAATTATCCAAATATTTTCAGTTGTCTCAAGACTTTGGACGGTGACAGTTTTCAGAAATTTCACAACATTGCAAATTGCATGAGCTCAAACAGAGACACACATACTCAAATATGAATCGCAGATGGGAAGGCATATCTCTAATGCACAAACTGTCAGCGAGCTGTAGGCCAAGCGAAAGGTGAAAGGACATGGCCAGGACATAGGCAGCGGCTGCCTGGCTGTTGCCTTCTCATCATTTGCAGCTGTCACATTAAAAATGCATAAATGTTACCTAAATGCAATTCAAGAAATGCAACTGGCAAAAATAGAGTGAAAGACGCCCAATCCCAAGTTCCAATCAAAGTGGGCGTGGGCAGGTAAGGTTAGTTCATGCAATTTGTAGCCTTTGCATATGCTTGACGTTTCCCCTTCTTTTTTCTTGTTGCAAGTTGTGGGCGTAACCATGCCCACCAATCTACCAGAGTGCAGAGAGCCAGAAAGAGAAAGAGAGCGAGCGAGGAGAGACAGGCTGAGTCGAGCCTCGGGGCTGGGCCATGTCTTTACCTTGTCTAAAGCTGCCTACGTGGCAGTTGCCACAACTGGGACTAGAGCCAGAGTCCTGGCCACGTGCACCATCCCCGCCCCCATGCCTCAGTCACCTGTCTTTGCTTTTGCCTCTGCTGTTGATTGTCGTGCTGTTGATCTGTGTTTTCACTTAGATATTGGCCCGCAGGGCAGTCTAGTGTGTGGGCGGAGAGACGGGCGTGGTCGATAGATGTACGTGTGGTCGCATCGATACAGGAAGTTTGTTTGCGGCCAAGTCGGGAGCCAGATAAGAACGTATGCTATACGAATTGGACTAGCAACAAAATTGAACAAACGAGCAGGCAGACAGAAGGGCAGGCAGCAGCCCAGACTTCAATTGCTTTAAATTGAATTTTCTATTTACCTTTTGCTTTGATATGCAACGCTCATTCCTGCCTAACTTTCATGTTTATCTCGCTGTCTATCGCTGATATGCAATATGATGTTGGAAAGTGAATAAGAGATGTGTTTTAGTTACAGAAATTCCATGCCTGAGGCTTACGAGAGAAAATAAAAATAAGTTAGCTGTGTGCTGCAGCTCTGAAAGGTTCAGACTTTAACGAATGTGGTCAACATGAAGAAACTACTACATCGACAGACCCAGAGGAAGATATTCAAAGGAAGGAGGTAGAGAGAAAGAGATTGGAATTTAGATGCTGTTAACACATTTCAGATTTTATCACAAATACCACATGGAATTGAAAACTTGGAAAGAGGTACAAGAAATATTTGTAAAATCAACTATTAAAGCGATTAAGTGTATAGCATAGAGAGGAATTTATATATTAATGATTGAAGTGATCTCTTCATAACACATTAAAAATGGGAGTTTAGGGTATGACGATTTTGTGAAAATGTATGTAACAAGCAGAAGGAGGCGTGGCAAACCACATAAAGTATATATATTATTGATCAGGATGATGAGCTGAGTCAATCTACTCATCTTCGTCCGTCAGTATGTCCGTCAGCCGGTCGTCTGCCCATCCGTTCTTGCGCCTTTATGTCTGTTTATCTTTCCGACTGTCCGTCCATCCATCCGTCCGTCTGTCCATTCATCCAGCCGTTCTTCCGTCAGTCCGTCTGCCCGTCCGTCAGTCTGTCTGTCAGTCCGTCTGCCCGTCTGTCCGTCTGTCTGTCTGTCCATCCATCCGTCCGTCCGTCCGTTCGTCCATCTATCCATCCGTTCTTCCGCCTGTCTGTCCGTCTGTCCATCTATCCATCCGTTCTTCCGCCTGTATGTCCGTCCGTCCGTCTGTCTGTCTGTCCCTTCGCCTGTCCGTTCGTATGAGTGCAGCCACCTCGTAATTCACAAAAGCTAGACCCGTGAAATTTTAGCTATATATTCCTTTATATCACACGAAGTACGAGTTCAAAATTGTTCTCGATAACTCATCATACAATAGTTGACAAATTGATTTCGTTTTTCATGCCACGCTTTAATAGCGTAAACTTTAGAGGTTTTAAATTTACTACGTAGTAGTAATGGAACGAATGACTGGAACAGCAGCTCTGCACAGGGTTTAGGGTATCTCCCAGTCAGGCACCCCCGACTAGAGCACACTTACTAGTTCAATTTAGTTATGTTATTTATATTGGCTGTCGAAATGCAATGCAATGCTACTGTTCGACTTTTAATGGTCCACTCGAAATGGCGCTCAATTGGTAATGGCAATGGCCAAAGTCACAATTGACTGCCAAATGCATAATCAATGCAATTTTGTATGATTTGCAGCAAAAACTTGCTGCAGCACTACCAGCAACAGCAGCAGCGCACATTGAATGCCATGACTGGTCGCCTGTACGTATGCAATGCTTTTTGTGGCAGTTGCCCGTTGCCCATTGCCCGTTGGCCAATTGCAACTTGGTGTTTATTAGCATGATTAGCTGCCTTGCTATGCCAAACACACACACACACACGCACACAAGCAAATTGCAGACGCATTGCATTTGGGTCACACAAAGTGGAAAAAGGAGGGCAGGGGGCGTGGCGTTAGCCGTTTGAGTGCATGAGGCAAATGGCAGAAGCATCTTGTAATTTGATTTCAACGACCTCGTCATTCGACTGATGCCGCTACTGCTGCTGCGTCGATTTGTTTGTTTGTGCTTGCTCCACAAAGCATTAGATTACAAGATTACACTGTGCAACAAGTTTTGGAAAAATTTATATTTAGTTTTTCAATAATGCAATTCAAGCTACTTTAAGTCCGAAATTAGGAATCATCTCAACTTGTCTGCTTATAGAAATCAGAAATCTATTTTATTATTTTTATTTATTTATGAGCAATAAAATTGAGTTGAAAATTATCAGACTAAATTATTTATTAAATATTATTATTTTTAAATATTGTTATTATTACTAAATATTTTAATAAATAGATATACCATATAATAATAATGAATAAATACAATTATTATTATTATGAAATATTTGTATTATTAAATATTATTTTTTAATTTAATATTTTTTTTTTTATTAATTTATATTAATATTTTATTATTTTATTATTATTAGATATATAATAATGAATAAATATTATTATTATTGCTATGAAATATTTTTATCATTAAATATTTTTATTATTAAATATTAGTATTATTATTAACTATTATTAATTTTACTGAGATTTTCTTCATTATCCCCGTTGTTTAACTGCCTAAATAGGCCTTACAATGATATATGCTTACTACTTGTAAGCATGAACATGGCTTCTTATTTGGAATATGATTCACTCTATATAGAGTGTTTATAGAGAGTATAAAATATATGTATATATCTCTAGTCTGTAGTATATAGTGTCCATAGAGAGCCTATATTGATTCCTTCTCTTTAGTTCACAAATGTACGAGAATTTCAACACTTGTTATTCCTCTTGAATAAAATTGGAGCATATATAATGAATTAATTAAAAAATTTGTAAAGATATGTTTAAATATAAATATATATTTAATACAACTCATTAAAGACTTGTTGCACAGTGTAATTAAGAATTTAGATGCCGAAAGGGCCTTGAGATATTCAATAGAAAAGTCGATAAGCTTAAAGCGCATGTTTAATTAGTTTTCTATGCACTTCACACACACACACACACACACACACACACACACACACACACACACACACACACACACACACATACACATACCCATACACTTTAGCAGACTCCGAGAAGAGTGAGGTGGACGAGAGCGTCGCAGTTGGCTTATTTCGTTTCATTTCCGGTTAACCACATCCTGCGTAATAAGCGGCACTTCCTGCCCAAAATAGACTTAAACTGTTTTGTGAGCTTTGTCATTGTTTTTTGTTTTTATTGTGAGGCAAATTTTGCGTTTTAGCCACAAGGCAGGAGCGAGCAACAACAAGAGCAACAACTACAATGATGTCCTTGGTGCTGCTGCTACTGCTACTGCTACAGCTCCTGCTCCTGCTGCTGCTGGAAGGATGCTGCTTGGCACTTCCGCCCATCCAGTGTAGCTTTCGTAGTGAAGTTTTTGTTCTTTGCATGTGAATTGCACGTTTATGGCCACTTTTTCGTTGCCAGCATGTCCATGGCCATGTTGTTCGGGCCGAAATTGAAAAGCCACACAACTGAAGTCTTCTGCATTTTTATTTGCACGCCCCATTGTTGTTGTAATTGCTTGTGTAGGACATACCACTTGCTAGCATGAAGTTTTATGTGCAATACCCTCTAAAACTGATTTGAATATTTGAGCTCTGTTTATTCCTATAGAGTGTGGCAGTCAAACGAAAACGGAAGCTGAATGAATGCGTATTACTTTACGATGGGACAAATTTAATGTTTTTTAAATATAGTAAACAGAGTTTAGATATTTTAGTACAGTTCAAGAAGAGATCTCTTATCGAAGTGTGTTTTACAATAGAACTTGAGCATGATTTCTTTCACTTTTCGGTTTTTGTGAGCCATTATTACAAAAGAACTAAAACAGATATAAATTAAGAATGAAGATGGTGAGTACAGAAAGCGACAGTTGGCGCAGGAGAGAGAAAGATTTATAGAGATTTATTGCAAAGAGATCATTTCCTGTCTACTCTTTATATATATGTTCTTTGTCACAGCGCATTAGCTTCTTTATGCTTGTAGTTTGAGCATAAGTAGAGACTAAATATCGTTCGATTAGTACAGACAGCTCTACGAATTGTCTAAGTCAGCTAGCTATGTACATACATAAAGTAGTGGATCGCACGACAATCATTGACCGCGAGCAAGCGCTTATTTAGATTGAGCTGAGAAAACTAAATACGAATATTAAAATGAGCATTTAGTGTCTTTAATTTATTTTAACACATCTATACGAAAAATCTCAGTGGATTAACAGGATAAATATGAGATTTATTAGAAAAAGCATTTCCAATGCTTAAAAGATCTTATTCCAATCTAAATAATATAATCTAAATAAATAATAATTAATAAAACATAAAAAATAACTAAATAAATAAAAACCTAAAATCTTAATCTCTTCGTCGCTTTATGTAACTTAATAATGCATTTTTTGTATTTTATTTATAATTTAATTTTAATTAAAAAATTAAAAAGCTAGCAAGCATTAGATTAAAACCAAGAATGCTTGCTATAAGGCAGATAGATCTATGATCTTAAATGTATTTTTAAAAAAATGTATGTAAATAATTTGTATATGCTTTGATTTAATTAAAGATGAAAATAAATAAATGTGTTAAATAGTAACAAGTTAAATTAAATATATGTAAGAATGCAAATTATTAAGTTGAAAAATAAAGGCAATTAAAACAGTCATGTTCAATTTTTTAAATATTCCAAAATTGTTGAAGTTTTAAAAATAAACAAGTAAGAAAACTCTAGTCGGTTGTGCCCGACTAGGAAATGCCCTGAACCCCGCCCGATCTGCGTTTTTAAATATACTCAGTTATGTATTTATTAACGCAAACAAATTTAAGCTTGTAAAATTATATATTGAAAAAAAAAATATTTTTTTTGGCCGGTATCCAAAATATAACAAAAATCGAAATTGTATAAAATATAAATTCGTATAAATACAAAATTTGGAGACTCTAGCTAAAAAGATGTAGATATAATTGATTAACTTCATTTCGATAAAGTTTTTAATCGATAACAAAAGAACGGGAAAAGTGATCGATTTTCTAAAACAAACTTGATATGCGCGTGCTATACAAAAATTTCAAGTCTCTAGCTCTCTAGCGTTCATACATACGGACAGACGGACAGACAGACGGACAGGGCTAAATCGACTCGGCTCGTCTCCCTGATCAAGAATATATATACTTTATGGGGTTTACTTTTTGACAGTTTAACAAAACCTTTATACCCTGATTTCCCATTTTCAATGGGTTCAGGGTATAAAAATTATATTTATATGTATTTTAATTGAATTTGAAGATTAGCGATGGTATTTGTTGGATATATAGTTCTGATCTCAGCAACTGCTCTTTTAAAGGGCCATAGTTTAAAAATGTTATCAATAAGTTACAAATAAATTCAAATCTATCTTTATTAATACAATGTCCAACATAAAACTTTTGAAAGTTCCAAAATATATAAAAAATTAATAAAATATTATACAATTATCCAAGTATTTTGAAAACAATTGAATTTGTCAAATTAATAATATAGGATATGTAAGAAATAAGGATTTTAATAAATGCAATTAAATATATAGAAAAGAAACCAAGAAGATTCTAACTTATAAACAAATTAAATAGTATAATACTTAAATAACTATATAAAGTTACTATTTAGTTTATTATTATAATAAAATAACTACATTTAGTTACTACTTCGTTTTTTATTAGTTGGAATATTCTAAGTACTAAGTTAAATAAATTTATTTTATTGAAATCAGAAATCAATAATATTCTTATGAAAGAAAAACTCAATTTTGATTAAATATTATAATTTAAGCACTGACTTTTGTGCTGCAATTAAATTGTTTTCCACAATTTCCCGAGTAATTTTTCATCTAGAGCGCATTACCGTCACAATATTCTGCTTTCCAGCTTTTCATTATATATAAATTATTATGACAAATGGCAGCAGTTTAATTTGCATTACACTAATTGTTGACATAATAAACAAACGTTCAGAGACGTTGCCTAAAATGTTCCCAACCAAACTGTAACACAGCAAAACACTTAAATAATGTGAAATTACAATTTAATTGCACTGCAAGTTCTGCGGCTATCTAAAGAGGGGTAGGCGGAGGTCAAATTAGGGTTTGGGTTTGGGTTTTAAGGACTAGTCGAAGCAGCTGCTTGAGCATCTGCAAGGACTGTACTTGGAATAATAGAGCCACAAGCGAAACCAGTTACATATGTTGCACAATCATTTTATTTGCACGAATTAAGCAGCTTGCATCACGCAGTCTCCGCACAGTGGCGCCAAGTGCTTAGAATTAGTAATGAAACTATCATAGACTTTAATTATCACAGACTTACCTCTCTTACTTCTAGTTGCTTTCGAAAGCTCTCTCTCGTAATCCGCGCTCACTTTAAAAGCTCTCTTCTGTAAATCACAAATAAAATCCACATTATCGTAATCCACACAGCTGGCATGTGTGGATCAAGCTCAAGTAGCTGCCAACATTTTGTTAATGTGAAAAAAGCTTCACTTTACAAATTATGCAAAATTAATTTCGGCAATATTAAATGAAATGCATACGCCCGCACGATCGCTAAACGAACTACAGAAATATAAGATATATTTCAATTACACTCAAAAAAAAAAAGAAAAACAATTACAGATGTACACTACAAAAAAATTGATTTTTTAGCCACGCACAAACAATGCCGAGGACAGACGCACGCTGACTAAAGCACGACATTTTATCTCACTCTTTCGTTAAGTCGACACAGCTGATGTAAGCAACGGGATCGAAAGCAACATTACTCAAAATTGGTATGCAGCTAGTATATGAATCTCCTCTCTCGCTCACACAATAGCTGAAGGCAACAGCTGTGGATCAAGCACAAACGCCCGACTGTGTTAAAAAAAATCAATATTGAGTAACATGAATTTGATCAACATATTCTTAAGCACATACATATGTATGTACATATGTATGTATTTTTGCACGATCGCAACTCAATGAATTGATTTATTTTCGTTGGCAAAAGGAACACATGCATAGCTATTTAACAAAATTACTTAATTGCACAAACAATAAAAACAAACAACTGCGGAAGCTACTAACAAAGGAGACGGACACGCACAGACTGAAAGACTAAAGCAAGGCAATTGACTCACTCCCTTGCGAGGAAGACACTTACACTAATACAATCGTAACTAAGAGCGCAATACTACATTTGAGTTCTCTCTTTCTCAGAACAAATGAACAGATATAGCGGGATCAAAAGCATCCTTTCAATGGACACATGAGTGCAGCGAGCGTATGTATTTGCTAACTCGCTCACACATGGTGGCTGCTCAGTCAGCACACATATGAATTTACTCTCTCGCTCACACAATAGTCGCTCTGAGCAAGTAGCTATGTATATGATGCAAGAGCAACCGATTAAGCTAACAGGATCAAAAGCAGGGCTGCAGCAGGCAGCAATCGTTGTTTTTTTTTGGCACTCTGTGTGCAAGCAACATAACGGAAACAATAGCATCAGCGGGCAAAGCGTAAACAAATTAATTATCTGTCACGCTCAAACGCCATCCACACTGGCCGCACTCAGCCAGCTCGCTGATCCGTGCTTAATTATCGTTACCACGGTTTTAATGAGTTTTCCAATATAATAAATCATGGAAGTAAACTACTCAATACTCTTTAAATAATTGTGCAGGTTAACATTTTGAGCACTGTGCGGCTACTGTGCGTGGGCGGGCGAATTGTGTATGCTAAGGGGGAAAGGGGGCCAGTACAGAGCCTCTGTGGTTGTGCAATGCTGCGTGCTGCCTGCTGCCTGCTGTCTGTCTCTCTCTCTCTCGCCCGTTGTCACCTCCATTAGCATTCATGTGCGTGAGCGTCGGTTCAAATGGGTTGGAGAGTGGGATGTGGGTTGTGGGATGGCTGCCAGAAGGCTGGTTGGCTGCCGAAAAAGCTAACGCCAAAGCCAAAGCCATGGCTGCAGCTGACGACGAGGACAACGTTTGGGGTTAACTGGCATTAATGTCATGCAGCCATTCTGCCATTTTGTAGGTGCACACTTTGCGGTTGTTGCAAGAACTGCCTCCCCCACAGCCGCCCACAGCTCCCACAACCCACACAGCCAACATTATTCGGCCAGCCCACTTGGAAAATTGCTCGAAAAGCCATTTAAAAGTTTGCTTGTGTATCTTAGGCTCCTCGACATTTGAATTTAAATGCAACGCATTATTTTGCTATCTGACTGCGCCTGTTGCATGCCACAATTTCCCATGTTTGCTCAACTATTTCTCAACAATTTTTTGGCAGCTTTTGCTTCCATTCTCCAATCTCCATTCTCTTTGCATATATGTCAACGACTTGCCTGTCATTTGGCACAATTTGTTGATTTTGTATTTTATTTATCGTAGTCGGAGTCGGAGTCGGAGTCACAACGTCGTGTTTTAAATGTTGTTTGCATAAATTTCAAGTACTGCAGACAGTGCATAGATAGTAGAACATTTATATATATTAAGCAATTGTTAAGTGCTTGTGATGGAGGGTAAGTCTAAAGTACTCAAATCATATAGTATATAAATACCAAGCAAATATCTAAAAGTTGAAGCTAAATAATCTAATATGGCTTTAAAGAAACTGCATATAAAATTTTATGAGTCTGGCTCTTATTGTGAATTAGTTAGCATAGACTTCATAGACTCTTAAAATCATTTCAAATGTATAACTCATATTTTAAGAGGCAATAACTTGGCAATGTCTAAAGCAAGAAATCCAGAAATCCTTTCTACCAAGTCCTTATTATAATACTTCAGTTTTATTTGGAAATACAATGCGCGTCATCTGGATAGCGCAACCTTCATAATCTCTTTTAATGTTTGAATATTTTCTATATTATTCATGCTATAGTCCTGGAATTGGTTTCTTATTAAACTTTGTTGTATTCTTCTTTAAATAAAACTAAATTGTGCTCTGTATAATGTTAGCAAGTATTTTTAATAATTTTTTGAAAAAAAGCTTACTAAAAACGCTTGCTAAAAATTGGTCATCAAGGCCCCAAAGCACCCAAACTCAATTGTGAATATCTCGCTCGATTTGCCAAGAAAAGTTAACAAATTTTTTTTGAGGGCCACAAAATTGATCTTCTTTCAGAAAAATTTTACTTTTAGTAGATATAATTATTTATTTTTCGAGGAAAAATCAAAGATTGAAGCTTGCTCTGATTGCCGACTATATAAATCACTATAAAAGCTGACAGATATGGAAAAACTAATAATTATTTTTTTCGAAATTACACATGTATTTCCATATGCTTCTTCTTCTATAAGCTTCAAAGAAAATTCTGAGATTATATTAGTTAGCAAGTAGTTAATAAGATAATAATATATTACTAACATATTCAACATATCAGACTGGCCTACTTTAATAAGCTGATCAATCCATCAATAAGGGTTTAGACATCTCGCTTTACTATAACATTTCTGCTATATCTGATAGTTTGCTTTTTGTATAACTTCATAAAGATATCAATTTCGTAATATTTGCCATTAAAAATCAAAATCAAAATCAAAATCAAAGTCAAATTTTTGACCCACTTGCCAAGTGAATGCCGCATTGAGCGTTATTAAAAGACAAAACTGGGTCAAAGTAAAGCGCTGTCTAGACCTGCTGACTACCTGCAGGAATTCAAATGCCTTCGCGTTTATCATATTGATTTTGATGATGATGATGATGACGATGATTATTGATAGCAGGTGCAGGAGATATGAGTATTGAGGTATTGGCAGGGCAGGGCAGGGCAGGTCTGGTGCGTGCCATGCGTGCCGTCCTGTCAGTCAAAGCACGTTACCTGGCTGCCAGTCAGCCATCAATTTTGCGCCCTAGCCAATTTCAGTCTAGTGGCAAGCCACGATGCGTGCACAACAGTCGAATGCCCAGGCACGGGAGCAGCTGCGTCGCCAGCGCTCCGAGTCACGGATGATCTTGGCTCGCTTTCGAGCAATGGGTGCCTATTAAGGACGCAAGCCATGCCAGAAGCCAAATGACATTAACATTCTCTCTCTCTCTCTCTCTCTCTGTCTGTCTCTATCTCTGTCTTTTGCAGGCTTTGAGTATGTGGTCAATCCGCCCGTGGTGGCGAAAGTGGCCTTTGGCACAACGATGCATCGCGATGTTATGCCAATTAGTGGTCCAGGTATGTCCAGCTACATGCGTTCCTTACAGACGGAGCTACGGCCATATCCCGGTCCACTTGATTACAATTGCACAAAGCCAATTGGATTTAAGGTAAGCCAAATGCCGTATTCTGTATCTATTGATAGAATTTTCTCTATTATTAGGTAACTCACTCTCTGTCTCTCTCTCTCTCTCTATCTCTGTCCCTAGATAACTCTTTCACTTCCACTCACATGTTTTACTTCAATGTTGCACTTTTTTGTTGTTTTTTTTTTGCTTTTGTTCATATAATTATGGTAATTTGTAGTACTTAAAATATAGATATCTATTTATCAAGGCATCTCCTTTGCATGTTCACTTATCCAGTCTTATGTTCCTCTAAATAACATTTCTTCAGTCGATATTTATATTTTTATACTCATTAGTGAAATAAGTAAGCTGCTTTTGTGCAATGTCCGTCTTGCTATCCGTCCATCCGTCCGTCTGTCCGTCTGTCCGTATAAACGCAAACCATATTCGCCGATTTTAAAGCTAAAGACTTGAAAGTTGAATTATATACTCGTGTATTACTTTTAATTATAAAGTGTCAAGATTTATCCGTTGCTCCCACTAGGGGCGTGGCAAATCGGAAAATGCATTTTCTGGTATGTCCGAAACCCTGTTAGTTGTAATGCTAGAGAGTTGAAATTTGAACGTATACTCGGAGCTGGTAGCGTTTGGGCAGTGTCAACGTTCTTAATTGTTTTTTTTTTTTTTCGTTATTTTCATTCTTATATGTTTAATTTTTTACTTATATTTCCATCTTGTATATATTTCTCAGTATTTATCTTATCTTTTGTCTATCCATCTATTTGTGATCTATCTAGCTATATTTCTGCAATTTCCTCTTCCTCTTCCTCTTTCTGTTTCTCTTTCTCTTCTTTATTTCTTGCCCTCCATATACATCTCTCACTTATGTCTTCTCTTTTAACTTGTATCCTTACCTCTCTACTCATATTCAAATAGAATAGGTTTAGAGAGATCTAGCCTCTATCTAAGCTTGTAAGCCTCTCTTACTCTATCGTTTCTCATTTCTTCCCTCCATTTGCAGTACCCCTCAAATGCAGGCTTTTCAGCATTAGCCAATAAGATGCCCCGTCTGCCTGTTGTGCGGGAACAGGTCATTCCCCCATTAGGCACCTATGAGCCCTCAGTTGGGGCTTTTCACGCTGGCTACACCTTCGACCGGCAGGTGGCTCTACTGCCCAAGTGGCTGACACCCGGGTAAGATTATAATTTGGATGCTGTAAACATCTCTGATATGTCTCTCTGCACTACAGTCCCTCCACCTATTCAATTCACACCAAGTATCCGTATTATAAGATGGAGACTGCTTTCGGCACGTGTCGCGTCATTTGGCCCGCTGTCGCCGTCTTTTGTGGCGCCAAGCATGATGTCCAGTGCATCGTTTGTCATGAGATACCCAAAGGCGATTACTTCCATAGCTTCGCCAGCGACAAGGACATGTGCAGGCAGTGCATGGCCGAGCATATGGACACCATCAAGAACTGCAGCCTGAACGTCGTCGAGCGATACCGCAAGCGCCAGCACATCAAACAGTTTGTGCCTGCCCGCTACTGTGGCTTCTTCCATGATCACAACGGCACCACCGCCGCCACCGAGATCACCTCACGCAAGGAGCTACGCCGCAAGATTCGCGTCGAAAACTATTTGTATCGCTTCGATAGCAAAGTGGCATAAAATAATCTGCAGGAAAGAAAAGCCATACAAATTCCTGTCAATTTGAATAGTTAAATGGTGCGAGGAAAATACCAAAAACTATTTTTGGTATAGCAAAATCAATAACAAAATTATTCAGAAATATGTATTTAACAGATGAAAGATTTGTGTGAATTTTGGCTCTCAGATATGCATGTGGTTTGATATGTGTATTGATATATATGAGAATAGAATAATATGATATTCATATCATATATATCTATATATATCATTATCAAACGTATTAAAACAATATTTTCATATATAAAAGATAGATAAAGAAAAAGTAATATAAATACTAAAAAGGCTATATCAAAATATATATGTATATATTCAGCAATCATTTGGTCTTGAAATAAATAAAAATATATTGCTTATGGCTTATCGAAACTAATTTTTGTTGTGCATAAATTACTTAAGGACTTTAGCTTTGAAAAATCTGGCTTACATTTTTGCTTCTCTTTTGGTTTCTATTGCATACATTTTTATGTTCTTTGCTTCTTTTGAACCTTCATTTGTTTACTCAGGCCTTTTAGCCTTTTGTTTGTCCTTTTTTCAAATTACAGAAAGGATTTCCGCAATTCCCACTTTTGCAAACAATTACAATAATTGCTTTATATTTTAGAATACTTAAAACTTAAACTCTTTAGAATTATCCAATCGATCACAAATACGAGGTCTGGCTATTCAATAACGAGACTGCGCGCGCAGAAGGCGTCCTAGAGGGGTAGGGTGGGAAACGAATGCAGCATTGGATAGCTGGAAGTGTCTACTATTCCAGTACGAAAACACGTTTTTGTCGCTGTAGTAGTATTTTTTGTGTAGAGGTTAGAAACGAACGTGTTTTTTTTCTCGTGCCGATAACGATGTGTGACGAAAAACACGAGCAACGGATCAATGTGAAATTTCTCGTTACATTAAAAAAAACTCCGACTGAGTGCTATAAGTTGTTGAAAGAGGCCTATGGTGAGAATTCTCTATCTCGTGCGCGTGTTTTCGAATGGTATAAAAGGTTTTCTGAAGGCCGAGAGAGCACCGAAGATGACCAACGTCCAGGTCGACCTGTCTCTGTTTCAACTCCGCAAACAGGGACCAAAATAAATGAAATTGTGCGCGGAGATCGTCGTATGAGCATTCGGATGATTGCTGAGACTGTAAACGCCGATAAAGAAAGTTTTGGCAACGCTGCGAGAGCGAGTTCGTAAGAAACGGCCGGAGTTGTGGAAAAGCAAATCGTGGATCTTGCACCAGGACAACGCACCTGCCCATAACGCGCTGTCTGTGAAGCGTTATTTAGCCGCTAGAGGCACTCCAGTGCTCGAACACGCGCCGTATTCGCCTGATTTAGCACCCTGTGACTTTTTCCTATTTCCGAAGATCAAGTCTGCCTTAAAAGGAACCCGGTTCGAGTCGATGGAAGAGGTGAAGCGAAAATCGGCGGAGCTCCTAAATGCTCTTACAAAAGAAGACTTCCAGCATTGCTTTGACCAATGGAAAAAACGAATGGAACGGTGTGCGGCGAGGGAAGGGGAGTATATTGTTATAAGTTAAAGTTTTCAAACCTATCCAGATGAGCAAAAGAAACGCTCATTTTTATATGTTCTTGAAAAAATTAAAAAAATCATGAAATGAAAATTTACAGACCTGAAACTTTTCTTCATCACAAGGTACTCATTTGTTTATATAATAAAATTTATTTTATTTAGATTTCCAACTTTTGAATATATCAAACCTATTCAGTTGAGCAGGACTGTAAGTTACATAAAAAAGTTGCATACAAGAATTTTAGAAATATTTCATATTTAAAAGATTTATTTTGAATATTAGTTTCTAGATATATCTATGGCTTTAAGTGGGAGAAAGAATTCAAATAGATTATACAAAGTATAAAGTATACAGCATAATTTATTTGAAATCTAGGAAGAATTTTGCAGTTGTAAACAAGTTAAGTGTAGTCAAAAATCTATATTTTCAGATTTCCCATGCCCCAATGAAGCATATAACTTATAGATCTATGTATGGAGCACGGATTCACATACAAAATTTGGCTATCTTATCTTGAATATATCTTGAATATATAGTTTATTCCCATTTAGTTAGAACGAGTTCATTTCATACGGACAGAGGGACATCAATAAACCAATATACTCTTTTCACTGCTTGAAATAGTATAATAACAATACAAAACTCTATGAAAATATAAATTGAACCTGAAATGAAGAAACAGAAATTGATATGGTATGGATACAAATTGGTTCTTTAGTATAAATCTCTTTGGTTGCTGGGGTACAGAAAAAATAGATGTGGTTATAAATCAAAGAGGAAACTTTGTATATTTTAATTTTATTTAACATATAAAAAACATTAAAATAAGATAATTAAATTAAATTATTAATAGTATACGAAATATAAGTAACCGGAAATTTGAAATAAAACACAAACAACTTGTCAATCCGGGAACTTATTTGACAGAATGTATATATATTTTTACTAAATAAAATATTTGAATGTTTTTGCTTTTCAAACCTACATTGAGCACAATAAATAAAACAGTTTAGTTATTTAGTTTGTGTGTTAGCTTTAAGATATCTTATGTGTATAAAGTTTAAGTAGGTCAAAACAGTTTTTAAATAATAAAATAAATAAATGCAGAAAAAAGAATAAAACTTAAAATAATCATGCAGTATTATCTTTCAAATGAAATATTTTCACACATATATCGTACACTTTTCTTCTTAAAACTAAATTTCTGTTATTGCAACAATGTGTGTCGAGTATGCGGGGGCGTGCTTCCAAGGAAAATGACATTCATTGACAGCAGGCAAGGCTACCTGCACACACACCCACACCCACGCACACACAACCGGGGCTCCACGAGTGCATAAAATGGCTGCCATTGTTGCTGCCACCGCTGCCTGCCACATGCCACATGGCTACACGTGTCTGGCCAACGGAATAGGAATAGGAAAAGGAAACTAAATGCCGGAAGTGCGAATAAAATTTTGCACTAGAAAAAAAATTACACAACTCGCTGCAAATATGCTCAAATATGCGTGCAAAAATGCTTATTAACTGAAGACGAGCTGCAGGAACTAGAAATATTTTAAATACTAATATTTATACCCTGTATAAATTTAAACTGGATATGATGTTGAGAATATACACAATATATTATAACATAGCTAGCATAATTAGAGTTTTTGATTACCTCTAAGCATAAGAATGTATATTTTTACAATGAATGCTAAAGTAGGGAGAGGAAAAAGAAGGAAAAAAAGGGGGAAAAGAAAAAAGGAGAAGAGGAAGGGGAGGAGGAGTAGGGCAAGGTATATTCTAGTCAGTTACTTGCTGTCTAAAGACCTATGTAAATTTGTAACTTCTATTTGCAGCAATGCTCTTTAAATTACATTTATTTGCCTTTGACTATACTAAATATCAACAAATTTGTCAACTTGCCCAAGTATTTATCATTTGAAATTTTTGTCGTTTTACATTTTGAAAGGCAATGGGACAGGTATCCATAATCCCAAATATGTTAAGTCCAGAGTGTATTTGTGAGTGGTGCCTGGTGGAGAGAGTGACAGAGAGAGAGGGAAAGAGAGAAAGAGAGAGAGAGAGAGAGAGACATATACAGAGAGAGAGAGAGAGCTATACAAGAAGTCCAAATCCATTGTACGCCCCATGATATACTTAAATATCCTTTGCAAAGTTTGTTTAATTTTTGGCTGAGCTCAAACGGACGTACAGACAGATGGACATGGCTATATCGATTGACCACATAGTCCCGATCAAGAATGTATATTCTCTAACATCTTTTGCCTGTTTTTTCACTAAACCATTATTATTATGACAAAAAGACAAAAGTTAACAAAAAGTAAAACATTTTATAAACTATTAACAATTTTAGTTTTTTTTAAATAAATATATTAATTTTTTATTTAATAAATATCAAATACTTAGATCATATCTAACATATATAACTCGACGTAGCAGTTGGGGTAACTGTTAGCGGGTAACTGTTAGTCGGGCACTCTCGACTGCATCACTCTCAATTCCCAATTCTCGATTCTAAATGTTGAAAAATTGTTAAACAAAAAAGAACAGCCACTGTGATATACAGATAAAATGCATTCGACTACATCAACAGCGAACGTTCTCTTCTTTTCAAGCAATTTACGGACACGATTTTAAACTGAACAAATCACACACTTAAGATAACACTATTAAAGATTTATTTCGCAGACAAATTGTTGGCTATTTGCGATGCAACCAAAAAGAACAGCCACTGTGATATAGGGTACTGGCAAATACATATAGTATATCAGCAGCAGCAGTTCCCTGCGGTTAAACACAATCTCTGGATATGTCTGCGACTACTATGTTTGTGCTCCACTTTATATATATTTTTCAATTTGCAGAAATAACGTTGTCTGGCCATTTAGGTACAAAAAGAACAGCCACTGTGATATAAATGCAACAGATATACTCACAGCGTCTATTCTCTCTACTTTAAAGGCTAAAAACACGATTCAGATGGATATAATATATTCAAATTCAGATTGTTGTATTCCAGACTGCACGCGCTATAAAGGAAAATCACTGTGATATGTAACGGTTAATTAACGCATATCACAACGATCGTTCCTTTTAGCGCATGGCCCATTAATTGCGTCAGATAGAAACTTTTGCTTATGTAGCCGCTGCTTATGCCACAACGAACTTCAATGGTTGTCTAGCTTTATGATTAGAGAAATCACCTAAGGCTGGACGACCAAAGAAACTAATTGCAACCTCTATACGATATAGATATCATTTCATTTCGAGCTTTCACCAGACACTGATCATTCGTAGTTGAAATGTTGAACATTTTAAAATTATAGCACGAGTGTTCGGTCTAGTCACTTTATATAGAATGTTTGGTGTATATGTTGAAAAAGAGACCATACCGACAATCGCCATTTAATTTTAAAATTTTGAATTTTGGAACACTGGAACTGGAACACTAGGAGTGGAACACTGAGAATGGAACACTAGAAGTGCAGCACTGGAAGTGAAACACAGGAAGTGAAACACTGAAAGTGAAACATTGGTAGTGATACACTGGAAGTGGAACACTGAAAGTGAAACACTGAAAGTGAAACACTGGTAGTGAAACACTGGAAGTGAAACACTGGAAGTGATACACTGGAAGTGGAACAGTGGAACTGGAACACTCGAAGTGAAACACTGGAAGTGAAACGTTTGCAGTTCTTTGTGCTTGTCGCTCCAATTTTGAGACACACTTTGCCCAGTGATGGGTTTCCAAGAGTTAGACATAACTGCACAAAATGCATCCCAAAAGCAGAGCTACGAGAGTTCGCTTCAAAATGACTTTACTTTTTCCTTGCTGCTTCGTTTCGATTATACGACAAACTTCACCCAGTGATGCGCACAAAAAAGAACCTGGCAAAACTGAACAAAGTTTACCATATAATATTCTGTTTTGTATAATATGCATTGTGCCACTCCGATCCTTGCACACAGACACTTGAATGTTAACTGATGTCCTAAGCAGGCGCAACGTCAACTTATATACCTTGCAGCGAAGACATACCTGAGTTAGGATTAAGTGTTGGTACCTGGAATTACCTGTGCTTAGCGAGGCTTTCCGTGGAATTCGCAGTTCGACCTTCGTGAACAAATTTTGCAACTTAATCCGTGGCCATAAACGGATTAATCCCGCACATTCTGGGTAAAAACGCGCAGCTGTGTCGCGCCATAAATTCGCAGAAGTGCAATTAGGTCCCGAATACCGAATACTGAATACTGAATACCAAATACTGAACTCTGAATCCGGAATCCCGGATTTCGGCCATAAGGATCGCCGCTTGGTTAATGGCTTAGTTAGCGCGAAGCACAGTTGCTTCCAAAAACCCACATCGATCGTCCTTCCACTCGATTTTTGTTTGGACTGTACGTGAAGTGTGTGTGTGGCTTGTGCAGATCGGCTACTGTGCTTAGGCTATTCAGGATGTCCTTGCTGCAACTGTACTCTGTGTAGAGTCTGACAAAGACGAAAACCAAACGGATACCAAATATCATATAAATATATTGAGGCAGCTTCTCTTCGGTTTGTCACGATCAGTTGATGTTTTCCGATTACTCTATGTGGATATTCCCCAGGGGATTCCCCTAATTCTAGCTGGGAACTGTACTTCACATATACTAGAGCAGGCGAACCGACTAATAGAGACATTATTTTGTCATATAAACAGCTTACTTTGGATTTGTGCGATCCGTTTTTGATTACTTTGCTAGAATCTCCAAGATGATCATATTTATTATAGATTGGAATTGTTACTCTGTAGTATCCAGGAAGAGCGTAACATAGAGTAGGCATTAGTTGAACCTTTTATTAGTAATCCTAACACTTTTTCTTTTCATCTACAATATATTTATCTGTTTATATATAATAGTTACATCAATAGCAAAACATAGCTGAATTCCAGATATTTCAAGGTGGCCTTTGCAGCATCAAGCAACACCTTTAACAGATTGAGAGCTAAGTGGATAGAACTGTCAGTTCATGGTACTCATGTCAGCTCTTTTTAATGAAACTGAGTACATACAGTCTAGACATCCGTGAGACATCCATCTATTAGAGTTAAATTCTGTAGCGTATTCTTTAGTAAAAATTTGTCTCTGATAAAAAAAAAACCATAAATTCATTTAAGTTTAATCAAATTGTATTTTATTCTTTATTATTTAGTTATTATTTAATTACAATCTTAGAGTATTTGGGTATATTTGATACATTTTAATTTCTGAAATATGTAGTAATTATGCACAAGTCTTCCAGTCGAGTGATGGATACTGCTTTTATGCCAAAATACATATTAAGTTGTTTAACAACTAAAATCCTTAAGTTTTTATTGTATTTTGACAGTCTAGACTATGATCTTAAGTTATAAATAATTTATAGTTGGTACTCAAAATCTTAATTTTTAAGTTTAGAATTAGATTTTGATAAACAATTGATTCAATTACAATTTTTATGTGCTCAGAAAACCTTACTATCATTTTTTGCCTTCATTAACAGAACTGTTTATATTACGACAATTTTATATCAAGTATTATCAAGGCTTAAAAAAATATACATTCGCATAAAGAAATAATAATAGAACAAGTTAGTAAGATCCAGCCGATCACAAGAAACTGCATAGTTGAACAACTGTTCAAGGTCCAAAAACAATTTAGTTGATGAATAAAGCGAAATTATCCGCAAAGTCTTGATTAATGCATCCCATGATCCATCGATGATTCAGCTGTAGAGTTGATTTGCAATGATCATCCAGCAGAATTTAGCTTTTAAGCTGTGGATGATCAAGGTTTTTATTGATTTACCCATCATTTATTGGCATGACTCAATTAATTATTATATATGCATAAACTGAACTGGCGAAGTCTTGGGCGTCTCTTAAGATCAAAGTCAAAAAATGATATAACCACGTCAACTGGGAGTGTAACTACAAATGTAAAGTTTAACAACTTTGTTACTATTGACCTCAATTGAGATTCTTCAAATTATATATAATATATCCTCTTAACATTAACCAAAACATATGTAGCCACTGTCGGTGTCTCTACTCTACGGTCTCTACGTTTTAGTGCTAACTTCAGTTCATTTTGAGGGTTGACCACTGTTGAACGTCTCCATAAATATAACTATACAAACAACAAATAAGAACTTTGCAGTCGGGAGTTATCTACTACCGAATACTCATATTCACGACTTAACCCTCTAATGCTGTTTTCTAAACTATTGGAGGAAAATATTGGAATAATTTTTTTTTAAGTATTTGGTAAAAAAAAAGAGTTGTTGGGGGGGGGAAGGTAGTGGGGGAGAAAAAAAAATATTAATATATTTTTTTTTTTTTTATTTTGTGTGGGGTTTTGGTGGGGGTGTGGGGGGGGGGGTTGGGGGGGGTGTTTTTGGGGGGGGGGGGGGGGGGGGGGGGGGGGGGTGGGGTGGTGTGGGTGGTGGGGGGGGGGGGGGTGGGGTTTTTCTGGGGGGGGGGGGGTTCTTTTTTTGTTGGTTTTTTTTTTTTTTTTGTTGGGTAAGGGTTGTGTGGGGGCGGTTTGTTTTTGTGGGGTTTTTTGTTGTTTTTCTGGGTTTTGTGTTCTTTTTTGGGATGTGTGGGGGGTGTTCCTTGTATCGGGGGGTCGTGTTTGGGTTTGTTGTGTTGGGGGTGGGGGGTGAGGGAATGTGGGTGGTTGTGGGGGGGGGGGTTTTTTGTGTGGGGGTTTGTGGTGTTTTGTGGTGGGGGGGGTGGGGTTTTTTTGGGGTGGGGGTTTTTGTGGGTTGGTGGTTTTTTTTGGGTGTGGGGTTGGTTGTGTGTTTTTTTTTTTGTTGTTGTTTTTGGGCGGTTTTGGTGGGGTTTGTTGTGGTGTTGTTTAAAAATGGGGTGTTTTTGTGTGGGGTGTGTTGTTGGGTGGGATTTTTGTTGTGGGGGGTGGTTTTTTGTTATAAGGAGGGGGAAAGGTTGGGGTTTTATTTTTTTTTTTTTTTTTTTTTTTTTTTTTTTTTTTTTTTTTTTTTTTTTGTTATTTAATTAATAATTTTTTTGTTGGAAGGAAAATGAATTTTGTGAAAGTTTGTGGTTTTTTTTTTTTTATTAAACGCTAACAATTCCACTTTCTGATGTGCCACGCCCCTAATTGGTATAAATAAATAATTTTTTTGCAAATCAATAGAGGAGGTCAACAGTAATATAGTCGTTAAATTTGGAGTTTCTAGTTCTCAACCTGTAGAAAATACCCGATGTGCCACGTCCCCTATGGGCACATGGGGAAAATCTTGACATTTTATAGTTCGAGGAAGATATACACGATATATGTTCCAAATTTCAAGTCTCTAGCTTCAATAGAGTCGAAATGGTTTGCGTTCATACGGAAGGACGGACAGACGAACTGACAGCAACACGGACATTGCACCGAACCAATATACCCATTTCACTTTCGTGAATGAATATCAAAATTGAAGCGTAGTAAATTTGAATGTTTATATTATACGAGTGTGATGATAGGTTGGTTCTTGATTATTTTCTTCGAAGTCTCTATGATTATCTATCTTAAATGATGCTATAAATAATAATTTGTAAAAGATATAGTAACTCCAGATATACTACATCCACATGTAAAAACATAAATACATAAATACAGAAATATATATATACCAGATGTCAAGTCTCTAGCTGCTCTACTCTTGTACTATCGATTGAATAAAGTCAATACATGCTCCGAGCTAATCGTAGTTAAACTCCATATAAACTTCTATAAAACAATTCCTATAAAAATGGAATAATCAACTTATCATATCAGATAACCATATAAGGTTTTATCTTCATTTTACTTTATATTAAAATTCCTTTAAAATTATTTTTAGTTTTAGACTTGCCTCTGCTTTATAAAGACTCAAGAAATGAAGTGCTTGAGCTAAGACACTAAAGTATAATTAATATAATACACTTGTTTAAGTAGAATGTTCTTTATTGTCTTCTTGATATATCAAATTGTATATTATCAAACTGTAGCTTCAGTATATATCCTGGAATATACATATATACTAAGTATATAGCCAAATCCTCCCCCATTCTAAAACATCAATCTGCAAAGCGAATTCTCCCTCAATCAACCAACCCAACAAATAAATAAAAACAAATCAATTTTTGTTTAGCTTTCGGCTTGTATTTTTTTTATTTGTATTTTTAAATTTTTTTTGTTTATTTGGTAAAATTAAATCAATATCTTCATTTCAATTATATATTTTTTTGTTATTACCTTTTTTCAGTTATCTTTTCTTAGAAAAACGAACATAATTGTTTCAAATTTTCAGCGTACAACTAGAAGAAGAAGAAAACAAAGATTGAAATAAAACAAGATGAAAATTGGAAAATCAGAAAGAAAATAGGGCAAATAGAATAGAACAGTAGAGTCTAAAATTCATAACTAGATTCTGTTCTAGTTTGCAGTTTATGTTCTTGTTGTTGTTTTGTTTCTGTGATTCATGCAGTTGTTGTTATTCATTCTCCTTCTTTCTCTCTCTCTTACACACTCTTTACTTCTTCCGCACTCTAGGCACTCCTTAATACCAGCTGTGGGAAGTAAAAAAGATGTACAACAAATATTATTGGGGAGAAAACCTTAAGACAAAATGTTGAGCGAATAGTTTGCTTCAGGCCACTTTGTAAGTTGTTCTTGTTGTTGATGTTACTGTTGTAGTTGTTGTTGTTGTTGTTGTCCGCTTTCTATGGTATGTATATGCCCAACGCACTTTGCGTTGTAGACTAAAAGTAAAAACAAAACTCTGCAGCTTTAAAATGGAAACCTAGATAAGAAATCATGTTATTATTTATAGTTTATAGTTTCATCTTTTAGTTCTTCTTCTTGAATACTCACCGTTTTGTATAAAATATATGGGCTTCCATTATGTGGGTTGGCATCAAAATGCCAAAAGGAAATCAATGGGTAGGTTAACTATGAAAAACTAAGCCTTAATGGTACATGTAATAGCTTTTTACACTGCAAATATACAAGTTTAAACGAATTCATCAGTTTTAAGATCAAAGTAATATGAGTTAAGAGTTAACAGTATTAAATGACTATAAACCTAGATATGAAATTATAGTTTTTAGTATTTATAGTTAAATTTAGTAGTAAGAAAATAAATTTATTAAATATTTAAATATATAAAATTTAATATATAATTTCCAAAAAAAAAACTTTAAAATTAAAAGAAATCTTTAAGGGCAAAGAAAGAAATTTTTATAATATAAAATATCTTTAAATATAATAATAATAGAATATAATATAATACCCAGACTTTTATCATTTACCTAAATATTTTTAAATTTAAATTAAATTTTTTGAGTTTTTCTTTTTCTTTTTTTTAATTTAGAAATATTTAGAAAAATTATTGTCTGCCATTTTATAAAGTTATTTGAAATAATTTATTAATATTGTAAAATAATAAATTGAATTTAAATTATTAAAACAATATATAAAACTTTATATATAATATATAAAAATTTAGTTTTCCTATAATTATATAATTAAATAAAAAGTTTAGAATTTATATATTTAAATATATATTTTTGTACATCAAATTTTAAATTTTCATTTTAAACCTATTTTAATATTTATTAATTAAAATAAACTATTTTTTTTTTTAATTTACTTTTAAATATATATAATTTAAAAAATATATTTGTCTTTTTCAAGTTTAACCTTTTTTCTTAAATAAATTATAAAACTCATAATTTAGAAAATTTTAAAAATATATTTTTTCTATTTCAAGTTTAACTTTTGTTCTTATATAAACTATAAAACTTATAATTTAGAAAATGTTTCTTAAACTAATTTTAAAATTTTATTTTAGAATTTTCTTTTGAGATATATTTTTAGTGAGAAAATTAGATTTAGTCTTTAAAGCCGTTAAGGTACAGTTTTATTAGCCAACTTCTAGGAACAAACATTTTTGTTTAAGCATAGCTATTTTCACATTAAAAGAAAGACAGTCTTGGAGCAAAATACGTATGAAAGAATGGAGATAGAGAAATAGTCAACAATTCAATAACTTACAAGAAATTGTCGTTGCCGCAGTAGCGGCTGCGGCTGCTGCTGTTGATGTTGCTGTTGTTGTTGCTGCTGCTGCTGCTGGCAAGGCTCTGGCAGCAGCTGATTGTTGCTGTTGTTGATGTGGGTGTTGCTTGTTTTGTGGTTTTTGCATAGGTGGTTGCTGTTGTTGCTGTTGGTTGTTGTCATCATCGTCATCTATAAAGTAGCTGAAGTTTGTGTTGTTGCCGCCGTTTTTATTGCCAGCAACAGCTGCTGCACAACCTGATGTTGTTGTTGCTGCTGCTGGCTGCTTGCGCTTGTGTCCGGTTATGCTTAGAGCAGCCGTTAGACTCGAAGCCGCATGCAGTATAGAACGCTGATTAAAAATGCTATTGGAAGCAGCCGCCGCGGCCGCATTGTTGTTTTTGCGAAATTTATGATGATGATGCTGCAGTGGTTGTTGCTGTTGTTGCTGCTGCTGCTGATGTGCTTGTGGCATTGGCGGTTGTCACGAACAGGCCACCTCGGCTGTCGTTGCGCTGTTGCTGTTATTGTTGTTGTTGTTGTTGTTGCTACTGCTGCCACCGCCATTTGCTGCCTGCTCTGTTGTTGGGCTGTCCAAGCAGCTGTTATCGGAGCCATTCTTAGCGCCTGCCTTGAAGCTGGGCGCACTCATTTGCGCTGCTGTGGGCGTCGTTGGCGTTAGACCACCCAACTCACTAGAGGCATTCGAATTGTCCTCAGTCAACTATTTTCAAAATTGTACAAATTCCAATTAATATAGATTTATATAAACTAATAGCCATATTTAAAGCTATTTACCGATTCACTTAATCTTTGCACCTTATTGCCGCTGTCGCGTCCTCGTGGATTTGCAGGCGGCAATGGCTCTTGCGACTGCGCCAGCTCTGAGGAGAGCCGCTTGCGTTTGGCCATCATTGTATTATTGAAATTATTGTGATTTTCCATGGATTTGCGTTCACGCTTAAGAAAATCGGCATCCAGGTAGACCGACAGCTGTTTGCGTTTCACATGACGCGCTATAATGGACATGCCCTCCTTTAGCATCTTAATATTTACCTGCAATTGGATTTATGATTAATGACCCAGCTCTTTAATCTCTTTACGATCTTCTACTTACGCCATGCATGTTCACGTGTTCGGTGAAGTTTTGTATGCTCTCGGTGAGGTCAATGTTGAGGTTCTCGGAGCGCTCAAACTCTAGCCCAATAAACCAAAGCGAACAATAGGGCGCTGTAGTTATGGCAGCTTGTGCCGGCTGCTGTTGCTGCTTCAAGTCCTCCTCATTGCCGCTGTTATTCTGCGAATTGTTAGCACTGGCAGCGCCCTTCTTCAGCTCGAAGCATTTGGGATTCACATGAGCCAGGACAATATGCGGAATCCTTTCCAAATTGCCAATAAGCAGGCGCACCTTCGACTCAACCAGGCCGCACCATTCCAAATGATCGTCGGCTGTCTGAGAGTTGACGAGCAATACAATAAAATGACGATATCTGTAAAAGAAACTGGGCGCCTCGAACAAACGATCCCAGCCAACACGGCCAAGCATTATCTCATCCGTAATGCTCATGCCGCGATTAAATTCGGTCAATATGACCTTCTTAGTAGACTCCGATACATTGAATGTGGAGTTTTGTTGTGGATAAGCGGGCGTTATAATTGGCATTAAATGATAACGATCCGAGGCATTAACACGCGGATCCCAGACCTAAACAAAAAGATTTATACGATTCATAATAGATTGAAATACTTTCAAAGATTTATGATTTATTCTTGCAATATATACCTGAAAGCGTAGATTAACATTATCTAGATGTTTTAGCAACACAGGATTGGGCCACTTCCAGCGTGAGAATACCAAAAAGAATTTGTGCACCAGCGTTGCGGCAGCTGCATTTGGATACAGCTGACATGTGCGTGCCACCAACATCGCCCAGGTGACACCTCCAAAATAGCCCAACGAATTCGAATAGATGCCATGCTCTGCAAAATATACAATATATGAACAATTTGTTTCAACAACTTAAGCTTCTGGCTGCTCTCACTCTTTGCCCACAATTTGATGGTGCGTAGGGCCAGGCGAAAGTTTTCAATGTTGGGCACCAGGGCAAGTATTTCATCTGTTACACGACAACCATTCAAGCTGCGCACCGAACGTGGATCCAAGTTCTTCAGCAGATTATCATCGCGTAGATCAAAGTCATCCGGTATCTCCTTGAGCGAGAGTCGTGCGAATAGCAAATCAATTTCAATGCCATCAAAATTCATTTTTATGACTGGCACAAATGCCTCCTCGACAGAGCGACACTCGGTGACCTCTGGCTGTTTCTTCAGTATATCGAAGAAGCTCTGAAAATAATCCGTACGTTCGATATTTCGTGGTGCCACGCACAGAGCATCAATATCCGCGCCCTTGTGATGCACGCCCAACCTATATGAGCCAAAGGTGTAAATTTTGCCGCCCAACTTCTCGGCTGCCGCTTCGGGCATATTCTTGCTAACGGATATATCCTTCACCCATTGCTTGACCAGCGTATTTAATTTCGCTAAGATTTCCATGCGATGATTCAGTTCGTCCTGGCTCTCAAAGACATTGTATGGCTCCAGGGATTTGCTTAGCTCGTCGGTCCTCTGCAAATCCTCAGCACGCGGCTCTGCCAAGCTAATCGCTGATGTAATGCCCAATTGTTTGGCAGTCTGGCCGCTGCCCGAGGTAGAATTGCCATTGTGTTGCTGTTGCTGCTGCTGCTGGCGTTGTGTTGGTTCGGAATTCCACATGGTGCAGTTGTTGTTTTTTTTGTTTTTTGTATTTTATATATATATTTAATTACTGCAAGATATTTCAAATGTAATTAAGCTAGCCTAGTGGGAATTAAGGTTTACTCACCTAACTAGTCTTACAATTTAGCTGGTTTTTTTTTTGATAAACTTAATAATTAAGTTGATGTTGCAGTTGTTGTGTCTGTTGCTGTTGCTTTGTTAGCAAATGGAATTATATTTCTTGCCCGCTAGCGCAATATTAAAATGCTGCAAATTAAATATTTAAAAATATATTATAAAATGGTGACAATTTAATTAAATAAAAGTGAAATAAAATAAATGTGAATTTAAAATTTTTTTTTTGTTTTTATTGTCATTGAAATTTTTTTTTATTTTTCAATTTAATTATAATATTAAAAATTCAAATTGAAAAATTCCAAAAATCAAATAATAAATTATTTATATTTTTAATTTTCACATAATTTTTTTATATTGGTTGCACAAATATTTCTTTGTCACAATGCAATTGTTTGTTTTTTTTTTTTCAAGTGCGATAAGTTATTCGGCCATTAGAAGCTAACAAAAACGATATAAACAAACAAACAAAAGCTAAGAGCGTTCCTCCAACTGTCAGTGCTGCACGTTTTCAAAAGTGAGACCAAAACCAAAAATCTAGCTAACTAGCTGTAAAACAGCTAAATAATACATTAAGTATTTTAAAATACTCATGGGATTGTATTAAATACAGAAAACTATAAGAAACTATAAGAGTTTTGTGACACTTGTATTATTAGCACACTTTAATTTTTTTCCATAAATATTTACGTCAAATACACACAACACGACTGCAAAGTAAGCCGATCACAGCGGAACAAAACACAAAAAAAAAGCTGAAGGCAGCAACACTGTTTGGCAAAACTGGTCACACTCAAGAACGAAACGCGCTAGTGAGAGCTTTTCTCCTATTCGTTGGTGTTCTGCTTGCTCACATAAACAAATGCGTAGATATCAATTTTGTTATTGTATTTGTATTTGTATTTGGACAAAAGTGCAAGCTAATTGTCGACACATTACAAACATAAACAAAAAGCAACAGTAAAAGCAAATCAAAACGGAATCACAACTCTAGAGAGATAGAGAGACACCTACACACACTCACATTCACTGGTTTAATGACAGCAGAAAAAAAATTACTCGCATATATATACACATACACACACACACACGCGCGCACGCACACACACACACACACACACACACAAATGATGCAGGCACAAATTGCGCTGCGTAAGGAAGTTTTAGGTACCGTTCGTTTAGTTACTATTTCTGTTGACTGCCCACTTACCTGCGCTTTTTGTTGTTTTATTGTTGGGCTTAGATGCTGAAGTTACGTTATGCGTATGTTGTTCTTGTAGTTGTGGTGGTGCTAGTGGTGATGGTGCTTCAAGTGTATGCGTGTGTTTTGTATGAATATGTGTGCACATGCATGTATGTATGTAGTTTGGCAGCGTACGAGTGTTGAGGTCCATTCATTTGTGTCGTTCCGGCTTTTTTTTGAAGCACTTTTTCTCTTTTTCTTAGTTAGTTGCTCCGCTTGTATTTGTTATTTGTGTCGCGCTTTGAATGTGTTTTATTCGTCGCGCGTTGTCTTCTTCATGCTCTCATATTCGCTTCTTTACCCACATGTAACTTTTTCTTTCTCTGTTGGCCTGCTTCTGTTTTTCGTTTTTTTGCTTTTTTTTGTTTTTTGTATGCTACGTGACTGTGTGACTCGGTTGCTGACTGACGCACGCCATGCACAACAAAAATCAGTTTTCATTTAATTATTAATATAGCATATGATGGACGCGCGCACTGCATTGATGAAATTGCGTACTGTTGTTTTTTTTCCCTTTGCTTTTTCTAGTGTGTATTCATTTTCGGTTTCCGTTTTACAGTTTGATTTGCGCGTTCTACAAATTAATATGCCAAGAACCGCAACGACCGATACGCATGTGTGTATGAGTGTGCGGATAATAAAAGAGAAGCCAAAAAAGAATGCAGAGTTGCTTTGCCGTTTGCTATCGCTGGCCATTCACATAAAGACGTGGGTCAGTAAAAAGCGTACGATTTCAACTTGTTTTAATTTATGCTCTTACCTGTATTGTTTAATGCTCTAACGAATACATTTGTGTGTTATTTTATTAAATAATAAGCTTACTAATTAATACAGTTGCTTAATGTTTGTTGTGCACTTACTTGCAATGTGGAACGTAACAATGTCAACGATTTCATTGGAATGCGGCCCACAACGAAGTTCATCAGTATGGCAACGCTGACAAACAGCTGTGCAGTTTATTTGTATTTTGAGTGAATTGAATTGGAAAAACAAAATGTTGCTGAAAAACTGAAAGAAAATGTAATGTAAAAAAAACATTGAAGACGGACTTGATGGCAGCCACAATATGATACCCTGGATGCGCGAAAAGTTCAATGAGAAGCGCGCCAAGTGGTTAGCACGCAACAAGCAACGCAGCAACGCAACCGAAAACGAAACAAATTCCGATTCCAGTCGACGCACTGCCATCAGCAGCAGAGGCAGCGCCAGTGCCAGCGCCAGCGGCAGCGGCAGCGATGCAGGCAGCAGCCTTAGCCTGCGCAGCAGCCATGTGCAGACGACGGAGATGGAAACGCAAACGGATGTCGCTGACGTTGGCGTTGCCGTCGGCGGCGGCATGTGCGTCCTGCGCACTCCCTCGCCGGCGCGCCGCCGGCGAATGCAATTGGAGCTGCAGCTGCAGCAGGAGCAGAAGGCCAGGCAGGCGGAGCAGCAGGCGAATGCGTAAGTTGCCAAGCAAATAAACGTTGACTGTGAACTAATTGTTTTCGTTGTTTTGTTTTTTTAATTTTGTTTCATCCAAATTCTCTGTTGGAACCCACAAACACAAAAATAACACCATAAAACAAACTATGCAAAAATTGCGCAGTTTGTTTCTTAGGTAAGTGCGATGCAGTGCACCAAAGTTGATCAACTACTTGAATGAATACCCTATAAATTTGATTGTTTTGTGCGTTACAGGAAAAACCATGCCAGGCTCGCGTCAGCATCATCGGCGGTTGTTGAAGATCAGGATGTGGGCAAAGCTGGCGCAGCAATCTCCGTGCGTGTCATCTGCCCCAGTTCCCGTGTGCTCATCTTTAAGACCGACATCAACAAGCGCTTGAATGATCTCAAAAGTGAAGTCATACTGGAGCTGAGCGATGATCCGGAGTCGATACAGCTATTTGCGCCCGATGTGCGGCATCTGAATCCACGCTATCGTCTCTTCAAAGCGGAATACTGGGGAAGTGAACTAAACGAGACCCAAACACTCGCTCAGCTGCAGGTGAGAGACAATGAGACGCTCATCTTGTCACCCAGGCGAAACACCTTGGCGCAAACCGTGACGCGCACTCGTGAGGTGCCCGGACCAAATGATGCGCTGCTGGAGAGTGCCACACGCTTTGTGCACACCAACACCAGCTCGCTGCCCATCATCGACATCAATGAGATCTTTCAGCAGTCGAATGTAAGCGGACAGCAGTACCTTATGTATAAATCTCTTAACATAATCTCTTTATAGATTCAATATGATGTGCGCAAGGTGCTCATATCTCTCGCCCAGGCTTCGGCTGCTATAATTGGCGCTGGGCCCTTTGCACCACGTCTAATTAGCATGCTGAAGCAGCGTTTGGTCAATCGTCGCAATCATCAAGCGGATACGCTGCAGTCCCTCATTGACATGGGTTTCACACGAGAGATTTCTGCCCAGGCTTTGCGCTCCAATAACGGCATCTATTCAACGACCTTGGAGTGGCTGATACAGAATCAAAGGGAGGAGGATGGCTCGCCGTCGACGACAGCGTTGCCCATGAATATGCAGCAAAGCGTCTCCTCTATATCGCCCTCAACCATTGTGACAGATAATGTAGATCCCCAGACTATATACTATATACTATATCTATTTATATACTTATGCCTCCTCCTCTCTCTCTCTTTTAGGAGACCATTGAGAACACGGCTGCTCTTTTGCAAATTGTGCGCATTTATAGCCATCGCGATACGCCGCCGAATGAGGAGATTGTCGAGTCCCTGACTGAAATGGGCTTTGAGGAGGAGGCTGTCCTGTCGGCGCTGAAGAAGACGGGCAACAATAAGGCCTCCGCCTGCGACTGGCTGTGCGAAAATCGCTCGGCCAGTGTCATTGAGCTGCGCGAGGGTCTGGCGCCCGACTCCCCAATACTTAAAGTAATACTTGAAATGCCGCAGGTCCAATTGACGCTCAGCAATCCAAAAACCTTCTTGGGTAAGTGTATTTGTAGGGATGTATATAGACATTTAGTATAGATGTCATAGAGAGTGGAGATATCAATAGCATAGAGAGTATATGTAAGCTATAGATAAATAGATAATATGTGTATAATGCTTTAATAATATAGTATAGAGAGTTAAGGATGTCTATGGTATATAGGTGTATATAGTAATATATAAGTAAACTATATACAATAGAGATACGATTATGCATGAATATATCTATGAATAATATAGAGAAAATATATGTAAATATATATATATATATTATTTGTTGTAAAGGCATTACATATGTATCATAAAGTCTAGTATATATGGTAATAGTATTTGCATTAATCATTTACTTAGAGTTTACTTAGTAAAATAGATTAGAAATAAGCAGGTATATTGGTTTTGTGCAATGTCCGTCCATCTGTCCGTCCTGCTGTCCGTCCGTCTGTCCGTATGAACGCAAACCATTTCGACGCTATTGAAGATAGAGACTTGAAATTTGGATACTCGTGTATACCTCAAATATACCTCAAATTATAAAGTGTCAAGATTTTTCCGATACGCCCACTAGGGGCGTAGCAAATCGGAAAATGCTATTTCCGGTATGTCAGAAACCCTGTTAGTTGAAGTGCTAGAGAGTTCAAGCCGTTGAACTGTTAAAAACTTAAGATCAAAAAGATATGGCGGATATATCTACGCCTATTGGGGGCGTGCCAAGTCGCAAAAGCTTACATCTCCGAAAGGTTTACAGCTAGAAACTTCAAAATTTGATAAATTAGTTACTGAGGTCACCGTATCTCTATGGGTTATCGATAGAGGAGGTCACCAGTAATTAAATTATAAACAAAAAATCATTGTTACGCGTAAGCTTCCAAATTTTGCAGTTATGTTACCCCTTAGATTATATCCAAGGATTGGCCAAAAATTACATATCTGCGCTCACTGGAGGCGTGGCAAATCTGATCTGAATATATAGCGTTTTGCACAAAATCTGTTATATTTTGATTACTTTTGGTGCTAGAGACTTGAAAGTTTGGATATACCTGATAGCCCGAGAACAATAACATATGACAGATGTATATACGCCCATATGACGTTCGGCCAATTGGGTATTGTCTACAGTTTTAGAGCTAGAAATTCCAAATTTATCAACTAAATTAATGTTGAACTTCTCCATTGATCTGCCAAAAATGACATACAAGGTGCAATTCAAAAGTTCCAGGACTTTATAAAAAAAATAAAAAATAGATTTTCTTTGGCAAAAATTTTATTGGTCGCCTTCGAAATAGTCCCCTTCGGACTGAATACAACGATTTGCACGATCAAGAAGATTATCAAATGACTTTTTTAGGTCATCCTTCGGTATGGCGTTGAGTATGGCGGTCGAAGCCTTTTGAATAGCATCAATGTCAGCATACCGTTTTCCTTTCATTGCCAAATGAAGTTTTCCGAACAAGTAGAAGTCGCGAAAACGTTTAAACCACTCGTGAATGCGGCTACGGGATAGACAATCGTCGCCATAAACTTTTTTCATCATTTGATGAGTTTCGGTAAATGTTTTACCAAGTTTAAAACAAAACTTGATGTTCGCTCTTTGTTCGACGGACACAACAAAAGTACTGTCACTTTTAGCGCGATATCTCGGCTTCTATACGTCCGAATGTCATGAAAATTTGACACAACATGACAGAGAAATAGACAATCAAACGATAAAATTTTTTTGATGGCGCCACTAGAAAGCGCGAAATTTAAAAAGGAACTGGAACCTGGAACTTTTGAATTGCACCTTGTACTTACATATATATACTAATTGGGGCGTGGCAAATCAGAGAATGGAGCTGATAGCGTTTGGGCCGTGAATGAGTATACTGCAGTCGGTAACACCCGACTGCAACGTTCTTACTTGTTTATGTTTAAAGAGCTGAAGTTCCAAAATTTATAAAATATATAGTAGCTTTTCAAAAAGCATACATAAAAGTGCGCGCAACGTTTTAGATACGATTTTACACGGCACGAATTTCAAGGTATATCATAGTCGGATACTTCCCAATGCAGTTAAGGTTGCATTTAAATATATTCTTTAGTCATATGTATGTTTACATTATATACACTATCTGTATAATATAAATAATTCAACATTAAATACTCTAACTTAACTTTGATCATAGTTCATATCTTATCAGTTATCTATATCATATTAAATCTTATATAATTTTGTTCTGTTCTACGTTTAGCCTTCTTGGCCATACTGGAAAATGAGAATGCGATACGCGTGTGGCGCGGCGACAATGACACCACCTCCGTTATCACACATATCCTGCAAAAGTATCACGAGGAGAAGCATGTGATGGGCATTAATCAGTTCTACGTCAATCGCTGGTGAAGGCGAATGCTTTTTATAGTGGCCTAATTATTGAGATTAACCAAATTCTATTTATACATGCATATATACATATACAATATATACAACTACCTATAGATAGAGCACACACACACGCACACACACACACACGCACACACACTCATGCCTATATACATATATAGCTACGAGCAGTACATAGTTTACAGTTAAGCGCCTTTGAGCCTCAAGTATTGTATAAAGAGTATTTTTGTAGCCAAACAAAAGAAGAAAATGAAAAGGAAAATAAAAAAAAAACACACACAAAATAAATTGCACCAAGCCAAAAAATGCAAAACGCTTCGCTTACACAGAGCACATTGGCTGCAATCGACAAACGCTTACCGATCAGTACGAAATGCATTATTAGTCTATAATATATGAAGATATATATATATAGATATATAATATATCATTTCTCATCTAGTCATGGCATGATTTCTAAGCTCTCGTCATTTATATCAAACTTATTGTAAAACTCGCACAAAAATTGTCCCACAACTAGTTTAATCTTCGAAGAAAAATTGAGTTGTAAAATTTGTAAAACTAAAGAGTGAAAATTAACAAATGCAAATGGAAAACCGCAACTGAGCGTCTAAAGTATTATTTTGTAAAACAAATATTGTATTTTTATTATTTATAAGTATTAAAAATAAATAGTTTTTGGTAAAAAAAATACATAAAATTGAGTTTGATTGATTAGCGAATTGATATAGAATATGTTAAGTTAAATGTATAGATTTATAGATATAATAATCTGTAATGATAGGATATATTAGCAATGAATTAGGAATACCCAACATGGCTTACGGTACACGAGGTCTGTTCAAAAAGTATCTCGAATGTTTTATATCAGCTACGCATATTCGATTTATGTTGATACTCAAGTCCCTCACATGTGCTGACAAGTTGGGCTCAATTAACTTTTGACTCGCATTTTGCTTGGCTGTGCTTAGGCTCGTCTTTTTTGACAATTCAAAGAAGTCGAGCAAAGAAAGTGTTTTAAATTATTCGGACAACTAGCTAATGATCGAGGAGGCACATGAAAGGATGACGCTACGCTACGATTGAGGATTTATAAATAAATAACATTATTAAATTTAATATATATTATATGTATGTATTTATTTATATAGAAATAATTTACTTGTTGTTATATAGGTGTTTGTTTGTTTGGGTGTTTTTGTTTGTGTTTTTGTTTTTTTTTTTTTTTTTTTTTTGGGGAGTTTTGTTTTTTTGGGGGTGGTGTTTGTTTTTTTTTGATATTCAAGGGAAAGCAGTTCTCCTTTTTAAGAATACTATCAGACATAAAACATTTATTTTGTCCATAAGTCCATCAGTGTAAAACTTTTCTGATTTCTCGGCGAAAAACTGCGGCAAGTCATTTTCACAGGCTTCTCTTGAAGCCAATTTGACTCCATTAAGGGAGTTCTGCATTGACCGAAACAAATGGTAGTCCCATAGTGTAAGGTCAGCGCTATATGGTGGATGCATCAAAACTTCCCAGCCAAGCTCTCCCAGTTTTTGCCGAGTCATCAAAGATGTGTGTAGTCTAGCGTTGTCCTGATGGAAGACGATGCCCTTTCTGTCGATCAGTTCTGGCCGTTTTTTTCTCGATTGCTTGCTTCAATCTCATCAGTTGTTGATAGTAAAATGTAGCCAGCCTTTTTTAAATGGTTCAAAACCGTTTGATGATGAATGTTTGTGTACCTTGGCGATGTCATGGCAGCTTATCTGACGGTCCTGCTCAATCTTTTCCATAATTTTTCATCGACTTTTTCAACGATAGGTCAACCAGAGCGAGGTGCATCTTTCACATCGAAATTTCCAGAACGGAAGCTAGCGAAAAATTGTTGTGCTACACGAACTGATGCAGCATCGTCTCCGTAAACTTCACAAATTTCATTGCTGGATTGTGTGGCATTCTTCCCTTTTGTATACAAAAATTTCAAAATATAGCGAATTTCTTCATAATTTTCACTCATTTTTGAACAGCTGTAACTTTTTTTCAACTTCTCCGATTTTAATTTTTTATACCCTGAACCCATTGAAAATGGGAAATCAGGGTATAATGTTTTTGTGAAAATGTATGTAACAGGCAGAAGGAGACGTGGCAGACCCCATAAAGTATATATATTCTTGATCAGCTTGGCAAACTGAGTCGATATAGCCATGTCCTCTTCCTCCGTCCGTCCGTCCGTGTGAACGCAGTGATCTCGCAAACCACAAAAGCTAGAGATCTGAAATTTTAAATGCATACTCGTGTATATCCTACGCAGTACGAGTTTATCATTTTTTTCGATAACTCATCCCATTTCCTTATTTTCGATAAAAATCGATAATTTTTCTTCGTTTTTGAATACCGTTAGAGCTATAGATTTCAAATTTACTATGTTTACTCGTGTAATGAATACAAACATTTTGCAATTTTCGGATTTTGGATACCACGCCCCCCTCCACCCAAATTTGAAAAAAACGTATTTCAAATACTAGAGACTTGTGCTTTGGCAAATACATACATATAAATGTCATTAGTACGCTGTAAAAGTTTGATTACGAAAGTCCATCTAGAAGCAAACCTATTCAACAAATAAGTTTCCATAATATAGCCCATACTGCAGCCCAAGCGCTGCCCGCGCGCAGTCGCTGCGTAAACTGCGCAGTAGCAGAGAAAGTGCTTGTGCGTGCGTGTGCATGTGTGTGTGTGTGTGTATGTGCTGTTTGTGTATATGTATATATAAAAGAATCGTAAAATGATTTGAATATCGCATTTTCGCAGGGTTCAGGATATCTCTTAGTCGAGCAGTCTCGACTAGAGCACTCTTACTTGTTTTTGGTTAAAAGAAGCTTAAAATGTCACCTTTCCAACACCATATGGTATGCCACAATGTGATTGGTAGCACTGGAGATAGACAACTCCAACGACATCTATTGACAAAATACGAAAATACTTTTTCGACTACCCAATATAAGATAAAGTCTCAACAATTTCAGAGTTATAATAAAAAATATACATAATAATTTATATATTTTATTTATATTAATTGAAATTAAATATGTTTTATTTGTCTATATTTTCTTCCTTGGTTTTTGGTATATTCATGTTTTTTCATACCACCCTCGCAGAAATACTTCCAAAATGATTATTAATTCAGAGCGATTAAATGCGCAGAGTTAAGTATTTATTCCTCTTAAATACTTTGTATCTCAAGTTACAGTTAACAGCAAAAACCAATTACTCATACGCCCCATTGGCCCCTACAATAACTTTTTTCTAATCAAATGTGCTTGCTCTATGTGAGTCATATGTTAATCTCTAGAGTTATCAAATTCATATCAAATGACTCATTCGAAAAGACATTTGATTTATTGATAAAACAGAACCTCAATGTGGAAGCCCTTCTCCAACAATCACTATCACCTCCCAATCTCTCCATCGAGCAAATGTTTCCAAACATAGTTGATAGCTTTTAATTAATATTTATTAAATGGTATTTCTGTCTCTGAAGTATTCGCATGTAATTTCTAGTTGAATAGCTTTTTATTTGCATTCTATTCTTTTCTTTTGCGAGTTTTTTTGCTATGCTAATTTGATAGGGCACGATGGGTCCATCAGAAATAGTCTGCTGCATAGGCTGATGGAGATGCTATAAAGTATATTTAATATAATATACAAATATAAAAGAATAGTAAAATATTGCAAGTCATAATCTCTATATTTCTTTAGATTTTAACTAAAGTTAAATTTTTTTATAGATGACAACATTATAGCGAAACGTTATATTATAAATCATTTAAAGGACTCTTAAGATATCTTATATACATTCTGTCAAATAAGTTCCCGGAAACGTTGCCTGCCCGTTTTCTTCGATATTCGTGGTGTTGTTCATTCGGAATTCTTACCGGAGGGCCAAACCAATAAAGAATATTATCTTGGCATTATGAGGCGTTTGAGAGAGAATGTTCGTCGCAAAAGACCAGATTTGTGGCGGAACAACAGTTGGATTTTGCACCACGATAATGCACCAGCGCACAAAGCGATCATTGTGAACGAGTTTTTGAACAAAAATTCAACAAAATATCATCGAACAACCACCGTACTCTCCAGATATGGCCCCGTGTGACTTTTTCCTGTTTCGAAAACTCAAATTACCACTTCGTGGAACACGTTTTGAGAGCATCGAAGACATCAAAACTAATTCGCAACGAGAACTGAAGGCCATCCCGGAATATAGCTTTTAAAAAGTGTTTCGATGATTGGATTGTTCGTTGGAAGAAGTGTATTGCCTCAGAAGGGGCCTATTTTGAAGGGGATATAATAAATTTAGATGATTGACAAGTTGTTTGTGTTTTTTTCAAATTTCCGTACTTATTTGACATATATAATATATATGTATATATAATATAATATATATAAATTATATTTGTATATGTAATCATGTTTGCATAAAAATTATTTGATTATATTATGTTAGGAAATAGAGTTTATGACAGTTTCTTATTGGGAAATTACATTTTTAATTAAAGAAATTATACATATATATATATAATTTGATAAATAATATATATATTTTAATGTGATTTACTTGATTACTTTAAAATATATATTCCACATATAATTTAGTGTCAATATTGAAAGATTGTATTAAATTTTCGTTAAAAACAATATCTCTTAAGCTTAGTGTTTAAGCAAGAACATGGAATTTACGATCATCCTCATATTTATATTTACGACAATCCATTTCTTATATTATATGTTTAGCTTATATGTTTCAGCTCAAAGTAGCGTATCCTCTATATAGAGAAAAATATTATAATATTGGCTTTCAAGGATTTCTTTATAGAGACTAAATTTAGCATAAGAATAATAAGAAAAGATATATGATGTATATGTAGTACCCATATACACATATATCTCTGTTTTCTCATCTTTTCCTTACTACTGTCTAATCTGCTTTTCTTTTGCTTTATATACTCATGGTTTGATTATTGAAGGATTTGATTAAAGAAAAGTTTTCTTATACACAATATGCTTCACCTTTTTTATAGCTCAAACTCAAACTCTCTTTGTTCTTTTCTCTAACACTTTTCATTCTTTTTCTGTCTTTTCTGTATATTTCATTAGATTTCATTAGAGACAATCTTCTTTTTCATATACTTACTATCTCCTTTAACTTTGTCTAAGCTGTGAACCTATCTGGTCTTCCACTATTGCCTACTTAACGCTTTCTTCTTTTCTCTACCTCTCTCTACTCTTCTTTGTACTTTAATTATTGAAGAATTATAATCAAGATACCTTTTTTATATTCTTACTATCCCCTTCGACTTGCTCTAAGCTGTGAGCGTATCTACTCCGCGACTAGCCTCTACATAACTCTTTCAACTTGTTGACTAATGTTTCACACGCTCGCCACGCCCGCTCTCGAAGTCCTTCACTGTTTTTGTTTTGGTGCACATATGTTATGTGTGGAAAATGTTTTGCAATTTGTTAAATTTTATGGAGTTCTTTTTGTTGTTGTTGTTGTTGTTTGGTGTGGCTGAAAAGCGAATAATTTAACAATTGCACTTTAAATGCATTACAATTAATTTTCCGAGCGACCGCACATTTTTCCATTCAACTGCAACTAAAACAACTAAATGTAATTTTTTTGTTTATGTTTTTGTTGTTTTTTTGTTTACGGTTTTTGTAGATTTATGTTAAGCGCGTTTATTTGGTGGTCAGGCATCCGTGAGATACGCAGTTACTCGGCTGCATGCAGATGCATTTGGCGAGTGGCTTTTAATTAATATTTTGCGCGCATAATTGTTAAACTGTTTAGGAAATGAGCAGAGTTGAATTCATTTAAAATGTTTTTTATTTGCTCGAAATGTGGCTGCAACAGCTTGTGGCAGCTGCAACGCTTGCCTAATGGTCCTTGCGTCTTGTTTATGCAAAAATTGATGACGCATGAAGGCAGGGGCGTAGCAGTGGGCGGGAGGCAAGATAATAAATCATCTGCTGCAAGCAGCAGCAGCAGCAGCAGCAGCAGCATCAGCCAACTAACTACTAAATCGGAGTGGCCCAGGCAAATGAGTTTTTGATATTATCAAAAAGACGAAATGCATTGACAAGCGAGTAGACCACGCTCCACCTCCCCACACAGCTTAGCCGCAGGATAAGCGACACACGCCCAAGCACTCCCCAGGCAGCCTATAAAAAAACATCAGGACGAGAGTGCGGGAGGTCCTGCGTGAGGGTTGCTTTTACTTGATACTGTTGCTGTGTGGCTTTCGCAATTTCCGTTGCATATTTGCAGGCGCCGCACAATTTATGGAACTTTATTATCGACTGAAACCAAAAACCAAAAACCAAAAAAAATATATACAGTTGCGGTCAGTAAAATAGTAGTGCTGCCGGCACAACAAAAACCAAGTAACTATACTTTTCCGATGGAAATAAAAGTTTTATATTCTTTTTTAGATAGATGTAAAGAAAAGATTGAAAATCCCGTTACTTTTGGTCTTTTAGTTTTTTTTGACGATTTTAGAGAATGCTTGAAGAGATTTAAATAGTAGTGTGGGTATGAGAGCTTAAAAAAATTAAAACAATATTAATTTTCAAACCGTTCTGTGATGTTTTATTTTTTTTTTAGTTTTATTATTAGATTGCAATTTTTTTTATTTTGGGCAGAGGAGGCTTGGTCTGCAGAGAGAGATTTTTACCTGTTATTTAAATTGGGTAATTTAGGATTGAAAATATTGTTGGGTGCAGAGCTGTTATGATATTTAGACCTTACTATAAGAGAGCTAAAACAGGTTTTACCTTTAAACCAGCTTGGAGAGGGTAGACAAAAGGTGCGATATGCGGATTAGTCCGTTAGGTTCAGCAAAAGCATTAAAACGATTTGATCAGCCAGTTAGTGATGTGACAGTTAGTAGTTGATCTAAGCAACATAATTAATTGCCAAAAGTCCAGGAGTTATCATTTTCCTAAAGTACTGGCCAAAATTTATTTGGAATTCGGATGCCATCACTAGGTGGGACACTTACTGTGACGGATAAGACCAAAATTGTTCTGTTTGGTGGGAGAGGTCTAGATAGTACGTACAGAGACTACCAATCACGGACATCATCCAAGTACACTAGAAGGTGGTTAGTCATGGCGGTCGGACCACCATGATTTGGCCTTGTTTTTCATAGGCAGGTGTTAGTGTACCCCAAGTGATAAATGGATCGTGGACAAAATGTTTCTCCATTTCATGAAAATACAGTGTACCATATACCAGTTGAAAATGTCTTTGAATGACTTTCCAGCGGATAAGGACCCCAAATAGGCGAGTCCTCTTGTTAAGATTGGTTTGCGTCAGAAAAAATCGTCGTAATTCCTGTCAAGTCTGTCCCCAGGTTTAAATCCGATCATAAACTTTGGGGGATGTTATAAAGTTGGGACTTTAATCAATCGATGCCAAGTGGTTCAGGGGCGTGGCACCAAATCCTTCTGAAGCGGTGCCGGGACTTTTGATTCCATACCACGGGTGACAACCGTATAAAATTTTTGGATTCAAAACTAAGTTTAGACCTAAAATATGTTTTAAACATATCTGAGTAAGACTAATGTTATAGTTTTTATCTTTTAGTTCCTCTTTTTACTATCGACCAAATTTTGAGATTTTCCTTTTTCAAGCCTGAACTCACATTTCTAGATTATAGCAAAAAACATCTGATTATAAGATACATGTTATTTAATATTTTTAAAATTGCATTAAAAAATTGTGTTATCCTGACGTCTACACAGTGCCCAGGCGCACTACTATTTTACTGACCGCAGCTGTATATATATAAATATATACAAAAAAAAAAAAGAAGAGGAAAGCTCATCAAAACAATACGCTGAAACAATTTGGATTTTCGCAAAAATTTTGGCAATTTGTATGAAAATTGTTATTTTTTTTTTGTTGGTTGTTTGGGTTTCATTTGAAATTCTTGTCGCATGCGAATTTTCATTCTGTTTTCTATGTTTATATTTGCCGTAAAAGCCCAAATAACTCCATATAATGCGTTGGCTCTTAAAAATTGCATTAAATATGCATTAAAATTGTTGTCGCATCGGATATCCTATAAAATAAAATATTAAAATTGACAGAAGCATGGGCAGTGCACGACTCGAAGATGCGCTGTACAAAGACTTAAGTTTTTATTATATTATATTATAAGTTTTAGTAAAAGATAAAGTAACAAGTAAGAAAACTCTAGTCGGGGGTACCCGACTAGGAGATCCCCTGAACCCCGTCCGATATGCGTTTTTAAATATATTCCGTATCTTGTATACATACAAACTTATACAAAATTTATTAAATTGCTAATCTTGCACATTTTCACAATCAAAAAGCTGTTTTTTTTAAAGAATATAATATATTTGTAAAGAGTAATAATAATTTAATAAAAGAAAAAAATAAAAAATTAAGAAAATACGACATAAAATATTTGGCTCGGCTGGGTTTGAACCCAGACCTGCAAGGTACGGCGTGCCCCGCTTCTATCAACACCGCCACTGCACTGTTAGACAAGCGGTAGCAATTTGAGACTAAAGGCAGTTAAGATTATAACAAAATTTAGCAGTCAGCTGTATTATTGTGATTCTTAGAACAGACAAGATGCTCGCATTCCAATGTCTCAATGTATGTGTGCCATGTATAGAAAAACGAAAACAGGGGTGGGTTTCTAGTCACATGTTGCAATTGACAAAACGTTTTGTTTATTACTTTGTGATACTTATGGATTTCAATGAAATTTTCAGCTATGATCTACATATTATTTGATATTTTTCAGTTGTCTAAAATTGCAAACTCTTCACATTTGGCTATATTTGCAACTAACCTTCAATTTGAAAATTTTTGAAAAATTTTGACCAATATCCAAAATATAACAAAAACCGAAATTGTATAAATATATAAAACTAATGTAAAATTTGGACACTCTAGCTCCAAATATGTACGAGATGGAATTAAAAAACTGTATTTCGATAAGGTTTTTAATCGATAACATTAAAACGGTATAAGTTATCGATTGTTTGAAACAAACTTGATCTGCGCCTGCTATTCAGGGACTTCCAAAAAAAATTCAAGTCTCTAGCTCTTATAGGTTCTGAGATCGACGCGTTCATACATACGGACAGACGGACGGACGGACGGACGGACGGACGGACGGACGGACAGACAGACAGACGGACAGGGCTAAATCGACTCAGTTCGTCACCCTGATCAAGAATATATATACTTTATGGGGTCTGCCACGCCTCCTTCTGCCTGTTACATACATTTAACAAAACCATTATACCCTGATTTCCCATTTTCAATGGGTTCAGGGTATAAAAACTGTCTAATTTCTTATGTACTATGGAATAGATTCTATATACAAAATTTTTAGACTATAGTTTTAATACTTTCCGAGTTCAATGAGGTCATTTTGATATAAAAAATATATATATATTGGGTCAAAAATAAACTCTAATCGGTTATCATATAATAGAAAAGAAATCACACAATAGAAATTGCTTAAAAAAATAGTAGTAAAAGGCTAAAACAGTTATGGCACCTGTTTTAGCCTTTTACTACTATTATAAGACTCAAGATCATATTTGAATGATATAGGGAGCTATACTTTTATAGGTAGAACTTATTGTATTTAGAGTAGTAAGCCAAAAGAGAGCCTACATACCAAGTTTTTCGTAACTAGCAGCTATAGAATCTAAGTTCAATGGGGTCAATATAATCAAGAAAAAATATTTCTTTAAAAAAATGGCCTAAACATATAAATTGCTTTTAATAGACAATAAATAGACACATATAAAGAAATATACATATATAATCTATAATAAATATATAAATAAGCAAACAAACAAAATGCACATTAAATCATACCCCATTCACACCTTTCTCGAGTACAGGGTATATAAATATACAAGACGTGTTCACATTTTCTTCGAGCACATTATCTTGGGGTTTGCGCTAAATGACATTTGGCCAAATGAATGCATTAAATTGTGCAATGGGCTAAATATTTCTCCAAGGGCTTGTGATTTATACATAATTTAAACATGATTTCCAATTGATTTAATCAACATTGAAGTCAATTAGTCAGATGATGTTTCCTGATTGTTCGACAATTTACATTGTTGTCATATAAGTTTTGTTATCAATGGACAATTGTTTTGGGATTTGTTTTGGCCGAACTTGTTCAATCTCTGACGTTTGTCAGAGAGTTAATTGAATTAAATTATTTTTATTTTTTATTTTATTCTTATTCTTTTTGATGACTAGTTACGAAATTAAATAACTAACTGTACTATAACTAAAAGTACAATAACAACACAAGGGTAGAAAATTATAAATAGAACCAAACCCCATAACGAGTCATGAGGATTTCAAATGGTGGAGGTCTTATTGATGTCCAATAGTCTTGTCAAAGCCTTGCCGTTTAAGTCGCCTTGGCGGGGAGTAGTCCTCTTGCGAGCAGGTTGCGGTGTCTCAACAGTCTTTCGCTGTATCTGCTCGTGTGCATTCCGATCTGCTCTTCGACTGTCAGCAGTTTCAGATCTTTGTGGAGTGTGGAACCACGTACGTACCAGGGACAGTTCGTTATCTGTCAAAGTACTCTATTCTGTAGTACTTGTATCCGTTTGTAATTGGATTTGCACTCCATAAAGCCATATAGGCAGAATGCAATGTACATATACAGCTCTTTTGCATCTAAGCGGCAATCTGCTCCTCTTATTGTTGAGCCACCGCAGTGGCAGCAGTCTATGACGACATTTCTTAGCTGCCGCTTTGAGGTATGGCCCAAAGGTAAGGCGCTTGTCCAGGATGATGCCGAGGTATTTGACTTGAGGCGGCTGCTCCAGGGCAACCCCTTCTAGCTGAATTGGTGGTGTCTGCGTTGCTTTCTTAAGGGTGAAGCATGGGTTTGTGATTTTCAACGGGTTAATCTTGAGGCTCCACCGCTTACACCAAGCAGCAAGAGTATTCAGATACCTTTGCAATCCTGTACCGGCCTCTGCGCAACTTTTGGAGTTGTAAATGACTGCGATGTCATCGGCATTTGTTTATAAATTTATAAAAATCTTTTAGCCAGTTCGATTTATAGAATAGTTTGTATTATTTAGTTACGAATATAAGAAACTTTTTGTATTTATATAAAAAAAATTAAAATTCTTTTGGTTTCTTTTTATTATCTGAAATTTAAAATTTAAAAATTATAAATATTTTCTTTTTCTGTAATAAATTAAAAATATTTGAAAATTGGATCTTAAAATAATTTTAATATCTTAAAATAAGTTCTTTCTATATTTCGTTTCTCTTAAAGTTTTTCCCTAAGTTACCCCATTAAATTTTCATCTGAACATTCTTCCATTTGAAATGTTTTTTTATTGGCCCTTGGCATGGTCCTTTTACCAGTTTTCTACCCCTTAAGCGAAGCCCCATCCAATTAACCATTTAAAACCAAATCGAACTCCTTCATTAGCAAACATGGCGAAACATGTTGTCAAATCTTAACTTGGGGCACATTTCATTTATATGCCATAAATACTTGTACGAAACTTGCAACGCGCCATGAAAATTAAGCAGCGGCCACGCCCACACTACAACATATCCCCCCCTCCCCTCTATACGGACGCCCTAATGTGGTTGTCTGCAATGGCAGCAAACAAAAAAAAAGAAATTTCAGCTTAAACGCATGAAATCACACAAAGATACTAAAAATTTGGAGTCTGCGGCAAGGATCGAATGTTCTGCTGGACCAAGCACACACACACCACACACACACACACATACATGGGCACACACATGGGCACACACATGTATAGAAAGTCAACTACCCTGTGGCTAGGCAAAACTCTACAGTTTATGACGCAGTAGGCCAATGTCCCGGCCTCATAAATATAAAAATTAGTTGCTGGTCAGTTAGCAAGTGGGTGGCTAAAAGGCACATGGACGTGGAGCGGGAGGGGGGCCACGCTTGACCATTTGCTATCGTGTGGGCGGCCCAGACGACGGCTACGGTGGCCGCCCCACAATTAATTAATTAGTTCAGTTGACAAAAATTGGTGGGGAATAGTCAAGGCGGTTGGACCGAACAACTGGTTAGGCAGCTGTATGATGAAGAGGGCGGCGGTGGGCGAGGGGAGGTGGCTACTGTGGTTAGCCCCGGCGCGTGTTTATGATGGCGAATGTGACTGGGTCGACTACTGAGTTACGGTGTGTGTGTGTGTGTGTGTGTGAGTGAATGGCTGCGTATGTTAACTCTAATGTGGTTGCAGTGGCGTTTACACGATGGCGCTTTGTGAACCGAGTGAACTAAGAAAGTGGACACGAAAAGTAGTTTAGTTATGCTCTGCTCAACAAAATTGTGGATTATATTCCACACAATTATAGCTTTTGTTCATATTGCCATGAAAGAGAGAAAGGAAACATTGGATTCCGTTACTTTGCCCTACTCTGATCTTACTCTGCATATGAATAAAAGCCAACACAATTATTCTCATTTACTCAGATGTTCATCTCGCCAATAGAGAGCGCTTACACAGAGAGTAGCGCATGTGGATTCTGCACTGCTTGCACTTCGTACTCATTAAGGCTTCTTCTGATCCCGTTACTTTTGTTGTCTGCTCTTTCGACAGAGAGCACAATAGCAATAGGCGCAGGCATTGGAGTTGGTGTGAGCATGAAAGTAATATCGCGAAGAGAGTCTACATTACGTTTGTATTAGTGTGAGCGCCGACTTAGACTAGCGGCGAGATTGAAAAGGCAAATTAGTTTGTGAGCGTACGTCTTCTAGATCTGTTCGGGTTTTCCCTTGCGTATGTCGTTCTATTTTTTTAATGTGAAATTCAATATCTAGTGTAAATAAGTGCGGAAAAGTGATTTAGTGATTATTTTGATCAATTTGCCTGCTTTTATGCATTTAAATGTGCTTATTACACATGTTTAATACGTGTCGGCATTTTTTGTTTGTGTGCAGCGCCTTTTGATGAAAATTAAATGGCGCAGAATGTGAATAGCATCCACATTGGCTGCTTGTGGATTGTGAGTATGTGTGCTTTATTTGTGTTTCTCTTTATCAAGCAGAGCTTTTAGAGCGAAAGGAAAGAAAAATAAATGGAAAAGTAAGCATATTTGTAAAATATTTAATTTTTTTTTATAATTGTAATCCAGAATGAATTATTAATTGAAAAGCAAATAATGCAAAGTAAATAAACAATAAAAATTAATTAAAATTGTCAACAATCAATTCATGAAATTGTGTACCCATAAACGGGGCCTATAATTATGTATATGTTTGTCTTACATTGCTTCTTTGTATATATACATGTGTGTGTGTGTGTGTCATTTTGTGTGTCATTTTAGTCAAGGGTCATGTGGCATGCGGCCAACTGTTTTCATAAGCGTAGCAAATATTTTCACAAGCCCAATTAGTGGGCAACCCCTCAGCTGACCAACTGACCACACAGCTGCCGAGAGTTGTTGCCCTTGTTGTCGTTGTTGTTGTTGTTGTAGTCAAGGACTCCTTGTCCTTTTGGCCATCTTTTCCATACTTATGTATGGGTATATATACATATACTATATATGTGGACCCTCCCGCTGAGTTCTAAAAATTAATAAAAGTGCAAAACTTTCTTCTTGCCTTCTTTTCGCCAGCTTTTTGTTCGCCTTCTGGTTTTTGTTGTCGTTTTGTCAACGCGCCTCGTGTGCAACATACTTGCGAACAAAAGTGAAAAAGCCAAAAGCAATAAAGTTTTCAATTGTTTCTCTGCCACTCTATGCAATGCGGCTCTCTTTATTTTTGTTTTTTATACCGCTTTTTTTCCTAATACACTAGGCAAGGGTGTATACTTATTTGGTCAGGGCTTAGAGCTTGATATAGCTCAATAAATATTGTCTTATAATATGAATATTAGAGTTTTGTAAGTGTTTGTTAATAGTAGATATATTATTAATATATCATTACAGAAATATCGATTATTATTGTAATCAATGATAGTTTTAAATATTTTATATTGAATGTCTATAATCATCATATCATATGTACTGTATAGCAAATATACAGCTGCCCTTAATATGAATTAACTAAAGATATATCTCTCTACAAATTTGTTAAATTTTAATATTTAACTGCTAATAGAGCTCTTAAATAATTCTAAATAAAATGTTTTATATGTTTTGTATTAATTCCATTTATCTAGTATAGTATTTATATCATTATAGCTATCATCGATTTAAGTTTAAACTTAACTCAAGTCTCTTTTAAGTTTTGTATATTTTTTCAAATTTTTTTTAAAGGGCATTTGCAGCTGCATTCAACCAATGTTCTGGCATTCATTTCTTTTTTTCAGTTTATTTCTATAGTTTTTATATTTTTTCCTCCTCTGCTTCTTCTTCTTAGTTTTCTTGTAGTCGTTGGCTTCAAAGTTTTTAACTGGCGCTGACTTTAAGTGCAATTCAGTGCCGAGGCAAAAGCGAAAAAATGCTAAAAACTTTTTCCCCTACTTGCAACTGACTTTGTTCATTGCTGTTGTTGTTGAATTTTTTTTTTGTGGCTGCCACATTTCGTTTTTGTATTTTGCAGTTTAAAAACGCATTGCCAAATGTGTCACACAAAAGTTGTTGCTGTTGTTGCTGTTGTTGCAACTGACACAAAAGCATCGGGGTGAGGGGTGAGAGTTGAGGGACTCGGGCTAACTGTTCGGCGTGCGGTTGCTTTGTCTTATGCATTGCACATTTTGCACTTGACGTAAAACAAAAGGCAAACGCAACTTGGACGCCCTGCCGAGGTCCCGTCGAACGGCACTTAGCGAGAGAGCACTGTAGTAACGGTTGCCACCGCGTGGGCAGGCAAAGGTGGACAAAGGTAGGCCACAAAGAGAATTCCAAATGTAACTGGGTTGAGCGTTTTAATGGTGACATTCAGGCTTTTCAAAAATGTTTGCTCTTCATGCCTAAAAGTGTGAATTTGCACTCAAAAAAAGGGCAAACAAAATAAATATATGCCTAAAAGTGTGAATTTGCACTCAAAAAAAGGGCAAACAAAATAAATATATATATAGTGTATATATAAATATAATTAGGTAATGATTTCAATTCATGCCTAATATTTCCTAAAATTAAATATACAAATAAATATTAAAAATCAGTTAAAAATTTTACTAAAATATAAAAATAAATATATTTTATATACAATTTATATTTCTACTTCTATTTTCTGCTCCAGAAAGTATGCTATAAGAATTGACCTTAAAGTGTTGGTAAATCAAAGTTTAACTTTATTTAGAGCAAATCTCTAACTAAATCACTTTTTAATTGCTACAAAGCTATATAATACATATATATATATATATATCATAAGACGATTATCCCACCCTTTTTGGGCGGTAAAACGGCTTTTAGACTCTTAGCTGACATTAACAAGCTGCGTTCTGGCCAACTACTTGGACATTGATAGCCTTAACATGGCCTTATTAAAATCGCCTGCCATGACGGATTTATTTTTAATGAGTCTGGACTAAGCAAAAGTTAATGAGCCTCGAGCCAAACAAGCCGCCCAGCCATGAATGCGATGATGTACAAATCTTTCACGTGCGTGGCAAATAAATCATCATTGCACGAAAAACCAACAAATACAATTGCAATATTCGTTGGGGGTTCCAAATCCTGACAAATGAGCGAAAATATCATAGAAGCCCAGTACAACAACATAAGATATTAACGTGTGTTAACCACCCTCAATTCGTTTGCCCTCCCCCATTCTAGACAAATGCATTAAGTCCCTGAATATAACTATATAAACTACAATACAATCCCGTCTGATGCTGCTACTGTTTGTTGCTACTGCTGCTGCATTGGCGTCAAATTTGCTGCTTCATTTATAAGGATTACAGCCCTTACAGTAAAAACTCATAACGAAATTACTTGCAGGAAATGCAACAAGCACAATGGCCCAGCCATGAGTCGCAACTATGTGTCCGCCATGTGTATTATAGCCACCCCTAAGCGTCTTCTATTTAGCAGGGGTAGCATTTCTAGCTGACTTCTTGGCGCTATCCATTGACATGCCTTTGTTAAGGAGAGAACACGAATTATGCATTAGTTTCAACTTGTAGCGCATGATTAGATGTTTTCTTTTTATACACATATATATTTTCCCATTTCCTTAACGGTTTCGAGGGCTGTTGTGGCTGACCCAAATGTAGAGCTAAAGAAAGTGCGTATATAGCAAAATAATATTGAGCAGTAGAAGATGGTGGGCATAAATTAATTGATTTTCGTAGAGGATAAGTAGCTAATGCATCTTAATAGGATATTAAAATTAAATTCAAGTCTAATGAAAATAGTCAAATAAATTGGAGGAGAATCAATATTCATTTCATGTATTTCTTATTTTTATCATTATTATTTTTATTATTATTTAAAAATCTATCTTTAACATTAAACAAAATAAAGATGATTGGAAAAGATTATGGTCACTTCGCTGAATAGGCTTTGTGACGGAAAAGTAAGACCTAGACGCAGAAAAAGTGATGACAATGCTGAGTTAAAGCACAGAGAAGAGCTCAACATTGAAGCTTATTGCAGAAGAATACCAGGTTATAAGTTGGATAGCAGTAAAAGCGGTTGGATACATAGGTCAGATTGGTGCCCTAGCTGACGGTGGATAGAACATTTTCACCCACCTCATCTATGAATAAAAGTATAAAATATAAAATTTCAAAAACTACTCTCACTGTTATTATTATTCCAATTTGACTTTCAATGTGATCCTTATTATTAAAAATATAATTATAAAAAAATTCATAATTGTATATAAAATAGTGTAATTTAATTATATAAATTCAGTTTATTATATGTATTATTATTACAAATTATTTAAATATGATTAGTTCACCTTTTAATACATTCGTCATAAGTATAGAATGAAATAGCACTATCAATATATTATCAGTTACCCCATATACACTTTATAGCACTTACATTAATATCAATCATAATAGATTTTAATTAGACTCTCCCATACCCAAATGATTTGAGCGCTCATATTTCCAGCCATAACTTTGGCAACTGCCAAACAATTCATGTACTTGCAGCTCGGCAACTTGTTTCGTTACTTTTAGACACCGGGCAGGCAAACTCAAAAATACAAAAAGAAAAAAAAGAAAAGAAAAAAGAAACAAGATACAACAACAACAAGAAACGCCCCTTTCCAGTTAGCTGGCTTTTTAATAAATATAAAGCGTTAATTTGCTGCATAATTGCGCCTTGCCACGCCCACTCGCTGCGTGTAGACCCTTCGTGTCTGGCAGCTCGTTTGCTCCTAGTTAAGTAGCACAGCCTCCCACTCCTTGGCCTGTCTCAAAGACAAGCAGCCGTCAATGGCAGCGCCACGCCCCTTTATGTTGGGCTTCTCCCCCCTTTTTTATGTCTTCAATGACAGTTATTTCATTTTTCTTGTTGATGTTTTTCCCTGCACTCATTAAATCAAGTTAAAAAGGCATATAGCACCCAGTTCTTGCTGCTGCTGTTGTTGTTGTTGTTGTTGTTGCTGTTGTTGTTGGCCTGTTTCCGTTGTTAGCCAAGCTGTTGAAGTTGTCCTGGATATGCTCCTGGTTTGAGCTGCTCGTTTCCTTGTTGCCTTCGCCATGTACTTGCGGCCATGTCGAAGACAACGCACAAAATTTTCAAATAACATTTTACACAGCCCCGACAAAAAAGTCGAGCAACAGAAACAGGAGTCGAAAAAAGCAAGGACATAATGTCGCACTCTGGCTAAGACTTTACACGACTTGGCTTTAATTATTGTTGATAACTTGGCACACAGGGCGCTGGGCTTTAATGCTCTAGCCGCAAAATGTAATGGTTGCGAGCCTGTGACATGACTTTGACACAAATTTCAATTGCGCATCTGTCTAATTGGAAGCGTCAGGAGTCGTTTACTCAGCGAGCTCTACATGTATTTGGCAAATTTTGAGTAGAGTTATTAGCCATATGGCTGAAACGCAAACAGAAGCATATGAAGTTATCGTAGCGAAATTGATATACAAGTAAGTCAATACAAAATTAGTCATAGAGATAGCTTTAATGTATTTCGACGAATTCTTGGAATCAAATATATATATATATATATATATATATATATATATTTATATATTCAAATCATTTTACGCTTCTTTTATATATACTACATATACACAAACAACACATACACACACACACACATGCACACGCACGCACAAGCACTTGCTCTGCTACTGCGCAGTTTACGCAGCGACTGCGCGAGGGCAGCGCTTGGGCTGCAGTATGGGCTATATTTTGGAAACTTATTTGTTGAATAGGTTTGCTTCTAGATGGACTTTCGTAATCAAACTTATACAGCGTAATAATGACATTCATATGTATGTATTTGCTAAAGCACAAGTCTCTAGTATTTGAAATACGTTTTTTTCAAATTTGGAGGGAAGGGGCGTGGTATCCAAAATCCAAAAATTGCAAAATGTTTGTATTCATACACGGATACACACAGTAAATCTGAAATCTATAGCTCTAACGGTATTCAAAAACGAAAAAAAGTTATCGATTTTTATCGATAATAAGGAAATGGAATGAGTTATCGAAAAAAATGATAAACTCGTACTGCGTAGGATATACACGAGTATACATTTCAAATTTCAGATCTCTAGCTTTTGTGGTTTGCGAGATCGCTGCGTTCACACGGACGGACGGACGGACAGACGGACATGGCTATATCGACTCAATTTGTCGAGCTGATCAAGAATATATATACTTTATGGGGTCTGCCATGTCACCTTCTGCCTGTTACATACATTTTCACAAAAACATTATACCCTGATTTCCCATTTTCAATGGGTTCAGGGTATAAAAATACAATTATATGTAAGTGATATATAATAATAACAAAACTTCTCATATGTATGTGATATGAGATGAAATCAAATGATATTGAATAAAAATAATAAAGAAATATAAAAACAGTTTGTTAAGCATAAACAGTTTAAATAACAGTCACACTATAGTCATAATTCTCAATAGCTTATAGAATTGTATTTCTAAAACATATGTATTTCCAATATATATAAATATTATGATTTCTGCAAAAACTTTGTTCTCAGTCGAGTTTGAAAGTTAAAGATTGAAAGTTTGTAACTATGCTATGTGGCAATAAAATAATAATAATAACAGTTTATAGTTAATCACTTTTTAGTTTTGTTGTTATACCAACTTAAGCTTTTCGCAACATGGCTTGATTACTTTGCAGCTTGTTAGTCTTAATATTTGACTTTGATATTTTTAGTGGGCTACATTATTGACCTAATCACTTTCAGTGTCAAGAGTAAAAACAATCACTTAACTTTTCAACTATAATTTATTCACATAAAATATCCTTAAACACTTTTCATATTACACAAATTGATAAATTTCAAAAATAAATGGTATGTTATGATATAACACAGCCGCCCTGTTCCGCTACGCAGCAGGCGCCTAGCAGCAGACAGCATTCCATTTGCTCTCGTGTTGGACCATTGTTCTCCTCCACATAGATCGTTTGTGGTTGTGTGACAACCACGGCAGGTTGTGCGTAAGCTGGTTGGGGCATAACTTCGATGACTTCGACTGGCGGTGCATAGTATGGATCGATGACATCCACTTGGTAGCCCGGGTTGTACATGATCTTGTCGTTTAACTACGGCGAGTGAACAACTAACTAAACTGACTAAATGTTGTGTTGCGCGTCGCAATTACTCGTTTTAAACTAAAATTCTGATTCGCTGAAAGTTTATTTTGGGTACAATTTTCGCTACTGAATACATTTTTATTTTTTATCATAAGCCCCAGGCATTTGATCAATGAGCTCTGATAATAAAACAGTTTTGTGTAAGTGTCAAAAATGTATAGACATAACGCACAGTGAGGCAATTTGTATGAAAATGAAGAGAAATACATTTTGTGATTTACATAAATTTAAATGAAACTATTCGTGATAAGTTTCGGTTTGATTGAGAGACTAATTTATTAAAAGTTTTGTTTTTTAACAAGTCTATTGGAGAGCTAATTAATGAGAATTTAAGACTATTTAAATTAAATATAAATTTAAAAATTTATTTTTTTTTTATTATTTATTTCAAAAGAAATATTATTTAAAAATGCAAATGATAAAAATTTACAATTTAATTATTAATTTATTTATTTATTTAATTCAATTGTATTTGCAGCAAACAAACGTGAAATACTTTTATTGGTGAGTTGTTGAAATATTATTAAATATATTAGAACAAATACATAAACAAATTGTTGATGACATAAATAAATTCTATATATAAATAGAAACTAAACTTATGCTTTGTTTTTGTTTTTAACAATTGCAAAATAAATAAAATAAAAGAAATTCAAATATGAGAACATTGCACTTAACTTGAACCTAATTCATAGCTTTTAATTTAACATAAAATACTTTTACTTATTCTACGATATAAACCTATATACAAGAACATCAAGTTAATAACCATTTTTCTTATTAATTTATAATTTACCACATTTCTGGCTATCTGCAGCACTGTTCGGCGCTTCGCGTGCAACAGTGCGTATGAGTAATATGGTTTGGGCTATAGATAAACGGCAAGTGGAAAAAAAGTACACACAAATTACGCTGAATGGGTGACCCAGCAACCCAGAATGCCACCATTCGCCCAACTCAGTCAAACCCTTGTCAAAACTGCTGTTCGAAAAAAAAGAAACCAGAGGAAACTTTTAGCTTTGCGGTTGCAATACGCAAAGATCTTCCAAAGAACTCACATAAAATGCTTTATCAAATGGCAGCAGGCGGCACTTTTTGACACATTTTCGCTTTTATTGGCAAATTGAAAAACATATATAAATAATAACTGGGAATGCGAACTAAGTTTTCCACTGGCAAGTTTATATATATATATTAGTATGTGTATGCCATGTCAAAAGGGTTGCCAGGCCGCTCATAAAACTACAAATTTTTGCGGTTTGTGTGTGTGTGTGTTGGTGTACGTGTGTGTATGTGTGTTATTAAATTTGGCTTTTTATTAGAGCAGGCCAGAAAAACATTCGAGATTTATGCAAGACAATGGGCTGCCCAAGTGTTCAACCACAGCCCCGTGTACCACACAGAAAACATTATTTATAACAAATCGTAAAATTTTATTGCACGAAAAAAGTGTGTGTGTGTGTGTGTGATTGTGTGTGCTTCACAAGCCATAGAAACTTAATTTAACGTAAAGCATTAAAGGATTTGCAGCGCCTTTTGTTTGAAGTTCGTATTGTGGCTGCCGTTGTCAAATGTTGTTGTTGCTCTACATTATCGTGCAACAGCAACAACAATCGCCACAGCTAAAGCAACAGGGACAGCAGGGGCAGCAGCAACAGCCACTATCCTTGGGCGGTGGAGGCTGGACAATAACCGTTGTAGGGCCCGCCGGCGGGGGCACATTTATCACCTCGACACGTGTGCGATCCATTATATAGTTTTTATTACAATTTCGCTTCGATCTAGCGACTTGTTGCGCGTTACACGGACTGTGCTATACTGCTCTATAATGCCAGATCGGCCTATTATGGTATTCACTGAGTGCCAATCTGTGGAGTACGTTCTTCATGAATGTACGTGTGCGAGTGTGCATGTGTGTGTGTGTGTGTGTGTGTGGGGGGGTATTGCAATAGAAAAATAGTCTTATCTGTAGATAAAACACTATCGCACTCTTATTATCTCCATTGGGCCGGACAGGTGAGTCGTCTTATCTGCAGCAAACATTTTATTTGTTATAAAAAAACACAGATTGCACATTCGAATAGTCTATATGTATGGATGAGTACAAAACGAACTAGTTCCAATGAGTTATATTTTAATACAATTGATTTGCAAAATAATATATAAACATATAAAAAATATTTTATAATTTATTTTTATAAATTTCTTTACAATTGATAATTTAAAAAAAATATATTTGTTGAACAAGCAATAACAAGTTCTACTCAACTCAATTTATTGCTAAAGAAACCGTGTGAATGGGTTCATATTATGAGTCAGTGCTAACTGGGGAAGTTTTAGCAAAAAATAGTTTTCTTAACAGATTTTGTTTGCTTTTATTAAGTTGACTTAAGGCAAGAACTGATAAATATTAATAATACAAATGTTAAAACTCGATGGATAAAGGTAAGTTTAAAGCATAATATGAAAGAAAAAATTGCTCACTTCGGAATACACTACCTGCAGATACTCTGTATTCCGTGCCGAGTAACTGTTACAAACATATATAAGCTGTAATGAACAAATCTACATCTTTTGTTGATTAAATCTTAAAATATACGAGTATTTAATACTCAGATATCTAAAGTCGAATATCGATTTTAATCGCTTTCTGGGATATGGGAAAATGCCCCAAATTCACATCCGAGTTTCTGTTTGTTTCGTAAAAAAAAGAAAGTTTAATAGACTAATTTAATAATAAGTATATAGTTTATCAATTTTTACATGAATAGTCAATCCAGGTAAATTTATGGACATCTGCCTTTACATGTATGGATGCACTCAAAGGCATTTTGAATTTTGCAATGCTCTTTAATAGTTTTATGCCCAACAATTTTGCCCATAATGTCGATAGGTAGCACTTGGCTTAACCAACTTTATCTTTAATAACGCAATAACACAAACCGAACGAATCGCATTCAATGTCATGTGTGTAACAAAGTGAAACATATAATGGCTAATTGTATGTTATCTTATCTAATCCAACTATGAAACTAACAAGTACGAAATTTACATGCAGCACAAAGCACCCAATTTATGCAGCTGATGTGGCGAGTCGCATACTCATAGGTATATCCCATTGCCAGATCTCAATTAAAAATTGGGGTTAGTTGTGGGGAGAGATTGTCAGGGGATGTGCATTACCTTTGTGGCCCTCAATGAAATTAATAAAAATATATTTTTGAGCGCGCAATGGTGATGATAATTAGTGTACGTGATTCTATTTGCCGAAAAACCCCTCGAAAATATAAGTATAAAAGGGGTGCATTGTGTGTGTGTGTGTGTAATATGATATGCGCGTAAAAAATATAGTACGTGTGTGCGTGACAATGGCAACAACGTGCGATGACAGGACTGAGGACTTCGAACTGGGGCTAGCATTTGGGACCTGGGTGTCAAAAATGAAACAACGCCTGCTCGGAATTTTAAAATAAGCAAATGAGTTGGCGCCTGAAGTAAGTCAGCAACAGCAATAACAACAACAACAACAACAACAACAAGAGAGAGTAAGAGCGAAAGAGGAAGACAGAGTACAACAACATGGCCCATAAATATTTATAAACTTTGGCTTGTCATATAAATACAGGGTCATTAGTTGCCTGCACACACCTTTCGCTCCAGCTTGAGCTTCAAGCCCCTTCACGACAATAAAATCCAACAAGACGGTCATTTAGATGTTAAAGGCTCTCCACGCCAACTTGACAGTAGTGGCAGCTCGATGAAGCTTATTAGTTAAGCAAAGGAATTATTAAAGTAGCTAAAGAGAGACTCAAACGTAAAATATAACAAACTAGAGAAATGCAAAGATGGAGATCTTGAATACAAAATTCTTAGTAGCGTGAGTATATATGTAAAAAATAAATATATGTAGCAAGTAAATATTTGAATTTGAAACAAACTATATAGTATAAATATATACGTAACATATAAATATACTTAACAAATAAATATTTATTAGCATATGTTTATTTGCGAATATGGAAAAAATACTGATTGAGAACTTGAATTTAAATCGAATATAAAATATATATATATAGCTCTAGATTCCATATAAGGTATTAGTTTAAATAAATAAAAATTGAAATAATTCTAATAATAATGTATAAATATTTATTTTGTTTGTGTAGAAGAAATCCTTATAGAGAACTTACAACATTTGAATACAAAACTGAAATAGAAATAAAGAATACAAATATTTCTTCATTCAAGAAATATATCTCTAACTTATGAACAGCTTTTGCAGAACTTGAATAAAATAAATAACAATATTAAAATATAAATAAAATATAGAAAAATATAAATATAATATATATAGTAATGTATGGGTGCCACACGACTTGACGGAAAAAAACATTTTTGCCCGTATGGATGCATGCGAATCGCTTCTGAATCGCAACAAAATCGACCCGTTTTTGAAGCGGATGGTGACTGGCGATGAAAAGTGGGTCACTTACGACAACGTGAAGCGCAAACGGTCGTGGTCGAAAAGCGGTGAAGCTGCCCAGACGGTGGCCAAGCCTGGAATGACGGCCAGGAAGGTTCTTCTGTGTGTTTGGTGGGATTGGCAGGGAATCATCCACTATGAGCTGCTCCCCTATGGCCAAACGCTCAATTCGGACCTGTACTGCCAACAACTGGACCGCTTGAATGCAGCACTCATGCAGAAGAGGCCATCTTTGATCAACAGAGGCCGAATTGTCTTCCACCAGGACAACGCCAGGCCACACACATCTTTGGTGACGCGCCAAAAGCTCCGGGAGCTCGGATGGGAGGTTCTTTTGCATCCACCGTATAGTCCGGATCTCGCACCAAGTGATTACCACCTATTTCTGTCCATGGCGAACGAGCTTGGTAGTCGGAAGTTGTCCACAAGAGAGTCCTGTGAAAATTGGCTCTCCGAGTTTTTTGACAATAGGGAAGCGAGCTTCTATAAGAGGGGCATTATGAAGTTGGCATCTCGTTGGGAACTCGTCATCGAACAAAACGGCGCATATTTGACTTAAATCGCATTATTATAACCAATTTTATGAACAATTGAAAATTCAATAAAAATACCGCAAGACTTTTTGACAACCTTATATATATAGTAATATAAATAAAATATTTATACTTGTATTAATGAAAGCAGTTGGTTTAGACCTAAAAACTTGATTTTTTCGCCACGAAAATAAGATTTCTGGGCATAATGGTTTTGTGAAAATGTATGTAATGTAATAATAATATAAATAAAAATTCTAAATTTTTTTGTATCATAATATATCAAAAACATTTTAGTATAGAAGTATAGTATTTTTGTGAGTTTTTTTAATACTATGTACATTTTTAACAACTCAGAACTTTTCATTCTAAAATTCAAAGGTAATATCAATAAAAAAAATTTTAAAATAAAAAAGAAAATTAAAAATAATATTGCTTGCAGAAACTACTCTGTAGGGCTCAGGCTGCAAATACTGAAGGGCAGTTGGTTGGTTGACTGTAATATACTTATATTTATATAATTTAGCGCCAGCTACAGCAACGCCCAACTGCCTAGAAAGGAGCACATATAAAAATGATAAACCAAAATGGCGAAAAGTGGCAGTAAAAAAATAAAATGCGCTGCCGCAAAAGTGCCATTTGTGGCATAAACACATGCGCGGCAAAGTTTGATAAGACAAAAGGCAGCAGCAAGCAGCAGTAGCACACGAGTGGGTGGCTGTCTGGCTGACTGGCAGGCAAACAGGTGAGAGTCACGCCGTGCCGGGCAGGTAGGCCAAAAAGTTTGCCAAGTGTGGTGCCACACACACACACACACACACACACAACAACTGCGACAACAGCAACGTGGCAATGTCCTAAGGATGAACTTCAGCGCCAACGTTGGCACCGCAATGTGCCACTAAATGCTGCCACTAAATGTGTGCCAAGTATTATTGCAGGTGCCTATCTATACATGTGTGCGAGTCTGTGTTTCTCAAGGATCTACCTTTCAGTCGAGCTGCGCATAAAATTAGCACAATAAAAAGCCATAAATGCGACACAAAAACATGAAAATCCACTTGTTATAATTTAATCGAGTTGATAGAAATTTTACGACGACGCGTTTTTCACGTAAATTTTCCTATATATACGTATTGTATATACATATATGTTTGTTTGTGTGTGTTTGTTTTTTTTTCCCCGTTTTAAATGTAGGTTAACATAAAAGCTGTTATCACACGAGACCAGTTAATGGGCGGCCACAAAGATAGCACAGCTATAAACTAAATCTGTTTAGTAGAACGCGGCTACAAATGAAAATGCATACGAGTGCCAGGACCTATGATTGACCTTGTGTCGGCACCTAACCTCACAATAGCAAAGTTTGATTTCAGTTTTGTATACCAAAGTAAGAAATAGAAAAAACACAAGATTTTTTTTATATATTTAATAAGGCAGAAAATACATCCAGTTTTATTTGGTTTCTTGTATTTTCCTTTAAATGCAAACTCTTTTCCGAGGTATGAAGATTTAAAATGATACATTAGGAATTGTTATGGATTGTTATAATCCGTTTTCAATTTGTTATAGAAACGATCCGTAAATCTCAAATTTCCTCTGTCGAAATGGTTTGATTTATTTGAATGTTTTAAGATTTTCTATATTTTTAATTTATTGTTAGATCAACTCTGTATCTTTTGATAATCAATTATTCTTTCAATCATATGAATATTTCTTATTCCATATCAATCTGTAAAGAATGTATTTTTTTAAACTATCATTTTCCTAAATATTTGATGAATCACTCACTTCTTGTCCTGAATATATTGTTGATGCCTTGCTGGCCCTCTGACTAGCTATTGAGCTCATTTTTCGACTGTATTCGTCTTCAGTGGACATTAGACAAACATCTATAAACTTGATGAGCTTCGGAGATTTGAGCTGCTTGGCAATGGGCATAGCCTCTTCTAAGGCCTCTTTGGTGCGCTCCACCTTATGCTGCAAAGTTGTTGCCTTAATCATCTGTATAATGCCCAGGAACTTCCAGATAACACTGTTACAGTTTTGACTCTCTAAAACGAACATATTAATAAGAATGCTTACACATTTAATATGCATGAACTATTCGCACCTTTCATCGATTTGCGCGCATTAAAACAGCACTCATCGTAGTGCAGCTGAGACAAATGAATGCTGGATATCTGATTAAGTATATAACATTTCTCTATCGAAAATTTTGAAAATCTCATTCGTTTCTCCAAACGCGATAACATTTTTCTAAAAATCGAATATATTTGAAATGGTATTGATTAACTTTTTGTTGTTTACCTACCGGCATTTCCTTCCTTCGACATCCTCATCGCCTTCTTGATAAGTCGACCGATCGCCAAACACAAATGGCACAACATCTTTCACCTTATCGACAGGCAGCAGCAAAAGCTGCAACATTGCTCTCTGCGTTACTCGAAAGCCCTTTGGCACGCGATACTGTTCGCAAAGAGCCAAAGCCAACGTATTATATACTTCATTGTGGAACTCGAATTTCCAGCACATAACACGATTCGTTTTCGTCACATAATAATCGCCCATGATTTTCTCAACATAAGCGGCAAGCTCCTAAACAGAGATTCAAATTAATTAATTAATTGAAGGCTTAAAGAGTTTCTCTATGACATATAAAGTGAATTTCTATGAACAGACAATGCTGTCTAAAATATATATGCTTTCAAGGTGATTTTATAATACTTATATTTACCTTGACTTCCCTGGCTTTGCGCAAATTTCGTATATGCTTAAGATCGTGAATCATATTACGATGTGTCTGATATTGTATGCGGAATAGATATGCCTCTCGATTCTTTTCCAACATTTTCTTATCGGGGAACTTCAAGAAGCTCACATAATACTGAGGACTGCGGCATTGCAACATTTTCTGCGAGGAAATAATTGTGAGTTCAAAACATTTTACAGCTCATGCGATGGGAGACCTACTATAAACTGTCTTATAATTTCGTATTGCTTGAAGGCAAGCGTTTTCAGGAAGGATTTTGAGCGCTTGCATTGATCTAAAAGTAAACTCGGATTGTTGCGCAGATTCTTCATGAATAAGACATCGTACCACGAATCGTTCAGATAGTTCTGATGTATTACATTGAATGCACGAGCTCTGCGCGATACTTCCAGAGGTGACAAAAGCTCTTCCTAATAGAAATGATTTATAAATATATTCACTTAGGCCTATTCTTGAAACTTACAATAATCTCGGGTATACTGAGCACATCGCATTTATGCTGATCTCTCAATATCTTCCACAAGGGTCTCATATCAACGTGCTCTTTCGCTTTGTTAATCTCTCTAACACGTTGAATAAGTTTTTGATTTTTCAAAAAGAACAAGGACATGGCTTTGCCCGTGACATCTTTGATGACATCGTTCACCTAAGTTTCGATTCTCATATATGGTACACAGGTTATATACAAATACAGTGATATATATCTTACCACCATGACTCGAGTTTGAAAATGCTTAGCTTTGACACCAATAAAATTTCGTATATTGTCGTGCAGTTCGCTCGCACTGTTCTCGAACTGATTCAGCTCGAACAAGGCATCGCATATTTGCAAATTGATGGGACAATTTGGACCACGCGCCACCATACCAATTTCTATGATCAATCCACAATCATTAATTGATCAATCAATCGTTAGGAAACGTTCTACTTACTGGCAGCCAATCGCGCATCGGCCAAGGCCTGTTCGATTCGTGCCGCCTTGCGTTGCACCTGACTGCGCCGATAGAGCGTTTCATAATCATAACTATCGATGTCCAATGCCTTCGTGTAATAGTAGAGGGCGAAAGTCTCGCGGCGTCTATTAAAGTAGTATGTGCCCCAATCTCTATAAATATCGTGTTCAACTTCCGGGCTCCAATCAAACTTATGCCATATAGGTATCGCGCCATCGAGCGTCGGTGACGGGACATAGCCCACAATTGATGTCATTTTTGCAACTGATGTTTAGCGTTCGATTATTGGAGCCTTAGCAAAATTACAAAATTGGAAAATCACAAATATAAAAATACGTTTTTATTTTTATTATTTTCGTTTGTGTGGAACTGCTACCCTCTTCGTTTGTGTTGTTACTGAAGCAAGTTGTGTGTAGTCCGTATGAAGTAATCGACATAAAAAGTCGAAGACTTCTAGATTGAAAATACAACTTTTTAGCTTTGTGTTAAGGTGAAGTTGAACTGAAACTTTACAAAAGCTAAAAAATTTATTTTATTATTTATAATTTCTAAAACATTTTTCGGCTGTTAAATATTTGTTTGTTTTTATACTGTGAACCCATTGAAAATGGGAAATATATGTACATATTCTTGATCAGGGAGACGACCTGAGCCGATTTAGCCCTGTCCGTCTGTCTGTTTGTCCGCCTATCCGTCTGTCCGTATGTATGAACGGGTCGATCTCAGAACATATAAGAGCTAGAGACTTGAAGCTAGAGTCTCCAAACTTTGGATTTATATTCATTTATGATTTATAAAATTTTGATTTCTGTTATTATTATTTTTTTTATAATTTAATTTTACAATCATACATTTTTCTGTTTTAATAAAGTTCATTTTAGAAATTTAATAATATTATTTAATACTTCAAGAATCTTGCTTGGCTTTAGAAACAAATGTTGGAAACTTGAAAGGCTTTCGTTCAGATATTAAATTGGTGATGTTATTATGTTGTTGGACTCTGTATTAATATGAGAAATGTATTCTGTATGAAAAGAATAAAGGCATTGAAATTGAGTATTCAGGGTTTCTGTGCTAATGTTTGTAGAAAGATACAGGATACATACAGGATACATATTCTTCATCATATCTATGATCTCATCTGATTTAATTGTCTGCCTTTCAGTCTGTGTGCTTGCCTTACTATCTGTGTCATTGGATATCTAGCATAAATCAGCCATCTAATATCGAATGTTAATCAATAACGCATTCCCATAGTAGTAGAAGAAAAAGGATAGTTGAAGAAGTTCACTTCTGGTGTTAGGTTATGTGTTTTTGGTATTCATATTTATTGAGCTTGAATGTTTGAAACATCAGATATATTTGAGTATAGGGCATGTCGTTTGTGGTATTGCCACAATGTTGTTATATATAAATATAAAGGTACATATAATAAATTGTATATGTCTACTTCAGTCGACTTCACGCATGGTGCGGCTTCTGGTGTATTGCTTTGACTGTTTTGACTGTTTGTTAAAAACAAACAGTTGTCAGTGTTTTTTTTTTATAGGTTTTTACGTATATTCTTTTTATACCCTGAACCCATTGAAAATGGGAAATCAGGGTATAATGGTTTTGTTAAAATGTCAAATGTATGTAACAGGCAGAAGGAGGCGTGGCAGACCCCATAAAGTATATATATTCTTGATCAGGACGACGAGCTGAGTCGATATAGCCATGTCCGTCTGTCCGTCTGTCCGTCTGTCCGTCTGTCCGTCCGTCCGTATGTGTGAACGCGTCGATTTCAGAACCTATAAGAGCTAGAGACTTGAAATTTTTTTTGGAAGTCCCTGTATATCACGCGCATATCGAGTTTGTTTTAAAAAATCGATAACTTTTCCCGTTCTTTTGTTATCGATTAAAAACCTTATCGAAATGAAGTTAATAAATTATATCTCGTACATGTTTGAAGCTAGAGTCTCCAAATTTTGCATTTAGTTTCATTTATATTTTATACAATTTCGGTTTTTGTTAGATTTTGGATATTGGTTCAAAATTTTTCAAAAATTTTCAAATTGAAGGTTAGTTGCAAATATAGCCAATATGTGAATGAGTTTGCAATTTTATACAACTGCAAGATATTCAATATAATATGTAGATCATATGCTGAAAATTTCATTGAAATCCATTAAGTATCACAGAAGTAATTAAACAAAACGTTTTGTCAATTGCAACATGTGACCAGAAACCCACCCCTGTTTTCATTTTTTCTATACATGTGCACACATACATTGAGACATTCAAATGCGAGAATTCTTGTCTGTTCTAAGAATCACAACAATAACAGCTGACTGCGTGAATTTTGTTATAATTCTAAACTGCCTTTACTTCAAATTTGCTACTGCTTCTCTAAGCAGTGCAGTGGCGGTGTTGATAGAAGCGGGGCACGCCGTGCTGTGCGCGCAGATCTGGGTTCGATATTTTTATGTCGTATTTTCTTAATTTTTTATTTTTTTCTTTTATTAAATTATTATTACTCTTTAAAAATAATATTATATTCTTTAAAAAAAAAACATGCTTTTTGATTGTGAAAGTGCAAGATTAGCAATTTAATTAAATTTTGTATAAGTTTGTGATGTATACAAGATACGGAATATATTTAATAACGCAGATCGGACGGGGTTCAGGGGATCTCCTAGTCGGGTACCCCCGACTAGAGTTTTCTTACTTGTTTTATATTTATATATTTATATATATTTTATATATTTATTTATTTATATTTGTTTTAATCAATTTTGTTCCATTACCAATAAAAGTCTGATTCCTTTAACACTAACCATACAATACATAGATGGGATATCTAGAGCAAACTTTTTCCTCACATACAATTTGTGCATTAGATCCCACTCAAGTTCGCACCTGCTCGGGTCCCTTCCTTTAAATTCGATCAAATCAAATATGTGACCTCAACATCAATGCGTTTCGAGCGTTCGGTCGATATTTATATAAAGTCTCACTGTACCCAGTTTTCCTTACTCTTCGCTCCTCTTTGCTCTCTCTCTCTCTCCATATATATATGAATAAAAATTAGACTGAGACAACATACAAGTAACAATAAATACAATAGAAATTGACAGTTTGGTCTTTCCTTCTGAAGCTTGGAAATGGTTATCTATCCAAGTCTTTCCTTCTGAAACGTGAAGCTTGGAAATGGTTATCTATCCACGTTTTGCAGCGACATCACCGTTGATCTAATCTACAAGGCCAATTTACATATATATATATATATATATATATATATATATATATATATATATATATATATATATATATATATATATATATATATATATATATATATATATATATATATATATATATATATTCATATATTATTATTTAATATTTTATTATACATATTAATTTACGTTAATTATTTGTTTAATATTTGAAGACCGTAACTTTAGGGTAGATGTCATAGGACATCAATTGTACCTGAAGAATGTTTTTTTTGGGAGTTGTTTGTTAAATTTAATCATTTGTTATTCGTGTGATTCTCAAAGTGGTTGTTTGTTGCCTCGTGCCTGCTGCATGCGACCTCAAGAATATTAAAAATGAAAATGATGATGAAAATGATTTCAATATTTATACATCATTTTATTTTTTTAAATTGTTTTAATATTCAAAAATCATATTTCAATGTTTAGTTAATGCATAGAAGAGAATTGACAATATTACTTCAGCTTAATCGGTGTCCACAGAACTTGCCCTGGATGAAATTCTGCTGGCCCGTGCGACCGCTAATGAGGCTGCTTTGTGACGGAAGTCCTCGACAGCGTAATTGTAGCAAGCATCTACAAATTTGATCAGTTTTGGTGACTTCAGCTCTTCGACAACAGGTGTTGCCTCTTCGGTAGCCTCCTTTGTCTTTTCTATTTTTTTCTGCAACGCATTTGCCTTGATTATCAGCAACATACTTAAGAACTTCCAGATATTGCTATTGCAGTTTTGAGTTTCTATAGAATTATTGAACATTTTAATATAATTTGATAGTAAGTAATATATAATATTCTCATATTTAAAGCACCTTTGATAGCTCTGCGCGCACTAAAACAACATTCATCGTAGCGTAATTGACTCAAATGAATGTCGCCTATCTGATGATATAGATAACACTTCTCAATAGAAAATTTGGCGAATGGAATGCGTTTCTCCAGCCGAGAAATTAGTTTTCTTTGGATTACAAACTATTTGATTAATACAAATGGAAGTTGTGTATTTTATTGAATTTTACCTTGCTCTTAATGCTACGGGATCCTGGTAATCGCCATCTGTATATGTTGATCGATCTCCAAATACAAATGGTGTACCTTCTTTGAATTTGTCCTTTGGCAGCAATAACATTTCAAGCAATGTAATTTTTGATTTTTTGATATCTTTTGGCGCTTCATACTGCTCGGCAAGTGTAAGGGCCACGTTATTGTAGACCTCATTGTAGAACTCGAATTTCCAGCACATAACACGATTCGTTTTCGTCACATAATAATCGCCCATGATTTTCTCAGCATAGGCGCAAAGTTGCTGAGGTGAAATGAAATATATTTTTTTTAAGTATAACTATGTATATATTTTTGGAAATTACAATTTGTACTTTACCAATAAACATACCTTGACTTTCTTTTCCTTTCTCAGCTTTTGAATTTGCCTTAAGTCATGAATCATATTGCGATGTGTCTGATACTGAATGCGAAATAGATATGCTTGCTTATTCTTTTCCAGCATTTTCTTATTCTTGAACTTGAGGAAGCTCACATAGTAAAGAGGACTGCGGCAATGAATCATTTTCTAACGAAATTTGGATTTAATTATTTAATGAGCTATAAATATATACTTTATGCCTAATACTTACTATGAAACGTCGAACAATATCATATTGTCTGTTACACAATGTTTCTAGAAATGCTCTAGAGTTCTTGCATTGTTTTAGCAGCAAATTCGGATTTTTACGTATGTTTTTAAGGAATAGAACATCGTACCACGACTCATTCAAATAGGTCTGGTGAATAACATTGAAGGCGCGCCTTCGCCGCGCGATTTCCAAAGGAGACAATAAGATTTCCTATTTGGAATAGCAGGGATTAGCATGAAATATTTGGAAATCTAATATAATGCTGATGATCGTTAAGTACGCACCTCTTCCTCGGGTATGCTAAGTATATCACATTTCCCTTGGTCTCTCAATATCTTCCACAGCGGACGATCATCGATAATTTCACTCGCTCTGATCAGTTCACTCACGTGTCGCACCAGTTTCTGGTTTCTCAAATAGAATAAAGACAGAGCCTTGCCCGTAACATCTCTAATTACATCATCGACCTGTAGGTAACAAACACTTCTTGCATACTTATCACTTCTTCGTGTTTATTCAAACTTACCACGAGGAGACGCTTCTCAAAGTTCTTGGCTTTAATACCCATGAAACGTCCTAGATTTATGTGTAGATTTGATTTGCATGTTTCGAATTTATTGAGCATAAATAGACAATCGCATGCTTGTAGATTAATCGGACAATTGGGTCCCACATCATTTAAGGCCATTTCTATTGAATACAAAACTAGTTGAATATGCTTTGTTTCAATTCAATATATAGATTTACCTTCAGCTCTTAAAGCATCCTGTAGTGCCTCATCAATCTGTGCCGCTTTGCCCCTAGTTAAACTACGTCTATAGAGCGTACTCCAATCAGCATTGTCCAGTAGCAGCGCTTGGGTAAGGTAGTAAAGCGCAAAGTTTTCGCGGCGCCGACTGGAGTAGTAAGTGCCCCAATCTCTATAGATATCATGTTGAACTTTCGTGCTCCAGTCAAAGTGCATCCATGCCGGCATAGCTTCTCCGTCTCCCAAAAAGGGTACATATCCCACAATTGAGGCCATATTTCAGAAAATTTTATGTACTAAGCTGAAAAAAAATTCATCGACTTTTATTTAATTAAAAAACTCATAGGTTTCATTGAGTATATCGATCTTATCATAGTTCTATACTCAGCTCATATCAGTTATTAGATAAAATCTATGTTTTGAAATAAAAGGGATTTTTTACTTATTATTTAATCTTTTAAATTATTGATTTTACCAATCAACTTAAGTTAATAATAATTAAAATATTCGCTAATCTTCAGTCATTTATTTACTTACTCTGTTAAAAATACACTTTCATTTATTTGTACTGTGAATTTAAATAGATTCGTAAAAATATAAGAAAAATAAAAATTAATAAAACAAAATAATGAGAAGAAAATAGAAAACAGTGCTGTCGTTCAAATATAACTATAATAACTTTTGATGGAAAAAAAACAGTGAAGAAAACTAAACAAAATATATAAAAACTATGCCTACTCATTTAAAATGTATGTATCTATATTATATATTTATCTTAAATACATTCTTTGATTACTTGAAAAATGAAATGGTATATCATATAAAATAGGTAAGAGTTCACATTGTTGAAATCGCCGTTTACAGTTAACCTGACGAGCAGGTCAAGCTACTCGCCAAGAGAGAGAGAGTAATATCCACACTTTTAAGCTAAATCGATTTTCTATAGTTTCTATAATTATTTCTCTATAATAACTTTCGATTTGTTTTATTTCATTTATTTTTAGATGTAAACAGATTTGACTCGAATTTTATATATTTTATTTAAATTATTATTTAAAATAACATTTAAAATGTGTTTGAGGTGGTTACAAACTTTCCAAATATCATATAAAAATCCAACAAAAAGTGCAGTCAAGCTTTTAGGATGAAAAACCATGGGACAGTACGTTGAAGAAGATAATAACTGAACCGATCAAGATTTTTCAAAAAAGTAAATTGGTGTTTAAGCTTCATAAAATTATCAATATAACTCAACTGAATTAAATCCAAAAAAACTTTCGAAAATATTATAAAAAAATTAAACAAAATATTTTCAAACGAAATAAGTAACTGGGACAAATTCAAAATTTGTATCTTAAAACTGTAAAAAGTAAACAAAATTCAATACAAAATGCTTAAAAGCCAAAATTAATTTTAAATAGAGCTCCCTTTGTTGTTTAACACTTTCATTTTTCGCGCTGGCATTGAATTAATCTGGTTTTGGAGCATTTGGATGTCCAATTTTTCCTATTCTTGGACAATGGCATACTGTCCCAGTTACTTATTTCGCGCACCTTATATGTGTTATAATACAAATAATTACAGAATCCATATACATATAAATGTTCTGCGATTCAAAAACTTAGTATTCGAATAATAGCTAAATAGAAGTTTTTCAATCTACAAAAGTATATGTTTATTTGGATGTGCTAAAAAGATTTGCAAAGAACTTGAAGTAGAAAAGTTCTTCGCTTACTCTGTCCGCTCCGATTGCATTATTTATTTAGCAAGAGAAGTAAAAACTTTTGAAATAAACGAGTTTTGATTAACGTTAATAATATAATTGCACCTCAATTCGTTTTACAAGCTGTGCGGACTGCGTGTTATGGGACAAGCGTGCAGGGTTTCCGTTTCCGTTTCAACTTTGAATTCTGTCACACTTCAAATAAGCACCTTGCCATGCAAGGTAACCAAACATATTATTATTATTATTACTGGAAGAAAAAAAAACACAAGCAAAAGAAAGAGAGTAATACTAAACCACAACTCATGTGACAGAAGTGGCACAAACACACATGAGTCACTGAAGTCACCGTGCCACCTTGCCACCGATTGGCTTTATAATAATAATTGTGCATGCCCAGTGGCTCAGCCAAGTGTAAGAAATCACTTAAAACACACAGCCCGGCAAAGTTAGGTTTCAGTTAGGGATTATGTACATATAGCCAGCCGCACATCCCTCGCTCTAATGGTAAAATTAAAGCCACAAGAGCGACCACAAAAGGCCAATGATAAGTGTTAAGAGTCGTAGGCGTAGGCAACTCAACGCGCACATAAATCTAATGTATAATAAATTTAAATAGCGAATTCATGCAAAATGGCAACTCGAGTGTGACCAGACCCCTCCTAGGCCCGCCCACTTTTTGCCTGTCTCACGCACACACACACACACACACACACTCACACAGATTATACACACACAGCTAAAGTCGAGGCCGACAATGACTACACTTTAGCGGCAAATTTGTGCGCATTGTCGCCGTATTATTTGCTATTATTTATGCCTTTTTCACTATTTACTTCCTATTTTTTTTTTCATTTATATTATATTGTTGTTGCTTTTGTTGCTGCTCACACGCCATGCTGTTAGTATGCAAAAGTGGACGCGAACCACTCCCTACACAGTGTCTAACCACAGCTTGGCATGGCCAGCGGCGTAGCCAGGAATTCGTTAAGAAAAGGGAGTCTAAGAGAGAGAGAGAGAGAGAGAGAGCCAAAGAGAGAGAGAGAGAGAGAGAGAGAGAGAGAGAGAGAGAGAGAGAGAGAGAGAGAGAGAGAGAGAGAGAGAGAGAGAGAGAGAGAGAGATGGCAAGAGATGTATATTTATCTATTGTAGTTCTAAGAAGGATATAGAAATATTTGCAAAGCATTTAATTTTCATTTAAATTGTCGGCTTCATAGGTCTGAACAAGTATACGACTTTAGGTCGAAAGACAGAAGTCCAAGTTCTTTTCTGATTATTTTTACAAAATACTTATTTCATTAGACCTACTTAAGAAGAGGATATGCAGCTTAAAAAATATACATATTAGATAAAGAAAGATATTATTTAGAAAGAAAGAAATATAAAATATAATAAAGAATATAGAATATATTGTAGAATATAGAATATGGAATATAGAATATAGAATATAGAATATAGAATATAGAATATAGAATATAGAATATAGAATATAGAATATAGAATATAGAATATAGAATATAGAATATAGAATATAGAATATAGAATGTAGAATATAGACGATGGACGATAGAAGATAACATATTCAAAATGGAAGAAGGAATATAAAAGAAAGAATATTGAATATAAAAGATAATATCCTTGACTATTGATCCTTATCAATTATATTTACACTTTTGGAGTCGGCCAAAATAAGCCATTATATACTGAAATCTCATTTTTATTGAGGCTTGACCCATACAAATATGTAAGCTATGATATATAAATATATATATGTATATATATATGTCATTGCCTTTACTTGAATTTCTATTCACTTGCATGGGAGAAGCACTTTCTAAGTCGCACAATCCCCTTGCTGCGTACGACACTGTCAACGTCCAGTGGCGTGCTAAGCATTTGCTCGCGTGGATTTTAAACATTTTCACACAACATTCTCATATTTAGACGGCACACATCAGCGACAGTCGAAAGCCAGTGCCCTGTTACCCCGACTGCCCACAAAGTTGGCGGTAATGTAAGCTCCATAAGCCAAATAAAGGACACACACTAATAGCATGCAACACACGCGACCAAAGCGCCCCGAAACGTAAATCTGTGAAATGTAATTGTTGCCATGAAGAAAACGCCAGAGCCCAAGCCCAAGCCCCAGACAAACCCGAGCTCGAACTCGAACTCGAACTCGAGTAAGGCAAACTCAACCCTGCCTAAAAATCAACCCACTGGCGTACCCAAACCCTAAGCTAAGGGCATTTTAAGTAAGTTTTGCTGGCGCTCTGTGCCATATTCGCATTTTGATAATCGTTGGGCCTCCATCGCACTGCCTGCTCTGATATACAAATTGGCTTTTGCAATGACTTTATACATTTTACGAGCAACAGCCATTCGAGTGGGTTTTCGTACATACATATATATACACATTTATATATATATATATATATTTTTTTTTTTTTAGGGATTTTATCGGTTTGGTTCTCGTTCTTGTGCTGCTGGCTTTGAGTATGTGGCGCACTCTGATGCGATTATAAAGGCTAAATTGATGCAGATAAAATTAATTGAATTCAAAAAGCCAAATCCGCTGCCCTTTTTTGGCTTCTTCCACTTTTTCCTACTTATTTCCTTGGAAGTTTTTTTCCCTATTTAGTTGGCGAGTTTAACAAGTGGGTCGAATTTTTTTTTTTGCCTTTTGGTTGCTTTCTCGATAGTTTGGCTAGTTAGTTGGTTAGGTCATGCGAGCAAAAGTCTTGAATGTGCACTCAATCGCTTCTAGATACGCATATGTGGTGCATGCTTAAAGGAAGTTATCTATCAAAATGAGGAAGCTCAGATAAATGGAAATTGGCATTGTAAGAAATATTGGCAAATATAGTTTATTAGCTATAATGCAAAGATAAATAAAATACTTAAAATATTATAAGAACATTGATAAATCGCTGGTTATTACCCACTCACTTCACCTGAAAGTTCACCTTCAAGTTTATCTGTGCAAGTTTATAGTGAAAAGCCAAACTTTTGTGGACTTTCCCAACTTTGACATTTGAAAAAGCTTTGCCTTCATATAAATATATAATGAAGTTCGACCAATCGATAGGGTTGAGTTGTAAGCAGCTAAACGAACATTTCACTGTTTAAGTTTTAAGTTGGTTAAAGTGTAAGAAATGCCAGGACCACATAACCCACCAGGACCTCATGGCCCACATGGACACCCAGTTGGACCTGGACATGCGCCCCAACATGGCCATCAAACACATCCGCCGCATCATCAGCCGGCAGTGCCACATCATCATGGACCGCCGGGACCCCCACATCATCCACATTGAAAATATTTTTTTTTATAAACCAAAAACATGATTAAATTTTAAAAAAATCTATAAACAAATATCGAAAAGTTTTTTGCTTGACTAAAACTAAAAATAGCGGCTTAAAACCTCGTTTGTTATTTGTTGTTTTCCATTTATAATTTGGAAAAAATCCCGTTTCAGGTGATACACACTGAGCCGTCGTCCATGACAAATATTTCTTTTTAAAAAACGTTGCAAGTAAACATGAAATATAATAAACTAGCTGGTTCAGTAAGCAAACAATAGATTTGGATGACATACCCGCATTGATTAGATATCTCTTATCTAAAGACCATAAAAATACTAACTTCGGAATAATATAAAACTTGTGCACCTAGCCAAAGGAAATTCAGTTGAACGGAATAACTGTAGTTGGACACAAATTAAATTAATTGGAGACAAATTATTTGCAATGCATCATCACAACCCTCCACCACCGCATCATGGACCTCCGCACCATGGACCTCCGCATCATGGACCTCCGCACCATGGGCCTCCGCACCATGGACCTCCTCCACACCATCATGGACCTCCTCCACATCATCATAGCCCACCGCCACACCACCATGGACCGCCGCCACACCATCACTGTCCTCCACCTCATTATGAGCCGCCACCACATCATGGCTGCCCACCGCCCCACCATCATGGACCTCGACCGCAACCTCGCTAAGGTGGAACATCTAGAATGTGATTTTCCTGACATGATCTACTCAGTATATTTTTGTCAAATATAATTTATTTATGCACAATTAAGTTTCACATGTCTTTACTTTGTATATGTAATTGTTTTTCACAATTTATAAATAATAACAAAAAAAAAATAAAACAATTTAAAAAGTTCACAAAAAACTTGTTTTTCATATATTATTTGTTCTAATTTTTTTAATAAAAATATTAAAGTAGAAACAATTTTTTTAAAATTTGTTTGAAATATTATATATTTATTGTAAATATATATTTGAATCCACAAATTGTATTTCCTCTTAAAAAAAACAATATTGTGTTCTCTCAATATATTTATAAATATTGTATAAATAAAAAACTGATGAAAAAATAATATATTTCACTTCATAATTGACATAATATTGAATTTGTTGTATTGAGATATTGATTTGATTCAATTAAAATGGGAATGTTTTTGTTTTTTTTAAAGAATAATACAGCTGTTCGTTCAGCAGTTCTTGTCAGGTCTCTTTGTATCTTAGGGTTTTCCGCATTTTTTAACTGCGTATGACTAAATTTGTTGTTTATTTACATGCTTAATTGGTATTAGTCATGTCATGTAGTTCACACAAATATTTGCTATTTGTATTGATTAGCAAAATAATATACTTGAGATTAGATAATGCTTATCGAGGTATATAAATTGGGTATGTATTCAGAATATGCTATTGAAGGGGCTTAGTTAGCGTCTGCATCTAGTGTGAGTCGGACGTGAAGTATTCGGTTAGATAGTTGAAACGCAATGCCACCGCCACATGGAGGACCTGGATATGGCCATGGCGGGCCACCACATGGAGGACATGGACATGGACCACCGCATCATCACGGACATGGACCACCGCATCATCATGGACATGGACCACCACATCACCACGGACACGGCCATGGACCAAGGCCATGCATATGCTGCACGATTTTATAGAGCAAAGGCGTCCATCACAAGGCCTATTCAATAATGTTACAATTTAGTTTTAATGTGTCAATAAAGCAGAGAGAAAGAGTCGAAGACGTATACAAAGTAAAAGTGGCTGTTAAACAGCTGTTTAATTAGTCAAATCAAGTGGCTCCGACAATTAATGAGTGGCTAATCACTATGCCTAAATACTTTAAAACCACAAAAGCCGCTTACACGGCGGTTACTTTTATATAAACGTATATAAATTATATCTATACACATGTTTGTGTGCGTGTGTGTGTGTGCGTGTGTGTGTGTGTGTGTGTGTGTGGCCTTGCGTGTCGATTTCTGCACAGCACATTTGTGGGTGGGCGCGGTATACACACACACACACACACACGGCTTTAATTTATAGCAGTCAAGTTGGAGCAGACCAGAAGACATACAAGTGCCATAAATTTTGGCAAAGGAACACATTATTTATACTGTCAACTGGCTATATTTGAAACGGAATCCAACGCTACAATATACTACCTATAAATAAGTGCATTAGCCTGCCAAAAGAGAGGCAAGAAGCGAAGCAGCGAAGAAAGTCGGGAGCAATCCGTAACAAGTAGCGCTCATTTTGGTATAAGTCTTCATTAGCGGTTAAAAGGCTGACCTACAATGGGGGAGACGGCCAGTTAGTTGGCACTGCCAATGGGTTTTTCATACGCATTGAACTGTCGCCGCAGCGTTAAAGCCGGAAGTGCCCAAAACAACAACAATAACAGCAACAATAGCGTATGCGCTGAAAAGGACGAGCCAAAAGGAGCGCAACAACAACGTTGGCCAAAAGGAAAATGCTTAAAGTTCAAATTAAGCACAACAGCTGGCGAAAAATTGAATTGAAGGCAACAACAAAAGCAACAGCAACAGCAACAGCAACAGCAACAGCAGCAACAGCAACAACAACAACAGCCACAATGTCGCTGCATGCTTTCCCTTCTTCACCCACACACACAGGCCAAACCCAAAGCATTTGAACGACAACAGGCAACGAGGCTGGCGAAGGAAAAACCAAATAAAAAAGAAAAAACAATATATAAACATATATACATATATATATATAGATATACATACATATATATCTAAAAAGGAAAAACCCGAAGCATGCTTCAAGGCGCCGAGGCGGCAAAAACACGACCTCAACTCGTGTCAACAGCTGGCAAAGAGAGCCAAAAGTCTCCCAAAATGTGAATCTGAGAGAGTTCGGCACAGTGGCGCCAATTGCCAGCGTAGCGTTCATTTGCTGTACTAAGCAACGCCTGCGCCGAGAGAAACCCATCGAGTGAAATATAAACAGAGAGCATTACGTACGACTTCAGCCGAATTTCGTTTTAGTATTTTGTCGAATGCTTTGAGGTTTGGGTGGTCGCACAATATTCATAGCTCGCCTGATAAGAAGTCGTCATTGTTATGCTCGATAAAAGACGAGTCGAGAGTACGAATAGCTTATCACTAAAATATTTCCATGGGCTTGAGGTGCATGCAATCAACATTTTGCTAGAGTTAAGTGCATATTGTGCAAAGCTTTAGCTATTCAGGGGCTTAAGTTATTAAGGCCATTGATTATATGTCTTTGTGATGGAAAAGCTTCTTATACAATTGATAGCTGTGATTGACATGAACGTTGCAAAATTTAGTTAATGAGCTGATATAGTTGAAAGTACTTTTAGTGTCATATAGTCAATGTCATAGGAGCTGTCGCATGGCAATATAATTTTTAAGTATTTAACAATTTTGCTTAGACAGTTATCTTAACGAAATACTATAATAAAATAATCATTTTTTGTGTTCAAAATTAATCATTTTAAAATGTATTAGTATGAAGAGTATATTTTGTGAATAAGTATAGAGTATAGAAATATATGTACCTATACAGCTAACATATATTTCTTTCTCATATATAAAATTATTTTGTTTTAGAATTTATTCCAGGCAAATTCGATAATTGCAAGCTTCAGTATTCATTCTTAAATATCTAATTAATGGGATATCTATATAATTTATACATTACATTACAATTTATACATTATACAAAATGTTCGTACCCATTACACGGATATACACAGTAAATTTGAAATCTATAGCTATAACGGTATTCAAAAACGAAGAAAAATTATCGATTTTTATCGATAATAAGGAAATGGGATGAGTTATCGTACTGCGTAGAGTATACACGAGTATACATTTCAAATTTCAGATCTCTAGCTTTTGTGGTTTACGAGATCGCTGCGTTCACATGGACGGACGGACGGACGGACGGACGGACGGACGGACGGACGGACGGACGGACAGACGGACATGGCTATATCGACTCAGTTTGTCGAGCTGATCAAGAATATATATACTTTATGGGGTCTGCCACGTCTCCTTCTGCCTGTTACATACATTTTCACAAAAACATTATACCCTGATTTCCCATTTTCAATGGGTTCAGGGTATAAAAATATTTAAAATATATATGGACTTTAGCAGAGCATTTCTTGTCTACTTCTAATTTAATTTATTTAAAAAAATATATAAATTAGTTTTTCGCTTTAATTAATAAAGCAAATGTCAGAGTTAACAGTAAATGCAATTTAAATTTTCTGCGATCAATTTTACATTAGAATTTGATATGAGATAAGAGATTCATTTGAAATAAATCAAGTTCTGCTAAAAATTATTATTAATATAATTTTAATAATATTCCTTAGCCGTATTCTTTAGTTTCTTATATCAAAAGCTATAACATTAGTCTGCTTTTACTCTAAAGTAAAATTAAAATTTAACTATTTTGCTACATTTTTCACACTTTTCATTTTTAATTTTACCTTGCGATTTGCTTCATTTGGAGCATTGCATTTAATTATGTGCTCGGTAGTTCCATTATGTTGAAAAGTGCTTGGGCCATAATGGCAGCCATATCCTAAGCATGTAATTATAAATGTGAGTGTTTCGAGTGTTGTGTGTGTTGGCTTGCCACGCCCACTGCTTAAGTACAGCCTGCCTGCTTGCTAGCCTGCCAGCCTGCAACGTAGTAGTGCATAAATTATGTTAGGCCAAAGTGCAAGCAAAGTTATTTGCAACATAAACCTTGCCACGAACACACATACACACACACACTCACACATATACACATACACAAACTCACTCATACACACTCAGGCATAGAGACATAGGGCCTTGGTTTGTTAGAAAGATTAACGCGTGCATTTTGTTTTTTTTATGCCAACAGCTCATAAAAACACACCAATAAACATACACACACACACACACAGAGAGAGATACTTAAACTAAGCCGTCTGCGCTCAGACTAAACGAGGGTGCATTCGTGGGGAGTGCACGCCTAACAGATACCCCGAAAAGTGCAACACGCTGCAGGCGAAGATAGTAAAGTGAAAGAACTTAAATATTTTATTTTGTTTATAATTCCAAGAAACGAAAATACCAAAATTTGCTGTCTCTAAGGTCAAGAAGTCATACTTTAATATAGGTAAATGAAGTAAGCTATCGATGTGAGCTGATAAGCTAGTTCTGCTTATGGTAGAATAATCTAAATATGTAGAAAAATGGAAGTATTCAAAGTTTTTGGAAATTAATCATTCAAACAGTCGAAGATAGGTTTAGAACCACACAGAAAGATAGATGTACGGGAATAGAAGACTTAAATGCTTTTTGCTAAATATATGTCCATCAAAAACGATATACTCTACTTGTCCATTTTCAATGGGTATCAAAAACAAACTGCAACGGAAGCTGCGCCTCTGTCATGAGCTCGGGCGTTGTCAGTTTTAGTAAGCAGAGAGGCAAGAGGTGGATTGGATGGCACGGAATGAGTGCAGCAACGACTGCTCATGGCGGGCCACTTCAGCGACAATAATAAGCGCCACAACAGCAGCGTCAGCGTCAGCGTCAGCGTCAGCGGATGCGACTGCCCGACTAGAAGGTGCGAACCGTGGCGTCTGTTAATGATAATGATGACAGTCTGTCGCCGGCTTTGGCTGAAGCTCCTGCTGCACTTGCTCGCTGTAGGACACTCGGCGCGCTAGTTAAAGTTTTAATTTGGCATATTATAGTGGCTGTAGGGGCGCAGCGTGCGCTCGTTAGATACGGATATGGATATGAGCATATGGTATTATGTGAACACAACTACTCAAAGAGCAGATTATGCACTCAACAACAAAAAAATGAAAAAAACGAAGAGATGAGAAGACACGAAGCTAACAACACTTGAGCTTGAAACTTCTGGCATTGAACTTAAGCAATAAGAAATAAGAAAAAGGGCATGGATGATAGCAACTGAATCTAGAAATTAATTAATCTAAACTGAGGTAAGGCAAAGCTCAACAGATTTTTATGGAGAATAATAATTAAATATGTTTAAGCTATAGCTTAGGTTCTTCATTGACTCTATTTAATTTGATTTTTAATCAATTTAAAGCAATAAAACAAATAAATAAAATAAAATCAAAGTTATTAACAGTAAATTTTTGAAATACTTTAATTAATTAATTAAATTTAATCAAGCACCCATTTTATTTTTAATTTTCACTTATGTTTATATTTAAAATATTTCTTGAAGATTACTTAGAACACTGCAGCATTGGTTGGAAGCACGAACAGGATCCGTTCAGCTTACCGCCCAATTGAGTTGATGATACACAGATATTACGAAAGAGAAGTAGAGGGAGACAGCAAAAGAAAGAAAGCAATTAAGTGAGACAGAATAGATAAGAATTGTATTAGATTCAAATTAATAAACAATTAAGTTTGTAAATGTAATACAGTCGAGTCTCGATATTTGACCCGAAGGGAAGAATTTTTGCCTGGAAAATGGGGGGATTGTTTGGAAAAAAAAAACTTGGTACATTAAAAATAATAGTAATAAACCTGACAATCTTTTTTGAATCATCAAGAACCCAATTAAGACGTTTTTTTAATAAAAACAATTTGTTAAACAAATGTTGATTGTGGGTTAAAAAAGAAAATGAAAAAGAAATTAAGTTTAGTCTTGTAAATCTATTAAAAAGAGTACAATCATAAGAGTACAATCGAAAAATATTTAGTTTAGTTGAGATAGCTTTCTTTATTTATAAATAATATCTGTTGTTAGAGTCTGAAATATAATATAAAACATATTTTAATACTTATCTTAAAGGTTTATCAAAGTTTTCAAAACAGATCTCCATAGTAGTAAGAATAGAAAAGGAGTAGAGCGATATTCACATACTATATCGGTATACTTCTAACTTTTATTTGAAACAATTGATCTGTTTCATGTTTTGATTCAAGATTTCAATATGTTTCCAATTTGAAATTAAATTTGAATAGAACTTGTAAATATACCAAGAATACAGTTAGAATTGCAAGTACTCCAATGTATATAATTGATATACCTTGTTCTCCGACAATACTAAAATTGCAATTGCAAGGACCTAGACAAATTTCAAACATCAAATATTTATATTTCGTGTTGGCCACTGCCGCTACGCCACATTTGTTATCTTTGTTAGTAAAGCACACAGAATTGTCAAGAGTATCTAAAATACAATAAAATAATTTTTTCCATTTTTCCAATATGCTCTTAATATGGCGCGATCGACTAGTTACCATTTAATTTCATATTAGGATTTAGACATTTCTCCAATGCTGTGTCGCGCTGACTGTTGCCGATTGGCTCTACTTTGGGCCCATCAGCTGTTGTATTTGTGATGAAAACAATATGTTTAGGAGGCCTAAGAATGTATCAAAGGATCTGCAATCAAGACACCTATTTCCTTGTCCATATCCACATCTGTAAAGTTTTGGTTATTTGAAGCAAACACGCAACACGAAACCAATACAGGAAGAGTTTTCCAGGATTGACAGGTCATAAAATAAAACAACCAAGCAAGACATTATCGAGACATTGTTATATTAGATGATAAACACCCTGGTTTGTAGGATAATTTTATTTGTTTTAATTTTTTGCACGAAAAGCAAATAAAACAATTAAGAAAACTGTAGTCGGTGGTGCCCGACTAAGAGATCTAAACCCTGAACCCCGTCTGATGTGTGTTATTACAGAAAAAAGTGTAAGTCTATATAAATGTTGGACTAAAAAATCAAATTGACTCGTCATTCGCACTCGCACAATCAGAAAGCATATTTGACAAAAAAGAAGAAGAAAATAAATAAGCCCCTCAAACATGACCGTGTTTCGAACCTGCAACTGTAAGTTGACGTGCATCGCTTCTACCAACACCGCCATAGCGCCATCTTGAGATGGTCTTGCAATTCAAATTGCCCTTTTTACATTTTCTGTGGATTATATAAAGAAAACTTGCAGTCAATTACTTAAAAAAAAAATGAAATTCACAAACTAAAATTCTTATTATATTAAATTCTAATTTTGGCAAAACGTCCTTGAATAAAAATCTCTTGTGTTGTGTTATCGGTTTGCTTTGGCTGCTTTGCGTATATCAACGCTGTGGCAGAGCTCACGCTTAAAGCCATTTAGCAAATTATGTGCGACTTCCCTTAACCCTTAAGTAAAGCAGCGCACAAAGAAGAATCTAAAGCAAAGGCAATGCGAAAGCCAAGACGAAGGCAGCGGCAAAATGGGGGGAACATTTTTTGGCAAGCATTTTCAATTCAATCAAACGCCCACTAAGAGAAATGCAAATACCCAAAAGACAGACACACACACAACACAACACAAGACAGCACAGCACACACACACGCACATAGACGCGCGCGCACACACATGTTGGCATTTAAATAAAAATAAACATGCCAAATGGTTAGAAATACTTTGAAACACTTTTAAGCATCATTACATTAGCAAATTTTTCTCTACGCTATGCAGAAAAGCAACAAAAAGGGGCAAGGGGGCGTGGAGGGTGTGGTGCTGTTGTGTGTTAAAGGGGCGGAGTGAGATGCTTTGGAAGCAGAATACACAAAAGCAAATTGTGAGCAAAAGAGATTTTTGGGCAAAAATTGTGGGCGTGACTCCAGCCACTTCTTTGCAATTTTATTACATTTGAAAACGGTCTGTGTGTGTGTGTGTGTGTGTGTGTGTGTGTGTGTGGGGAGTGTGAGTGGGCGTGTCCAGCCATAACAACGTTGGACTAAAGCACACATTATGGCCACCTTTTTCATTTTCGCCAGCGCTAACTTTTGTAGCATTTTCTAATTTACATTTAACACAAATGTAATTATTGACAAACGGCAAAACGCTCTGACAACATATGCAGCACCACCGTGGTGCACCGGCTCAGCCAGCACCACAAACGTTGGTTTCTATGTAATTGTCGTTATAATAAATAACTTCAACTGTCCAACACTTGACACTTGACATCAACTGCAACGGAAGCGAACACACAAAAAACTACCAGAATGAACGAATATCAATTGGTAAACCCTTTTTGCATATACCCTGGAAAACTTGATGCCGCTTGAGGGTTGACAGTAAGCTGTAGGTAATGAAATGTGTATAAATACAGATATTTAATATATATTTATATATTTCGAACTATAGAAACAACAAATACAAATGAAAATTTTTACAAATTTTTACCGTTTAAAGCAAAAAAAAAAAAAAGCAAAAAAAAATAATAATGAAATAAATTTAAAAAAAATCAGTTGAAATAAATTATTAAGTAATTAAAATTAATAATATTTCGTATAAGTTTTCGCCTCCTGTAAGATGAATCTTACAGCGATATTTAAATGTAGAAATTACTAATAATTCAATGTAGAAATGTGATTCAATTCTGGAATATATTGTATAGTATTATATGCAGAGCTGTTAAAAATTCCATTTTTGTTCTGAAAACCCATTTTGAATTTCCATTCAAATGGAATTCTTAACAGCTCTGATTATATGGAAAGAATATAATATTTGAAATCATATTCTCTCCACAAATATTCCAGAATTTTAAAAAATTCGACATTTTTTTGAAAGTTCTAATTATAGATAAAAACTTTCAAACAAACAGATATGCTTAAAAAACTTGTTGCTTACTTTCTCCTTTGATACACCGCGAATAGTGCATGCCTTTTTGGCTAGCCCAGTACAGGGTATTAAACCACCAAACTCAACTGGACTGGCCTCAACCGCATGCAAAGCGCCAGAAAAACAGCGTCGCATATTTCAAACGGGACACATGTAAAAATGCTGAAGCGCTGATAAGGACATTAACATTTGCACAAACACATGATAGAGTTGTGGAGAGGACTAATGGGGAATACTACGGTTCCTTTCTCTCTCTCTCTCTCTCTCTCTCTCTGTTTCTCAAAACTTTGAATACTTATGCGAAACATCAAAAAAAAAAAAAAAAAAACTTTACCGCGTCGCTTTTGACACGCAAATTTATAACAGCAGAAACTTGTTGTGGTGCCAGCAGCAAAAAATAAAAATAAAAACCCACCGCACCACACGAAAATAAAAATACAACACAAATAAGTGAAATAAGAGTGGAAAATATAGGTATAAATAAAAAGGTAGCAAATTTCTGAACGCATACAAATGCAATTTAAATTTACTTATTTTGAAGCCCACGGGAATTCCAAATTATTTGCCTTTTCACGCAAATTTAGCGACCATTTTTCTCCAAAGCGAAGTCGGCCTCCCTTTTTTTTTTAGACAGGTGGGCACCAAATTGTTTGAGTTTACATAGTTAAGGCGTGGGGTGGGGGCGTGGCACCCTCTGACATGTGCTGCACAAGTTTTTCGGCTGAGTTTTTGGACGATTAGAAAATGCTTGAGAGCCAAAGTAAAACCAAAAGGCTCTGACAAATGCCCAGACTGGCAATTGTTAATGTTGTTGTTGTTGTTGTTGTTGTTGCTCCTGTGGTGATTAATGACGTCGAATGCTGTATAAGCAGACAGCGGGGGAGGTGTGCGCGGTGCCGCCAGTCTTGGCAGCTTAATTTAAAATGAAAATTGTACTTAATTTCTAGCGTAGCTTAGCAGGCGAGCTGGGTCGCTGGGCCAGAAGCTGTGGGAGGAGCAGAGCAGACAGCTGCTGTTTGCTTAACAAGCGAGACAGAGAACTATAGAGAGAGAGAGAGAGGGGGGGAGTGAGAGAATGAGAGCTTATAGAAAAGCCATTCGGTAACTCGCCTGCCCTCGAGCAGAGCTCTTTCATTGTCTGACTAGGTTTCAAACTCTAAGACTCTATTTATAGCGCTTTACACATAATTCAAGCATTAAGCACATAGTACATCATTTACTGTAATAAATACGAAATATGAGATTAAAAGGTTTAGTTTCTAAATAAGAAGGCTTATTTCAGGAATTTATCATATTTTGGAAATATGTATTTCAGCAAATTATTAGCAAACTTATATACACATATACTTCTGGATGATCTCATGGAGCATAGTTAGATGATTAACAGATTTCAATGTTTTGACATAAAGATTGTAATATAAATATCAACAAAAATATTAAATAAATACAATCTGCGCGAGCTTCCGTTTCAAATTTTCTTTTTCGAATGTTCTATATATTCAGTAACTCAGTAAGGGAAATGATAGTGCGTTCATATATAGATAATAGTAGACTATTGAGATGTTTTCCATCTTTTTCCATAAGTTTATATGATTTCTTCTTTTTAATGGCATCAAAATTTTATAAACTTTTCAATTCTTACGCTTTAAAATTTGATTTGGCACATGATATTTATTTAAGTAGACTATAAATTCATTGGCTCTAAGGAATTGATTATTCTGTAAACTTTCCATGTACTAAAGCTAGCTAATTTGTTCAGCGCTTGAACCTTATATTCATTTTTTTCTTTGTTTTTATCTTAAGTTAAAACGAATATTTAATATTCTATTTCTGTATATTGTTTTCAAATAGTATTGCGCATCAAATAAATGTATTTACTTTATTATTTCTAATATTTTTTATATTTATATATAAACATATAATTTTTTATTTTATTTCTTTTTTATATATATCTAATTTAATTAATTAATATTTTTATGTTATTTTCTTATATATAGTTTATTCGTTTCTAATCGATTTCTAATTGGCTTTTCATGCTCAGCGCTCTTAACTAAAGTTTTAATTCCTCAAGTCTAAAATTAACGCACTGTCAAATTGCGGTAAACATATGTCACTTTCATATATATATGTACATATATATATATATATATATATATATATATATATATATATATATATATATATAAATATACATATATCTGTATGTGGCTTTCTATACACATTTTCAGCCTGACTTTCGACTCAGAAATTTTGAAGTTTGTTTGGCGAACCGCAGGCAAATTGAATTAAGATTTGCCACGTGAGGATTTCAAAGAATTTACACAAAGTCAAACCAGCTTTAGTTTATTATTATTGTTTGGCTGTTTGGGTGGATGGGTGGATGGAGGAGCAAGGTGGTTGGGTGACTCGGTGGTTCAGTGGTTGCTTGTTGGCAATTTTCAATCGCAATCTTTTCGTTGTTTTTGGTTTATTTCTTTGGCGCAAAAGCTACTTTATTTTGACAGCAGACAAACAAATGTCAGAATTGAAATTAAAAGGAAGCCAGCGACAGGCAGACGAGTGCGGGCAAAACTTGGTGGAAAACATGAAGAAGGAGCAGCAGCAGCAGCAGCAGCTAGAAGTGGCAGCCGCATTACGAAGCAGCGACAGCTACCAAGTTCCTCTCTCTCTCACTCGTCTTCTTACTCGTGGGCAGAACTCTTCTGCAACAACACCCACACGCATTGCTCTGCTGACTTTCTTGCATTCCCGTATTTGCTTTGGTTTGTCTTTGTGGATGTGTGTGTGTGTGCGAGTGTATGTGTCTTTTTTGTTGTTTTTGTACATTTCACACAGCGTGAAATTTTCTAAATGTCATTTTGCTGTCATCTCGTGGATAATAAGATTACAACTACGTTGAAATAATAGGATTCAAATGAAAAAACTTTGCCGTCGTCTGTCTTTTACTTCAGCTACAGCTTCTACAGCTCCCACTTCTTCGTTTTCTTTGACTTTTCCTCGCTCATCTCAACTTTCAATACGACTTACACCTCGCGCTTCAGATACATATCTCGTAAACTCCCCTTCAGTCCAAAATGTGGGCGCGTTTTGGCAAAGTGCAAAGTTTTCATTTGGTCTCGCTGATTGAGTAGTGCGATAATGATTAAGCAGCTGCCAAGTAAGTACACACGCCAAAAAAAAAAAAAGAACGAAGAAAATTAAAAACAAATACGAAACAAACATGAATTGGTAAAAGCAGACTTATTGATCTTGAGACCACGCTTCAAACATCTGAATAATGCCCCGTCTGCCAGTCTGCATACATAATTGATTCGATCGTTCGTCTTTAATGAGCAAAAGCTAGACTCGTAGCAAAAAATAGGTTTGCTTTCATAGACTTCGCCCGTAGGCTAGTAGTCTGAAAGTACTTGCCGTAATGCCAAAAAAAAGAACATGAAATGGATATAAAAACAAAGTGCCCAAAAAAGTGACAGCTTGGGTAGATCACAGCCGCAGGCCCATTAAAATATACAAATAAAAAATAAAACCGGCTTAGACTACCGCAAAATGCGACTATAAAAGCCCAACGCAAAGGCTCACCAAGCATCAGAAGTTCTTCAGCGTTCTAACAATTCGCAACTGAGAAAACTATTTATAGTAAAAATGAATCCCATTTTTGTGATCGCTTTGACCGCCGTCTTCGCAGCTGTGGCTGTGGCAACTGTAAGTAGAAATTATAGATCTAGAAAAAAGATAGAAGACGAAAAAAATGTATGTGGAAAAAAAGATTCAGTAACAAATATATATACATAGAAAGAGCAGAGTTTGGAACTGTTATAATAGGATTAGGTGTGGAAAAAAAGAAATTTTAAATATAAAGGGTATTAAGGTATAGCTGTATCATGATCTAAATGTAGAAAAGAATTGCTTTGGTATACGTAGGAAAGGTAGATCAAAAAGTAGCTGACAAAAAAATTTAAAAAATAAGTAGCACAATGAAGCTGAAAGAAAATAAAATAATCCAAAAATTTATTAAGTTCAATAAATAAGAAAGTACAATCAGGTCAAAGAGGAGATTAGAAATTATACATGAAAAGGAAGATAGCAAAATGTATTCTTAATCTGAGCACTCTAATTGTGTCTGAGAGGCACGATGTGCAGTTTCTAGAAATCATTCGTTGATTTGTTTCGACTACTCAAATCGTAATCCACAGCCCGTTGAGCTTACCGACGAGCAGAAAGGTCTGATCAAGCAGCATGTCGACCAGTGCACCAAGGAGGTCAATCTGACCGAAGAGGAGATTGCCAAGGTGAAGGCCAAGGACTTCAAGAACCCCAGCGAGAATATCAAATGCTTTGCCAACTGCTTCTACGAAAAGACGGGCACACTCAAGGAAGGTGTCGTCCAAGAGGAGGTGGTACTCAAGAAGCTCGGCGCCATCATTGGCGAGGACAAGACCCGCGAGGCACTGGCCAAATGTAGCGGTATCAAGGGCGAGAACAACTGTGATACGGCTAACAAATTGTACGAATGCTTCGAATCGTTCAAGTCCGCCGAGATTAAGGCTTAAAGCAACATTTGGTCACATGCTGACAAATTGTAATTAATTTATGCTTGCATTGAAAAACAATAATAATAACTGTGTATCGTAATAGATAAAACAAAACGTTGTCTATATATGTGTGTGTGTGTATAAGTTAACTAGTTGCACATGGTTGCATGCGAAAAGCACTGCTGATGGAGTGGGTTTTGCAGGGGTAGTTACAATTGAGTTCTGATGAAATGATTGTGGTTTCTTGAGCATGAAAGCCAATTGAATTTGTTAGTTTTAACTGAGCATGTTTCATCTTACTTCTGCAGCTAAAACTTTCTTGCATAACAAAATAGTGAAAATGGAATGTATTTGCATTGAAATTTGCTGATATTTTTGGGATGAGTGCTCTGTTGATAACTTAAAGAGCAACTAAAATGCTTTAGTATGTTTCTGATTAAGGCTTGTGCTCTTAAGAAAAGGAATTGTAGCTGTTTAGTCCTACAATATACATAAAATAACTATGTAATCTAATAATCTATATAAAATGTTTTTTTTGTCAGTTCACTTTTTCTGATTCTATATGAATTGAACTTACAATATATTGAATGAAAATCTATTATTTTATGTGCAACATTTCATATACAAGTATATTGTATTCGCTGTATCTAGTTGTTGGCCAAAAATTGTTTCGCTGTGCAGTTGGGTATTCTTTGTAATGCGTCACAGTTTGTCACAGCTTAATTGCAGCTTTGCTGGCCTCTGGACTGGGCATAAGCCAGCAGCTTAAATGGATTATGTATACATATTGCTACATATATATATACAACTATTATACATGTGTGTGTGTGTGTGTGTGTGTGTGTGTGTTGGCTCATTTGCCATTTTCAATTTGCATAATTAAATGCACAATGCACGTGCCCCAAACCACCCACGATTATGCGGCAAATGCGTTAATATTGTAAAATAACTTTATTATTTAACGGATTTCACTGCGTGATTGCCGCGCTGTTCGCTTGTCATTTATGCAAAGTGCATTCGACTTCCTCTCCTCTTCTATTCTTGCTCTGCGTTTAAGCTGCGAGTGCCTTGGTCATGCAGAGCTCCAAATTGTAGATATTTTCGCAGCTGTTTGCGACCTTTTTCACGCTTGTCACACATTCCGCCAGCTTGGTCTTGATCTTGTCCACCGGCGCATTGAATCGTGCCTGGGCATATTTCACTATTTTCTCATTGTTGGCCTTACCATCTGGAAACATCAGACCCATTTTCTTGTATAGGCAATCGTGGTAGCATTTGTACGCTTGGGATGCATTCGACACCTCCTTGTTGGCTGTGATTTGTGCCGCTTCGGCAGCCGAAATTTTCAGCTCTTTGATGCACTCCTGCTGCTTGTTCGCATAGGCAGCCAAGTCGGCCGCACTCTGCGACTGTGTAGGAAAATGGTCTATCAGAATAGTTCAAAGTCCTCTCAAATACTTTAGACTTACCACAACCAGCGCGTATAGAGAGCATAGGATAAAACCTTGCACCAAAATGTTAACTTTCATGTTGCTTCGAACTCTAGAGACTGATATTTTCGAAGCAATTTCAAGCTGTTTAAATAGTTAACAGTGCAGAATTACTGTACCGAAATATTGAAAAATTATTTTAATTAAATTATTAAATTGAAATTACATTTTAATTCGTGCTAGTTAAGGCTGTTAGCCTAGCATTAAATTTGTATTTCCCGCTTGGGGTTATTGTTTCACCTACAAAATTTTTGGTATATATTTATATATCATATTTGATTGGTATAATTATATTTTTTTATATAATATATAATATATTTATAAATAAATTAAAATTAAAAAAAAAAAAAATTTTTTTTTTTTTTTTTTTTTTCTGATTGGTATACTTTTTTAAATTTGTACTATAATAATTACATAAATTCAAATAAATAAATAATACATTTTTATTTTTCAGACTATATAGTACATAAATTATATAAAATTATATATTCCTAAATTTCCTTGAATATATGTATACATAATTTAGTTTTTTATAAAGATTATTTTGTTAAAAGCTGACATACGTGTCTAGCAGAGATTCCATATCATATTATGAAGTTATAAACTTTTTATATGTTCTAATCATCATTAGAATAATATACAGTCGAGTCTCGATAATTTGTACCCCGCTAAATCGAAAATCACGATAAATCAAAACAAAATCTATCCCCTTGAAAAAAAATTCGTTACAGTCGAGTCTCGATAAATTGAATTTCTGTGTAAATCGAAAAAAAACTGATCCCCTTGCCATTTCGAATTATCGGGACTCGACTGTACCATATAATAATAATTGCAGAATGTTAAGTAACTTTCACAACTTCCACAAATTACTATTAACAATAGTAGAAGGCAATATTTTTTATATCTTCACCGTATATCTTATGAATAATTTCATATATTTTCTATATAAGGTATTCTATTTTGAATTGAGTGAATGTTTAAAGCAGTCGCATTTTTAGCTGTGTTTACTATTTTGTATATTTAAATCAACATTATATCTAAAGATATTTCGTGCGATTAGCATAACTCTGCTAAAGACACCAACTTTGCTAATTAGCTGTAATGATTTCTATATATCATTATCAACATTGTTCTCAACAGTTGTATGTAAGAAGAGAATAACATATTCTACATTATGTTATCTACATTCTATTACCCAACACTTTCTTGCTTTAGAGTTCTGTTCATAACATGATGGTGTTAAATAACTGTTGTTTCTAATGTATTAGAAGCTGTAAGCAAGTCAAGTGCCGCCTAAAACTATGCCATTAATAATACAATTTTGTTTTTCCTTTTTGTTTTCATCAAAAATTTGTATATTTTACTAAACAAGTTTTCTGCTACCTTCAGTGGCAACTTAATCAGTTTTACATTTAAAGGGAAGAGCAATTGATCACAGCTGATATATAAATATTACTAATGTTGCATATAAAGGAAAGCTATATAGATATATAATATAAAAAGTATATATAATATATACAAAAGTTAATCAAGTATTACTGGAGGAATCTTGTAGAAAAACCCAATGAATGGCACCTTTTGAGTCTTCTCTTTCTTGGCTTGGTAGTTGGACGTCTGGCTAGTGCATTAGGCTGTAATTGAATTGAAAATAAGATATAAATATATACATATATGTATAGTCAAGCTATGCCTGAAAGCATGCCACACTTCTATTGCCATAACAAAATACTGTAGCTTATTACACACACACACACATATAGATATATTTATTTATATGTGCGATTTATATATTTATATAAAATACGATAAAGTTTATATATATTAGTTTGAACTAGGCTTCTGCCGCTGCTTCGTTAATACGCTGCATGGCATCAATGATCTCATTGGCCTTGTCCGTTGCACTCGCAACATTCCCATTGTCGTTCTCCTTCTCGTTCTGATTCTGGTTCTCATTCTCGTTCTCGTTCTCCTCGGTGTCCGGCAGATCGCTGTTAGTTTCGCTGCGTTCAAGCATCTCGCGCAGTCGCTGCTCCGTGTCCAGATTCTTGAGATGATTGTAGCACAAATGCAGCTTGTAGGCAGCCTCACAGCGATTCCTGCTATTCATATTCTTGCACTCCTTTAGGTCCGGCTTCAGACGTTGCATCAGATTATCCAATTGCATTTTGAAGGCCTCCTCCAGCATCATGTCGTAGTGCACAATGCCCAGACTCTCATATAAGCAACGCACAAAGCAGTGCAGCGGCTCGTTGCGCTTGATATCCAGATAGGGGGCTCCATTGCCATAGTCCAAGTCGGCCACATTATTGTTGGTACTCAGCTCTGCATCCGCATCGGCGGGAGGAATAGCCAGCTCATTCTCTGAGTTGTTATTATCATTGAAGAGCAGGCTAAGCCGAAAGAATTTCAGCTGCGACATGGATATCTCCGTCTCTCGCATGCAGGACTGCAACAAGTCCTGATTGAGATTCGTTTGCTGCTTTGTCACATTCGGTTCATCCAAAACGCTGCGCGTCAAGGACATGTTCAGCGACACAGAGACGGACCGTGTCTAGACAGAGAGAAATAAAGAATTTGGCAGCCGATCACAGCTAATAGCTCCTTCCTATCAAGTTCTAACTTACCCAAACTGGATTTAGACACAGACACTGCGCCAAGAACAACAGGGTGACGCGAGTATACATTTAATTGAATTGTGGATCCACTTTCTATTTGATTTTTTTTGTTTAGAGCACTTGGAAACGTGTTCAACTATATATGAAACTGACGTGTGCGCTCTTTGACCTTATATAAGGTCCAGTTTTTGGGTTTAATTCGTATTTAATAGCTATAAATAACTTAAATATTCATACGCCTGACTGGACGCTGATCGGAAATGGATATATTTTAGTCAAAGTATAGCTAATTATATGACGAATTTCATGCTTTATGCTCAAATTGTGCTTATCTTACTTTATAGATTATAATGACTGCGATGAAGCCAGCTAATTTTTGTAGATAAACAATATTTAAAAGGACACGCATCGGTGCGTAGCTATAGATTATTAGCAACGTTTATACAATGTTCCAAATATGACACATGCAAATATTGTTGTATAGTATAACTTAAAATAGACTTAGAGTATCTAGATGCTATTAAACTATTGTGATACCAATGCAAATAGCATACATTATTAAAGATTTTAAGCTTCAAAGTTTGGATTTGCCTTATTCAAATACTGGAAATTACTTGATATTTATTATAATTATTGAAGAAGATTTATTTTCTACCCATATAAATAAATGAAAATTAAAATCATCTGAAATCTTAAATTCCAAGAACTTTAGTATATATTAATATAATTAAGTAAAGTAATTAGTTAGTCAAAATAAAAAACATTTGGACTTCGTAGAGCTCTCAAATTACTTGATATTTATTATTTATAATAATTATTTTCTACGGAAATAAATTTATTAAAATTAAGACCATTTGAAATCTTAAATTCAAAAAACTTTAATTATGTTTTAGAATAATTAAGTAAGGAACATAGTTAGTTAAAATAGAAAAGATGTGGACTTCATAGAGTTCTCATATTAATTCAAATACTCTCAATAATTTCATATCTCTTTATAAGATTTATTTACAAAGTTTCCTACCAAAGGCTTTACAATTACTTAAGTAAAGAAAAAAATTGTCTTTTACTCTTTCTGCAATTACTTAACTTCACGGATTCCTTTTGGCAATTACTCAAGAAATGCGTAAAATCTGAGATATTTATTAACTCGCATCGCGGTCCATTGAAGTCAGCAGCTAGTTGTATTGGTCTTAAAAGCAATACCTAATTGATGAACTCGACAAGAGACGTGTGCTGATTATCTGGAACAGGAAACAGCAACAGGACCTGGTCGCCAGACACATGTATGTCTTTAAGATCAAAGTAAAGACAGCTGAACTGTCAATGCCACAATGCCAATGTATATATATATAACAACCCCCAGAGCGGAGTTTTTATAAAATTAAATTACATTAATGTGAGAACCGCAGGCAGCCAATCCATGAACCCCATGCCAAGGCAGACTCATTGAGCCAACTAACAAGGCGAACAGGACAAGCGAAATAAGAAAAGTTGCCCGGTCTGAAATGCTCAGCCTGGCTGTCGCTGTGCCAGTCTGTCTATCTGCCTGTCTGTCCGCCCGTCCACCCGTCCGCCCGTCTCTATGTCTCGCTGTCTGTCAAGACAAAGGCTAGAGCAGCATCAATGTGTTTGTCCCTTTGGCAGCGTCCACAGAGCACGCGTGTTGGGTTTTCTTTGACAAGCCGCCAGCGCAGAAACCACGAGCTGTCTACTTAAATGCATTAGCTGGACAGCAGGAGGCGGGGTGAGTGGGCGGCATTGGCGGAGTGGGTGTGGCCGAGGGTGCTTTTTAATAGACATTAGTAAACGCATCAGTGATTATGCCAAGGCTTTTGTGCAGACAACTGCAACTGAAACGGATGCTAAATGGAAGTGACAGGACAGTTCGTGCTGCCAGGAAGTGACAAAATGAATTATAGACGCCAAGCTAAGCTCGACAATCAGTCAGTCAGCCAGTCAGCCAGTCAGCTGACTGGCGCCCAGCTAATGGTCGCCAAATTCCCCAAGCATTTGTCCTTTCCATGCTAAAAGTAACTTAACGTATTCACGCAGCTTGCAACCCTATAAAAGGTGTACATACATCCCCCAATCGAAACTCTGCGCACACCTCACTGACCCACTGGCAATTGCAATTGCGCCACGTGCTCAATGAATGTTTAATGATTTGTTAATTGGATTTTGGCTTTTGAACAGCAACAACAATAACAACAACAGCGACAACAACGACAACAACGACAACAACGCCAACAATAAAAGGTCAAGCCCTCGACGTGTGCCTATTCATTTGTAGCAAACATTACGCATACGTCGCGTGGGCCGCACTTTGTAAAACATAAAGAAAGGCAAAATAAAAGCTAAGCCTAAAGCGAAATCGAAAGTTTTTCAAGCGACGCTCATCAATATTTATGCATTTGTATAAACGTGCAAATACCTAAGGGACGCAGGGACTTCACGTCTGATGGGGGTCTGACAGTTGGCATCTAATGATCCCCAACTGTTATGCAAATGTTCTATAAATATGCTTTTGAGTCACATTCCAAGTGTTAGAATTCACTAAGATACAACATTAAATATTAGACAAAATTAACCGGATTTCTTTTATTAAATATATAAAAACTAATTTTTTTTTTTACTTTTCAAATTTGAATTAATAAGATTTTCATTATATTATATTAAATAAAAATCAAACCCCCTTCCCCCCTCTCCTTTGGTCTCGATCTGTCGGCGTGGCGCGTCCCGCTGATAGACAGAGCCAAAGGAGAAGTAGCATACTAACGTTGGTAGCAAGGAACGAGGCTAGTTCCCGTTCGCCGCGTGGATAACCCCGGCAAAAAGATTCGATGTGGTTTGGAGAGAGCCGGGGCGGAGACGCCTCACGTGTTCCTCGACCTGCGACACTACCGAACAGAGATATCCAGTAGTGGACGAGGCTAGTTCCCGTCTGTCGGGTGGATGAACCCTCGGCACATGTACAGTAGAGCTAACACTAACCATACCAATCCTTTCCCTTAACCTCGAGTCCCAGCGAACTGACAAATGTCTTGTAAGGATCGGCCCTGGTCAGATTGAGACCTACCCCAGCTGTGGAAAACTAACTTTACAAGAAAACTAAAGAATTCGAATTTTTATATTTTACTGTACTTTTATTGTTTACTTTCAATGTTGTTGTAATATATATATATTTGATTTGTATAATTATTATTTAATTATAATTATTATCAATTTTTGTATTCTTGGATTCTTGAAATTAGAAAATTAACACGGCTTCTTCTATTAAATATATTTTTAATCATTTTCGTTTTCTTTTCAGATTTTAATTAATAAGATTTTTATAAAATTTTTCATTTTCGTAAACTTAAACTGTGGAATTATTACTTTTGCCGTATTATTTTGTATAATTATATAATTATTTAACTAAATTATTAATTTACCATTCATCATACCATATTCAAGTTAGTTAATAATAATGAATATTTGAATATATTTGTGTATGATAAACTATTGTATGTTACTGTATGTTAAAGTTCGTAAATAGTATACAGTATCGCAGAATCGAATTCTTAATTTGGTGGAGTTTTTTTAAAATATGAAATTGCCAAATCTGAATACAGAAAAGACAAATCATCAAATATGATTACTTCGTTATTCTCATAGCACTTGGCTAATATTACCGCAAAATCACATTTGTGTATTGATCTTTGACTGTCGCACTTAACCTGTGCCGCTTTCACCGTTTGAAACCCGGCTATGGGTGTCATGATTTGAAGCACTGTATCGGCATTGATCTGGCCATTGATAAAGAAGCCCATATTCTCCATGAAGCAGTAGGGAAAGCAACGAAAATTGAGAATATTACTGAAGCCCAAAGGCAGGCATGCTCGTGCAGCATTGTCCATCAGAGGTGATGGGAGCTTGGGATTCTGCAAAGAATATTCCTTATATAATATAATAAGCTGATAGTATATATATAAATCTTACACAGGCTAAGCTGAAAGTCAAGCAGCTGAAGAAAATAAATATAAATTTCATTATTTTCCCAGTTTAGTTTAAGATGTAGCAACTGAAGTTCTTATAATTTTACTCTTACTGTTCTTTGCAGGTATCAAAGGTATTGCTTTTATAGCACGTACTACACATGTCGCATTAGCCATGCAATTAGTTCCATACTTAATTTGCTTAAGAAATTTAAAGTATTTAGAATATATATGTAACGTCTCTAGGCTGGTGTATTTTTTTCGGAGTTTGCTCTCTAAAATAGCCCAGATAGAATAGTCCATCGGATTCGCGTCTGAAATGTCCATGCTATGCGACCGAAATGTTTGACTGTTCCACGATACCTCCAGAACACATTCCCTGGTGACCAACCGATGGCTCACTCTTCGGTTTCGGAGCTTATAAACTGTTCGATTGGGAAATTTTTCTCCCGCCTGGAAAGACGATGTTCGGAAATTGATCGATCTTGACCAAGCGAAGTAACTTCTTCGCTCTCTCAAGTTTAACTGGTTTCTGCTTCGGTGTAAAATCATGCGCCTTTTGGAACTTGTAAGTCTTAATCTTGAGCTGCGTCAATTGCTTATAGCTTTCACGCTAGTGAACAATTCTCAAAACTATCATTCAGTCATATGTCATATATTACTTCAACTGCGACAACTGTTTGAAGTTGGTTACACTTCGAGTGCCCAACTCTGTATATAGTGTCTGATGCATTTATACAGATAAACTGATATATTCACAGTTTTATTAATCGATACTCAATAATTGATATTCCAATTTCAATGCAATCAATTGGCTTTAAGAGAAGTTTAACAGATAATTAGAAAATTGTTTTTTTTTTTTTTAATTTAAATTACTTTGAAGTCTATTAACTTTGAAGGAAGCTCTGATATATTTATTTATATACATTAATTTTATTTACACTTTCATTTTGTTGTTCTTCAATTTCTTGCTGATAATTCACAGATGCTTTAGGTTACGTACGAGTTGTTGCTTGATCTTAGTTGACTTAGATCTGAGCGTGCTCCTTATAGTAGCACTGATACAATTGGTAGCCGGTGTCGCATTTATCGGTGCCCTTCAAGGAATCGCACTTTTCCTGGGCAGCCTTGACCTTGTCAACGCCCACAACTGGGCCTAGCTTCTCCAAGACGACATCGGGCTTGATTTGGCCATCGACCAGGAAGCCGGTCTTCTCCAGGAAGCAGTTGGCAAAGCACTTGACCTTCTCATCGACATTCTCAAATTTGCCCTCTCGCAAAGCCATGGCCTGCTCCTTGGTGATGCCCACCTGTTCAATGCAGGCACCAGCATTAGCCTTGGCCCGGGCCTTCTGCTCGTCCGATAGCTGCACCTGCTATACACAATTAATTAGTAAAAATATGAATTTGCTATTTAGATCTGCAGCACTTACATCGGCAGCGACCAGAGCCACACAGGCAACGAGAACCATAAGATATTTCATGATGTATCTGGTTGTATTTTGCTTTTTGAACTGCTTGTTTGATTCATCGTGCGATACGCTTTTATATGATTTTACTTAGCGGACTTTGCCCACATTTTGATTCGGCTACATTGTGTTCTTTCTCTCTCTCTCTCTCTCTCTGTGTCTATTTCTCTATCCATTGCTTTTTATAGCTGGCTGATCACAAGAGAGTTATAAATTGTGTAGAAGTAGTTTATTTAATTCGCGCTTTTTTAATGATGCTCAGCTTCTGCTGTCAACGCGTCAAGTTCTAAACGCTTCTCTCTCCATCAAGACTTTTAGTTTTCATTATTTTATAATTTTTTGCTTTTTTTATTTGCACTTTACGTGTCGTAATCTGACGGCCTTTGCAATTATAGCTTGGAGTGATTTACCCAGGTTTATTGTTGTTCGCATTGCGAACTGTTAATTGTTTATTGTAATTTGTAAAATTAACATTAACGTTCATTCGTTTTGTTTTTTAGTAACTTTAAGTGCCATTGAGTGCAGCGATGCAGCAAGTTTTGATGCTTACCTTTTTTCGGTATAATTTTTGTATCCATTATTCAGGGCTAATTCGCCCAATCTGCCTGACTAATGGGACATAATTGCGCGTACTGCATAAGCACAAACGAAAATACGTATTTTGGCCGTGTTTTGAATCATTTATTTTACTAAATATAGCATATGTAAACTTTCATATTGGCATTTTAATTAAATTTAATTATGAGAAATATAATAATAAAAATATAAGAGTGCTCTAGTCGAGACTGCTCGACTAAGAGATACCCTGAACCCTGCGAAGATGCGATATTCAAATCATTTTACGGTTCTTTTAGTATGTACATATACACAAACAACACATACACACACACACACACATGCACACGCACGCACAAGCACTTGCTCTGCTACTGCGCAGTTTACGCAGCGACTGCGCGCGGGCAGCGCTTGGGCTGCAGTATGGGCTATATTTTTGAAACTTATTTGTTGAATAGGTTTGCTTCTAGATGGACTTTCGTAATCAAACTTTTACAGCGCAATAATGATCGATTAGCAGCGGTAAATATAATTCGAGAATTCTGTAAATAAATATAATTAAATTGATTTTAGCTATAGTCAATTGATAACTATTGAATAGTACTTCCTAGTTTTATTACAGAATTTATATGTATATTGTAATTTTAGTAACTATTATTTATTAATATGATATAAAAATATATATATTAATTTATACTAGTTATAATTTATAATTTATCGATGAATATCAAAAACTATTTGCGGGCTTCTGTTACTTTATATAGATAGTTATGCCTCTAACAAAGTTTTACTGTCTTGAAGTCTTAATTACAGTACACTACTGTGTAGCTATACAAAAAAAGATGAACATTTTGATATTCAATGTTGATATTGATAAATTTCGAAAATTGTGTAAGGTCATGGTAAATGTATTGTTTCAGCTGTTGAAGCAAGTATTTTATTAACAAGTTTATTGATAGCTACTACTAGCTAAATATGCATAGGCAATTACACTATGCATTAACATCGACTTATATTGACGCTCTGAATGATAATTGATGACTACGAACATATATGTGTGAATAAACAGTTTACAACCTTTTTCTACCTATAGACAACAATTAACAGCTGTTGTTGGCAGTAAGATTATCGTAAGAAAGTGAATTTTGAACTGCTACATTTATCTCTTTATTTCTCATTACTTTTAACATTAACATTTAGACTTTCTTAATTAGTTCAAGATTCGGATTACTGAAAAATTCCACAATTAAAACAATTGCTACAGTTAAGCTGTAAACAGTTTAATGATAATTGCTTTTTGATGAGCTAAGCTTGCAGCCTTGTCTATTTCAATGTGTATGACAGCTCAAAGGCTGCAATCTTCTGGTAATATCTAATAATCAGTCTATATATATAACCAATTATCTTACAAGCTATTCGATCAATATGCCTAGGTACATTTCCATAATTAACTCACTCCAAATGAGATGCGACAGATGCGCTTGAACAGTCTTCAAACTGATATATATTCAAACATACCGGTTTCTAATTGATGAATAATAAGCTGACCTGGCTGGGGCCAGCGCCATGTGTGATTGATCTCAATTCGAATCGGTGTCTGATGCCAAAGTCCGCAGGCAGAACTAACTGAAATATGCCAAAGTCCAAATGCCAAAACTGGTTTGCCAAAAAAAAAAACTTTGTCCACATTCGGCCAATTAAAAAACCCCATTTAAATGTTTATACAGCGGGCATTTATTGTGTCTGGAACCGAATGGTTCAAAGATTATATTTTATCTCTTTTTTGTATTTTTTGGGTATTTTCCGAGCAACTCGTGCAACAAATAACGTTAAATCGCATATATTACAAATATTTACTGCTGACAGCATCGATAATTCATGACCTACTCAAACTACCTTTAACAGTGCAACCAAAAACTTACCCAGACAAACTCATAGATAGTTACGCACGCCAACCAACCAAAAAAAAAAAAACAAAAACAAAAACAAAAACATAAAACAATTCAACAATAATAAAACTAAAGAAAGGAAAGAACAAAATGTCAGAGCTCTGGCAACGCTGCTTATTGGGTGCCATCGTCGCCTGCCAGAGCCATAACAAATATAAAATATTTAAATAGTAATAAATTCATAATGTCAACGTGTTGTTGCTGTAACTGCCATAGATTTATAGACAATAATAACGACAAACACGAAACGCGCCTTCCACTGCCAAAGACAAAAAAGAATATATATATATAAACTTTGAAGGAACCTGTGACTTAAGTAGCTGAAAAACAAATATATGTATCACGATGAAAGCATTTCGACTTTCTGATGCTCTATCGAGAGCCAAAACTCTGCTCGTTATCTAATATTCAATTCAAATTGGAACTGTTCTAGTTGGATGATCTAGATAGTTATTGAAAGGGTTAAGTAAAATATCTTTCTCGATGGTATAAAGATCTTAAAAGGATTAATGTACAAAGTACCCTTCTTATAGCAGAAAGCTGATATATTGTATAATGATTATGTAAAATAAGTTCATTAGGAATTGCAAATTGAAGAAGGTTGAAGATGTAAGCCAAAATTAATAAGATTAATATTTCCTAAATCTTTCAATATGTTTTGTATATATACAAATGTATATTTTATAATTAATTTATATATATAGATCTAAGTTATTATATTCCATTATTATATCTTTATATGTTGATAAATATACAATATTTTTGATATTTACTTATTTTTAAACATAAAAAATTAAAAAAAATTTTTTTAAAATGGTTTTTATAATCATTCTCAAGAAATATATAATATTATTATATTATATTTATTTTAATGTACATAGATAAATATTTATAATTATTATAAATGTGAACAATATATAAATAATAATCTTTCAAAAATACCCGTTTTCCCTAGGAAAATAGGGTATAAAAAGGCAAAAACAAAACTTTCTGCAAAAAAAAAAAAGAAAGAAAGAAAACAAACTAGATAAAATGATGGAAATGGCAACGTTTTATAACTTCATATAAGAAAATAATAAAATTCTTTTATTGTAGACATGATAGACTGTTAGTGCAAAGGGCTGGGGGATAATAGTGAGATATACCTTTTATATATATACAGTATATTAAATACTATATGGCATGCCATAAAAATATAAACAGCACATAAAACGACTATGAAAACAATGGCACACGTTACACTACAGAAAGAAAGAGAGACAGAGAGAGAGAGAGAGAGGGAGAAAGTCCTGCTAGCTAATGAAATGTCATTGGACCCGGGAGGGGCTGAGACGCGACTCGAGCTGTCAGGCTAAACTGAAATGCAAATGTCACGCGAAAAACTATTTGACGACAACATTACGTTGACATTATAATGCGATATGACCAAAAGAATATACGGCCCAAGAGACCCAGCCAAACGCGCGCACACACACACACGAGCACTACCTGTAGTCAGCCATACCGAAATGTGCTGAAAGCTGAAGCTATGCTTAGATACTTAGCATAGAAGTATTCGCAGTCATATGCAAATTTTATTAGCTCCTCTTTTATGGCAAGTCATGCAAATAAATTTATTAACTATGAAAATTAAAACTAATATGGAGAAACCAATTATAAAAAACTAAAGAATCATAAAGCTAAATTATGGTCATTAAGCTGAGAATAAAACAAATGCAAAATTTAAATATAAAAACATTTAATTTTGCAAACAATTTTAAGAAAAATTAATTAGGAATAATAATGAATATAGAAAGCTTATCTAATAAATTTATATTTTATTTATATAATATATTTAAATTTAATATAAATAATTTGTTTATTTTTGTAATGTAAATATTTATTATTAATTAAAAGTTAGATTAGTTTAAAATTTATTTTTTAAAAAATATATTGGGAAAAATGGGGGTTGTTGTGGGGTGAAGGGGGGGAAAAATTTGGGGGGGGGGGGGGGGGGGGGGGGGGGGGGGTGGGGGATGGCCAAACGCTCAATTCGGACCAGTACTGCCAACAACTGGACCGCTTGAATGCAGCATTCATGCAGAAGAGGCCATCTTTGATCAACAGAGGCCGAATTGTCTTCCACCAGGACAACGCCAGGCCACACACATCTTTGGTGACGCGCTAGAAGCTCCGGGAGCTCGGATGGGAGGTTCTTTTGCATCCACCGTATAGTCCGGATCCCGCACCAAGTGATTACCACCTATTTCTGTCCATGGCGAACGAGCTTGTTAGTCGGAAGTTGTCCACAAGAGAGTCCTGTGAAAATTGGCTCTCCGAGTTTTTTGACAATAGGGAAGCGAGCTTCTATAAGAGGGGCATTATGAAGTTGGCATATCGTTGGGAACTCGTCATCGAACAAAACCGCGCATATTTGACTTAAATCGCATTATTATAACCAATTTTATGAACAATTGAAAATTCAATAAAAAATACTGCAAGACTTTTTTGAAATTATATTATAAAAAATTGTATATTAGTTTTATTTTTCTATAAATACGACACTATGAATAGAAAATGATGTTCACATAATAAATAATAAATATAAAAATAAATAACCAAGAGAAGGGGGAATATAAAGATCAGTCCTTATCTATAATTATTTATAAAAAATATTTTAAAAATTTTAATATTTATAAATATTTTTGTTACATATGCACTCATTATAAAATAAATCTAGTCTTTAAGCTTATATTATTTTTAAAAATATGTATGTCTGTATAACTATCATTACAAATTTAGTTGAAGCGAAATCTTTAATAACCGAATGGCCTATATATCATTTATTACTGTCACGTTTTATGGGAGCTTGATCTCTGTGTGGGACAAAAAAAAATGCCTACAGAAATTCAATTAGGTTTATCCCGTGCAGCAACAGCAGATATAGCAACGGCAGCACCAAAGAACAGCAGGTAAAACAGCTGCAACACCTGCGCAATTAATTAGTATTTGCCGCATTAATTTCACAAAAAACTCGGGCGCCTCGAATAAAATCCACAAACCCACAAAATTGAATGCGAGAAAGGGCGCATAGGCACCGGGCTAATAAATTCACAAATGGGCACGGGCATCAGCATCAGCACGAGCTCTGTGAAAGGCTTATCTAAGCCAGAAGCTCAGCTTTTGGGGATACGCAATTAGAGCGAAAATGTGCGCCAAAGTCAGCAACGGGCCAAACAAACCACTAAAACACTAAAGCAGCCAAATCAAATAAAGCAAATTCAGTTAATTTAAATTATAATTAAGGGCAGCCAGAACAGGGCAGGGCAGGCCTCAGCGTTTGCTGATGCTAAGATAAAATGGGCTTTGAAGTGGGATGTGCTTGATTCGCTCTAAATGTGACCTACATGGACCTTTAATTTGGCTACAATTTTAAAGCAGAGTAAAGATCTATAGGAAAAAATGAGAGCAAGGTAACTACAAAAGCTACGACTGTATAAATAATGAAGCTCAAATTTACTAAGACTAAAGAGGTTAATAAAAATATAATATTCCATGAACTTCTTTCTTCAATTGGTATTTTCGTTATATATGTATAACAAATTAATAAATGAAAACAAATGAATGAAAGGAATCGTAATTTAGCTCTACTTTTCATACCCGAACCCATGGAAAAGGGAAATCAGGGATAATGTTTTGGGGAAAAAGTGGAAAGGGAAGAGGGGACCAAAAAAAAATGCCAAAGCGCGGGGGGGGGGGGCCAAAAAACAAAAAAGGAAAGGAAATTAAATATGAAGGGGCCCCCCAGGGGAGGATATATTTTTAACCAACCCCCTTTTTTTTTTTTTTTTTTTTTTGGGGGGGGGTGGTGTGGGGTACTTGTTTCTTTAGAAATAATTATTTATATTTCAAAATTAATTGTCTTTGATATCAATAATTTGAAAATCTAAAGGCAAATGCAAATGCAATTACCTGACCTTTAAGGAGGAAAGCGCGTTATCTACTATTGGCATTTAATTGAATTGTTCATTAAAAGCCATAAATAAAACACAATCAAGCATGAACCTATACTGAGGATTATTGATTATTTGGGAATGTACCACAAGTTTTTTTCATTATTATAGTTTATAAATATTTATATATTTATATATACTTAAGCTTCTCTCGCTCAGCCCCAGAGGCTGATAAAAATCTCATCGGTGGCCATAAAAGGTGAACGGACAGGTCCGCAGAGAGAGAGAGAGAGAGAGAGAGAGATATCATAATTTCCACTTCTATAATTTGTTTATGATTATAACCGCATGCAAAATAAAACGCATTTAAGTAATTAAGTCATAAAAAGAATGCGTGCGCTCGTAAAAAACAATGTGGAAGCATTGCAATAAAATGCCAAGAACAAAACAATTAGGCAATTAAATGTGCGCATATTACCAAAAATTTTCGTTTTGGTAACAAAACGCGTCATAAAATGCGGCCAAGGACTCGCAGGACACTTAAAAAAGGGTCACAAAATATGCCTATAAAAATAGAAAACAAAAAAAAAGAAGGTAATATCAAAAAGAAAATGATGTGAAAATGCTGTTGATTTGCCCGATTGCGAAGTGTTTTAGTAATATTTATTGAATTCCAGCAAATAATAAAGAAAAAGTATTATTTAGGAAGCAAGCGATGCTCACAGACGCAGCCCAGCGCATATTTTTCGCAAAAATTCCAAGCGCGACAAAATGAATTCTTTTGTGACAAGTTAGGTTCGGTTCAGCTCAGTTTAGTTTAGCAGAGCAACTCCAGAAGAGCGAAACGAGAACGAGAACGAGAATGAAAACCCTCAAGCCAGTTACGACCACTTCATATAAGGAACGAACTGTGAGATGTTTTCCTTTTCTTTTCTTTTTCCTTCCCTTCTTTTCTTATATAACGCATCAAAGACAGTCAGGTGAAGGAATGCAGTAAACGTTTTGTAAGAAATTGAAAAATCTAAGAGAAAGCGAACAAGAAAACTTCGCAGCTCGATAAAGAAGTTGGTTTCGGAAGGGAGCCGAAGCAGCCAGAAAAAAATCAGCAGAAAATGCGCTGCTTTAGTTCACATTATTGTCCTGGTCCTTGTGGATATTTGCTTGTGCATGGAATTTTTTAATAAACGTTAAAGTTTATAACATTCTCCATACATACGAGCATATCGACAGGGCACCTACACACACTGCTTAGCAGAAAGGAGGGAGTAGAAGGTTAGGCTGCGCTGCGCTGCGCTGTGCTGACATCTAAAAAGGTAAGCCAAAGGCATAAAGAGCCCTCACATAAAACCAACTAATTAGGCAAAGCATCTAATTAGACAGACAACAAGCACAACCTGATTCTCTTCCAAAAAAAAACAAGTATATGCGTCTTTAGCGCCGGCTCGTAAAAGCCAAAGTCCAACCAAAATGACAGCGTCGCTAAAAATTCTTATCTCAATGCCAAAAATTAAGCCCCTGAACAGAGCGCAGAAAAAAGAGGAAGAGAAACAGAGCCCCAGAAATTTATTGTAGCAAAGGTTAAAGATGCGCCATGTTAAATGTGGAAATTGTTTAATCCAGAGCTTAGCAATTACAAGGCACAGCGCTCGTGGTCAGCTGCATGAAATTGGGAGCTGACAACGTTAACCCAAACAGAAAAAAGGAAAATACTTAAATTGAAGCTTTATGAAAGCGAACTTTGTATGCTCTACCAACAAAATACAATTTATAAAATAGAATACATATATTAAAAAATGAAATTTAAAAATTTATACAAATGACAATATATTATTATAATATATAATATAATAGTAATAAAAAATATAATATATATAGTAGGTATATGATGGAGTTGAGGCAGACGGTGTCTAAAGTCAACGATTAAGTATATAGAGATGACAGAAAATAATTTGTTAAAATTAGATCAAGTATATCTAATAAGCATTCTTCCTTAAATGAAAAATAAAAGAACAACATATTCTTATTTTCTTTATATTATTTATACAGCTTAGAAACTTTTTGTGAGTTCTCGATGTACAAGCAGCTGCAGCATTTAAAAACGAATAACTAATTCTAATTATGCCCCAACTACAAGCGCCAGCTTAGCATGATCAAGCCAATGCGCTGTGAGAACGTAGGAAACTTGTCAAGAATAGCGCGAGAAACGGCACGATAGACCACAATCTCTTTACAATATATATATATATATATATAAGTCTCTTATAACTTTAGCTCTATTGAGCCAACTGCTATTCTTAAGTTAAAATGCTAAACGCGCCTGATGGGTCCATTAACCTAAGTTTCAGAGAAGGAAACATTATAAGAAAGAATTTTTAAGCAAATGATTATTCATAAAAATAGTAGTGCGATCTTATCGTAAAGAGATGTTTTCTGCACAAAATCTATGACCAAACAAATTAGTTTCATATATAATCTATATAGGCTGATCTCTATTAAATTATCTTAAGTATTTTTCCAGTTATAGATATTGTATCACATAGGCATAGTGTGAAGCTACTGAAAAAGAAATTTGTATTAAATAGTTCATACATATGTACATATATTCTGTATACATATATTCTGAATATTCTGAATTATGTTCCGAATTCTCTCACTATTCTACAATACCCTCACTGGCAGCGTATTCTCAAAAAATACATGCACAAAAGGAAAATTATCTCAGCAAAGTGGAAAGAAATGCTATTTGCATTTTATTTGCTTTGTAATTTGATGCTCGATTGCCTTTTTAGTGTGTAATGAGCTGGGCAGCAAATGCGTTTTATTCTGTCGCCACATATAGAAGAGCAAAGCCAAAGTGGCTCTCGCGTGGTGCAGGTGCAGCTGAATACTGAGTACTATTTGTGGGAATTTGTTGTGGATAGAAGCAGCGTAGATTACATATTCCCATTTGATAAGGGTTGTTGGTTTTAATGTGTTTTGATATCAATAAATAGTCTAGCTGAGATTAAAATTATGTTAGGTGAACTTTATTTGCGCTTATAATTCTACAAAATTTCTTTTAAAATGAAAATATGGCAATGTTAGACTTAACTGACTTTCATTGTAAGATTAAAAGTCTTAAAATAATTGTTATCTGTAGATTTCCAATATGTATACAAAATTCAATGATATTAAATTTTTTTGAAAAACGTTTAGTTATAGATTTAGATATATTTAGATGAAATATAACAAAAAAAATCTAACTTTTAGAAGTTTTTTGAAGACAAGTAGACTTAAATGATTGAAGATAAAAATATAGATGATCCAAGAGGCATCAGCTTAAAGACAACTAAATTTACTTTCCTAAAAATAATATGTTTTGAAGCAAAATTCGCCTTAGAGCTTTGAGATATAGCTTCAATTTTACATTGAAAATAATATTCTTACTAGTTATTTGTACAGAAATGAAGAAAAACAGATTTCAGATTCGAAATCTACCGCAAAAATCCTTTTACTATATAATAGTCTACTATATAATAGTTACTATCGTTCGTTGATAGTTATACAATACTTTTACACTTGAACACTGGAGCTGAATTATTATTTATTATTTCATAATATTAAAAAGTTATTCAAGAGTAAAGAGTTTATTAGTAAGATTTATCTAAGGCAAATGTACAAATTTATAAATACAAATATATATAATATAGCCAAGACTTAACCAAGACCTGCCCAAGACTTCATCTTAAGCCTAGAATTATTTTCATAAAAAGACAGTGAAACACACATAAATATCAGATTTATCCAAATGTATTTGGATTGTATAACTGGTCTACATATTTATACTTACTTGTTAGTTATGTATTTACATATGATTTATTCATATATTTTTCTCTTCTTTGTAAATCTTACAAAATGAATTTACTTTCAATATTCATTGCTCCGCTGCAGCCACATAAGAGAGATATTTTTAATAAATTTGCATGATATTTTCATTTGGTTAGCAACTCATAAATTCTATTTAATATAAGAGAATATTTTATTCACACTCAAATTTGTCTTTGGCCACACGAATTGTGTTTTATCTGATTGTCGTTGAGGCAAAATGTTCTCATCATAATTTCAATTGCATGGAACGCACGAGTGCATTAGCAACACCCTGTGAATATTTCGACACTTCAATTCGAAACAAAATAAATTGCATAAAATATTCTATTTACGTTTTCACAGCTAAAGACAGAGCGAGAGAGAGAGAGAGAGAGAGAGAGAGAGAGAGAGAGAGATATGCTTTGCCAAAGTAGCCCAAAAATTGTTTATTATATCTAATGCAATCAAAAATGGTTGTAACTGCAATGCCTGCGGCCTTAAGTGGGGTAAGGTGGGAAAAGGGTCTTCAAGGGAAGCCGAAAACAATGCGCATTTTGGTATTAATTTGCTTTTTAGATCGACAAGCAGCAAATTTTTGCTTTGAGTTATGCTTGGAATTTATGATAAGCTATGCGGATTACGCATAGCTTTCGACAGTTATCGAAATTCCGAGCGCAAAAAGAGTTGAATGAAATCAAGCTGTGCGCACTTTAGTAGCTTTATAAGCTATAAAATATATTTCTATACCAATTATAAACTAATTTGTTAGCTTAAGCTAAGAGCTCTGTGGGAGCTGTTAATATAATTTAACTCAATGCCAAAAGACGCAACACAACTTTGATACACTACTAAATTATACTTGAAGTTAGTATACGTTGACGGACTATGCAGCGACTTAATAATTAAATGGTAAATAGGGGAGCTCTGCGTATTTATATAAAGCTCATATGGTATAGAGTACGCTGTTTATAACATGTTGTTTATTCATGCTGTTTGTATATATATCGTAAGAAGCAAATACATTTAAAAACATTTATTTATATTTTTAATGCAGGCATTATATAAGTGCTATAGTAAGAGGAACAAAAAAGCTCAAAGTTTCTTGACATTAATTATTTTGTTATTCATATTTTTTATATTACTTTAATTTTTATTTTGACAAGCTAGAACACTAACTTTGTTCTAGTCAAACATTATTTTTATACCCTGAACCCATTGAAAATGGGAAATTAGAGTATAATGGTTTTGTTAAGCTGTCAAATGTATGTAACAGGCAGAAGGGGGCGTGGCAGACTCCAAAAAGTACATATATTCTTGATCAGGGAGACAAGCTGAGTCGATTTAGCCATGTCCGTCTGTCTGTCTGTCTGTCTGTCTGTCCGTCTGTCCGTATGTATTAACGCGTCGATCTCAGAGCATATAAGAGCTAGAGACTTGAAATTTTTGTATAGCACGCGCATATCGAGTTTGCTTTAGAAAATCGATAACTTTTTCCGTTCTTTTGTTATCGATTAAAAACCTTATTGAAATGAAGTTAATAAATTATATCTCGTACATCTTTTGAGCTAGAGTTTCCAAATTTTGTATTTAGATTAATTAAGACTTTATACAATTTCGGTTTTTGTTAAATTTTGGATACCGGCAAAAAAAACTCAGATCGGGGATCTCCTACCACCGACTAGAGTTTTCTTACTTGTTAAAACAAATTTTGTTTTCGAAATTTAGTAGCCTAGCATCAGACTAGACTTGTCGAAAGGGTTTTAATATGCTGATCCTAAGTGATGACAAGTAACGATTTTTTAAGGGAAATGCAATATTTTCATATACCTGAAACAGTTTTTTGTTTTTATGTCTGCATAATAGAGAACCTTAATTATACCCTACAAAACCCGGTTTTCCTTTTTTTGGCACTTTTACGTTAGAATATCTTGGAAATCTATCTTTTAGATATGAAGTTAACTTTCAAAGTATATGTTAACCATGTTCCTAAGTCCTGATTTCCTGTGTTATATAAAGTGTACGAAAGTGGAAATTTCAAATTATTGTATACTAAAAAACGAATTAGATTAAAATTACATTTAGTAAATTGACAGAATCTAAAGGGCATTCCATATTCAAACAGTTTCATTTTATTATTTCCATGTGCAACAAATGGCTAAATTATTTATTTAACAAACAGACGAGCTCATGAGTTCTCACTGTACGTTAAGTTTTTGTCACGTGTATTTTAATTTGACGAAAGCTGCACAAAAATATGCAAATATCAGTCATTAAATTAATTAAAACAAGCTTCGCCTGCGAAATGACTGTATGCCCAAATAGACACACGCACAAGCAAAATAAACTTTTCCATTTGCATCTGAACTTTGTTGGAGTTGTGTTTAAATTGTTATTATTCAAGCTTTTGCAATTTGAATTTGTAGTTGAGGCCATTCCAATTTGATTTTCTAATAAATGCTATGAGCTTTAAAGCATTTGATTAAGTGAAGAATAGAATGAAAAGCGTTAAAATATTTATAATCGAATTTCAAATATATTAAATAATTTTTTTTGTATTTATTTTATATTCGATTATATATTGTATATTATATATATTTTTTATATTTAAAAAACTTTTTTCAACAATGTGTGAAATGAGATAATTTTCTTTATCTTTTTACTTGAATCTTTGAACTATTAGCCAATTAATTCTTAGCTGAAAGAAAACTTGGCTAAGCAAAAAGATGAGAAAAAGTGTGTTTAGACAGAGATACCAAAAATATTTAAATATTAAAAAAATGAAACTCAATTAATACTAATACAATAAGTTTACAATTTTTATTTTAAGTAGGAGAGGCAGGTGAGAAAAGATCTATAGATTATGGTACTATAAAGAACCTTCAAATTTGTATATATTGTATATCAAAATTATAACTTTGAAGTTTTCAACAATTAAAATTTTTTTTTTGTTTTTTATTTTTTTTATTATTATTAATTCATTGTTGCAGCTTATTGTCTAAGACTATATACGCAGATCACCCGACGATCCAAAGGGTGTAGTCTTTTTAGTCTTCGCCTGTTATTGTTGTTGGCTAGATTAGCTGCTAGTTGATTTGGATGCGCAGCAAGTCTTTCCGCGTATCTAGAACTGTGTCTCCCAATCAATTCTGCGATTGTAGGAATTTCAAGATCCCTGTGTAGCACTGAGTTTCTCACAAACCAATTTGCTCCAGTCCATCTTCGTAGTGCTTTATTCTGTTAAATTTGGATTTTGTTTATAGATGTCCGTGCTGCAGATCCCCATAAAGGCATTCCTTATAGAAATGTAGGCACTACTATAGCTTTGTAGATGATGGCTTTGCTGTTATACGATAGTTTGCTAGAGGCTCTCAGCATCCAATCCAGTTTTTAAAGTTGAATTTTACACATTTTGGCCACCTGGCTTATATGTGATTTGAAAGTCAGCCTTCTGGCCAGCGTAACTTCAAGGTACTTTACTTTAGTGGAGTTTGGGATTGGAGTTCCCAGTGACAAATTAGGGCAGTCACCTCTTCTATTGGCAAATGTGGTGTGAACGGACTTTTGGGCATTAATGGGCATTATTACAAAGTTATTTCAAAGTCTAAAAACATCTTAAAAAATATTCCTTTCAATACAACAACGAACTTTATTAAAGATATATTCACAGAAATATATCAAAATGATCAGATAAAGCAAGCTAAAGCTGAATTTAGTGCACATCCAACCCCCAAGTAGGCATTCACAATGCCATTTCACGGGTATTTTATTTGTTTGCCGAACTATCCACACATTTCGCCAACTGACCCCAAAAACCGTCAAGCAGAGTTCAACAACCTTTGACCATATCCCCAAAGGAAAAGTCTCTGATGAAGCTGTTTCTGAGGGAGCTTATCGAAGACACGCACACACAAGCACACTCACACACACATACATGGAAAAGCAATAATCATAGGCCTAAGATTTACTAATAACAATGATATAAGACATTTGCGCAAATGAGTATATAATAAAGCTAATGGAAAATTATGGAGCTAGCGGGTAAGTGGGATTTTGTTTAGGTGGAAGCGGCAAACAAGATGCCGAGTAGCTGGCTCCACTTCGTTGCTATGCAAGTTATTTATATGATACTCGCATTATATATATTAGATACATTTATATATAAGATGCATATACAATATATAACGTTTTTAAAGGAAATAGCTAGACTGTAAAAGCTAGCTTCACCTCTGTTTATATACAATATTATGTTTCTTTTTTATCAATATTGCAATAGAGTCTTAATATAATTGATTAAATTTACCTTTCGACAATTTATGGGCTATCATTTGCAGTTAAATGCGAACTTTTAATGTTTATTGCCTGCACATATTGCAACTAAACCTTTTTTGAGATTGGGGGCGGTGCGCACACCTTAATGGCCTATTAAGGTGTTTTTGGGTTCGTGTTTGGGCCTGCGATTTAAATGCAATTAAATTGAAATGTGTTTTTTAATACTCTCTGGCTATCGGGGTAGTTACGCAAGGGCATTCCTAGGCCCTGCAAATGCTTGAGCAAACCGAAACCAATTTCGATATCATAAATATCATAAAACTCATTAGACACCTAGATACAGCTGTAATATTTAATAGGGTTGTTAGGATGTATCGCAGATGAGAGAAGGGTTTACTTAAAATTGTTTATGAAATGAAAAAATTAATTATATAATTATATTATACATTATATATGTACTTAAAAATTCAAAATAATTTGTTATATTTACAGAGCATCTGCTAGATGATATAACACTTTGTGTAAGTACTTTTTTCCTGTTTCCGTACAAATTTGATGCATATGGTCATAGATAATGTAAAACATTAAATTATAGTATATACATTAAGTCAACATTAAAATGATGTTCTTAGTACCTAACTACAGGGTATCTAACAGTCACCTACTTTTGCTAAAAGCAGTTTTACTGTAAGCGAACACACTTTTTAGCTAGGTAAAATATAATATTGTATATTTACTAGAGAATATTAAAGAGTTTTATTGTGTGTTTAAATCTTTATACAGGGTATTTAACTGTTACATATATTCATTACAACAGTTTTAAAACATATTTGATATTTGATATTTACATTAAACATGCACTGCACTCTATTTAAATTGCATACAGGGTATCTAGCAGTCGCATATGTTCTTTTGTTCACAGCAACTATATTTTGGCCAGATACAAACTATATAAACATTATGCTTCAGCTATAAATGTCTTTGTATAGTTAAATACGTTCTACAGGGTATCTAGCAGTCGCTTACCTACTTTTCGAATACTTCAACAGACACTTACACACTTTAAAGCAAGATATGTCTTTATATACATATTAAAATTTATAAATAAATCATGTTTAGTTAAATTTGATCTACAGAGTATGTAACAGTCGGTTAGCTTTACCCGTGGAACACTTTAATTGCCTTCTGATACGATTTCTTGCTCCATGATTAGGTTTATACACATTATACATATTATTTTAATATACTGGCCTCTTCACACAATTTAAAGCTCTCTACAGGGTATTTAACAGTCGCTTACCTCTGCTTAGAGCACTTTAACGGTTTTTGGACACACTTTATAGCCACAGCAATGGCCCAAAAGGGCAAGCCGTTCTCTTCAATTAAAATAAATGAAATTGCGTACAGCCCCCACCCCGTACATACCCCGTTCACAAGAAAAAAGGAGTATATGGCAGGAGCTTGTTGGCTCGTAAAAGCATTTAACACATTAAATGAGCGCCCGCTCATCGATGAATAGCCAGCCAGCATTTATTTATGAACAACAATAATAACTTTTCGAGCATTTAATTTAGCTGCAAAATGGCCAAATACAATGCGTCACGCCCAACTTTTTAGCGGTTTTCGTGACGCCCACACACACACGCAGAGTGTGAAAATGTCAACCAAAAATTGTCAAATGCACAGCATTTTATGCTCCATACATTTATGTTGATGCGGTTGGAAAGTTTTTTAATTACATTTGCAAAACCCGCCGCCGCCGCCCACTCTTACTTCAAGCTTCCATAGCGAATAAAATATATATATATATATGGATATATTTTATGCTTTATGATTGTGTGTGGGAAAACTCATTTAATTTCGTAACAATTTGAAAATGATAACAAAAAAGTAATTTCTTATCAGCATGGAAATATTTTTAGCTCACATCCATAGAGAGAAACTGAATGGGCTGTGTGTCTGATATGTCTTTAAAACGAGGTTTATTTTGCTGATATTTGCATTAAATTTGATTTTGCCTAGGCAACCCTAACCCACTTTCTCAAACGCCTGTCAATCAACCATCCTTCCATCCATCCATCCATCCATCTCGAAAAGCAAACTCTTTGCAAAACTTGGCTACTTATCATCGGTGGCACACAAAAACAAAAACTAATTGCTGAAAGGCTGTAGATTATGTAAAGCCTAGCTGAATGACAGCAATGTATCCTATCTCTAACCCTGAATCATAAAAATGTTTAGACAACACACACACACACACACACACGCATACACTCGTCCACACAGAGCGAGCTCATCATTCATTTGCTGCTGCCTTTCGACCAAGTAAACATGGCCAAATGAAGAAAGTGCCTGCTTAATGTTATCAGCCTTATGCGATCTAATGTGACCCAAATATATATCTATATATATATGTGTATATAGTATTTATGGTGTGTTTGTGTGTGTGTGGCCCGTAAGTAGCTGCTGACCAAGGCAAACAAATTTAAAGCAATCTCATTGAAGCTTCAGCATGTAAGTCGCATAATTAGCCTGGATGCTGGCCAAGAAACCAAGAGAAATTTCAACTATACAATTGATAGATGTGCTACAGAATATATAAATAATATATATATAATATTATGTAGTATATATATATACATATATGTTAGTAATCTGAAGAACAGCTGTAGAATTAAGCTTAAATAACCTTTGATAGCTAGCTATCGACAACGCACAATCTTATACTTTCGTAGTTTTCGAATCAAAAAGTGATACTTGAATATACGGAAGTATATATATACTTAATAGCGTCGCAGATGCATTTTTCTGCTGTTCTTTTAACCCGTTTTATATGGTATAAAAAAGACTCTTAAATAAATTTCATTTCATATGATTTAAGTTTCATTATCAGCAGGAAATAATATTGTAAAGCAAAACAAAACTATAAAAATCAACATAATTCTTGGAATTAAATTGTTGAAAAATTAATATTAAATAAGTGCATAAAAACTTATTCAACAGCTAAAAAAAAACTGAAAAATCAGTTCAAAAATCATATAAAAGCGCAATGCAGAACGAAACCAGTTGTCAGAAGGAGCACAAAAGGCCTACGAAAATATTGCAAAAATTTAGTAAATTTTGTAAAGTTGTATACATTTATGTATATTTATATATTTAATATATATATCTTAAAAATGAAATTCTTAATAGTTTTGCTGGGTTGCCTAACTCTGTCCTTGGCAGCTGATGTGAGTAAAAAAAATTATATATAATAAAATTATATTATTATTTTATTAAAATATAATTTTGTTAAAATATATTTTTTCATTATATATTATAAATAAATTGATAATCCTACTTTAGTTAACTGCTGAACAAAGGTCCACAATTCGTGCAAATGCCATGCAATGCACTCAGCAGGAGGGCAATACCAAGGAGCAGGCGATTGCGTTGCGCAATGGAAACTTCGAAGAGGCCGACGACAAGGTCAAGTGCTATGCCAATTGTTTTTTGGAGAAGGCTGGCTTTGTAGTTGAGGGCCAGATCAACGGGGATGCGGTGCTGCAGAAGCTGGCACCCGCTGCCGGAGCAGATCAAGTGAAGGCCGCTGTAGCCACTTGTGCGTCAATCAAGGGTGCGAATAAGTGTGACACTGGCTTTCAGATCTATCGATGCTTCTATGAGAACCGAGCTTGGGCCTAGAACTTGCAACTGTAGCATTACTTTAAGTTTGAAATAAATCTTTTAGGCATATTCCAAAGCATGCTCTTCAATTGTAGTTAAACTCTGTATTTATTTTCCGACTACTTCAACACAAAATTTGTATTCGTTTACCAAAATTATCATAAAATTAAAAAAAAAAATTTGTATCCCTTTTGTTTTTTTCATTTTTCGTTAGTCCGTGGAAACATATTTAGATCAGAACCAAATCCAGAACCAGACTCAGAAAAAATAAATTGAAAATCACTAAAATTACCGAAAAATGTCGTTAAGCAGAAATACCTTACAAATAAGACTACTCAAAAGTTTGTTAAATTCCCGTAAAACAATAGCCAGCCGCACAATATTCGATGTATGTAATTTGAACGAGTTTGAACAGAAGGTAAAGCGTTCAAAGAGACCAGTTTTAGTTAATTTTTATGCCAGGTCAGTTCAGTAAAGGTATCTAAACTAGCTATCGATCAAGTATTTTAATTGAATGTCGTTTAGTTGGGGCACCCCGTGTAAAGCTCTCATGCCCCGCCTCAAAAGTATTATAACTGAGCAGAGAGGCAATATGGAGATGGCGCACATTGACATCGATGAATTAACAGATCTGGCACTTTCATACAATGTGGGCTCGGTGCCTTCGATGCTGATTATGCACAAGGGCGAGGAGCTAAATCGTTTGGAGGGGCTGCAGCCCTCAGAGTTGATAAGAAATTGGTTAGCGACGGTTATCAAGAAGTGTGCCCCCGACTGCATATTTGTGAAAAATTGATTTGTGTTTTCAAGTTAACGCAGACATGGACAATAACTATGAATAAACACGTTTTTAATTAATTTTTTGGGACTTTAACTAGCGCCGGTTGGCTGTCTGGCGATTTACCAGTGCAAATATCGGTGCCGGCAATTCAAAATGCAAACAAAGTCTCGCCTCTCCTCGCCTCGCCTGCCTCTCAAACAAGTTGTGAATCAGCGCCAGAGTTGGGTGAGCCAACAACAAATACAATGGGTAGCAACTCGTATATGCTCAATTGTTTGTTTATTTGCTAGCCAAAAACAACAAAGATACTGTGCAACTCTCTCTCTCTGTTTCTGTATCTATGTATATATCCATCTACAGCACTGTCCATCCATCTCTATTTGCTTTTGCTGGTTACGTCCTGAGCTTAGGGGACTACACTCTAATTGATTTTGGTAATGTTGCTTTTTAATGAAGTGTCAAATGCGTGTTACTTGGCTTGGGTTTGTGTTTCGGTTCGGCGCATAGCTTCAAGATGCATGTCATGCTACAGAACAATGGCTGATGAAGTATTAAGTCCTTGTACTCCCCAAGGACTCCAATGAAAATACACTGAAAACTGTTTGTGGGAAATGACACGAGCTTCAAGTTAATCCAACAAAAGTGATTAAGTTCAAGTAAAGACAATATATACAATTTTGATAAACTTGTCTTATTAACTTTGATCTAGTTTATTGATTAAAATTTATAAAAAATATTAATATATTTATTTTTAACAGACTAATGATATATTTGTAATTCTTATCCAATATGTCTTACACATAAATATAATTGAGTTATGTTATATTTTTAGTAAGCTATGTATTATATATATATAAACAAGAAAAACTTGTTTACAATATTGCATTTAATGTACGTGTTATGTGTATGTGTATGTGTATGTGTATTACTTAACACATAAAACGTGCACCTTAAATTCACAGAGAAACCAAAAATTGCCACTAAATATAAATTTGTGAACAATGAAATAAATTAAAAATAATCTTATCTCATTAAAGCAGAGAGAGAGATAATTATAGTTTATAAAATATCACCAATAATATATGCGCCTTGAAATATATTTCATTGCACAATCATTTCGAGTAGCGCTCTGAGCTGCTTCATTCTACGGCGGCCCATTAGCTCAGCTGGTTAGAGCGTCGTGCTAATAACGCGAAGGTCGCGGGTTCGATCCCCCCATGGGCCACATGCAAATTTTTTAATTTACTTTATATTACAATATAAAAATGTAATTAAAAAATATATATATTTTTAATGTTTTAGTAAACACATTTCTTACAGTTTTTATTTTCGTTAATAAAACTAAAAATACGATTTCTTTACTACGAAAATTAAAAAATTCTTGAAATAAATGATCAATTTTAAAAAAATTATAAAAAAAAGACAAGATATCAGAATATAACAGCAAATACCACAATAGTATTTCTTACTATACATATTGTAAGCACAAATGTTACCTCTTTTAAAGGTAACCAGCATATGGGTAGATTAAACAAAGTCTATGGCCCGTCGTCCTTGTTTTTGAAAATAATTGCCTGACCAGCAGCTAACAGTCTAGCAGAGACGCCCGCATTCACAATATGACAGACTAATCCTTAACCCTTTTACCAAACACACGCACAGCCTTCCAAAATACATTACCATAACCATTTTGTTAGCTGATTGAAAAAGGGGGAGACGACAACGACGACGACGACAATGACGACACTTATGACCATAAACAAAATTGAAATTATAAAGCAAAAATGTGGAACAATTGCCAAAGCTGCAAAGAAGCAGAGTTGCTTTTGTGTGTGTGTGTGTGAGAAACTGTTTGTGCCGGGCCCACAAAATAGATGTGCCGCAATGTAATTGAGTATTTGTATTCAATTAAGACTTATTTCAATATTTGCATACGTCGAATGCAACAGCCCAGACAATCAACACAGACAACAACAACAACTTTACCTACAGTGACCAGGAAGCAGTGTTGTGTTGCCAGTGTTGTGAGTGTTTGTCAGTGTTGTCCAGTGTTTGTTAACAGTTGCTGCCCCAATGTAAATCCCCTCCATATGCTCGAACATAATTTGCTGAAACGAAACTTGAACAAACAGACGGGCTCTGGACAGCAGCAGGAGCAGCAGAAGCAACAGGAGCAGCAGCAGCAGCAGCTGCAATAGAGTCCAAATCTCTGGATTTTGCAGGGGGAATTTAACGCCACAAGGGATCTTAGGAATGGGTAACGAGGGCGATTGTACATCATGTGTGCAAACTGTCTGAATTTGACAGCCCGCATAAAGCGCTGGGCAGACAACGCCGCCACTGCCGCCGCCGCCGTTGCCTAGGTAAACATGTAAAGCAGTTAAACAGATAGAAGAGAGAACAGGTTATAAATGCAATGACTGGACTTTTAGTGGGTGTGCGTGTGTATACGTCACAAAATGCAACAAATATTAATTTTTATTATGCAAACATTGCTTTAATTACATTATTTTTGCGTATGGTCCAGCAGACAAACCAACTTGACATATAGCCACATACGTTTCTCTGTGTGTGTGTGTGTGTGAGCTGGTGTATGTGTGATGGTGTGTGTGGTTAACTACCTCCAACCACAACCAATGCGCTGTCCCCAGCTCATTCCTCCTCTCTCTCTTTCTCTTTGCACATCCTTTTCGCTCCCTCTCTCTTTCTCTCTTTGTATGATCAATCACTGGAAAATTGGATTTTCATATAGGCCCGAGCTGCCTGTGTGTGTGTTTGTGTGTGTGGCGTTTATGCAATTTCCCGTGGCCGTGGCCATAGCCTTGTGGCTGCAAAAATCAATCGGTTGCCAATGTTGAAACAAACACGCGCTTACTGCCTCGGCCGTGCCACGCCCCCACTCCAGCACCTGACCGCTTGACAAGCACAAACACAAACTTAATCAGCAGCCATGAATTGGTCAATAATTTTTAAATACAAATCAAGTGTTAACTGCGCCGCTTTATGCCCCAGCATCACATCAAAAGCCAATTTTCAGCATTTGAGGGCGAGGGCGAACGACAGCGAAGGAGCGAAGCAGCGAAGCTCTGCTGCAAAGCTGTTTGCGCAACGGTTTAAAATTTCATCCAAAAATGATGTATGAGGCAGCCACTTGACGATGGGCTTATGAGTCCTCGCTTCAAATTGATTGCACATTGATTACCAAGCAGTTTGGCTTTCACTACAAACATCTGATGGAGGATCTAGCGAGATATATTAGGACTTAAGCTGAAAAGTCTATGAGGCAGCAAATGTGCAAATATTTTGTTTAATTTATGTATTATTTGATTTATTTTATTTCTTACAATTTTAGAGTTATCAATTTAAAATTTGTTGAAATATTTGAGAGTTTATATAAATATATACACAATAAAATATATTCATAGTAGAAACTTCTTAAAAAGACTATTTTAATAACTAACATAACATTGGGATACAAAAATAATTTTTACAGAAGAATATGAAGAATTCGCTTGATCAAATAAAAATGTATTTAATTTGTATGTACTTAATACATATATTGTTTATAAACAATACTTATACATATTTATATACATTTATATATATATTTATATATATATTTAAAAGAATATTAAAAATTAAATTAAATTAAATAAATAAAATTATAATAATTAGTAATGTTAATAGTATTTCGAGCAATTATTGATTTAAATTAAATACGTATTAAAAATATATGAACAAATAAAATGATTTTATAAGAATAGGTTGGCAAAAAAGTCTTGCGGTATTTTTATTGAATTTTCAATTGTTCATAAAATTGGTTATAATAATGCGATTTAAGTCAAATATGTGTCGTTTTGTTCGATGACGAGTTCCCAACGAGATGCCAACTTCATAATGCCCCTCTTATAGAAGCTCGCTTCCCTATTGTCAAAAAAACTCGGAGAGCCAATTTTCACAGGACTCTCTTGTGGACAACTTACGACTACCAAGCTCGTTCGCCATGGACAGAAATAGGTGGTAATCACTTGGTGCGAGATCCGGACTATACGGTGGATGCAAAAGAACCTCCCATCCGAGCTCCCGCAGCTTCTGGCGCGTCACCAAAGATGTGTGTGGCCTGGCGTTGTCCTGGTGGAAGACAATTCGGCCTCTGTTGATCAAAGATGGCCTCTTCTGCATGAGTGCTGCATTGAAGCGGTCCAGTTGTTGGCAGTACAGGTCCGAATTGAGCGTTTGGCCATAGGGGAGCAGCTCATAATTTTAAAATTTTAAAAAAAATAAGAAATGAATAGTAATAGAATTTCCAGTAATTCTCAATTTAAATGAATTATTAATTTAACATTTAATTTAAATTAATTGCTAGAAATTCTATTACCAATCAATTTTTTATTATTTTAATTTTTTATTTTATTTATTTATAAATTCTTCTACTTTATAAAAATTTAACAAAAGAAAAGAAATGTTAAAAAATTAAAAAAAAAATGAATGTTAATTGAAATTAAATTTCATAAAATTCTGCACGATTATTAAACAAAAAAAAAACATATTGAAAATTTAAACATTAGAAATTATGAGAATATTTGTAACTGAATTTGTAGATGTTTTTTTGTGCTCAACGAAGCCAATTGAAATACTTTTATATAGATATGATATTGTATAGTCAATCCCTAGAACATTCTCAATTTAATTTTCAAAGAATATTCCAATCACTCTTCGATAAAGACATCCCCTTAACACTTTCCTGCTTTATAGCCATATTGAATGTCATTCATTTGTCTTCTAGTAAAACTTTGAATCTCTAAAGCCGCAAATGTCTCGTAATGCTATACACACAGACGCATATACAGTCAACACACACATCGTGGGATTTTGACACTCAAACAGATAGATGTATTCAGCCGGAACCCTTTTTGCCGGCTCAAACCATTTGGCAATCAATATAAACAGACACGGAGCTCTACATATGGAGATATTGTAGAGTTTTTTTTTTATTTTCGGTTTTTTTTTTCTTTTTGGCTGCTGGGCAGGCATATCCATCGTATCGTCCGGCTTTGGCCATGGAAAATTCTGCTGCCTGGCGGAAATTCGATTTATTTTCATCAATATTCAATGTCAATGCAACATCTTGGTGGCCGAAACCAGAAACGTACATCAGGCATGTCGAGGCCAACGGGATTGCAACAGCAGCAGCAGCAGCAGCGCCTGGGGGCTGGGTGCGAGGAGGAGTTACTATACGAGTTGTGAAGGGGTGCCATGGAAATGGACTTTGTGGCTTGAACTTTTTGGGGTTTTCCTATTAAAATTTGATGCGCACGTTGTCTCTTGTCTCATGTCTCTTGCTGCAGGCTGGCAGGCAGGCACCGCAGCATCCCCTCCCAGCAAGTGGCATGCCGCAGCTTTGGAGTTCCATTCACACACACACACACACACACACACTCACACTCACTCACACACTTGACGCTTTACCATTGCATATTTAAACAAATTTATTTGCAATTTAGTGTTTGCGGTCTCTGAACATTTTCCCATTTGAAATGGGCATTGGGCGTGTCGCTGTTTGTGCACTGCAGTCAGTAACGGAGCTGCTGCCTTTTAAGTGGCGCGCGAAAATTAATTAAAATTTGGAATTTATTGACAAAATATGTCAATTTGATTTCGCTTACCCCCTCAAACATAACAACAACGGGCAGCAAATAATCATATTTACGCTTCAGTTGAGCTATAGTTATTACAGAACATTTTCATGCAAATAAAGCAAAATATAACTTTATTTGCAAAGTGCATTTGATTTGCATTAAATCGATAAACATGATTTCTGCAATATAATTTCAAACTTGTTTTCAGTTTTATAATTTAATCAACATTTCCGACACTCAGAACAAAACTATGCAAACAGTTGCAAGTTCGAACCGCAGCCAGGGCAAACATTTAATTTGTAAGAAAATTTGTATATTTCATTAATTTTTAATTTTAAAATAATTAAATTTCGTAAATTTCATGTTTTTTTTATTATTTCTAAAATTATGTTTGCTTTAAAAAAAATCTATTTAAGTAAACCCAAGTTGTAGCTTTAATTCTAGCTATTTTTAGCATATTTAAAGTCACTTAAAAAGTCCAACTTGCTAACTTGGGCTACCGTTGCGAGCAGAGCAAACAAAAACGTAAAAGAATCAACAGGAAATTGCACGCGACACACGACACGCGGTTATTAAAGTCATATTTGTGCTAAAGGCGAAAATCGTCGACGCAGTAGCAGCAGCAGCAGCAGCAGAAGCAGCAAGAGCCAAAAGGTTGGGAGAGGGAAACAGTTGAGAGTGTAAGCAGCGTCCGCATGCAACGTTGCGATAAGAGTCGTCAACGCTTGTGTGTGGCCACAGCTAAGTAAATACGTAATCCACGTGAATCCCGTGGTCCAGCGGCTACTCAGTGTGCGTGTGAGTGAGCACACTCTCGTTGAGCGTGTGTGCGAGAGAGACAAAAGTACTATACGCTTCAGTAACTAGAACCTGCCTGTGTGAGAGCAGTTGCTGCCTTTTGTTAGATATTAGTTGAATCGCACACAACAAGCAGAGTGGCGCAGTGGAAGCGTGCTGGGCCCATAACCCAGAGGTCCGAGGATCGAAACCTTGCTCTGCTATAATGTACATGGTTGGAAACGACTTGTGAGTTCCAACTTTTTTTACTTTGCTTATAAAAATGTATTCATATATAAAATATTAAAATACAGTCGAGTCCCGATAATTCGAAATGGCAAGGGGATCAGTTTTTTTTCGATTTAAACAGAAATTCAAATTATCGAGATTTCTATCATATAGATATCCCCATCAAGGGGATAGAATTTTTTTAGATTTATCGCGATTTTCGATTTAGCGGGGTACAAATTATCGAGACTCGACTGTATATATAAGTAAATATACTCCAGACTGGAACACTTCCTCAGCAATATTTTAGACGATAATTTTTTAAAAATATAAAATAAATAAATAGTCAACAATTTAAAAAAAGGTACTTCCCATACCGGGAATCGAACCCGGGCCTTCTGGGTGAAAGCCAGATATCCTAGCCACTAGACCATATGGGATTGAAATTCTGTTTGTCAAATAACGTATTTCACCGAAAAGAAATGTTTTCAACTCACAATTTTTAGGTCGTAATTAAAATCAAAAAAAAAAAATTAAGCGTAGTTTAAGATCGTCCCATACCGGGTATTGAACCCGGGCCTTCCGGGTTTAAGCCGAATATCATAACCACTAGACAATACGGGAGAGCGTGTTTCACTGTGAAATGTGACATATATAATATGGCAAACATATAATATTGTTAAGATTTCCTATATAACAATTAATGCAGTTCAGTCATATAATTTGCATAAACAATTCCATTGGCAAGCCAATTAAATATCGCAATTCTAAGATAATTTAAATTGCTGTATGAACATATTTCGGGGCAGTTTTATGTAACAATGATGAATAAGTGAAGGTGGGACATATGTATATCTTTGCTTTGTATACATTAGCAGCAAAGACATTTTATGGATTGTTGAGTAATACCGGAAGCACATGTTGTATGAGAATAAGCATATATCGAGTATTTGGCAGTTAAGCAGTCACCTCCCATATTGTCTAGTGGTTAGGATATCCGGCTCTCACCCGGAAGGCCCGGGTTCAATTCCCGGTATGGGAAGCACGTTTCAAATCGAATTATTTTTTTAAATTAAAAAATATGTTTTTAAAAATATAATCAATATACATTTAAACAATTATTATTATTTTGTATTAAATTTAATGTAAATAACTGCCTCCGTTATTACTTATTAATTAATTTTTGGATAATGCTTTGCCATCCCAATTGTGCATGTTATTCGTTGGGTGAATTATAACTTGTATTAAATTTTTGTTTATTAGATATTCCATTATATTTAAAATATATTTGACGGTTTATTGGAGTTGAAATTGTAGCTAATAGGAAAAAAATCTATAGCAAATCTAAAATGTTGCGTCGTTGCAAATATTCATATAACAAAACTGGCATTTGTTACGTAGTGAACCATATCCCATATGGTCTAGTGGCTAGGATATCTGGCTTTCACCCAGAAGGCCCGGGTTCGATTCCCGGTATGGGAAGCACATTTTTTGTAAATATTATATTAATAATAATAATATTAAATTTTTATTTTAAATAAAGTAAATTATTTGCTAAAATCGACTTGTATAAAAAACTATATTTTCTGATTACATAATATCTAAGAATTCCTGAGTAGAGCAGGTATATTTAGCTACTAAAAGTTGGTTTGTTGGCGAGCGGAAACAACGATCGAAACGTGCTCGCTTTTTTCTACTTTTTGTGCCTTATAATTCTCAATGGGTTTTGGCAGCCGGCTATTGGTGTGCGTGTTGGTTGAGCTAGAACGATTGTCATTAGTAGAGGTAGACTGACGTTCTACCCAAATACTAAAAGGCCAGTTGATGATACAAAATTATGATTCTTTGTGATTATAATTTGAATACCACGATTCTGACGGGGTTGCTCCTGCCTAGAGTTGTCGGTCGTACTGATGGTCTTCAACTAATGACAAATTTTCTTCAAAATAATAAATATGAAATGTGCTCAGTTGTCAAACTGAGCACAGCTGAGTCTACAGGCCCTGTAGTACAGGGTATTCGGCTATGCGCCCAATGAGCGGTTGTTATTAGGTCTCATTCCATATGGCATATTGCCACTTGTCTGTGCACGCTTATTGATGCCCTGTCCAGCAGTCCAGTCCAGTTCGTCTGTCTGACTGGCTGCGTTTGGTGCTCTTTTGAGTAGTAAGTGGGTGTGGCAGGTGGAGCGTTTGTCTGGCTCTGTGACCGTGGCAACGAAATCATCAGAACTGTTGCCCCGTCTCTTTCTCCTCCCTCTTCTCTATCTCTTCAATCATTTTGTCTATATGAGTGTGTGTTGTGGCGTGTGTTCACTTCTTTTTTTTTTTTGGGCGAAAATTTACATAAAAATCGCATTACACTTAACATCCACTTTGCTAAACGAAGCGCATGAAAGCGGGCACCACGTGGTTCGAGTTTGGTTTTCGGGCTTTTTTTTGCCCGCATTGGGCGGACTGCGCTTTTGTAAGCTGACGGCGCGAGTGTGCGTATGCGTGTGTGTGTGTGTGTGTGGCTGTTTTTGTTTGTGTGTGTCTCTTGGTCGGCGGCGCAAAGCGGTTTCAAGTGCATGGCGAGCCTACGAAAATTAAATTAAAAAGCGCATCCAAAGCGACCAAATGAAAAGAGTTTTTTTGGTTTTCCAAAATAAAAGCGCATAAAAAAGACGCTCTCAAAAAGCAATTGCAATTTGTCGATAACGATCTTTATTTGGACAGCACTCACACTTTATAAAGCAAGAGCACACTGGCTAGAAGCCCAACAGCAGCATTGAAAACTAGTTAAAACTAGTTTATTTGTAGCTAAAATTCGATAAGCTTCAGTTTATATAGAAAATAAATATAACTATTTAGCATGTATTTACATTTTTTTTAAATATTGTCTGAATATCTTTTTGTTAAATTTATATAACTTAAATTATTCTTGGACTAATTTTCTATTTAGTTAAAATGCGAACTGGTTTTGTTTTGGTTAAAAAGTATGTAGACTTTACTTGAGATAGCTTTAAGTGTATAATATAATTATGTATGTGTATAATATAGTTATTCAATTCAATATATGCTTTATTTCCAAATTATTACATTTAGCTTAAGGCTAGCCTATTTTTCTTTATACAGAGTTTAGACTTATTTTATGTCTGTGCAGCTGAGATATCATATTTACATAGAATTTACTTTGAACATTGTTTAATATACTTAGATGGAAAAGGAAAATGGATGAAAAACCTTTAGTTGTGACTTAAATAATAATTTAAAGCTAGAAAAGAAGGCACTTTTGGCTTTACTATATAGAAATAGTAGGACAAGGGCTCTATTAACCCGTATCTTGAGTTAAATATGATTTTGTAATTATTTTTTTCATTTTTTTTATTTTTTTTTAAATTAATGTTTATTTGCAATCTGTCTTATACTAAACAATAAGCAAATGTACTAAAATTAACAGTAACTAACACATAAGCGGATGGATTGACTCTCCAATGAGATTAGTCCAATATATTTACATATTTACATTTCTAGTTGAGCTCTATTCTCTTATTTGGCAAGTATCTCGGAACGTAAGATATTAATAAAAATAAATAATAAACGCCGTCGGCTATTATTTGTGATTGTCTAGAAGTCTAGGGTATAGCTAGAACATTGCAGTGGTCATGTAGCCTATGAATTAAAATAATCTTTCTGACGCTTTGGTTTGTATTATCCTCTTTTGACAAGTACGAAAAGTTTGAGATCTTTATGAAGATGTCAAAGTTTGTCATATACCAAGGAGCACCATAGATAGTATATTGGTTCTCAAAAAAGTCTGGGGTTTTTCGCAACTGGTCTTTACAGCTGTAGTATCTCGATATTTGACTTGCTTATTTTGTAATTATGAACTTATCTTTTGATTGAGTGATGAGCTCATCAATTTTTTTAATTATTTTTGATTATTATTTATTTTTAATATTCGCTATTTTATGCAGAGATATGGTTCTGTGATATCGTGGTAGATTGAGGATCATTTTTAATGTTTTATTTTGAAAGTAGACTAATTAAATTTCAAAGATTTCTCAAAGCATATTCTAGAGTCTAGACATATGATAGCTTTAAGTATAAATTTATTTGTATGAATTTATTTTCTAATATACAATTTTTTTATATAACAGATTTTTTTCGATTAGTGTTAATTTCTGTAGAACTGAAATAATAAATAGTATAATTTATATAATATTTTTCTAATAAATAATAAAGTGTTTATATTTATTTTCTAATGAATAAATGATGTATTAACTACAATATAAAGCAGCTTGGCTGTTATTTAAAATAAAAGTAGCTAAATTATATATATGTTGTTTAATGGTAAAATCAAAATTGTTGTAGACTTTCAATTTCGCTAACATTATGTAATATTTGCATTTAATTTTAGTTTTTTATTCTCAACAAATTAAATCAAATTTCTACGCTAAAAATAATCTTTGCGACTTCGTGACTTTCGTGTGTGTGTTTTATTTGTTTTTGAATATAATTGAATTGTCTAAAATGAGCTCTAAAATTGCGTATAGCTCGGCCGACCAACGCTGGCCGTGTTGTTGACTCACGGCACACGTTAAGTGTTTGAGCCATTAAACATTTATGGGGCACAGTTAAAGCGACACACGCTAAAAGTGAAAATGAAAATGAAAAAACGAAAACAACAACTTGGCCAGCTGTTTGTTACGCGTTTGGTTATTAAATATAATTAATGTAAGCCGATTTGTTGACCGGCGCCATAAAATGAAGTTGTAGTTGCATAAAAGTTAAATATGCAATGTTGATGAGGAACGCGCCATTGCAGGGATGGGGGAATCCCATCTGCTGTTCCCAAATGTGCAGCGAAGCTTGTCTAAAAACAAAAGTCAACGCACAAATTAGTCGAGCTGCCAGGATCCGAAGAAGGAGCTGCATTGTCGACCTGAAGGGGGGGCCAATGCTCGTAATATATATTTAAATGCAACTGATTAATCATGAATAAAGTTGTTGTGTGTTCACAGTTGTTGCCGCTCACGTGACTGAAAACAATTTGACTTCAAACACATTAACAGTTACGGTCGATGTTGAAAAAAATACAACAAAATAATAGAGAAACGAAAAAATTGTAAACGTGCACGCAGAGAGAGAGCAAGCAAGAGAGTGGAAGAGAGGGCGATGGGTTTGTCACCAACATTCGAGGAACAGCTACTAACTTGGCTAACTAAAAGTTTTCATGCATTGCCGTTGACAGTGCAATAAACATGCCAAAACAACAACTGCAGCAACAGCAACAGCAACAACAACAACAACTTATGAAAACAATAGCGTCAACTGACCCGCCCATATAAACGCCCCTAAACACGCCCACGCCTCTGCTTTAACTTCTTGCAAAGGGTGGCAGCAGTAGAAAAAAAACAGTTTGAATTAGACACGTAGCCAGTAAAATATTTAGCTGGATCGAATGTTGTGTATGGATGCATTCGAGACGTAGCTGGGGCTGCACTACTGAAATAGTTGGCAGCTCTTTTCCAGGAATTTTCAAGAATTTTATTTTATTTTTACTAAGGGCTGGGGAGGCAGTATCTGACTGATTTATGAACTTTGCATGTAGCTAGCAGACATTCCTTAGATAAACAAATGTTCTTTCTAAGAAACTATATAAAAATAAATATACATAAATATAAATCTATTTATAAATATAAATATACATATGTATAAAAATATAGAAAGTATTTTTTGATACAATTTTGTATATATACACATATATTTTATATTATTGAAATTAATAGAATTTTAAGAAATATATTATTTGTATTTTTTATATGTAAGTTTCTAAATTTTGTAAAAATTGTTTATAAATATTTAAAAATTAATTTTAAGCTTTAAAGTTAGTTATATAAATAAATATCAAAAAATTTTTATTGGTTTTTATTTTAGAAAATAATCATAATAAATATAAAAAAATTTATTTTAACTTACTTATTTTATTTCAATTATTTTTATTAAATATTGATATTTTAGTTCTTATTGTTTTTAAAGATTATTAATGGTAAGCAACATTTTTTTATTTTTTATTTTTATATTTTTTAGATTTTAATTTTTTGTGAAATTTTTTTCTTACTTGTCACAGAGCTGATATTAATTTATACAAAATTAATTTTTTTTTTTAATACATATTTCCATTAAAAATATTATTTAATATGCATATATGATGTGCATTGTGGAACTGCAATTTCAGCACTCAAATATATATTTTGTTCCGCCCAGCACTCAGTTCCTTTTGTAATCCAAAAAATGTTGACTTGCAATGATAAATATTCATTACATGTGTGCAAAATCGTGTTCAAAGGCAAACAATTTTAATTTTTATTCTTTTGCAAAACTGAAAAATAGGGTGACTAATGGCCCTGTGCTCAAGAGCTAGCGGTCCAAAGAGGGTTGAATGCACATATACACAGACATGTGTAGTATGCGTATCTGGGGGGAGTTGTATGCATGACATTCATTGTGTTTAATGAACATCCATTACTCCATGCGTTATGTAATGTCATAAATAATCGCAAAACGTGCAGCGCAGCGAAAACCATAAAAAATTTGCCAATATTGCTAAAAATAGTCCGCAACAGATGGCAACAATTGGAAACGGGCAAGTGCTTTGCACTCAGTCTATTTATATATTCTCACTGTGCTACGCATCAAATGTACAAAATGTGCTAACCAGCATAGGCAGCACAGTATTCAGAACAAAACCAAGTTTTCGTCAAGCATTTTCAACAATCCTCGATAGTATAGTGGTTAGTATCCCCGCCTGTCACGCGGGAGACCGGGGTTCAATTCCCCGTCGGGGAGAGATTGTAATAATTTTTTATTTTATTTTTAAAATTAATTTTAGTGTGTTGTTATGTATAAATATATATACATATATTTTTTATATGTATACTATTCAAATACAACTAAATTTAAATAATTCATATCTGGGTTGCAGGTAGAACAGTACAAGTTAACTTCTCGAATGAATATTTTTTTCTTATCAATAATGTTTGTAACCATTTTAAATGTTAATTTAAGCTACAAATTTTCTTAAATAATTTTAGGTCTATCAGAATTCATTTATTTAATAAATAAATAAAATAAATAATATTTATACATATATTTTACCTTTTTCGTAAAAGAAAAGTCTGCGTCTTACTGCGTTTTGCACGAGGCTCGGGTTCGAATCTCCGTCACGTTAACTGACAATTGTTTTTTATTTTATTAAATACATTCATTTTCTTTATTTTTAAAATTTAAAAACTACATTCTCTAGCCTAAAGTAAATACAAATTAACAAATGTATATCAAAAACTGAACTAAAATGTCATGTTTTTTATATATGAATGCCGCAAAATGTGCCTTTGTTTCCATTCTCAATTATTTATTTTTTTGTTTCCACATCAACAGCTCACATTTCAGAGATGCGTATCTGAGCTGTGTGTAGAGCAACCCTTTTGTGTCTGTTGCTTGTTAGGAGTAGTTAGTTGGCACCCCATATGCACCCTTACCCTGGGTGCAGGGATACCTGCCATGGCTTGAACCCATTAATACTCATTAGTATCTGCATTTTTTCTCTGCGTGCTGGCAGTGAGACACACTTCAGCGTGTTGTGTTGTGTGTTGTGTGTCCGTCCGCCTTTATCAGCCATTTAGCCACTTTGTGTATATAATCCCTGGGACGCGCAACAACCGCAAACAATATGCGTGTTTATTATTGTTTGTTGGTTTGGCTCACTGACTGTTGTTTTGAGTGCGGTTCCTTTTGTCTATACTCTTAATATTATTAAAAAATACACCCAAGGGTACAACAATTCGGTTGATTCGGTTAGTTTTTTCTACTTGGTGGTGGTTGCCTGACGGACCGTTTTCCGTTTTCCAATATTACGCAGACCAGACGCATAAATTCTGTGCCAGGAGAAAACCCCCAGACAATTAGAACTAAGGCAGCTGAAATTGGGTGGGTGGTTGGCTGGTGGGTTGGCTGGCTGCTTGTCATGTGCATACTTACAGTTAAGTAAAAACTGCAAAAATCGTTTGCTATATGTATTTATATATACATATATGTATACTATATACCTACATATATGTACATTTTAACAATAAAACACACACAATGCGACTGACAGTCGCTTCGAGAGACGCAACTCAAAAGTGATAAATGATGTTACTTGTTACTGCCATTGGCTTTTGAGTAGCAGGCATCACGTTTATTTGCGCTGTAAAATGTTTTAGCATTTTGCCAACTCGTCTATCAACTCGTTTTTGTTCTCCCTTGCAAATGAATTGCAAGCCATGTTAACTGTCATGTTAGCCAAACGACGAGTTGACAAGCGCAACGGCATTTGATTAGCGAACAGTGAACAGTGAACAGTGCACAGCGAACAGCGAATGGCAAAGAAAATCTAATACAAATGCGAACTACGCAACAAATTGAAATAGCTGTAAGCGCCACGCATAATCTGCAGATAGAGTGAAAAAGTTCGTTAAGCAATCATTGAATTATTTGTTAGCCAGACTCACATCGAGAAAGGTTTTCAGATTCAACTCGACCAGCAGAGCGCGCATCTTCAATGGCCGCTGGGCGTGCATCATCATTAGCAGCAGCATCCTTTGTACAGGTAGGCCAAACTTGTACCAATCGCCGGCATAAAAGGCAAAGCACAATTCATTCTGCTGCAATTCACAAAAGGTTAAACATGGCCAATGAATGTCAGATCAATTGGTTGGACAACAAAAACGATTTGGAATGAAAGAACATGGAAAGCGTCAGCTATTCATTAAAGGAGGCATATCTGATTGTCAAGAGGAATGAAAAAGAAAAAGTTGTTAAGCATTGTCTTAGGGTTAGGCCAAATAGTAGTCGTAATTTCAATCTTTTTGCCTTTGCTTTGTCATTCTGTTATGCAAATTTTGAATATTATCTGTGAAGAAGCGTTCAGATAGTTAAGTGTGAAGTGGGTGTTTAAAGCTGCTTAAATAACTTATAGATTTAAAATCAAATCACAAAAATATTTTCTAGCCAAGCAGACATGTTTTTAGCCTATGCCCAAAAGTATTCTACAAAATACAAAAATATTTAAAATCTGAAAATGATCTAAAAGAGGTCTAAAAATTTATAATGTTTTCATGTACATCATAGATAAAATACAAATTAATTTAATTTAATAAATCAATAAAATAAAATAAACAAAATCAAATAATGTTTTTAAAAAAATAATTTATATATCAAATCAAATTGTTTCACATAAATTAAATATTTAAAACGAACTAAAAAAGTCGAAAAAATAATTTCTTTTCTTTTTTTCAACCTACGCCTTCAACTATTAACGTCGCATGCCAATGATAGATCCACAAGATCGCAGCCATGACAAACAAATAGAGAAACATAAACGTATAGTCCATGTTGCTGGGCGACTGAAAAATAGTGAAATTAAAAAAGTATATTGAATAGTTTGGATAGGTCCTCTCGATACTTACGCCCACGGTAAGCGCAAAGAATAGAAAGCAGATGAGTACAGAGAATATGATAAAATCGGCCATGACAGGTATGCGAATGAGTTGCTCGATCTGCAGAACAAATTCACGTATCCTTAGCTGCTCCTGGACAAAGTATTTGCAGAGCTTCAACTGCCAATGAATGCGTTCATTCGCACTTAAATGATGCTCCAAGAGATTCGGCCCTAGACGTCTAATCTGTAAAGGAGTTGGTGGTATGCAGATACTTATACGATATATATATTGTATATAGACTTACATCCATGGTCAGCACTCGTTTGTTGAGTATCTGCAGCTTGAGCGTCACATACTTCATGAGGCACGCGATGAAAGTGTGCCAGAGTGGAATGGTGGTAATGCCCAGGGCAAGGGCATACCATGGACCCAAATACCCAACGAAAAACTGATCGTACAGCTCGCCAAAGGGAAAGAGTTTGAATATCAAAATGGGCTGTGCCTCGCCGCGTCGCACCGCAGCCATGTTGAAAACGGTCTTCGGCATAAAGATGGTGCGATAAATGCAATCCAAATAGGCCATCATACCAGCCACCACCGATGGCACCCAGAGCAAAAGGGTTATGGTCCTCACATAGCGTTGCGTGTCCTGCAACAAATCCAATTCCTGAGCATCCGATTCTAACACCAAGTGTTGTAGATCCGCATGAGCTGTGCGCAGCATCGTGATAACGCCTAGATATGGTAGAGGGATGTAAAAGAGACTATTAAAAGAGGTGTTTGAGAGACAACTCTCTAAAAGATGACATATACCTAAAAGAAATCTCTAAAAGAGAGAGAGCGGGATATTTAAAACAGAACCCTAAGTGAGATTTGTTAGAGAGATACAGAAAAGAGAGCTTGACAAAAAAGGTTAAAAAGATTCCCATAGATAATCTAAAATAAGTTAACTAATATAAATATCTACGAGATATTCGTTAGAGACCTCTCTAAAGGTATCATTGGAACAAACTTTTCTCAGAAGAAATGCTTAATTTAGACTTGTAATCGAGACTGCTAAGGCCATGATAGATTCTCAAACGAAATCCTAAAGATGAATCCATAACACAGATACCTAAAACCTGCTTTTAGCTCCCTTAGGGAAGTCTCTAACCATTTAAGAGTGATCCCAATAATAGATCTTACTTACGCTCTCGCTGCACATAGGCATTTAGTGTGGCAATGGAGACGGCGAAATACTGCACCGCAGTTGCCCAGCTGGTGGCGGCATCGTTGATGCTCATATAGCCACGGGATAAGAAGAGGCGCAACAACATCAGCGCACAGCTCAGCCAAATGGAGGCCGTGAAGATGGTGCAGCGGAGCAGTGCAAGCCACGGATGACGCTGCTCAATGGAGGCCACATAGCCATACCAGCGAAAGCAGCGCAAATGCAAGCTGAAAATGGGATTATCGAAGCTATCCGTCGTCAGTTGCAGCTCCTTCACCTTGTTCATTTTGACTGTGAAAAGTTATGGCATAATTTGAGCTTTTTATAGCCTCGTATTTAGCTGTTTGCTGCTTGCTAAGTGGACTGCAATTTGAATAACTAAGGTGCTGAAAATTGCATAGTAGATAATTGTCATTTAATAGCTGCTATTTAACTGTATTTTATTTCGGTTGACAGCTGCTACAGTTCTCCCCATGGGACCTATGGCAAAACATGCTATTATCGCATTTTCATTTCGAGCCTAACTTTACAATTTAAATATCATAAAACTTTAATGTATAATATATTCAGAGAATGTACTTCTTTGAGAATACATAGTATGTAAACATTGATTATACAATATATTATTTAAAATTAAAAAAAAAATACCTATGACTATAAATATATATATATATATTTATATATATTTAAGAATGCTCGACTATGAGATTCCTTGAGCTGCATGCATTTTATACTCACTCTTTAAACTGACCTCAAAAGTAAATCTGGTTTTTGTTAAGGGTCTACAATTTTCTTATGATTTATAGTTCTAGTAAAATTGTTCTCTTTAATCGATGAATTCCAATTGCATTAAAGTGAAAAGTTGGCAGCCTTCCGATTGATTTAGCTAATTGAACGTTAAAGGAAATGATTTTGTGTGGATAACAGAGTAGTTACACAAGTTTGGTTATAGTAAGTAACAGGGCTTTAGTCGGGAGTGCTCGACTGCGACATACCCTGAACCCAAAGCGAAGAGTTGCTATTCCCCAATCGTTCTACGCTGCTTCTATACATTCGGTTACGCTTGGGCTGCTGTAGAGGTTTCACTATGGGAACTTAATTCTTGAATAACTTTTATTCTAGATGAACTTTGTTAATGAGATTCTGAGCGTAATAATTTCATAATGTATTTGCGAAAGCACAAATCTCAAGTATTTTAAAAAGATTTTCTGCGAACTTCTGGCAAAAAGAGAGCGGTAACTAACATATACCTATATACAGAACCCTACACAGCAAATTTGTGGTATAGAAGCTTCGACTATAAAACGAACTGAAATTACCGATTTTTATTGATAATATATAAATATATAAATATATAAATATATAAATATATAAATATATAAATATATAAATATATAAATATATAAATATATAAATATATAAATATATAAATATATAAATATATAAATATATAAATATATAAATATATAAATATATAAATATATAAATATATAAATATATAAATATATAAATATATAAATATATAAATACATAAATATATAAATATAAAAATATATATATAAATATAAATATATATCACAAAAAATGATGAACTCGTTCTGCGTACAGAAATATATACTTGAAAGTCTCTAGCCTGGTCTACGAGAGCGCTGCCTTCTTACATACGGACAGACGGACGGACGTGGCTATATCTCCTCAATCAAGAATAAATATACTTTCTGCCTGTTACACATATTTGCGGAAAACTAATATACCTCAAATTTCCATTTTCAATGGGTATACAAAAGTGGACTTTATAATATAGATTACCAATTTATTGGTATAAACTAATACAAATTGTTCTAATGTAACTTCCAATGGAATTTTGTATACCATGTATACAAATTATATATATGTAACACATATCGGAAGAAGTGTTATAATGGACTCAATACATATTTGTATACACAAAATTATTATTATTAAAGTATTGCTTAGTGCAGTAAAATGTTCCAGCAACCGAAGCCTTTATGTTACTAAGATATTAAAAATGGGGTTTTTTGCAACTTTGGATATTGAATTTAGGTTTTTCCCTTTTTCCTTCTCAAAGTATTCCTTTCATTGCAATTATATATAACATATATATATATTATACTTTTCATGCAACACCCCAATTACTTTTCTTAGTTGTAACTAGCTTATAAACTTGAGTGTGCCTTAGACTAATGCTTCTTTGCTCTAAAAAATAAAAACAAAATAGAAAACACTGTCAAAAACATGTCACACACAAAAAACAAACCCAGGCCCCACAGGCACTGCTCGGCAGTGGAAAAAGTAGGATAGGAAAACACGGGCTGTAGAAAAGTTCATGAAGTTGAAATTTCACTAACGAAATTTAACACGCATGCAGATGCTGTGCACTAAAACCATTTGACATTAGACTTTTGTTTAGATATACTTCAGTTAGTTCTCCGCTCGGCAGCCAGCAGCCAGCAGCATGTGGACAAAGTTTGTGCCCAAAAAGGTGCCAGCGAGCGTAACATGCAAATCTAATTTCCCCCAAGTTAAGAACAACAATTTCCAAAGGACCGAATCTATTTGAGAGCTTGGCCAAGGAATTGACAGTTGAAACTGGGATGTTATGAGATATTTGCAGATACGGAGAGTACGTGAGTTTCTTTGCTAAACAAATTTTTGCTAATTTAATGAGTGCGTAAGCTGATGAATTAACTTTAATTTTATTTATTTTCATCTTGGTCTAATTAGCAACAGAGGTATATATTTTTTATATTTAATTATTATGATATATTATTATATTATTTTTTTCCAATATATATTTTCTGACAATAAACACTTGAGCATGCTAAAGTAAGGAGTGCGCGATTAGACTAATTTTAGAGTTGTTCTCTTCAAAAGAGCCAAAGATTCTACTTTTTCTACTTTAAAATAAATTTAAATCCATGTTGTGGGAAGGGGGAAGGTATTCAAATCGGAAATATTTGAAATACATAATAAATTGAGTGCCTTTAGCTTTCATGCACTTCAAGATGTGGTTGAAATAAAAAGAAAGTAAGAATGTTGCAGGCGAGCGCTACCGACTGTATAATACTCGTTCATGGTCCCAAAACAGTTGAATTATTTTTGTTAAATCTCAAAAGGCATTAAATAAACTGTCAAATTTTGGAGATTTACCTCAAAAACTTTGGTTTCCGAATTGTCCCCAACAGGCATATATATATATATATATATATATATATATATATATTATATATATATATATAGTTTTGATTGAATCCATAGAGAAGGTGAAAAGTAATTTAGTCGTTAAATTTTGAGTTTTTACATGTAAAACTGTAGAATATGCAGTATTTCCCGATGTGCCATGCTCTCAAATGGATATATTGTAGACATATTCACTATATATTTTTGAGCTTCGGCTGCCAATGCGAGTTCATATTCCGAATTTAAAGTCTCTAACCCTTTAAATAATAGCGTTTCTGTTATACCAGATATGGTATAGTATATATAGTATAGATATACTTATATAGTATAGTATACATATAGTATCATAAAATTCGTAAACACTTTACATGACGAGGGTACCCATGAAATAGATTTCACATTTCAATTCGGTAGTTTCAATAGCGGCAAAACGGACTGACGTACGGACGGACAACACGACGGACACTGCATAAACCCAAAATAGTCTATCACTTCGTGAAGGAGTATATAAAGGAGATGAGACAGTCTTTACTTTTTGTAGGGCACAAGATCGCTGCGCTCATACGAACAGATAGACTGATCGATTTAGCTCGTCATCGTAATCAGGAGAATATATATGATCTATATGATATATATTACAAATACTTGTACAATACAAATGTTAAGGCTTGTGAATTACTGAATTGTGTGTAAGAGAAGTGAAAGAGAGCTGGGAAAAATTGAAGTTGTAAGAGAGTGCATTCTAGCGCACTCTCGTCAGGCTCTCCCTGCACTTTGCAATAAAAATGAAACTCGAAGCGGATCTGTCAGATAAGAGGAAAGAAGGCTTGACTTACAGTTCTATTCAAGTTTAGTTGCTTGAACAACATGAAATCGCATTTTAAGTAACTTCAAACTGAAAAACAATCAAATATTTGATGTATTAATCGAGTGCACATATCATAAATGTTCTTTGAAAAACTTCCTTCTATAAAATTACGCTTCGAATACAAATCACTTGAAGTTCGATTGCATACACTAATTGCAAGCAGAACTTTAATGTTTAGAGTTAAGTTTGTTAAATTGTCAGTTACCTAACTAGTTGCCTAACATACTATTGCTAGCTGCCTTGAGTGCAAACTTGTGATGCTCAAATGTAATCCAAGCCCATACATATACTATTAATTTAGAATCGTAGCTGATTTTGCTTACTTCAAAGCTGACTTTGATGGCTAAGGTACAATTTGTTGAGTGTCTAATCAAATACTCAGGTTCCTAACTAGCTACTTGACATTTTGCTTTCGACTTGCTGCTCCAGCTACTGAGAGACGTAACTCGATTGTGCTTAATTCAGGGGGGCTGTTGGAGCTGTTGGAGCTGTTGTTGTCTGAATTGTCGTTAATGGCTTTATATGAAATGAGATTCTTTGCATTGGCAGTCGGCACACACAGGCGTACACACACTCGCCTGCACAACAAAAATGGGCATGTTGTGAATGCATTGTCAATGCGACAATCATATGCAGCATTTGAGTAATTCGTGGCGTTGTGCATTGGGTTTGCTATTCGATTGGCTTTCGAATTGGGTTGGGGGCTAGCTCCGGATATTGTAGCCATATATATATATATACATAGAGAGAGAGGGAGAGAGCTTGTATGTGTCGTCTATTTCACAATTTGCATTTAATATCCTTGTGTGAATAATTTACAAATGCAATAAACGTAAATGCGTTCTAGGCAGCGACGCACTCAGACACATGGCTTTCTCATAGCCATGCCAACTGAAATGGAGCAGACCGAAACCGAATCGTATCGTATCGTATCGTACGCTCCAGACGTTCACAGCCATGCTCCTCCGACTGGCTGCAGGGGACAGTACGGACCTCTCCACAGCTTCAACAGATCCCTTGGACTCCTCTGCGCTGCGGATCCCTTGGGGCGTCTCCATTCTCCGTCGATGTACGCATATTTGTATGTTGCATGTTTGCAACTGTCTGCTATGTGAGTATTTGTGTGTTTGTGTTTGCAAATGTGTAAATGCATTCGCATTGGCTTCCTCTTCGACTTTCTCCTGCTCGACTCGCCATTCTGTTGGGTTTGGCGTGAAATTTGCTGTAAGCAATAAGCCTGTAAGGATATTGAAAGTCACTCGTTTCTGGTATTTACTTATGCATTTGTTTCATGTTTGGTAAAATGATGCTGCAGAGAGAGAGAGCGAGATAGAGAGCGAGAGAGAGAGAGAGGGAGTGAACAATAGTGGATGGGGTTGGTTTATTGTCGCAATTGGCTTGCAGCTTTTCACGCTACATTTCCACTTTGGCCTTAGCCAGAGTAATCGGATATTAGTTGGTTTTAGTTATTGTTATGGCATATTTATTGCCAGTCAAAATTGCAAGCGATAGTGCGAACTGGTCAACTGCTTAAAGTGCCACATAACTTGGCCCAGATAAGTGTTACCTATGGCCAAAAGGGCAATACGATTCGATTTTGCCAAGACAACTCCACGTGTCTGTGTGTGTGTGGTTTTTGAGCTCTCTGACTGTGTGTGTGGGTGGTCTTTGTGGTCAAGACTTTGCAACTTTGCAATTGTTTAATGCCAGCTGTCCGTATTGGCCAAGCAATTGGAATTCCAATATCACATTTTCAGTTCATTTCGCCAAAGCGCCAAGGAATGTGCACAAAGCAACTTTTGTGCTAAAACAAACCAACAAGATGAGTTACTTTTTGTAATCACGTTTATTGCACTGTTACATACATGCCAAAAAGTTCACTTTGCCTTTTGCACATAGCTCCATGCGGCCAACGGTCACACTGTGGCATTGTAGAGTGTGACCATTGTTGAGTTCACTTTTTTAAAGTTTTTGAAGTGTAATTAGGTTTTGGCTTTAGACTAACACATATAGGGCTGAGCGCCAGACCTGTTCACTTTAGTGGACTTGGAGAACATATTTTGAATGAGCTACATCGATCTATGCTCAAATGATTGAGGCACAGCGAACTATGGTGAGCTGATTGCGACGATGTGGGGCCTTTGCTCATTTTCCACTTCAAAAATCATAACTTTTGAACCAAGCAAGGTATTTTAAAAATTTAAATGACATATGAAAGGAAATTCGTCAAGCTTTGGGGGCTATACTGTGGAAACTTTTTTGTTGAATTAGTTCCCTGCAATCCCTTCACATTTGATAACTAAATATTCCAATTGAATCAAATTTGTTTAATGTTTACTGTCTTACCTTCAGTACAATTAAATTGTTAATTAAGACATTACTATAGACTCAGCTAAACATGTGTGTATAAACTCGTTTGAGTGAATTAGCATAATAAACTCTGTAAGAAATATTATTATGTAGTTAGGGCTCTCAACTGTTAGCCAAATACTCAGATAAACTCAACTCATGAGGCATAACAACGACTTCAATCGAGTTCATTTTTAGGGCTCATTTGACAGCAACTTATAAGTTTGTCTATATGCTTCCGGGCCATGAAATATGGTTATATTTAACCTTAAATCAAGTCTTTCAAAAGTTCATAAACTTAAAGCGCAAACGGGGATTGAAACGGGGAAAAACAGGAAGTAGCAGCAGAAGCAGAAGCAGAAGCAGAAGGAAGGGCGGGTATAGGTTAGGGTGTGGGTGGGGGGAGGGCGCCAACCAGCCACTAAATTGTTTACACGCAATTTCATCAAAACAATAAATCATGCAGTTGGAAACGGCACAACAAAGGCGGCGACATTGTCGACGCCGGCGTCGCAGTCGGCGTCGTCGTTAGCGTCAGCGTCAGCGTCGCGACGTGACGTCAAGTTGACATTTGGTGAAAATCAAATCAAAAGCATTTTTCCGCACAGCGGAAGTTGGCGCTAGCTCAGCTCCAAGTCAAACTTGGCAAAACACACATTTATAACAAGAGGGTGGCCCACACACACACACACACACACACACACACACACACATACGTGTCGCTGGCAATAAACTTGACGGCCATAGTCATCAATCCTGCTAGCACAAGAGGCAAAAGTTTCATTTTTTTGTTGTGTTCTGTGTGTGTGTGTGCTGTTCTGTTTGCTTGCTTTCTTTGCACTCACATTTTCACATTTTTATTTAATTTATAAGTATAACATTTAATATTAATTATACGCCATGTAAGCCCACTGCGCAGCGTGCTGAAAAGCCAAGCGCTTAAATAAGTATTTGTGCATTGGCCAACTTCAGCAGCCGCTTTTCATTTCATTCATAAACTATGCATGTTTATTTGCACTGCAGCTGCGGCCACAATGACCAGGACATAAAGGACACCAGTTGATGGGGATGAGAGATGGAGCGCATAGAGGGGGATAGCTCAAGGTAGGGGAGTCTGTGGGCGCAACAGTTCAAGCAATACATTTTTTAACCCTTCTCACTTGCTCTTTGGCTTCACGCACGAAATAAAAAAATACTATTATAGTAGTTGACTAAATGATATCCTGTAAATTAATCAAGGACTCATCATCTATGAGCAATGTATAAGACACTGAGTATTGAAAGGGAGTATGTTTAAGTGAGTAGCTTCCTCAACTAGGACCTGTAAATGGGTCTTACTTTTCAGCAGCACTTAAAGAGAATATGTCTAAAAGTGTAATAAAGATTGGCTTATAGATGAGCTACACATAGCCTAATACAAGTTCGTGATGTAAAAGTATGTCTGAAATATGTTCGAGGATAACTTAAAAGTTATCAATTTCAAATAAATTATTGTAAGTCTTAGGCAAATATCATGTTTTGTTTTTATGTAGATCTTTGCTAATAAGTTGGGAAAACTTTTAGACAACTTCCAATACAGATTCATTAATATTTCGACTGCTTATTAAGCACACACATAAAGTTAATATAAAAGTAGCTGCCAGCTCTAAATTAATACAATTTTATGATAGCCTTTAAATCATTTTTACGCGCACAGGGTATTAAAACCGAATAATAACAATGTAAATTCTTATATAAAGAGAAAGTCGCAGCTTTTGTACCTTAAAATAAAATATGAATTGATCAAATATATATATATATAAAGCTTTTACGAGGGCAGGCTGTAAAATATGCCAACTAAAATGAAGTTAAAAGCCGAATGATAGAAAGAAAAAATTAAATTTTGTTTAAAAATTATTTATATTTTTATAAATAAAATAAAAATTAATTCATTTCAATTATTTTAATGTTAAATAAACAAAATATTATATAAATAAATACAGTATTATAATACAATATTATATTAAATATTAAATATAATATAATTTATATAAATATAAAAAAATATTTTAAAATATCTTTATACAATATATATGTATATATAAGACATGTTTATGTTATATTATTTCATAAATTTATATGTATCACTTTTCCTTGGCAATCAAAATGAGGTACATATATGGAACTATTGGAGCTATTGTCCACCAATCCACAATTTATATCTCTTTCTTTTCCTATGGAACCATTTAGTTAAACTTTGTCATCATTAAAGCCTAATTGAAAGTACTCTTGCTGTTAGAGTATTTAGACAAATGAAAGAATAAGCGTAAAACGACGCGCCCAAGTAAAATTCCATTATGTTTAAATTGTGGCTGGTATTCTGACTGCTGCACACCCACACACAAACAAACACACACACATTAAGAGAGTGAAAAATCAGCAGCGAGTTTTTATTTGCATTAAGAAATTATAATTATGGCAGCTGGTTTGTTGGCTGACTCGCTGCCTGTCCGACTGCCTGGCTAGCTGGTAACTTGGTTTTATCAGCTTTTGGGGTTACTTTCGCCCTTATAGCTGGTGCTGGTGCCTGGACGCCGGCTGCTGCTGCTGCTGCTGCGTGGGTCGCGCACAGCACACTTTTTAATTGAAAAGTGCAAAATAATGTTAAAGAAAAGTAAAAAGTAGTCGCGAGCACAAAGTATGCGTCCAAGTATCCCACCATTCCAAGCTGGATACCATTCTCCTGTCCATTCTTATGCCCATTCCCGATCCCAAGAGGCATGCCACTGTTTGTGCCAGCATCCAGATGAATGCAGTTTTTTGTTCAACTGCGCAAAGGGGTCAAAAGCAGAGAGAAAATCAAGTAAGTACGCTACAGTCAGGCGCCACCGGTTGCATAATACTCGTTCACAGTCCCAAAACTATTTAAACTGTGCAATGAATATCGATTTGTTATGTTAACAAAGGGCGTAGATGTATATTTTGAGTCCGGGGTTGCCTTAAGTTGATATACAAATCTCGCTTCAGCAGCGTCTAAAGTAATAGACTTTCAGCCTCAAAAGATATAGCATTTCCCAATTTACCACGTCCTTAGTGGGTGTATTCTAAAAGTCTTAATGCCTTATAAGATGAGTGTTCAAACAGACAGGTGACGCGGACAGTAAGCCAATATACTCTATTCACTTCGTGAACGGGCATAGAAAGGGGTTACAGTGTGGAAGACAGGCTGGCGCTGAGTGTGCTGACCCTTCGTTCCCTTAGCTGGCAGCGCTAAAAAGCATAAATTCTGACTTTTACCAGGAATGAAACTGAGACTTGGGGAGTTACAGCCAGCGGCTAGAGCGAAGACTTGTTTAGCTTTTCATTTTATTCTCTCGCTAACAAAAATAACTCATAATACAGTTTTTAACTAGAAAAATGTTTACACAAATTATTATTTCATGTGTCGCAAGCAAATAATATGAGTTGCGGCTAAAAAAACCTAAATCTTTACAACAGCTGCGGAATAATGAAAAAAGGGAATTTAATTTGTTTTTTTTTTTAATTATTTATTTTTTTATAAGCAATTGAAAATAGAATTTCAAAGGTCTAACTGGATACAATGCAAAAAATAAAAATATAATACAATTGAAAATAGAATTTCAAAGGTCTAACTGGATACAATGCAAAAATAAAAATATAATACAAATATTTTATTTACCATGAAAAATAGCAAAATTTAATTTACGTTTGGAAGTTTGAATTAAATCTGATTATGATGAAAAATTACAAACAGATGTGATTTACTTGATTAAAGAAGTAAATATATGAATACAAAAATATTAATGTATTGAAAAAATATATCGAATAAGGAAACTAAGCCTTAAGGCGGCTTATATTAGTTAAATTGGTTTTGGGAGCAGCAGAAAATGTTAAAATTCGGTTTCTGTTGACACATATTTTATATATATTATTATATATATTTATATAAGTCAGATATTTAATTGAATCACATAGTATGTTAGTATATTTATAATATTATATGAAAGAAGACTCAAAATGAAGGAAAGGTACAAAAGGATCAGCCAATGACAACTGCATGTGATAATCTTCTAGTGTTGTGAAGTCTGTGCAAAGAACGAGGTTTGACAGCGAAAGAGTCGCTTCGGCAAAGTGTGGCTCACTAGTAAATGGAACCGGACTTGAAGCATTAGCAGAGAGGCGGTCTGAGAGACGAATGGTTCAGTCGACATATGAAAAGTGAAGCGACAACATAAAATTGCGATGCGCTGCGTTTTGAGCTTGATTAGAGAGAAGAAAGTGAAATGAAAACTGAAATGCCTACTGGGGATGCAACAGAATCACCCCCATCCCCAATACATATGTATATACATATTGAGAAATCAAATTTTTAACTAATTTGTTCATTATGTTTCCCTTTTATCTATTCTGTAGCTGAAACTGTCTAAGAAATACAATTTACAAAAAACAATTTTACAAATATTTTAAATATTATGTATATTTTTTTTTAAGAAAATCCATATTCTTACAGTAACAACTGCATTTACATATTCATTGTTGTATATACGAGTATAGCTATACTATATGTTATGTTTAAGTTCAATCTAAAATTTCTTATTTTATAGAAATTTGTATAGTTCTCTGACATGATAATCTTGAAGGAACCACTCGGGTATGATGAGTTTTATATAAGAATTGCTTTTCTTTATGATATTTTCATATTCGATAGATTTTTTTAAAAGCTTACGATTATACAATATTATATAAGTTAATTCCTTCTTTTTTGGTATGATTTGCCATTGTTAACTACAATATAATCATATCATATTGTATATCTATAATTCTCTCAATATCACTTCAGCCAATATCAATTGTGCTCCATTCGACTCGTTCTCATAACGAAACGTTAAGTGGATGCATAGATGTTTATCCATTTATCGATAATTACGTCACTTAGCAACACTTGCGCAGAATGTCGATTGAGTGCACTTTGCATAAAATGCATAACATTTGCGCTAGTTAATGCAGAAAAAGAAATACAGAGAGAAAAAGAGAAGTTGGCATGCCAGGTACGCTGCTCACTTGGCCAAGATGCAGCCGTTGGCCATTTGGTTGGCCACTTGTTGTTGTTGTTGTTGAGCCAATGTAGCATGTAATTCGCTGCAGCTAAGCCGATCGGGTAGTAATTTTCAAATTGATGGCGCGAAAATTACAACAAACGCTGCGAGCACAAAGTCAAGAAGCCAAGTTAAGAGTCGAGCTGAGCAGAAACCGTTAGAAAAGACGATAGACGATGAAAAGAGTCAAGTCAACTGTGAAATAGGCCCGCAGCCAATGCTGCCTGATGATGGCTAAAATGCCTGACTGTGACCTCGGCCTGGCTAATTGTGCAGCACAATTGATGATCGCTGCCTCCTGTTGTTGTTGTGGGCGTGGCACTGCAGTGTTGCCCAGCAGCAGCCAAGCGACTGACCGCTGATTGAGCATAGCAGAAGAAGCTCGAGTGTGTGAGTGTGTGTGTGGCGCCTGTTACTTGGCTTTAGTTAGCAAATTGGCCTACAAACTTGTTACCATTTATCACACTCAGTGTCAGAATATCAAGCGTGCAGAAATTTTTGCTAGAAAACTTTTTTGAGCAGCGCTTGACAAAAATGCGTGTCGAGAACACAAAATGACACTTAAAGGTGGCAGCAATTGGGAGGAGCAGCAGTGGGTGTGGCAAGCATACATATGCCACACACACACACACACAAACACACTCGCACATACTCATACTCAATCAGGTATCATTTAGGCTGACAACCATCAATCTTGAGCTACTTTATCTTGAATGACACGCAGACATACTCGATACTAGATACTCCCACGCTTATGGCTATCAGCTAGCTTGGGGGAGCTCGTCTGATAGGCAAATGTATGTGGATTTCGATATGCCAATGCCTTTTGTTTGCCCAACAATAACAATCGATGTCACCAGCAGCCCGAAAGAAGCTCTACTAAAAGCCCAAACAGCAGCAGTGGAAAACGCTTTTGATGTCGCATACTCTTAGGCGCGACACGAAATTGTCGCAAATTTGTGGAACGAGATGATATATAGTCTATGCACATACTTATATAAGAGTTGAATGACAGGGTGTCTGCTCTAGACACAAAGTCTACAAGGTAAACAATATTTTGGATATATTTTTTGTTTGAACTGCGCTTCAAAGACTCTAACTACTAAAGATGTTTACCGATCTGTTACTGTTTGTATACTTTTTGAATATTGTTATATTTTGTATATAAATTTGAGATATATTTTAAGCTTTGACTATATAAATATATATAATATAATATTTATATATAAATATAAAAGCAGAAATAAATTGTTAACGCTGCTTGATATATGACCAATAAATTGATTTATATAGAAATGGACTTAACTTTCGTAGCAGAAATATTAAATAGTATTGTATATATATAAATATTATAAAGTGTTTTTTTTAAGTCTATGTTGTTATTGTTATATCCCTCTGTAAGTTTTCATAATTTAGCTAAGCAGCAAAATGCACTAGATATAAATCTTCCAAACTTTAACAAAAGTGTTAGAAGATAAAAAATATTCTAATTATTCCTTCTGAATTTTTGTCAATAATATTCTTACATAAAATGTAAATTTTGTCTATGAATATGAATTTATTATATATTGTATATATTATTATATATAAATAATAAATATATATTAATTAATATGTATTATATAATAATATTTTTTAATCATATATTATATTTTGTTCATATATTTAGATATAGAAAACATTGCACACTGGTCCCAACGCCAAAAATGTTGACAGAAATTAATTTTGTTCTTAAGAGTTCTGCAAAAACAAAATTTTATTCCAGTATAGTATGATTAGGCACAGTTGAAAATCTTATTTACATTACATTACTAATATTTACATATTTTTACAAGAAAAGTAATAAAATAATAATACTGTGATGGCTGCTGTGTGTCAACGTCTGTTGACCAGCGTCACAGGAGATCTGAGAATCAAGTCTCTTGGTTGCCTTCGGTTCAGTCTCCTAGGAGTTCGCTGAGTAGTGAGCATGTTTGCTAGCCGGTTTCTGTGCCGCTCCAATCTGTCGTTGTACCGACTCGAGTGCTGGTTAATTTCGTCAAAGACTGTGGCCAGTTTCAGGTCTCGATGCAACGTGGTATTTCTTACATACCAATCGCAGCCGGTAACTAATCTCATGACTTTATTCTGGGCAACCTGGACTCTGCGGATTTGGCTATCACAGACCAAGCCCCAGATTTGGCAGCCATATTTCCACATCGGTGAGATAATCTGTTTATAAATTGTCACTTTATTTGCCAGTGTCAATTTGCTGCGCGAGCAGAGTCGCCAGTAGTCCTTTTTCACTGAAGCAGCTGATTTGAAATCATTATATCTGAAGACTTATACGACTAAATATTATTATATATGCATATTATATTTTATTATTATTTTATTTTATTATTATATATTTTTATATATAATTTGAATAACTTTGAAACATTTCTCAACATTTTTAAATATTTTTTTCTATAACATTTTACAATTAAAAACAGTTTTCAAAAAAAAAATATAAACTTTGTTTTTCTGTACTTATTTAATTTTTAAAATTAATAATCTTTTCTATGACTAAACATTTTTTATTTATTAATTTTTAATTCTTTTATATTTCTTTATAGATGAACTCTTCCACACTTATATTTTATGACAAGTAGTTAAGAATGTAAGGAATATTTACCTATATTAAAATATTGAAATCTTGTCAACCAATCAATGGGTAAGTAACTTTAATATTTCAACCCAAATTTCATAAAAAATCATTCCATTTTGTGTAAATCTGTATTTTTTAAGAATTTCTCTTATTTATTTCTTATGGTCTTTAACTCGAGCATATTTTTTGTAATCTTAAGAGACTGAAAGATGCCCAATGGCAGCCGTCTTTATGTAGCTTAATATAGTTGTCATCCCTTACAAACTGGAAATAATAATTTTCATCTTGATGGTTTATTTAGTATGTGCTGCATATGTGTGAAGTATGTTAGAAATGTCTACAGCTGATTTTGACAGGCACTTTATCGCTAGCCAAATGTCTTGAAGACTCTTTAGCAGTGCTGCTCGGATGCTTGGGTGCCCCTCTTTGTGGCAGCAGCGGCAGCATCAACCCTTTCGTTAACTTTGCTCAACTGCAACACGTATTCGAGTGCAACGCTTTGGTCTTTGGACATTTCACATAGCTCACGCCTATGAAAAAACGTGCAAGATTTCAAGAAATTTCTTTCTTTCTTTGCAATACCCAAACCACAGAATGTGAACCCTTTCAGAGCCATTGACACTGGGGGAGCTATACGCGCTTTTGTGCGAAAATATGCAATTGAAATGTTAAATAAATAAAGGCGTAAATACTTGAAGGGCAAAGCAGCGACAAGCCACAACATTCAAATGCTGTTGTGTTGGACGTTATGGCTATATATGTATGTGGAGGTGTATGTACAGTAGTACATATAGTACAAAAAAATAGCAAATAATAATAGCCAAGTTTGGGCTGTCGAAGGTTGAATACCCTAAAAAGAAGCATAACATTGACATAAAATCTATATACTTTACTATATAGAGATAACAACTAAACTTATAATCGCTAGATCTATAAAATCTATATAGTAAAGTATTTAAGCTCATTTTATTATATTATATCATAATATACTATTCTCATAGAGCTGGCTTTAACCAGAGCCAAGTTAATATAGGCCAATATTGTTAAATTTTGTTTTAGTTAAATGAGTTTTCAATCACTTCCCAATTTCTCACTTCTTAATTTGTTATATTGTTTCTACATGATAAATGTATTATTCCGAAAGGGTTCCTTAGACAAAAAGTATTTGTACCTAAATTATATATACCCTATACCCTATATCCTATGTCCAGTTCATTTAGACTAATCAAATATACAAAGATACTAGTAAATATTTCTAATTAAAATTGCACTTTCACATTTATCAATTTTTCTTAATCATAATAATCAGAAAAGATGAATTTTAAGCAATTTTGTTATTCACTTTCAAAAACTAGCATCTGTACTTATTTTCATGCAGATATGCCTCAGCAGATCCCAGTCCACATAGACTACTATTTATAGTAGAGCAGCAGAACTTTAGCTTTCTAATTAAAAGTCAACTTTATATCTCTGTCCGCTCTAGCCCGCTGGTTAAGCGTTACACATTTCTCGACAAATTTATAGTACTCCAAGTGAAGGGGAGCTACAGAAAAAGAAGAGCGTCCCGTTATGCATTCCATAACTTGGGAGTCGTCGTCGTCGCCGCCGCCGTCAGACGTTGACGTTGAAATGAATGAATGAAAATATGCAGGCAACGTGATTCGCAGCGACGCGACGCCATATTGCTATGGCGGGTGGGATTGGGGGGGTGAACGTAACCGTTAGCAATGGCATTGCCGTTAACGTTAACGTTACCGTTACCTCTTTTCCGCTTTTCCGCAAGCATTGGATGACGGAGAGCAAGAGAGAGAGAGTGTGTGAGAGAGAAGGGGCACCATATTCGCATTTGCTGGTTTGGTATTTTCTGTCGAGTTCAGCGTAAATTCATTCATTTCCACTTGAATTTACAATTATGCGAAACTGTTGTTGAATGGGTTTTGACTTGCTCGGAGGTTTTACGGATTTGGTTTGAGGAGATTTGGGTGAGGGATTTTCGTAGCTGTTGGTAACGCTTATGCATTTGCATTTGCATTCCCCAGCAGCAGCAGCAACAACTTCACTGTTTAGCTTTTAATTAACTATGGAGTGAGCTCTGAGGAACTGCATCTGGAGCATATACATACATACATACACATACAACTCTCGCCCAGCTGAAAGCTCCCCAATTGGCAATTGTCAACAGCAGCTGCTAAAAGTTTGCTACCCGAGCGTTGCCAAGGTGCGTTACTGGGTACTGAATTTTCTGCATGATGCGATTTATTTACTGAACGCTTATGGAATGTAATTAACTTTATGAGGTGTACATGCAAAAGCTGTCAAGGGCGATTAAATGTTTGTGCATTTGTGCTGCTAAGCATTGGGCGGGAGGAACTCAATTTCAGCATGAATTACATTTGAATTTGTTTAGCAGTTGGCATTGAAACTTGTTTCAGCACTTAGGCAATCAATGGCCATAAACATAAACTTTGAGTGAAGCACTCTATCAGCTGATGAGGTTCTACAAGGTCTTTGGAGAAAGGCAATTGAATAATAATACATAAAGCTATTCAATATGATAGAGATCCTTCAGTTATATATTTATTCTAGTTATGACGTCTTTCTACTAGTCCCTAAAACTCTATAACCCAGATTTCCTTTATGACAGTAAATAGTTTCCAGTGAAACATTGCTTAAAGAACTTACAGTTCATCAAGCAGTTGTTTTTTAAACCTCACAACAATTATTTTTACTTATTTTAAGTCTTGCATTTTATTTAAGTTACAATCTCACAATGATTTTCGAAGAAATTCCTATTCCCCACTGGAATCTCACTTATATTGTAATGCGCTTTCATAGGAACCCTGTCGCCTACTAGTACTAATCAACCATATGCTCTTATGCCATTTTCATTTTTTGTAATAAAAACTTTTTGAGCAAAAAAAAAACTTTTCAAATACCACTTCACGTGGGTGGTAAAACTTTTTTTTTGTATGGTTGCCCAACTGCAGGGGCACTTCAGCTAGTTGCCAATGCAATTCAATGTCATATCCTTGAAAACTTAAAAACAGCAGTGCATGGAATATGGCTAAGAAAAAAGGGCCAACAAATAGAAAAAGAAAAAAGAAAATATCAACGGCAAACGGAAAGTTTTGTTATTGAAAGTTCATCGATGAATGCGAAATACAGTTGGGCAAAGGCTCGGTGCCAAATCCAGTTTTCAGTTTCCCGGAACACTCAACCGAACGAGTTGCAGTTGTGAGCCTCCTGTTTCCTTGCGGCTGCTTACAGTCCATTTCCTTGTAGCCCGTTTCACAATTTTCAATTTCTTTTGTATATATGCGATGCCACATTGTAAGCAGTTGCCACTGCCGCCGCCAGTGCCACTGCTACTGCTGCTCTGAGCCTCTGTGTCGTCGACTAATTTCCTCGGCCAAGTCCAGACGTCGTCAGCGGCATATCCTGCCTGCCAGCCAGTCAGCTAGTCAGCTAGTCAGCTAGTCAGGCAGGCAGGCAGCTAGGCAGCCAGCCAGAGCTGGGCTGTCTGCTTAGCCCAACATTTGTATGTGGGCAATGCGTTTGGGGAGGCGGCAGTCGTTCCGTTGTTTGCATTTTTATTTGTATTTCATTTTCAATTGACTGACAGAGTCCGTTGCCCGCCTACCTGGCGGCTACCTGGGCGCAAAGTTCAGGTATGCGCTTTGTGTGCTCCAGTCCATTCATCAGAGTTATTTACTTTTTAACGAGTTGATTTCATTCAATTTGTTTGCCCAGGTTTCAGTGGCTATTACTGACAAACAGAGCTCTCCTAGTAGCAAGCAAAAAAGGGTTGCCACCACATTGCAATACACTTGAATATATTTTTTTAGCCAAACTTTAAGCTGCATCTTATGCGCGCCTGCTCTATTAAAGCTCTTTCCACATTACGTATATATAATACATATATGTTTTTATACATATATATATATATATGTATATAGTCTGTATAAACAAGTGAGTCGCAAACTCGGCAATTTCTTTCATTTTCCGATTTTTGTTTTTCTTTGGCCTTTTTATACCCTGTACTTAGATAGAAATTAAGGTAGGGTATGCAAGCTTTTTAGCTTTTCTATTTCATTTGTCAACCTAATTCTATGTACTAGCCTAATGCATATTTGCTTTTGTATACTATATAATATGATGATTAGATAACTATTATGATACAATAATATACAAGTATTTTATCTATATATTTGAGTCGCTTTCCAGCATGAAGCTTTAGACTCCCTTACAGACTAACTTTCAGCCAAGCACACTTAACTTCACAATTTCATGCTTCCTGTTTGTTTTTTGCTACATCCTCGTCTTTTGGAAGTCAAGTTCTTGTGCCTCTTGGCGTTTTTTCGGTTTCAATAAATATTTTCGCAATGCACAAATTAAAAATTCTTCGAAATAATAATAGAACATGACGACGGCAGCGTTGTCTATTTTAACAACAAAACTTTCTATGCCTTCAGCCTTCCGATAACAACAACAACAACAACGAGACGAAGAACAACATCGAAGTGTCCCGACCCTGCCAATTCGATTGAAATTGTTGCCAGTGGCTATGATTTTATGAGTGTTTCGTTTGTCTTGCCGATGCGTTCAAATACATAATTAAATTGTTAGCATTTTGCAGATGCTTTTCAAATATGATCCAAAATTAACCATGAAACTTGTTTAAGTGGCAAGTGGCGCCATCTGTTGGTCGACAGCGGCGGATAAGCAAAATGTGTAAGAAAGAAAAACAAGTAAGAACGTTGCAGTCGGGCGCAACCGACTGCGTGATACTCTGTTCCCATAGGGGCATCTGGCATATTACATTTTAAAGTTTATCTTAATTTGTTAAAGTCGCCGCTCGAATTAGCTTCTGACTCAAAATAACCATATATTTATTAAAATTCTAAAAATATATATATGTAAATGAGTAAAACTTTTATAAATTATGGCTCGCTTCAATCGTTTGTATGAATATGATGATTTTATGAGCTAGACAAAAAAATATAACTGCACCATGCATTTTATAATTTTTATGCAAAGCAGTCTGTTAACTTAAGAGTTGTCTGTTAATTTGAAAGTGTGATTGATTTTCTTTACATAACCAATTGAGTCTTTTAACAGTGCCACTTGGGAATCGTCTGAAGCATTGGCAACATACGAAAATAACGAAATAACTGACCTAGGCTATGGAAAACTATATTAATATTAGATGGTCAATTATTTAAATATTAAATTGAAATACATATATTTATATGTCTCTTACAATTTTTTCTGCCTACTTAGCAAGAAATTAAGCTTATTTATGTAGGCGGTACATGCTTATTGCAGTTTAGCGCCACCTACCGGATTATTCTTGTGATGGTGATTCTGCTGCAATTTTAACTCAAGTGCTCTGCAAAATAAAATTCCAATTTGCCACGCCCCCAGTGGTCGTAGACAAGTTTTTTTTGGCCAATTCTTAGAAGGAGTCTAAATTGACGTAACAGCAAAATTTGGAAGCTTACCTTCCAAAAATGTGGAAATTACAGGGTATTTTTCGGTGCGCCACGCCCTAAAGGGGCGTAACAATTATTTTTGGGTCGTCGATAGAGGAGGTCACCAGTAACTCAATAAGCCAATTTTGAAGCTTCTAGCTCTAAAACTTTAGGAGATATAAAAGGAAATTTTATGCAAAATCTAGATATTCAGATCCGATTTGCCACGCCCCCAATTGGCGTAGACTCGTTATTTTTGGCCAATCTTTGGAAGTAGTCGAAGGTAACATAAATGCCAAATTTGGAAGCTTACGTTCAAAAAATGTGGAAATTACAGGGTATTTTTCGGTGTGCCACGCCCTAAAGGAGCGTAACTTTTATTTTTGAGTCATCGATAAAAGAGGTCACCAGTAACTCAACTAGCCAATTTGAAGCTTCTAGCTCTAAAACTTTAGGAGATATAAACTTTTGCGGTTTGCCACGCCCCCTATGGGCGTAGATATATCCGCCATATCTTTTTGATCGTGGGTTGTCAACGCGAGTATGTATTCCAAATTTCAAGTCTCTAGCATCAATAGTGCTCGAGATATAGAAGAATATGTATAAATCACTATATAGTCAGATCCGATTTGCCACGCCCCCAAGGGGCGTGGATATATAATTTTTTCATCGATCTTTTTAGGATCTTAACAGTAACTTACATGCCAAATTTGGGCATTCTAGCTTTAAAACTGCAGAAGATACAGTTTTACACGATTTGCCACGCCCCCAATGGGCGTAGATATATCCGCCATACCTTTTTGATCTTGGGTTGTCAACGCGAGTATACGTTCCAAATTTCAACTCTCTAGCACTTCAACTAACGGGGTTTCTGACATACCGGAAAATGCATTTTCCGATTTGCCACGCCCCTAGTGGGCGTATCGGGAAAATCTTAACACTTTATAATCTTCTTCAATAGCGTCGAAATGGTTTGCGTTCATACGGACAGACGGACAAGACGGACATTGCACAAAACCAATATACTCTTTTTCCCTTTGGGAACAGAGTTTAAATACAACAAATATTGAAGATATTTGCTGCGTAAATGAACTAAATTTTTGGGCTATTAGAGAGTATAAGGAAAGGAAAACTTGTAAGTTTGCGATGGTGGCGCCATCTGTTGAGCAGTTGCTCGAACTCAATTACGCTAGCGAAACCACAACGTTGCAGAAAATATTCGAAGAGTTTACCCTGCTGAAATGCCATATTAAATTTGAAACTAATAAAAGCATGCTTAAGAAAATTTATTTGCTCCATTCAAGTATATATTCTGTGTGTAAATTAATTTTTGTGAGCGTCGAAACTATTATGTATAGATACATACATATATATAATGCATTGGCTTCCCCTTCTGCAGCTCTATTTATACCTTCATCATGTCGTTGACATGCTTCTCTAAGCAGACCATTATTTGGAATGCTGTGTCACAGGGATTGGCACCAGAGACATTGCCACAGGCTTCCAATGCCTTTTCCGCCTGCCCCTTAAGGGGTTCGTCCTTGAAGAAATCTAATATCTTAGCGTTCTGTAGCACACCTTTGCTATTCATAAAGCCAAGCTTGGCCAGAACGCACTGCGAGGCACACTTGACATTATCCTTGACATCCTCAAGCTTCACATCACCAGTTTTCAGACTATTTAGTTCTTGTTCCGTAACACCATTCTCCGTCATGCAGCTGGACACAACCTGCTGGGCCATTTCCACCTGGTCAGCCTAGACGAGAAGGTGATATGCGATATGCGTTTTACTGACACGATTCGAGCTTACCATCACATAGCTAATCAGGCAGCTCAAAAGCAAAACGCATGCAAATTTGGACTTCATTCTGCGCTTGTTTGTATCACACTAATTTGCCCGCAGCTCAAACTGCACTTTTATAGTCAATCTACGATTTTGTAACTGCATTTTCCATGCTTTATTTCAAATGATGATGATCTAGCGTTGGTTACGCTCACTGCACATATGAGTGCAGTGGGCGCAATTGTCACTGTCATGGCCAGAGTGTGTCGTAATGTTCGAGTGTAATTAGCGTTGGAATCATTTGATAAGCGTGACAGATAAGCGACAAAGTTGGCTTGGTCTAATTCAAATTAGAATTTTGTAAAGTTATTAGAGTATCTGTTTTGATCCCATTTTAGTGTATAATATTTCTAGATGACAGAAATGACAGCGATTCTGCTTCTTCTGTTGTTTGAAGTATTTTTAATTTGGAGAAAGAAGTTTAGGAATTTAATAGTTGAGTTGAGTTGAGTTGAGTTCTTTGGCAGATTATCATTATATATTTTTTTTTATATATTTATATTTTACTTTATTAAGATATATTTAATATTTTTAAATCTCATTTTGGAGAAAGAATTTTTTTTTTTTTTTTTTTTTTAAATATTTTTTATGCAATTTTATTGGAAGAGGATTTAGTATTATCCCAATTGGAAGATTATACAATATTCATAATTAATATACTCAAATTTAAAAGTTCATCTTTCTTGATATATTTAATATATTACTATATTTATATCTACTTCACATATTACTTTAATTGATCTACATTTTTTACAAATTCATTCCATAACTATTTCATTGTCTGCTCAACAAAGTGAGTTTTCGTTTTGCGAATTTCATTTTTAATTACTGTACGGACTATTTTAATTATAAGATTAAAATCTACAACTAATTTCTAGTATAGTTTGTGTCCAAATACATTTGTTTCTGTCAAATGCCCCGCGGCTGTGCATTGAACTGCAGTAAAATGCATGTTTTTCTGTTTTGTATTTTCTCGCTAAATATCTAGATTACAGTTTGGTTTATATGTTATATATTTTTTTGTAAACAATTTATAAACATGCAAAAAGCATTTGGGCATATTAATTAAAAACGTTTTATTGTAATTGTTCATACATTGCAATTATCTTTATATTTTTTCCCACCATTTTTTTGCGAGCGACGCGTCGCTTCATTATTTTTGCATTATTTGAACGTTAATTGCATTTTGACGATTTGTGTTAATTGCCTTCGGAGTTGCTGTTGCTGTTGTAGTTGTTTATTATAATTTAGTTAGTTATTTGTATTATTATTAATAATTTGCTGGTATTGAAAGGTTTTTAGCATCGCGTTTAACACGAGTTCCAGGCACTAATTGAAATCCTTTTAGAGTAATTAGGCAAAATTGTAATGCAATGCCGCAAGAGATGAGAATTTGCTGCCAACTGCTTGCCACGCTCTTTCACACGGTCTCTCTTTGTGGTCCAGTTAGAAAAACAAACTAATTTAGTAAATTACTATTTAGTGGGCACCTTTTATATGGCCGAGAAATACGATGTTGGCCACCTGGCCGCAGTTTTGGCCACACACAAAGGTCATTTTCGGGCTTTGAAGTTGGGCTTTGAAATGCGCCAAAGGACATTTAACAAATGGCATGCTTTGTGCTTATGTGTCTGTGTGGGTGAGAGTGTGTGTGTCTGGTGTGTGTGTGTGTTAGTGTGTGTGTGTGTGTGTGGTGTGAGTTAGTAGTATATACACGCATACATACACATTGCAATTGCTGTCGGAACATCAAAGCAATGCGAGTTTTCCAGTTGACTTCATCAGTAGATTGTGTGAAGTATGCCAAAAATGTGTTGTAAACTGTCCAACAAAAACCATTTTTGGTATACCCTATAAAGCATGTAAATGAGGGTAGTACAAACAAGAAAACATGTTTGTTTTCAATCAAACAAATTGGTCTTTAAGAGTAAAGTTAAAAACGTTCAAGCCAAATTAACATCTGTTTCAAGAGTATTACATACTCTCTACTTTATTACAGAGTATCCTTGATGCGATTACTCGCAACTATCACACATCTACTTTTTTGTTTTTGCCATGCAGCAACTCACGCTGTTTGGCCTTTTTGGGCAGTGGAACTTAAAGTAATGCCATAAAATTGAATGCTTAACAAGCTCTTTGGCTGCGAGGCACGTGCTGAACCAGCTCTGGACTTTGGTGTTAACGCGATTTCTTACACGAATCAAATGTATTGAAGAGTAAAATAATATTGGCCAAGCTTTTAAAATACATTTTACATGCACTTCAATTTAATTGACGCGTGGCCTCGTCTTGCTATTGCTCGAGCGAAATTTGAGATAACGAACTTTTTCAGAGTGAGCCATTCAATTAGTTTAACACCCCCAAGGTATTAAAATTGGGTTGGCATCGCGGGGGTGGGAGAGGCGGCACAACAATTACTTCTCATCTTACATCAGAAAGGGGCTTGAGAGATACTTGAAATGCTACAGAAGCAAGTGAATGAAACTAGATATGCAGTTAAAAACGGAGCTTGGTCAAAAATCCCCGCCAGCTAAATGTGGGTGTGGCTGCACATGAAAATGGATATGTAGAGAAACATTATAATTACCTATTACGACTTGAAATGTTTGCGGAACTAGAAGATAATTATAGCCAGGCAAATATTAATATGATATTTGGCGTATAAATAACATTAAACTTTATCACATACATTTTTCGAAAATTTTAATGAGCAGCCAGTGGCAAGCTTACAAAATTAAGTGGATACGTACTGGAATAGTAGACACTTCCAGCTATCCAATGCTGCATTCGTTTCCCACCCTACCCCTCTAGGACGCCTTCTGCGCGCGCAGTCTCGTTATTTAATAGCCAGACCTCGTACTTAGGTTGTATACAATGAGAAGCATAAACAAAGTTATAATTATCATTGTAATCATCATTGTCATTGTCGTTATCATTGTCATTATTGAAGCATATAACTTTTTTGATTTAGTCTACATATAATGTATTTTCTGTCTTGTATTTCTTGTAATTACACTTTATAATACTTCGAAGATTCTAGTAATAAGGCTTTTAAAATAAATTTTAATAAATTTCAAAAAGTAACAACCGCTGCAACAAAACTCTTTATAGACCCATAGAAAATATAATTTTATTCTATTTTGAAAAGCTTTAAAAAATAATGTGCTCACCGACAGACGCAAGAATATGCTAAAAGTATCTTCAGTAAAATATTCCTTTATATAAATTCTGAAATAAAACATTAAATATGTGTATTAAAAACCCTGTGACCTATTTTAATTTATATTTTTTATAGGTGTATAAAGCAAATTTATTTCTATATCTTTTATGTCGCTTGGAAATTGAGTTGTTGGTTGTCGTTGTTAGGCCAAAGAAATTTGCACAATTTACAATGCTTACCTAGCAAAGCATTCACAAATCCCCTACAGTCCCTGCTCTTACGCTCCCTCTCTCTTCCACTGTCTTTCTAGCACCCGATCTGTGAAAAGCCTGGCACATATTACGGGCGGCAAAAAAGAACATAAATACAAAATGCAGCCAGGCATAAGAAGCTACCACAGACCATTGACAACTACGTGAATACCTATGCCAACACCCCTCATCGCCAACCGCTGCCCTCTTCCATCCCCTTCGACACATGTACATGAGCCCCCGCTTTGCCCTGAAGGCCCTTTAAAATAGCAAACTAGACCGGGCAATGGCTCCACACTGGCTACGTAATATGTCCTGGGGCTTAGTTGGCATGTGTTGCTGTTGTTGTTATTGTTGTTGTTGTTGTTGTTGCTGTTGCAGCCTCGATGAGGCTATTGTCTGACTGAGGGCTTTACAACTCATAAACAGCAGCCCCTCAGCCGACTAGTAATAACAGTTTAAGCTCGAGGCACTGCCCGAAAATTGTCCACATCTCGTTGTTTAATTTTTTTTTCTTCTTATAAATATAAATACCCTAACAAGGGTTGAGCTAACTAATTCTTAAAATATGTAGCATGCAGAGGAGTAAGCGAAATGCGTGTTCCATGAGATGCTTTTGTTATCAAATACAAAAAACCTAAGCCTAATTTGAACAAGTTTAAGAGTTGTTGGGAAATAAAGATGAAATCATATTGCAAATTTCTATAAAAGGTCAATCTATTTATTTGAATGATTTAAATCGAATAACTGCTCAATAATCTATCATCTATCTAGTTAAGTAATCCAACTTTCGAATGGCATATTGCTATACCAATGACAAATATTGTCAAGTCTGTATCAGCAAGAGTATTCAGTATTCCAAAGCCTTAGTAACTTCTGCCTTTTTATAACAAGCATTTTTACATGTGCTAAAAAAAACAACAAGTAAAGCCCGAGCGCCCCCACCATCCAATTTCAAGAAAAAGAAACCCGCGGCATTCCCCGAATTTTTTGTCGGCCTGGCTGCATGTGCGTTTATGACTTCATAATGAAAGCTAGACAGGAGCAGGACGATGACTTTGGGGAGGCATTACCAGACCGGAGCGCAAAGCCCAGAGCCGAGAGCTGCATTGCAGCGTCTGAGGGGGGAATGACTTGGCTTGGCTTGGCTTGCTGTTGTTATGGATTTGCGTAGGCGTTGCGTTAACATGCGACTAAGTCCTTTTATATCCTGCAGCATTCGCTTTGGTCTTAGCTCTGGCTACATACATATCTTTAGCCTTAGACTATCATCAATTGCTGTCCCCATGGTGTAGTTAGGCTGGCCGGCATCTCCCACACCCCATAATCATTCCCCTTCCATTCATTTTTATATAGGCCAAGGAACAGAATTTAATGCCGACCTCTGGGAGCTATTGTGGCCGTGGCAGCCGCATCTTGGCCGCGGCCCGAGCTCTATGCAAGTTTTATGCTCATATGTGTTTTTGGAGCTGGGGCGGGGCAGTGTTTGGGTGGTTTATTTTTATAAACAATTTTAAATTGCTGTCCAAAATGGTTTCGGCCCTTTGTAGGCAAATTGTTTTATATGCGCCCGGGTCCCGTGCAGTTTATTGACTTTGATGGGGCTGGGCAGATGGGCATTATTTTGCATAATCCAAGCGTAACTGAAACTATGTGGCTCCATAATGCGCCACATTAACTTTGTAGCGCACACACAAATATATGTGCTCACATGTATTGTATAAATCACGGCGCAAATAAATAAAAACAAAGCCAAGATAATGCGCAAAATATTAGAAGTAAGCGCAAAATAATAATCCAACTTCGGGGAGCAGATAAAAAAAATATATATGTATAATAATAATAAAAGCATGAAAAATGTGAAGCAAACAAACAGTCGAAGTCGCTAGTTGTCTGGCGGCTGCGCCATGTGGCAATCTGCTTGCGGCACACATGTTGCAACCGCACAGCAGCAGGAGCAGCAACAGAATCGCTGGCAGAGAGGCAGTTGGACAGTCAGCCCATCCAGCCGCCCATCCAGCCAACCACCCATTCACCTATCCACCTGTTCAGCCATTCAACTACCCGCCCATTTCACCTTTGCTGTAGCACCTAGAGAGCGAATCGTCTCTGCAACGACCGCATGATTTCATCTTTCGCTTTCGTGCGGACAACTTGAGCGAAAAACTTCATGCATTGCATGTGCCAAGCGGAATACTCTATAAAAATAAATTAAATAAAATAAAATATTTATTCAAATTAATTTTATTTTTTATAAATTTAACTAATTGTTTAGAGTATTCCGTGCCATATATAACTCTCTCAATATCATGTTTGTTATTTCTTACATTATATTATATTAATATCATTATTTTATTCATTAGAACTGGTTAAAATACAAGGAAAGAGTATCTTCATCTCAGTTATACCCCAAGATTTGCTTTTAAATTCATTCTTTCTTTTTTTTTTGGTTTTTCATTAAATTCGCCTAAGCAAAATGTTTGCCCTGCCGTGTGTGTAAGATGATTTATGAAGCAGACTTCATAAAGTTCATAAATGTCGCGGCAAGCAGGCGGCAAGCGGCAGTCAATGCGAAAAAGAGGTGTGTATCTATGTGGCTATGCGTGTGTGTGTGTGTGTGTGTGTGTGTGTGTGTTATGGAAAAACTGCGCCAGACAAAACAACGGGAACAGTCAACACACTCGTGCAGATGACACTTTCACCTGGGCCCTGGCAAAGGGGGGCGCACTCGGAGTGGACACATTTTTGCGCATTTAATTAACTAAAATGCTATAAATATGATTTTAAATTAATTTACTTGCGTGCATTATTAATTTACAAAGTGTACGCTTTGTTTGCACCGAGCATTTCACGGGCAGGCGGCCTGAAGTGTGGAATGCGGTGTGCGCCCTAGATGGCTGTCAGAGATTTATGGAAATAGTTCTCAGGGCATTACAGAAATTAGCTCTATGCGAACTTTTCGCATAAAGCAGTAATAAAAGAGTTGCTTTTGCAATGAGCACAAAACATTATAGGCATGGTGAATTGAATAAAGCTTTGTTCATTTTGAATATCTAAAATGATTTGATTTCACTTAAATTCAAAACTTTTAGACACAATTCTTCATTCAGGTAATGTCTTCTTGCAAGATTTTTAAATATTTAAAATTTCTAGTTTTCATTCACATGAATGAAAATTTAAAAAATTATTTCAATCTATAAAAACTCTAATCCATATTTCTTATAATATTTTTATCTTAAAACTTTAATATATATTTTTTTATTTTTATTTGTAGAAAGAAAGATTCATCAGTATAAACCAGTTTATTAGCATCATAGCATTTTCAAGTCTCTATCTCTTTTCTAATATTTTAATATAATTTCGAGTTTTGTTCTATCTTGCAAAAGTCTTTTATGATCTTTTAAATACTCCAAATAGGTTATTAAAACTCTAATCGTCTTTACCCTGCTGCCTTTTCCACTTTGTTTTTATTGCACTTCTTGTACGACTTCTATATTGGCTGTGCGCATGAATTTCAGATAATCTCATTCTTATGACTATGCAAAATCATTCGAAACTAATTTCTTGTTGCCCTGACACTTGTCACTTGGCAGTTTGGGTCGCTCAGCAGACAGCGCTGCCAACGCATTTGCGCCCTGCCTTCGGGCATTTTTGGTGGGTATTAAATTGTCTGGTCGCATATCGCGACATAGTCAAATTTCCGTCGCCAACTGCAAATACAGCTCAGGCGCAATCTCCAATTTCAATCAAAAAACCGCACGCGCTGTGCTCTTTCAGCTCTGCCAGCTCTTCCAGCTTCCAGCTGCGACCTCAACCTCAGTCTCGTGCCGCGGCTCCGTCGTCTGCCCCGCTTGACATGGCTGTGTGCATGGATGCGACCTCAAAGCTGCAGCGAAATAAAAGTCAATTTGAAGGTTGATACATTGTGGACCCGTTGCCATGAAACTGGCAGCTCTGCTGACACATGGAACAGGTGATAAGCCACTCAGCCGCACAAGCCGATGAAGTGTCTCCTGCATTCGCAGCTCAAATCGTTTAATGGAGCTACTTTGACTGGCGAATACTCTGCAATGGGAAACATACATATATATAATGATGATGTGGCTCATGTTTTAATTACATTTATCTTGTATAGCTAGAAATAGTTACAACGCTTTAGACAAGTTGATAAAAGTAAATGAAACAACATAAATATAAATAAAGTTCATATTATTCATTATATTATTCATTAATGTTACTTATTTGCAAACTGAATCTTGTATTTGTAAACCATATTTTCTCTGAATACATTTTTCATACACTTTTCCATCTTCCCTTGCCTTATTGACATATATCGAGGGTATTTCTGGCTCATTTAATAAGAAGAAGCAATTGCATTTACAACTTTTCCGTCAGAAGTGGATGTCAGCTTTTGAAAATTACTTTCATTACTTTCGCTCGACGCGCTTCCCCGGCCAGGCCGCAATTTCCGTGCGGCTGCTCTGTGTCTTATTGCTTCACAAAATTCATCCTCATTTGTCAGAATTGATCAGACTAACTAGCACATCGACAATATGTGGCAGCTCATAAAAATGTTGACAGTATTTTCATTTATTTTGATGATTAAAACCTAATTATGCTGCAAACAAGAAGACGAAGACGACGAAGACGACGAAATACTAAATGCAAAAATAAGAACTTGAAGGAATTTTAAATGTGTTTTGAATATTTATGATTTCGTTAAAGAACGCACGCCCACAAGTGTGAAAAGTTCGGCAAAACAAAAAGAATGAAGGCGGGACTGATATAAAAGAGGCGAAAATATTGTCAACAAAATTTTGTTGTTTGACGGAAAAAAGAAAGAAAACGAAAAAGAATGGAAAATAAAGCGAAAAGGCACCAAAAATATCACGTAATATAAAAACCACTTTGATGAATACGCCATGTGCATATAAAGCAGCTGCTAAGGCTGCTGTCAAGCTCTTGCCCAAAAAAAAAGGGGGCGGCAATAGCCCAAGTGTCAAGAGGAGGCGTGGCGCACAGACGAGACGGCAGACGGGAGACGAGTCGGAGCCTTTGTGCAGGCAGCAACGACATCAACGTAATGAATAGCAAGGTGTGGGCTTGCGGATGCTGGAGAGAGGGTTTTGGTCTGGTTGGAGCAGACACTGTTGTACTTGTTGCCTTGGCACTTGCAGCGAGGCGTTGGCAACGCGGCTTACGCGGCGTATGCGTAACGCCATTGATTGGCTCAGATTGAGTTTGCAAAAAGGTAAGTTGCAAACAAGGCAAGAAAAAAGAAGTGGGAAAAAAGAAAGTAAAAAGGAAACTTGGGCATGCGTCAAATATGCTCATAATTGCACAAGCTGGCAAAAAGGGATAAGCATCACAATGTTGCCCTGTTGCGAGGCGTCAGGGCGAATGTGGGCGTGGTGCTGGAGAGCTTTATAAATTAAGGTGAGCAAGTGAGTTGCAGCAGCTTAAGAATTTTGATTGAGACAATCCTGTGGCAAGCGACTGCGAGGACAGAATTGAAGCTCTGCAGTCAGCTGGAAAAAGATGGGCTGGGCTAAGATTGACATGAGAAATATTCAAAAATTAAGCTTCAGCTTAAGATCAATTTGTGTAAAAACTCTTACATGCATCAAAAAGTAAGTAAGAATCTTATAGCTCACTCTCTCTCTCTCTCTCTCTCTCTCTCTATCTTTCTTTTTGCTATGTATGCTATGCTCTCACTTTCTGCATTTTTTAACTGGTTAAGAATTTCAAGAAGAAGGCAAATGAGAAACGAGCTGAAGAGATGTAGCAGATATTCAATTAACTATATTTATTATTTAAATAATTTAAAAGAAAATGTAAGAAAGAAAACGAAGAACATACTTTTCCTACTATCAGGACATCCAATTGTTGTTAATCATATAATTAGCATCTATAGATCAAAATACAATGTTCATAGGAACCTTAAGCAAAATTACTATAGAAATTCTTAATATTAAAGATTTAAAATATTTTATATTTCATTTTTAATAAATAAACAATGAAAATGAAAATAAAATAATAATACTAAGCAATAGTAATAAATATAGATAAGATATTCAAAAACAAAAAAGGGACAGAAAGAGGATTAGAGCTATATATATAGATTGGGGAAACACTGGAAGTTATCATGCTACTCTGACAGCAATACCTCTGCTCACAGTTTGGCTGTTAATGTTAATTAATGTTAATGATTTCCCAGGGAAAATCTAAGAGAACGTTCTGTATATGTGTTAAAAATTATCAAGCAAAAGTAGACAGTCATAAGAGAGTCAAAAGAAAGTAAGTCATAAGAAGACTTGTGCTATCCTTATTGCTCATATCTAATAATAATAATAGTTCCCCCTTGGATTGAATGGAATTGAGATTTCGGAAGGCCACACTCAATGGAAGTTGGAATCAATTTTAACAATAATCAACATGTAGAATGATAATTTTATATAATATATTTTATATAATATTTATATACTGTAGTATAATAGTAAACGAAGAGCTCTCATATAAATAGAGCTCTTCGCTTACTATTATATCTCATATAAATAGAGCTCTTCGTTTACTACTAAACTACAGTAGGCTTCTTCTTCTATCGTTAATACGTAATCTCGTAAGACGTAAACATAGATGGAAGATAAAGAAGAGGAAGCTTACTGGAATGCTAAACGAAGAGATTTATATAGTATCTTTTCGTTTAACATCAGGCAATGTTCCACGAACTATATTAGTTCTTAGGAATTCTGTCTTATAAACTGCAGAATTCTAATTCAATTTGATAAATAAGGTCGATTGTTTGTATAAATTATAATCTTAACAATTTTATTTATAAATTCAATGATAAAAGTCGCTACTGAAGGACAGTCAATAAACTTTTTATTTCGCATCGTTCATGAAGAGCTTAACACGTATATAGAACGATTGAGTAACTGAGCTCAAAGTGTCATTCATGATCAACTAATTTCTAGTAATTGCAGAACAATTACATTATCAAACCAACTTGTAAAAACAAATTCTGATAGTGAATTTTATACACTTTTAAAAAATCAACTTTATGATTATAAAATATATTATATAAATTATAATATTCTTCTTAAATGAAGTTAGAGTCCAAAGCTTTCGCAAGCAAATGAGCTTAAGGCTTTAAGATAGTTGTAACCCTTTGAAAATTGCCCAGTGAAGCATAAGCGATTCACACCTTCCATAATTATTAACACCGGCAAGCAATGGCTGTTGCCTAGTTACCAAATCTGCACGAGTATAAGTGAGTGAATGCATGTGTCTGTGTGTGTACATGTGTGTGCGTGTGTGTGTGTGTGTGTGTGTAAAAACGCAGCTTCATCAAAAATTCTAAAGCAATCAGCTCGAAAATCAGCGCAACTACGAGAACAACCCGAGAACGACATGCACTACTTAAAAATTCCACCTGCTCATAAATTGGCCTAAGGGGGAAGGGGTCAGAGGTATGTGTCCCCCCGAAAAGTATGCAATTGGGAGCCGTTGCCCCTGCCAGTGTTTTAGAAATATGGCAAACAATTATGCGCTTGAGTTTTATTACAAATGCCCGGCAGTTATATAAGCCGGGAGTTGGAGCTAGAGAGTAGAGGGGGTCTGGGCATATTGCAGGCGATAATAACCCGTATTCATATGCATTCGGGTAAGGACTTTCGGTCCCCGCCCCTGGGTTGACACTCTCCACTGTCAGCAATGTCAGACAGGCGAAACGGAAGCACAGGAAATTTGTACCCTTTTTTTCCAACTTTGTTACTTGCCGGCTTTATCTTAAAATAAGTAAGCTATACTCGGGTCTTAACCCCCCCGTTTATCTCCACCTCAGCTCTAAGTAAGTGCCATGCATGCTATAAGGCGTGACTGCCGCCTCGTTTCATATTACGTCTTGGGTGGTTGGACATATGACTAGTACGAATACACAACCCCAATAACATTGTCCCCATGCCTTTGGGGGCTCTCATGTGGCAGGGGGCATGGGGCAGGGTAGGTAGCGAGTCATGCGCATATTTCAGTATGATACGACAGCTTGACAACATTAAATTTGCATTGCTCTTGCCGGAGTTTGTTTATGGAAAAAGAAAAGGCAGGCGGGCAGGGAGCTACGGCAGTGGCATGGTATCAAATCGGGCCTGTCAGCCGGCCCGACATAACAGCAACAGCAACAACAACAACATATGCCCGAGCTAACCAATACCCTAGCATATACCAATGCAATTTGATGTATAAGACCCCTGCCTCCCTGCTGCTCACAATTAAAGTGATTGAAAAATATTTTCCAAGCCATTTTCTGCGCAAAAGAAGAGGCAAATATACATACTTTTTTCATGCTATTAACTTGATATGTCAAAATGTTCTATGGGGTATATTGTTAGCGGGCATTAGCTGAATTTTAATCAAATATTTACAGAGTATTGTTAAATAGTCAGTTTTGCCTGCCTTAACTTTTATATCCAATAAGTCGAGTTTTGACTTCATATTTTTAGGGCTTACACAATGAGTAATTGCCGCAACGTAAACCGAAACTTGACTTAATATATGAGCAGGCTTTTCAAAAAATTTACAGAGTATACATAGTTTTATCATTGCTAGTTCAGTTTACTGAAAAGATAATTCAACTTATATCAAAATGCATTGAAATAAAATATTTTATTTTCTTCAAACTATTTACAGAGTATGTATTTTACGAGATCTTGCTATCAGCTCACAGAAAATATTCCAGCTGGAATCCATTTTATATAAATATACAACTTTAAAGCTATCAATTTTCAATCATTTTGTATTTACAGGGTATTTTCAAGTCATCTTTCGAGTTTGTACCACTATTTGTAATTTTCAGCCACTTTATACATATGACAAAGATTTTCAAACGACTTGCTTGCACAAATACACATTTACAGGGTATTCTGATAGTCTAATTTCAGTTTGCTTGATTGCATTTGAACTTTCTCTTTGCTGCCTTTGCGAAATTAACTTGGAAAAGTGCAGCCACGCAAAGTGGCCCGCGTACTGCGGCAATAGCTTGTTGTGTCTCTCTCTCTCTCTCTGTGTGTGTGTGTGTGTAGGTGTGAGGGGATGTTGTTGTTGTTGCTGTTATTGTTGCATGCATTCAAGCGCAAAGTTGCAGATACAAAATTGACTAGCGGGTAGTAAAAAGTGATTGCCAGAGCTACCCCGTCTACCCCATCTATGCGGCCTTTATGTCATAAAGGCCAATTATGTTAAAATGTTGCCGAGAGTAAGAAAAAGAGCGTTGAAGTCGCGTCGCGACAATTCCGTTTACTGACAGCTAATAATGCCGCAATGCCTATAAGACCCATTGGCAAGCTCCCTCCCCCCCTCTAAACCATCTGCCATTCAACCATCTATCAAGCCCAATAACTGTGCTGCGTATATTCTGGCCCTTGTCTATTCCGGGCGGCCTCTCCGGGTGCATTGTCAACGCGTTCGCCTGATGTACGGCGCTTCCTGCGTCAGTTCCGGCAGTGCACGCGACAACATTCCACACCATTCCATTCCGTTTCGTTCCATTGCGGTGCTCGCTTAAAGGTCTGCAGAAAAAAATCGAGAAGTTCGCGTTACACTCGAATGCATCTAGAATGCCCAGCCAGAGCTGACAATAACTCAAACACTAGCATCGTGGGCTGGGAAGTGTTAGTGGGAGGGGCGGGGGAGGGTTTGTCTGGACCCGGACCTAGTGCTGGCCCTCAATCGCTTAGCAAATGACTGTGATTTCCCATTGGTTTTTTTTTTTTTGAGACGAGTTGAGTTCTTGTGATTAATGTTACGGACGCTCTGTGGTAGGAGCAATTAGAGCATTGACAGGACCTAACATTTCTGACGGAAGGGAACAGAAAAAAATCATAACAGCTGCGGTGACAACGACAAAAGCAAATGGCATGTAAAATATGATCGCATGGTTAGGCCTTCACTTTATTAATATTTCCGAAAGTCCTTGTGGATTCCATACTAAATGAAATTGCTTGTAGTTGAAAGTGGGAAGAGTGTTTGAAGGGTCTTTGAACTTAAGGAAGTATGAATCATGAAACGGTATCAAACTTGAACTTTACTAATACTCTATGAACTCATCATTGCCTTTCCTTTGTTGACTAAGAGCTCTTTGAGCTCCATACTTGGTAGAAATAGTTGTAGTTGGAAGTGGAAATAGTGATTGGGTTGAAAAGCTAACTGAGGAACATGGAAGCAAGGACGGGAGGAGTTGTTGTCAATGCCCGCTAAGCACATGATCATCTAGCTTTTACACTATTAACACGGACAGTTTTGCCTAAAAGAAATAATGGTCACAAGTCAAAGATGGAAAATAAAAAAAGCTTCGGAAACCTATCAAAACTTCAGCAACTATGACAACTGCATATGTAGCTAACAAGTAAGAAAGCTCTGGATGGGGGTGTCCCCTGAGCCCCGTCCGATCTGCGTTTTTAAATATACTCCGTAATTTGTGTTTATCATAAATCATAATCGTAGCAGCTGATAATTCAAATCCAATTCAAGCAGTTGCGATTCTTAGAATATACGAGAATGCACGCATTTTATGTATGTGTGCACATGTATAAGAAAACTGCTTAGCGCTGCTGGCCACGTGCTTTTGCCAATTGGACAAACGTTTTGTTTAATAACTTTTGTGTTACTGTACGGATTTCAATTAAATTTTCAGCTTATGATCTTAATATTGAATTGAATATATGCCAATTTAGTAAAAATGCAAACTCTTTCAGCTATTATATAAATTTGTATATTTGACCTTTAATTTAAAACATTTAGTCAAATTTGCGACCGGTAACCAAAATATAACAAAAATCAAAGTTGTATAAAATATACATAAATATATATAAATGCAAAATTTGGGTACTCTAGCTCCAAAGATGTACGAGCTATAATTTTGTAACTGCCTTTCGATAATGTTTTTAATCGATAAAATTAAAAATTTCAAGTCTCTAGTTCTTATAGGTTCTAAGATCAACGCGTTCACACATACGGACGGACGTACGGACGTACGGACGGACGGACGGACGGACGGACGGTCGGACATGGCTATATCGATTCAGCTCGTCTCCCTGATCAAGAATATATATACCTTATGTGGTCTGCCAAGCCTCCTTCTGCCTGTTACATACATTTTAACAAAATGCTTAAGTTCTGATTTCCCATTTTCACTGGGTTTAGGGTATAAAAAAAGATGTCCATCATTACTTTATCTATTTAGGGCTTAGGACATTACTTTCAGAATTTTCAACAAATTAAGCACATTTTTTATTAATTTTTAGTAACAATTCATGAGACTAGGCTGTGTGAACAGCAACTTTCAGTCTAATCGAAAGTTTCATAAAATAAAGTCAATGAATTTGTTGTCCTGCCATATGCAATAGCTGTTTAATATTTCAATAAATTTGAAGCTTTTAACTTAATTTGCCATGGACTTTTGCTATTTCTATTTCCAGAGCCGAGAGCGCTTCCCCTTCCAGGCGCTCTTCTAGGTTGTCATGGGGCAAATTAAACTACGCGCCAATATTCATGCCGCATAGAGCGAGAACAGAGCAGAACAAAAAGCCATTCGGAGGCGAAAGGCAAAAGCCATTTGCTCTGCCACATTGAGGAGCAGTGAACAAAACAGTCGCATTATTCCCTCGACATGTTTTCGGTGTATGTGTGTGTGTGAGTGTGTGTGTGAGTGTGAGTGTGAATGTGTGAGTGTTGTGTGTGTATTTTTTAATCAAAAGCCGCAAATTGCCGCAACGCAAAAAATGACAATCGACCCACCCCAACGAAGTCGAGAGCCGAACCAAACGCCAAGAGTTACCCACAGACCAGACCAGACCTGGCAGACAGACAGACAGGGCACAGAGCGCTGTCCAATACATTTAACGCCTGTACCGCCAACCAAAAAAAAAAACAAAAAAAAAACAGAAATGTTAAAAAATATGTATATGAAGAAGAAGCACAATCTGAAGCGTACGAAATGGCTCTGACATGTTGCCTTTGACATGCATTTGACATTTGACAGATCGCGCATAGTGCAGACCCCATTCACGGGCAACAAAAAAGATGCGATAGAAACAGCAAAACTCAACCGAGCATTTCAAATGAAATGACTAAATTATGTGCCAAGTGGTGGAAAGTGGAAAAATTTCGGGAAAACGGCCAAAAAGTTGAAAATTAAAAAAAAATATATGTATATAGAAAATAAGAGCGAGCCAGAGTTTAGCCAGGTAAAAATGTTTGTTACGCACGCACTCGAGCGTCAACATTTAACTGTCATATTTGACAATTGTATAAAGTGGAACAGCAGGGGAAATTGACTCGCATTGTGTGCCTGCAGCATCTTCTTATCAGAGCTAAGCGTCGAGTGGCACTCAAGGCTTTGCGCTTGATTTTTTCGTATTTGTACATGGCAAAGGCAACCCTTTTTCTCCATTTACCCCTGGAATCAAGTTGATTGACAAGCAACCACCAACCACGAGCTGGATAACATTATCCACGTGATGAGCGACTCATAAGCGGCATATTCGAGCCGTATATTGGGTCATTAATAGCGATAAGTGATAAGCGTGTTGATGTTACAGTTAATGCGTAGACAGAAACCTCTGGACGTAGCCAACGGCTCCGATTACGGAGCTTACAGTGGGTATAACAATAAAAGATTTCAAATCAGATATTTGTACATTTTTATGTGGTGCACTCTTTGTACTATGTTTTGCAAAAATCTTCAAACATCTGACTTTAACCCTTTCTCGTTATGATTAGGAATATCTTCTTTACATATAGAATATCTTATTTAAAGTCATTTTGGATACGGTATTTGATATATTTATATTAATACTACAAATCTTAAAAGTGATGAAAAATAATTTATGAATTCTTAATTAATTAAAATAAAATCTTTGATTAATAACCTAATAATGAAGTTTGAACTTCTTTGTATTAAAAAACCCATAACAACGTTCTTGAAGTACATATTTTATAACACAGAACATTTTTGCCCAGTCTATCAGCCAGCAGACGATCTCATCCCACTGTGCCTCAACCCTTTCAATACGCACTGTGCACGCAATTCATTAAATTGAAATATTTTGCAGATCGATCATTGTTGCCGAATGCCATGGACGAGAGTCCTTTGTGCGCTACCCCGGCAGACAAATATGCAAGCCTTTTAGGCACCAATTATTGTGCATAGTATGCGACTGGGCAGTCAGGCACCCAGCCACCCAGCACCCCAGCCGCCAAACCAACCAACCAACCATTCAACCCACAATCCATGCACAGCCCACATCTATTAATCTCTTTTATTGTTGTTCAAAGCGCAAAAGGATGGAACACTTGTGCAAATAGCAGCAGCAACAGCAAAGACGATGATGCCTGCCTTACAGGGCATGTGCAAAGTCAATGCACAAATATAATGAGTGCGAGCAGGGAGTACTGGGTACGCTGATACCCAGATACCCAGTGCCCAACTACCAGATACCCAGCCTCCAAAAATGCTGCTGTGCAGTGTACACAGCTAACCCGTGCCCAATTCCAGAGACCGTCAAAGATGCCGCGCGTGTGTTTTGGACACGCGTTTGCCGGCTTACAATGGGCATTGTGGAGAGGAGAGCTGGGGGTGCTTTGGGAGTTGGGGCTGTTGTCGGTAAGGGTTGCATGCATGCCATGCTGCTGCTGCTGCTGACGAAGGTGGTGTGGGTGGTGCATGCACACCCATAGACATCCTTGCTGCTGATTGCATTCGCCGGCTTACCTACTCACCTTGTTTGTCGCACAGCGGGGCAAGTCCTTTTGCCTCTACCACGTGCGGCGACTACGTGCCGCCGTATTGATGTGGGTTATTGTTATAGGCCTTTTACTGTTATTAACGTTGCGCACAAATTGGTATAAATTCTGTGAAAATGCACGACATGGACTCACACTGCGTGCCAGATCTCACAACACAGGAAACAGGTTGCACTGCTCGTGTAGGCGCGCTGTCAGGGATAATGGGTTGGCTGGACTGGCACAACACACATCCACACACACACATTCGCACACACATTCGCACACACACATCTGTTGTACTCGCTAGGGGTTGTGGTTCTCCACAGGCGAGAGCTGTCTGCACAATGGAAGTTCGTCTCCAGTTGAAGTAGGCCTTAAGAATTTGCACAAGATGAGCGTCAAGCACTGGCCACAGGGTTGCACTTCGACTCGCTTGATACGCATAATAATTACTTGCTTTTACATAATCAGCAAAGAGCTAAGGGGCAAGTATTCTTTCGCAACTTCTCATTGATATTTATCGAATGGAAAATAATACTTGAATAATAAGTATATATTGAAGTGCTTCAGTTTAGCTAATTTCTATCTGATCTATATCATTTTTATATTAATTTCTATCAAACTTTAAGCAATTGAGACTTACAAGAGTTTTAGAAGAAGCCCCACAAATATTTAAAAGAACCCATATTGAAGCCAAAGTTCTGTCAAATTTACTACTCTCTCACATTCTTTTCTTGAACTTTAACAATTTATTTAAAATCCCCTCAGTTCTTTAGTACCCATCTCCAAAAGCCGTGTTCTAAACACCTCCAAGACTGTAGGCGTTTCATTAGTCCTAAGGCTTGCACCATTAATTATTTTATTTTGAAGCAAGAGAAAAAAATATGCTACATTTTTGTTTCTCTTGCTTTTTAAGTATTATCCCAGCTAAGATTTAGTAATTTATTTTGAGGTACCACATGCAAGGCAAAAATACAACAACAACAAAAAATTGAAACAGAGAAGTGAAAAATACGCCGAAATGCTAGGATTACCAACGCTTCCTACGACAAATTTTCTCACAGAGCCTAGGCAAGAGACGGGCTGCTACACGCCCTAATTTCAGCTATTTTTTAACGAGACACATTGACTATATTGTTGTTGTTGTTGTTGTTGTTACTTTCTCGGGGCCTGTACTGAAATTTTCAAGTGATTTAGTGCAATTAGTATAATTAACACAGAGCGTAAGACGAGACTAAGGCGACATTTGACAATGACAATGACAATGCGCGCCACATGTCTTTAACCAACTCTGAGTCTCTGAATTTCTGAACCTGAAACCCAAGCTGCGTGCTGAGCCAGAGGAAAAGGATGCTTAAGCCGACATGTGTTGCCGCCTTAAGTAGCAAATGATGCTCGGGCGAGAGTATCGCTCGTAAGTGAGCAACGAGCTCAGCTCAGTGTGAATTGCTAGAAATCATTTTCTCCATTGTCTATTTTCGTCCTGTAGGGACAGCTGAAGGTTCTGCTCTACGCAAAAAAAAGGAATTGAAAAATATATACGTTGAAAGTGAGAGTTGGCAAAGGCATGGATACAAAAATATATATATGTATATATATATATAGGATAATTAAATGGGAATTGAATTGATACTTATAGGGCGTGAGGCTGAAAAGGGAATTGTGGATGATGAGTAAAAAGATTAACAAATAATTTTATTTAAAGAAACAAGAAAACAATTAAATTAAATATCTCTTTTGAAGCTCAAAATATTAAGATTTCGTAGTCGTTTCATATTAAAAATATATTTTCATAATATAATATAAACTTTTAATATATAATATATATAAATGACAAAAACATTTTAATCAAATATTTCCATAATCAGAATTTGATATGGAGTTTATCAATTAAAAGTTATATCCACTATAATCTATGAAGATAATACGAATATTTTATTCTTTTCACACTCACAATATTTGTTTTCTTTTAATAATAATAATACTTTATAAATATAGTTATTATATACAATATAATAAACATAGTATAAATATCAAAAACTTAATGTTTTGATTAAATATTTCTTTAATCAAACCTTGGCATCAACTTCATCTATTGCAAGTTATAGCCACACTTCAGTGAACTTAAGCAAACTATAATTATCTGAAAGAAAAACTTACTGCGATGCGATGGAAGCACTAATAAAAGATAATAATAAAGCACTACAAACTGGCAATTTTGTATGCCGAAAGCTTTTCATAAATGGAACTGTCCCTTTGGAACGTCGTTTTTAGTAAAAACATTTCGAAAGATATCCACTCGAAATGGGGCCAGTGCAAACAATTGCATAATTGGAAGTGCTGTCCGATACGTACGTAGCTTGTCATTAAATAGTTGACCAAATTGCAGCAGTCATGAGTCAGCTAGGAGGCACACACGGACAGCATGCGTATGTGTGGCATGTGGAACGCAAGTTTCCTGTGCGGCACAAAAGTCAACACTTTAGTGCAATTCGGAGCAATTAACATTGACAGTAAATATGGAATTTGTGCATTGGCACTGGGCCCCCCAAAAATGCCTACGAGGCATAGGTAGCTCAGGTAGCTACGGTAGCTACGGTAGCAGGCAGCACATCGTGGCAACAAAGCCAACTTCATTTGCAAGTCAAGGCTGACAGGCAGAGGAATTGGCAGACAGAGGCAATTGCGACACATCAGCAGCATTCATCAGCATTCAGAGTGAATGGGGGGCTACAGGATGTTACAAGGTTGTAGATTGGAGTCAGCTAGAAGCTTCCAAGTTTAACATAGTTGAAATGTTTTTCTGCTGCAAAGGCCTCTCTGTGGCTGCCTGCAACCCAGTCCCAGTCCCAGTCCCAGTCCCAGTGGCAGCGCCAACCCCAACTCTAGACGCAGCCCTAGTTCAGGACGTGTGCGTGCTTGTCAATGACAACTGGAAATTAGTTTAATAGTCCAACTGAAAGCAGCTCCAGAGGTAACCACATAGGACCAAAAGAGACAGAGATATAGCGAGAGAAACTCACATAGTCACATTTGTTATTGTTATAGTTATGCTATTATTTTTTAGGTACACACAAATTGCTGTCAATATGCCATGGTTCAATACCAAATAAATATGATACGTGCTACTGTTAAATTAAGTTAATAATATGCCGACACGATGACCATAATCAACTAGATAAAACTATATTTTCATAGCGTAAAGAACGCCCCATTCATCTACACACCCACCACCCCAATTACAGCTCGAATTCTGATTTAATGACATATTTATACAGCTGATCGGAGTTTATTTATATACTAAATTGGTTTGCCGGTCAAGATATCTGCTTTATCATTGTCTATATAATTTATTAAGTTGAACATAAAATAGAGCGATTTAGAAGAAAATTACAATAGAATCATTATAATTTGCTGTATTAGTATTAGTATTAGTATTAATATAAGTATTAGTGCTAGTATTTGTATTTGCATTAGTATTAGTATTAGTTTAAGTACAAGCATTAGTATTAGTATTAGTATTAATATAAGTATTAGTGTTAGTATTTGTATTTGCATTAGTATTAGTATTAGTTTAAGTACAAGCATTAGTATTTGCATTAGTATTTGTATTAGTATTTATATAAGTATTATATGAGTATGAGAATAAGTATTTTTGTTAGTTTTAGTAATCATCTTCCTCTTTTTCCCTTCGAATTTATATCAAAATCAAGTCTATCAAACTAAATAGACTTAACATACAATATTTAATGGGCTGGCAATAGCTAAGCAACCTAGAATACATCGTCTAATCAAATTAATAAATAAGGGAAATTTAATCGCCTGATGGACTTAGGGATTTTGCTAAAAACCACCCGCTAGGCAACATTTTAAACTGAAATGCGCAATGAAAATCGTTGACATCAAAAGCATTTCCCAGTTAATAAAGCGTATTGAAGAATTGTACAGCGCGATGCGTACTATACTGTGCAGCAACAGCAACGGCAACGGCCACATTATTTATGGCATTATATGCCAATAAGATGAATGCTAATTTAGTAAACGCGTAGAGCAGAAAATGCGACTGGACAGATATGGATTGTGGATTGTGGCAATGCGTTGCTGTGCGTACGCCGTGTTTCGTTTTTAATCCAATTTGCATATAAAATGACAGAAAAGCCCGCTAAATGCAACCCTTAATAAGTCACCAGGGGACCCGAGCGGTGGTCGCTTTACCGAGCACTTGAAAAATATTGTGTAAATCCCAAAAGCAGGGCCACCACCAACTCCCAGCCATAGATGCTTCCTATCCACCACTTTACAATTGTCAAGGTTGGGCTTACAAATTCTTTTTTTTTCTCTTTGCTTCCCCTATACCACTGTCAACTATAAATATGTCAAAGTTTCTGGTTACCATGGCCCATTGGCCGCCCTCAGCTTTGCCAGCTAAAAAATAAAAAAAAAAGAATTCTTTAAGTATTGTCAATATTAGTAAATATTAAAAAGTATAGGGTGGTACGGCAATTGCTGGGGGTGGTTATGCGACTGCCTAATGAAATGCTAAATTTCTGTAAGCCGCAAGTATTACAGCTAGCGTATTACCCTTCTTATAAGGCATGTGCGATATATGGCTCGACTGCCAGCCTGCCAATTTTTCACTTTCCTCTCTCGTCTGCGATGTGTGTAATTTTTTATTAAAGACATTAGTCAAATAAGTGTGTGTATAGGTATATACATACATACGATATCTGGTTCTCATATAGCGCCGCCGGCCAGTTCATCTAGAATTGCAAACGCCCAGGCGAGTGGCGACTGGCGAGTGGCGAACCCACCCGAGCAGTCGAACAGTGTAACAGCGTGTGCGTCATTTGTTACATTTATTATTGTATTTTTCTGCATACCCTAGGAAATGTGTGGAGAGGGCATTTCAAATAATGTTGGCTGATTTTAAGCAACTCTATATTACTAACTCTTAATAATATGTATTTGACTATATATTATTATTATTTATCTAAATGTTGAAAGTGTTGAGCTCATTCCGTGGCACAAGTTTGATCTTTACCTTCTTCATATAGTTTTTTGGTCAATTTTTAAGTCAAAGTTTTGGTTGGATATATCATATTAGTATACCTACAAGTGCTGATAAAATCAAGTATATATTGATAAGAATACTTTGAAGGTTTGAGAAAGCATGAAGTCTAACGTTGAAAGACTGAGAGAAGTAATAGAGATTAAGTGCGTAAAACTTCCTCGTCATTCATAAAAATAGTAGTGCGACTGAAATGTTGGACAGCAAAATTTTGTGATATTTTGAAAACCATTTGAATATATATATGTTAATCTTAATACTTGTTTAAAATTGTTTTTTTAAATATTATAGTTCTGTTGTCCAACATTTGTATATAAACATTCTCAGCTGTATATATATTATAATATAATAGAATATAATATAACACATTATTTTTATATACATATAATTACAGACAGGTGAAATTACAGGGCATCTTTGAGTCTGTATAGCTCTGTTTGTAATCACCTTTTAATATTGTTCTTTATGTTTTTTCGATCTAAACGGATTTGGTTACCCGGCACTGTTGTTCGCCCTGGAGAAAATTAAACTTTTCGTTTCGCTTTTGTGCCAAACACAAAAACATTTTATGCACTTATGACACTCGCAACGCCCTCTACACCCTCGCCCCACTTGCAGGCGCTAACCACCCCGTATACAGCCCTTTTTTGCGGCACTGACCGAGCCCAGTTTTTATTGTAATCATAGCTGTGCTCTATATTGGCTTCATTTTTAGTTACTCAGCTGTTCTTCAGTTTTTCTCTGTTTCCATTTTTCCATTTTTTGTTGTTGTTTGTTGCTTCCATTCGGCATTTGAAGGGCAGTTGCAACAAATGTTTGCTGGGGTTAATGTTCCGGGTGTATGGGTTGGTTTCGGATGGGCTGCGTATCGTATTATTGTTGTCACGTTTTTCACATAATTCATAAATTCGGGCATATTGCTAATTTGTGCTCTAAATTTGTGCGCAAATGCGAAAATATTTGGTTAGAGCTCATTTCGTTGCTTTTTATTGCATTTATTGGTTTCTATTTATCAAATTGGATTTTCGAATGGCGTTGATTCAGCAGGCAGCGAGCTGCAGCTTATTTGTGCTTATGCGATTTTGTGGTTGCATTGCGGACTTAACCGAGATTCAAAGTTGGCAAACATTGTTAATCCACGGGTCAACAACGAGCAGACTTTGAAAATAGCAAGCGCTTCTCTTAGCAGAACTGAGTTTACAGTCGATATCTGTATGATATCTGGATGTAGAGAGGAGGAAGAAGAAACAACGAGAGACTATCTTACTGTCTCTCGTTCTTTCAGAGCAGAAAGAAAGAGTGAGAACCAATGAGGTAAAGGTATTGAAGGAAAGAGAGCGAGAGAGAGACCAATGAAAGATACAGAAAGAGTGTAAAAAAGACAGAGAGAGAGAGATAGTCAGTGAGAGAGAGACAGAGAGAGTAAGAAATATAGATATAAAAAGAGAGAGAAAGAGAGTGGGAGAAACAATTAGAGAGATAGAGATAATGAGAGAGAGAGAGAGAGGGAGAGACAGGTGAGTCAGTGAAAGTGAGAGAGTCAAAGAATGAGAGAGACACAGGGAGATAAGGCATAGAGCGAAAGAAGGACTCAAAGAAAAATAGTTAGATATAGTATAAATAAAAACAGGAGGAGAGAGACTGTGAGAAAAAGAGAGTGTGTGTGAGAAAGGGCAACGGAGAGAGTGTGAGAGAAATGGAAAGAGCGTCGAAGATAAAGACGAAGAGAGAGAAAGCGAAATAAAAAGCGAGACCCAAGATTGAAGCGAAGTTCTTATAAGGTAAAGGAAATAGTAATGAAAGAAGCACCAAGTGATATTCAAGTAAATTCAATGTAAACATTATAAAACTCCCATATATAACGGTTTTATCGACAAGCCTTTTTTTAACCAACTTGCCACTTGGACTCTATGTTTGATATAATCGTTTACAATCTTCAATCTTTTAGTAAAGTCAAAACTCGAAGATATAAAAAAATATATGTATTTTAGGACTACTCTGAATTGTTTCAATCAGATCTATTTACAATCTTAGATTGTTTTTCATTTTTTTATAGAATTAGATGTGTTCCCTCAGATAGTATTTATACAAAGGGGGACAAAAGTAATCACCCGATTTTAAAGCGATATTACTTTTGCGAATGACCCCAAATGTCAATGGTTTTGACATTTTTAAAGTTAACAAACGCAGAATAAAAATCGAAAAAAAGTTGTTCATTAAATAAAAAACTTTATCAAAGGAACATCGGATTACTTTTGCGCCACCCGGTATTCTGAAGATAGGATATGTTCTACATATGTTTTTATTCAGCAAAGTACTTGAATTTTAGTCCAAGGCCTTCAACATTTAGATTCAATAAGTTTCCATGAATTGTTAAACTACTTACTAGAGTTTCCATAATTGTATAAATACAGCTGTAGCACAGACTCCAACTCCTTTTTGCAATCTGTAATAACAAAAGTCTCTAAGGCTATGCCAGGGGCTAACGCCCCTAACGCTTCACCGCGCTGACCGAGTGTCTGTTGATTTATGTGGCTGGAATGTCAACGGCTTCTAAGAATGCATCGATCTATTGCATTCCATGTAAATGACGTTCCGTCTGACAGTCGACAGGCGCAGCATGTCCATTGACAGGACAAACGGTTGGAGGACTGCAGCTTGCACTTCCTGCACCTTTTTCTGTTCTGTTTGATAATTCATCCACCGGGCCGAAACCATTCTATGCCTATTTGACTGCCTGTCACAACAGCATGTTAATGTTCCGGGCATATTAATGGCTTTTCGACATTATCCTTTTGCCACATTGTGCATTGTGCGGAGTTTTATTATATTATAATATTTTTATTATCATTATTGAGGTTTGCCTGCATCCTCTCAAATCTACCTCTACCTGGCAGACAGTACACAAATTTGTTTGCCAACCCTGGCACAATACTTCAATGGTAATCTTCAAATCTTGAGTTTCGACAACTCTTGTAACTCGATGCGTTTGGGCCATTTGTCAAAGGGCGCAACGCACACGGCCTCAGCTTGTAATGCTAAACCCCAAGGGGAGAGAGAGCGAAAGAGAGAGAGAGAGAGAGGGAGGAAAGGTACCCCTACCACATATGAATAGCCTACCCCTACCATATAGAAAGTGCGTGTTTCCAACACTTTGTTGCAGATTTTGTGCATTTATCATGCATGTGGTCGTCCGTACGCCCGAGTTTGGGTTTCGCACAAAAGGGGAACTGGATGCGCGTGCCAGAGCATGTGGTTTGGGTTTTAGTATTAAATTGTTTTGCGGTTGCTCTGATAATCAGACAATCGTACAATATATTTTATTGCAGCCTCCATCCCCCAAGCAGCCATTCACATTCGCCCGAAAGGTTATTCACATTTGCTATTTACTTAACTTTTGCTTATTTATAATTTAAATGAAATATTTGCAGACAATTTTGGGCCATTCGTCAGACTAACTACGGGCACTTACAATCTAACTTAAGGTTAATAGCTATAACCATTTATATTTATAGTGCGCTTACACTGAAAATAATTTACTGGAAAAAGAAAGTTACAACAAAATTCCGAAACTAAAAAGTTGAGGGTTCAATTGGAATAAGATATCATGTATAAGAGTTTATTGAGAACAAATTTGAATTTTTGTAATGTTTTTTAACACTTTTCGCTTGGCTTGAAGTACTTTTCTAATACAGTTAAGTTCAACTTTAACTAGTAACTTAATTGCGTTTGTCAATTTTTTGTCTTGGCCGCAATTTGTATAGCTTTCAAACACTCTCAGCTCATTTTCTATATACTTTGCTACTCAATTGATTTTCTCACTTTTACAATTGACTTTTTGATGAATATTTTGGACTTTGGCAACACTGAAAACTGCAAATGACCCAACATTTGTTTACTGCTCTACTCTAACCGTTATTGATCATATTTTTGGCCGAAGAATTATTGGCCGAACCTTTGCCCAGTCGTAAGGCGCAAACTGAGTCCAGGCAGCAGCGAATTCGATGATAAATTTGGCTCTTCCACTTTGGTAACTAAGACATCGGCAGGCAAATCAAGTGAGCCGCGACCCGCCAGACACACAGCAAAGAGAAATAGCAGCAATGCATACGTCATTTAACCCCTTTGCGCCATATTTTTCATAAGCCAGCCAAGTTGGCGGCTTCTGTGTTTGGGTGCGTTTGCTAGGCGGCATTTCAACAGTTTTGTTGACAGAGAGTACTTTAATTCTTTGAGCAATTATGTGGCATATTTTCGGAGACAGAAATATGATAACTTTGTAACCATTAGAAAGTATACCTCACAAAAAACTTTAGATATTCACTTATGATTTATTATTTAGTATTTTTTTGAAAAAGTAGGCTCTCATTATGTATTATTGTATCAAAATTATTATTATATCAAAATATTACTTTACTTATGAAAGAGTATTTTCAAGTCTCATGTTATTGTTCTATTTTTCCATCGGCTGACAAGTGTGCTAAATTTGAAAAGGACCAAAAGGATGCGTCGTCTGACGCTGTTGATAAAATATATGTTGGTGGGTGGATGGTCCGGCATATATAGAGACATTTATTGATAGATAGCAAACGCATCGCTTGAACCCTTTTACATTTGATGAACGTATCGAATTGCCCATATTGCCAAAAGAGGCCAAAATTTATGGGTCTTTGATTTATTTTAACTTTTAACACGCCCAAAACAAATGCTGCCAATGTGGCGCACAGAAATCTGAACGATACAGCACTGGGCATATCGAATTCTATCGGGTAGTAAGACCATGCAGGAAATGGAATATATTTCAGATGCAAAGCATTGAGTTGGCCCTCTGAACTTAGTGCCACAAATCTTTATAGAGTCTTTTGTTTGGGGTGCTTGAAAATAAGAAGTGAAATCAGAGAGTGAGAACTTGACATATAAAGCAAAATACAATTGAAATTATAGTTCGCAGAAATAATAGCTATATTCATTAATATAGCTTGATCAATTCCAATTGGAATATGATCGAAATATTGAATTTTGATGTCTAACACTTAGAGGTCAATCGTATTACTAAAATGCAAGATATATTAGCTTTTAATATAACAGTTAAATACACAAATGATACATGAGTTGACATTTAATCTTTGAAAATCATCATAGTCAGTTTTTTAGTCATATATCACAAGATGCCTTGACGTATACAAAGCTTATCAAATCAATTTGTTTGGCTATGTTACAATTATTTACATTCTAAATGCTCTATTATAAAAACGAGTAAGAAAGTCTTAGTCGGGAGTGCCCGACTAGAAGCTCCCCTGAATCCAAGAAACAAATACCAAATCCTAACATAGCTAGGCTTTGAGTCTGTGACTTCACCAACACTTCACTTCTACCAACACCGCCACTTTTTGTTTAATAAATTCTGTGTTACTTATTGGATTTCAATGAAAGTTTCGGCATATGATCTACATATTCTATTGGAATATATGTCAGCTTATTAAAAATGCAAACTCATTCACATTATGGCCAAATTTGCAACTGACCTTTATTTTTAAGAATTGGGTCAAGTTTGGAGCCGGAATTTGGAGACTTTAGCTTCAAAGATGTGCGAGATAGAATTAAAAACTGAATTCAGAAAAGGTTTTTAATCGATAGCATTGAAACGGGAATAGTTATCGTTTTTTTCTTAGATAAAATCGCAATTCAAAAGTTCCAGGACTTTTTAAATTCTGTCTGAAAATTTTATCGTCTGATTGTCTATTTCTCTGTCATGTTGTGTCAAATTTTCATGACATTCGGACGTATAGAAGCCGAGATATCGCGCTAAAAGTGACAGTACTTTTGTTGTGTCCGTCGAAAAATGACATTGATGCTATTCAAAAGGCTTCGACCGCCATACTCAACGTCATACCGAAGGATGACCTAAAAAAGTCATTTGATAATCTTCTTGATCGTGCAAATCGTTGTATTCAGTCCGAAGGGGACTATTTCGAAGGCGACCAATAAAATTTTTGCCAAAGAAAATCTATTTTTTATTTTTTTTATAAAGTCCTGGAACTTTTGAATTGTACCTTGTACATGAGAAAGGGCGGACGGACAGGGCTATATCGACTCAGCTTGTCATCCTGATTAACAGTATTTATATATTTACTTTTTGGGGTCTGCCACGTCTCTTTCATTATTTCCCAATTTCAATGTGTTCAGGGTATAACGACGATACCGACTGCATAATACACGTTCGCGGCTCAAAATCATTTTTAGTTAATCTCAAAAGGGAGACTGCACTAACTTAGCTGTCGAATTTTGAAACTTTCGGAGATATTTTTTCGGATTTGTTGTGACTCCCTGTGCTCACAGTAAATTTCAAGTCTCCAGCACCAATAGTGTTCAAAATATCGCAGAAATATTATATAGCGGGTATGGCTAACAACTCATCAAGACAGACAGCCGGACAGATGGACGGACAACAAGACAGGCATTGCACAAAACCAATATACTCTTTCACTTCGTGAACGAGTAAACAAAGTGTTTTGCAATAGCCGGTTTCAAAACAATTTAGTTCTACTTGAAATTTTGACTACGCTGGTCTCTTAGCCCGAAAGGAAGAGAATGTCGATTGATTTTATAGTCTGGTCGATTGTACTTTGCATCGCTTTTGTAGAAACAGCTAAGGCATATGTGAGCAGCCGTTGAAATCTTTCCATAATTCATTTATTGTATATTGTGATCAATTTTTCCTTTACTACAGAGAACCAATCCGATGAGTGTTACAAAAGTCGACAAAAAGGAAGAACAATTTATGAATCATAAGCAGAAATTAAGTGCATATCGTAACAAAATCAGTTTGCTACAAACTGATCTAAACAAATTGCAAAAGACTGTTAACTGGCTGCTTTATCAGTTGGAAGAGAATAGCAATGAGAATGAACGTCTTCCACACAGCATGAACATCACCAAAGAAAGAGGACGTTATTCATAAATTTAATGAGCTCCACATTCGAGTCCATAATAAGAGTTAAGCTAATAAGACATGTTGACCTAAGTCGATTGCATGGAAACAAAATCGAAATCAAAATTCTGTAGAATTCATTACAAACCAGATGCACTCGATTAAAATACACAAATGATACATAAATCACATAATTTATTTATTATTTATTTCTTTGCTCATTTACATCTAATTTGTTAATTATTTACTTATTTATTTATTTATTTATTTTACCTTGAACCCATTGAAAATGGGAAATCAGGGTACTCAGGCACTTCATTTCATGTGAGTTTTATGCAATTTGATTTTTGTTATATATTGTATATCGTATATATATACCGACTAAAACATTCCAACAAATTCTTTAAAACGGAAGTTAAGTTTCAAATATGGCCAATATTTGAATGATTTTGCTATTTTTCTAAAATGACACATATTCAATAGACAATTTAGATCATATGCTGAAAACTTCATTGAAATCCATTAAGTACTGCAGAAGTTATTCGGACTTGCTACTACTCGTAAGAGATGTGAAGTGGTGGTGTTGGTAGAAGCGTAGCGCGTCGGTGAGAAGCTCCGGGTTCACTTCCAGGAGGCTTCATATTTATTTCATTTTCTCTTTTTTTCGGAGCTCCTAGTCGGCCACCCCTACTTCTCTGCTGTCCAATTTTGCACTGTATATGTCTGCATTGCTCATTTCCTAAGCGAAATTGGATCAGAATATGAATGAATTTTGGAAAGCTCTCCATTACTACTCACATGTGCCTTAATTGTTTCCACAATACAGAGAATGGCGAAGACAATTGACCAGCCTTTAAAATCAATTAACATTTTGTTGCTTTCCATCTTATAGATCAGTGTACTTAAAACTTTAAACAGATCCAAATTGTCCTGAAACGTTTAGAAAGTAAGTAATTATAATACAGTCGAACTAATTGATTGGGTATAGAAGGCTGCCTATGACAGCCCTGGATCCTTCGCCATGAAACACATATCTAAGCATTTATTATGTAAAAGCTAAAGCATAGCAAAATGCCAACTACGAAATCAATTGAGCTTTGCGAGCAAAGTCAGTTGACTATGTAGAAATTAAATTGTGTGTTTTAATGTCAATTTGTCATAATTAAGCTTTGAATTTGTACCTATGGACATATTGTAAGCAAAACTCAGGGTAACTTGTAGTGAGCATTCCCAACTAGAGCACCATTTCCTGATTTGTATTATATCTGAAAACTTTGGTCAAAATGACATATATGTAGCTCTCCCCCTTGCGGACGTGGCAAATCAAAACTTGCCTATAAATTCTCTAGTTTTTGAGCTCGGAGGATGAAAACTTTTCAAATCCTCTACTTTAAACTGACATCCAGTTAGCTGAATGTAGTGTTTTATGATTTTGTATACAATTTATTGATTATGGTTTTTTTTTCTCTTTCTTTTTTTTTTCCTCTCTTAACTCAGCTATAATTATTGACATAATTTCGAACAGTGACAATTTTTTATCTCTTGCAAGTTGGGCTTCTTCCTCAAGCTTATCCTTTTCTTTCAAACTGGACACAGTTGTCTCTACTTTTTTGTCAAGGGGAAACGTAGAGGGACTAGGTGGCCCGAGAGTCGTTGTTGTATCGTTCTATGGAAAATTAAACATAATATGAAATATTTATGGAAAGATTTCTACTATTACTACTCACTTCTGCCTTAGCTTTTTCTATAGACACAGTTGTCTCTTCTTTTTTGTCGAGATCTGAAAGGGGAGACGTAGAGGGACTTGGTGGCCCGAGAGTCGTTGTTGTATCGTTCTATGGAAAATTGCTCATAATATGAAATATTTATGGAAAGATTTCTACTACTACTACTCACTTCTGCCTTAGCTGTTTCTATAAGGATAATGGAGAACACAATTGACCAGACTATAAAATCAGTAGACATGTTATTGTCGTTGTGCTTCCAGTTCAGATAATAAAAAATTTAAACAGAACTAAATTGTTTTGAAACGGGGTTTGACCAAAACACCTGCAGAAAGCTAATATCTTATAATAGAGCATTTACAATGTGATTAATTGTAACAAAGTCAAACTAATTAATTTGAAAAGCCTTCTATGCCTCAAATTATTTGATAAGAATACTTATAGTTTGAGATCTTTACTATTTTTACTTAATATATGCCTGGCTCTGCACGTTGGCTCCCATAAGCGCGCATGGCCTCGCTGCTTAAGTATGGATTCGAAGTAAGCAAACCCCCAACGATAAACAAGTAAGATCAGTTCCTAATTTTCCACGCTCCCTGGGTGTTAGATCTTATTGATTTTGGGCTGTCAACCCGAGTATACATGCCAAAATGCAAGTCTCTAGCACTTTGAATAATATGGTTTCTGAGTTACCGGATAAAGCATTTTCCGATTTAGCACGCCCCCTAGTAGGCGCATCAGAAAAATTTTGACACTTTATAAGGGGGTATAAATGAGTACATATTCCAAATTTGAAGTATATAGCTTCAATATTGTCGAAATGGATTGCGTTCATACGGACAGGCGGACAGACGGACGGACAGCAAGACGCCCATTGTACAAAATCAATTTACCCATTTCACTTCGTAAATTAGTATACAAATAATCATAGGTGAGATATTGATATTTAATGATGATATATAATCTTTGACAATCGTCAAAATCAGTTTCCTTATCACACGTTTACTTATATACTAAGCAAAATAGTAGGGATCTCAAACTATAAACATTCTTATCAAATAAATAAAAGCATCGAAGGCTTTTCAAATGTATTAGTTCGACTTTGTTACAAATAATCACATTGTAAATGCTCTGTTATAAGATATTAGCATTCTGCGGGTGTTTTGGTCCAAAAACCGTTTCAAAACAATTTAGATCTGTTTAAAGTTTTGAATTCGCTGGTCTACAAAAGCAGTAACATGTCGATTTTTTTCATAGTCTGGTCGATTGTGTTCTCCATTATTCTTATAGAAACGTCTGAAGCAAATGTAAGTAGTAGTAGAAATCTTTCCATAATTATTTCATATTATGATCAATTTTCCATAGCGCGGCGGTATAAGGCCAATTTTCAGGAAACTAAGTCCCGCTGAGTCTTACCTTTCAAATCTCAAAAAACAAGAAAGGAGAATTATATCCAGTTTTGAGAAAAAGGATCAACTTAAGAAAAAAAGTCAAAAATCTTGAATTGAAGCTATCCCAGCTTATTGGATTTCTTTTAGATAACTTGGAAAAGAAAAATAACAGCAAAGATATAGTTTCAACAAAAGCAACTTAGAATGATAAAATGTTTAATAAATTGTAAGCAAAAATCATAAAACACTACATTCAGCTAAATGGATGTCTTTTTGAAGTAGAGAATTTGAATAGTTTTCATCCTCCGAGCTCAAAAATTATAGAATTTATAGGGAAGTTTTGATTTGCCACCTCCGCAAGGGTTAGAGCTATATGGCATTTTGACCAAAGTTTTAAGATATAATACAAATCAGGAAATGGTGTTCTAGTTGGGAATGCTCACTACAAGTTACCCTGAGCTTTGCTTACAATATGTCCATAGGTACAACCTTAATCCAATTCAAAACTTAATTACGACACACAAAATTTCAATTTCTACATAGTCAACTGAAGGCGTTGTCAGTGGCAAACCTGAGATCAATCCCTCCAAAGATGCCTTTGCTCGCAACTATCAATTGATTTCGCAGTTGGCATTTTGCTATGCTTTAGCTTTTACACAATAAATGCTTAGATATGTGTTTCAGGGCGAAGGAACCAGGGCTGTCATAGGCAGCCTTCTATACCCAATCAATTAGTTCTACTTTATTATAATTACTAACTTTCAAAATGCTCTATTATAGGAAATTGTTTTTAACAAAAACCGTTTTAGATCTGTTTAAAGTTTTAAGTACACTGATCGATCTATAAGAAGGAAAGCAACAAAATGTTGATTAATTTTAAAGTCTGGTCAATTGTCTTCGCCATTCTCTTTATTGTGGAAACAACTAAGGCACATGTGAGTAGTAGTGGAGATCTTTTCGTAGTTCATTCATATTCTGATCCAATTTCGCTTAGGAAATCGGCAAGGCAGACATATACATTGCAAAAGTGGACAGCAGAGAAGAACATTTGCTGCATAATAAAATGAATATGCTTGAATCGAGGATAGCCAAATTGAAAAGCCAAAGAAAGTCGCTAAGTGCTCTGTTGATAGAAAAAAAAGCAAGCAGAAGGAGCAGCATCAATAAGAATTAAGAGGGACAAAATTATTAATAAATTTAATAAGCACAGTCACATTCCATATTCGACTTCATAATATTGGAGCTATACCTTTTCAAGTAGGGAATGTGAACAGTGCTCCTGCCTGATGCAGGACTCTAGAATTGATCGTACGATTCCCAGTCGAAGCTATGGCTCGGTGTGCATCAGTTGCTCTCTCACATAATATTTGGACTACTCTGGATGCTGATGAAGCATCTTTAAAGCAATGGAAAATCGGAATCAGGCGCACCTGCTCATGCCTCTTCTTGATTTTCTGCATAATTATGCTGTTTACCTTAAATCATTCAATAGTAAGCGTGGCAGGCTATAAACCTCACTTAACCCGCCCGCCCGCGCGCGAGTTCTATAGAAGGCGCCTCCCCTTGTTGCCGCACCCCCCGCCGTCCTCGCGCGGAATCAGAAACTTCGCATCCATTTGCGTATTACGCTTCATTATGCAGATTTCTTGCCGCTCAACATTTTCGCTCATTTTGTTGTTGTTGCTTTTTTTCTTATTTGTTATTGTTGCATGGCTTGCGGCTTGAAAAAATATTTTTATTTAATTTATTTATGAATGAAATTTACTGGCAAGGCAGAGTAGGGCAGGGCAGGGCAGGGGATGAAAGCTACGACGCCTGGTAGGCTGGCAATAAAAGCAATTGCCATACACACACACACACACACACACACACACACAGTGGTGGCCCCGCCCCTTTGGGTGCCTACCGCATTGTCACATAGATAAGCCGCGTCTGGCTTAACTCATAAAAAAGTGCCAGCAAAGGATAATAAAACAGCAACAGGAAAAGGCAAACAGGAGTTTGAGTAAAGGCAAAAATCTGAATGCGTGCGGATTTAAATTTCCAAACGAAAATAAATATTGAGTCGGGCATAAGCGACTCAGCAGTTGCCCTGCAGGCAAAGAATATATCAGCCTATAAATCGCGGCGCTTGTAATATCCTCTTTTGTTTACACTATTTGTGGAGCAAACTGTTTAAGTTAAATTATTTTTGATTTAAGTTGAAATGAAATTGCAGTTAAATATGGAAACAGTTGCTGTTAAGGAATGTTAAGGAATATATAATATGAAGAATGTGATGAATGTTAATAATCTGATTAGCCTAAACAATCTGCCTACATAATTTAAGTGCTCTCGTTCTGAGAGATTCTTTGGATCATACTAGGTATGCGTATACCATAGGTCTTTTTTAGATCATTCAGTTGGAAATTGAAGCTGACTTAAACTACATACGACCTTTCATATCTCTGACTTTAATAGATCCTAAGATCCTAAGATCAATTTAAAACTCTTTTACTTATAGCATAAGAAGCCTGCATACCGAATTTCTGAGTTCTTTAAAAATTCAGCCAAAGGGAACATTTAATGAATTTATTTAAAACTCTTTTACTCATAGCGTAAGAAAAGTGCATAGCTAATTTCAAAGCTCTAACTCTGATAGCTCCTTAGTTCAATCGGTACAGTGCATACTCGTATGCATATTAAGTACAGGGTATACGAGCGCCGATCGAGAGGCTGGGCGTAAATTTCACGGCCATGGTGGGAAATAACTCGAGTATGAAGCGATTCACACATGACTCCACAGAAATATACTCGTATTTTCAAATGGTTTTCGTTAGGTTTTATTTTTTCCTTTTTTTTCTTCGTTTTCTTGTTACCAATATATAATGACAATAATCAAAAATTCTCAGGCTACCCATTTGGCTTTTGTAATTTGCCGCAGACGCACAAGAATCCGAGAATCCGGAGTGAGCGAGAAATGAATTTAAAAACAATTTGCGGTCGGGCAAACAAAGCACAAAGCACAGCCATGAGGTAAACCGCAAAGACAACAATTAAGCGTTACAAATGATTATGAATAACCATTTCTATTTCTATTTCTATTTCTATTTCTATTTTTTTTTCCGCTCTAAGTCTCGTATGTAGTTCTCGTTCTGGCACCTCTTTGAGAGGCTTTGCCCTGAGAAAAACGGAACAGAATCCGACTCGTAATGGAATTTATGCCGCTGGGCTATTTAACTCGTCGCACTTCCCTTTGTGCGCACCTAATGTATGCGTGTGTTGATCTACAGAGCAGCTTAGAGCAGACTCATTTGTTAAAAGTTTTATGAATGAACACGTTTTGTTGCGGCTTAGATAAAGTACATACATTCATATGGGGTCTCTTCGGAATATTAAAGATGTAGAAATTTCTATGTTTTTTACTCAATTAGTTCATTTTAACTAAAAATAATCTATAAAGCTTAATATTAATATTTACAAATTATAGCTAAAAACTAAATTTTGTTGTTAAAAAAATGTTTTGAATTCTAACAAAACAATTTATTTGTATCATAGATCTATTTTTAGAAACGCTATTTTGGCAATGCCTAAAAATTAAAAATACACACGAATTCGATCAAAATAAATTAGTTCTAAATAAAATCTCAAATAGAAATATACTAAATACGCAAGAATAGCTGTGTTCACACTTATGATGCTTAAGCGATCGTACCACCAAGTGCCCGGCTAGCTCAGTCGGTAGAGCATGAGACTCTTAATCTCAGGGTCGTGGGTTCGAGCCCCACGTTGGGCGAAGATAATTTTTTGATTTTTTTCTATTTTATGATTTTTTAAATTTATTAAATAAATACTTAAAAAAAATTTAAAGTTCTTTTCACTTTTTATAATAGCTAAAGTAAATTTAAAATCTGATACATATTTTAAAAACCAAGTTTGCGCTTTGGCCAATTATATTTCAGTTATCAGTTGCCCTATAAATATTTTAAAAATTTTATACATATACTATGTCAATTGTAAACATATTAGACGATCTGTTGTTTTGTTAGTTTCACAATTATATATCAATTATTTAAATAAAGAATAAAAAATATATACTCAAAGCGATCCTGCCAGGAGTCGAACCTGGAATCTTCTGATCCGTAGTCAGACGCGTTATCCATTGCGCCACAGGACCGATGAGAATTTGTTTGGTATATAATAAATACAAATTAGAATTTTCTACTAAATCTTTATGTTAAATTTATTTGTGAATTTACTTAAAATTTGTTTATATCTAAATTGTTGTTGGTTAAATGTTACAGCTGCGCACAGAATTGACTTTTAGACTTTCAACTTGATTTCTATAACGTTTTTTTAGGCAAATCTAGTCCACAGATTCAAGTGAAAGTCGTGAAAGTATTGAAGCGACCTTCAGTAATTTATTCACATTCTGCAATACATACCACACACACACACACATGCCTACACACACACACACACACACACATACACAAGCCCCCACACACATACACTATAGACAAATATTTCCACAAATATTTCTGAAAAAAAAAATACGCCGGCTGTAATAATATATATGCATACACACACACACTTACACACACACACACTTACACACACACATATGTATATAACGGGACCAGCGTATAGAATTTTGGCCCTATGCCCAGCCGCAGGACAATTTGTATAGCAACAAATACAAAACAAAACAAAAAACCAAACAAAAAAAAGAAGAAATTTACGCAAAAGCTTGTGCTGGATAAACAACAAATAGAGCAACATTGCCCCTGCCACGCCCCTACCCAACTGACAGCCCAACCCACAGAGCAGTTCGTCTCGCTTTGTTGTTGGTGGCTGTGAAATATTTTTCACATGCAGTAAAAATTAGAGACGTCGGGGATAAACAAATACATTTATTACATGCAAATACAACAACAAATAAACGCTGCCAGCGCTGGCGTCGCAGTCGGCGTCAACAGTCGCACTCGCACTCGCAGTTGCCTTTGTTGCGCGTCAGACTCGCCGCCGCCGCTGCCGCCGCCGCCGCCGCCCTCCGGCAGGGGGCGCACACACGTGACTTTAAAGCTCATGGGATTACATTCAACGGGGATTTTCGGTATGCAAAAAAGCTTAGGAAATTAATGCGCCGAAGGAAATGCATTTAAATAATGTGGCTGAATAGCTTAGGTGATTGAGTGGAGGAGGGGTAGGGGTAGGGGTAGGGGTAGGGGTAGGGGGAGGCATTCTGCCCGCTGTGACAGCCGCCCGCATTCATTTATAATTTTACCAAACAAATCTAATGGCGGCGGCTACGCAAATGAATACAAATTGCAATTGGAACTTTTTCGAGTTGTACAAATTTTGTAATTAACAGCGAAAAAACAGTTTGCGGGCATAATTCTTAAGACTCGGGCAAAAAGTATTTCGAAATTTAATTAAGTTGCATTGGCCACGCCGATTTGTCCCAGCTTCCAGTCAGCGGGTGGCGTGTGTGAGAGAGGGAGGGAGTGAGAGCTAGTGGAATGCTGAGAGTTGAGTGGAAAACGCGCCGCAACCCTTTTGCAGAAATGTAATCTTGGGCAAAAGTTTTTTTAATGCCTTGGCCAGACGGCAGCAACACATAAATTTTCATTGTCCGGGCAAATAAACATTATGCTGCAGTTTTTTACGTTTACTTAGCAAGAGAACAAACACTAAGCAACAAGGTTGGGCTCTAGTGAAAAAATACTAGTCTAAGGCTAAGCTAAAATACCTGAATTACGTATTAAATACTAGCAAAAAATACCAACAAAGAATATGCAAGTGCATGGGGCAGAGGCTTCAATTCAATTGTTGGCCCCAATTTGTTGTTGTTTAGTGTAGCAATTGCTTATCCCGTTCGTTCGTATTTGGCGCACCTTCTGCTGACGTATGACATTGCAGCATCAATTGTTCTGGCATATACACACGTAATAAAATCGTCATAACGCGTCAACTGCAGTCTGATTGGAAGGGCGAGGTCGCTCTGCTGCTTGGTCATTAACGGCGTTAAGCCTCGGCTCTGTGCCCCGGAAGGAAATCGTGGCTGAGTGACGTGTGTGTTTGCACAACCAACACAGAGGGAGAGAGAGAGAGAGAGAGAGAGAGAGAGACCTTCCATTTCCTTTCCATTCATTCCATTCGGGCCATCCTCGCAGGCATTGTCATTAGCGTAGCTCGTGCACCGTTATCCCTTTTTAATAAGGTTTACTCAGCATTTTTCGCATCATTTCTTCTTCTTTTTTTTTTTTGCTGCACTTTTATATTGTATGTTTATTATGCGAGATTTGGTTTTTGTTGTGTGCAAGCAAACAACAGAATAAAAAGAAGAAAAAAATACTGAAGTGAACTTTGATTTCATTCACAATACGAACAACGTATGAAAGTCGAAAAGGCATCGGCTTAAATTATGCAATAAATTAAATGTATTCAAAAATCCAATTGACAAACAATTGGTATTTTTGCAGTATTAAGTCTCAATTCACATTTCACACAATGATGATCGATCGCAGTCGCAACTAACTGTTGTAATTTGCTGCATTTATTATGTGTTTGTATAATTATCGCTTTCTGCACTTTGGTCACACTGTTTCAGTTTTGCAATTGCGGTTCAGTGTTGGCAATTTAGCTATTTTCCCGTTGGTTCGGGCATTGTAGAAACACAACATCCGCTAAAAATAGTGATATAGCGGCTGGCGGGAATTATAGCTATTTTGCATTATGGAAGGGCTTCTTTTTAGCGTGAAGGAAATATGGGAAGAATGTTCAAATTATATTAGAAAAACGGCAATCAAATGATTTTACGGTTGACACACAAAAAATTTTACTAATATCGGTTTTTAGCTATTTCTGGCTTTTTTTTTAGCTACTTGATCTGTCGTGCTGAAGCTAGAGCTTCAAAGCTAAAGAGCTGGCAGCACTGATGCGGTTAAGCTATTGCAGCGAGTGCGTTTGATTCGCCAATTAGTAAAATAAAAGTGATAATTAAAGAGTATTTTAATTGATAATTGGTGTAAATTACATCTGTATCTATTACTTATAAGTGTTATTAGTGCAGTTTATTAAAATTGTGTAGTGAGAGTGCTTTTAAGTGTAGCGCAAAAGTATAAATTTCTGCTGGACGATTAGGAAGAAGAAGCACGCACAATAAAGCGGCTCAGGAATGTGTAAATTGATCAATTATATGTTTAAAGTTAAATGTGCTTGTCATATGTACATACATATATTAAATAATTACCAAATAATACACCTATAAAGTTCATACAAATGCAAAAAGCAGAAAATTCTTTTATTCCATTAGTTGAGCGCACAAATACACACAGAGACATGTGCATACATGCATACATTTATATGTATGTATGTATGTACATGTGTTGCGCGCTGGAATGCCAGCTGAAGCCAACAACAGTTATTTGTATTTTACGTTGTGTTAATTCACACACACACTCACGCAGGCATGCATGCATTTACATACAGGAATTTTCGCTCTTCCTTTACACTTCTTCTTGATTCTATTGCAATTCCTGTGCTCAATTTTCGGTCGCTTTTCGGACACTGTCGAGAGGCTGCCAAACTGTCTGCTTTGACGTCGCGATATTTGTGCCACTTGCATATTCCTTTGCCCAATTCTTTTCGTTTGTTATTTCTTGTTGTTCGGCAATTCTAGCGACGAGCACCGCGCAGTCTGTCGTTGTTTGCCAGCTGTGACGTCACTTTTATCAGCTGCCTTTGATGCTCTATCTGCAAGCCGCCGCTGAATTTGTTTGTGCTTTAATTGAATTGAATTGAAAATAAACAAATTAAATTTTAAAAAATATTAAAATATTGAAAGCTTTAACATTATGAATTATTTTTTGTTTTTTTTTTTTTTTTAATAGTTTTGTGAATATTTAAAATGTTTATCCTGCTGCCAATTTTTTGTGATAAATTTATTCGAATAGATATTAACTTATTAAAAAGAGAAGATTGCAAAATTTAAGAAAATAAATGTTTATATATATTTATACATATACATATGTATGTATATATCTTTTTCAAGTTGTTTTTTTTTTATAAACATTTCTTTTAAATATTTTTTTTGTTTTTTTTTTTCAAATATTTTATTTATTTTTTTTTTTAAGTTTTATGTGTTAAAAAAAATATTTTTTTGTAATTTTTGTTGTTGTGTTTTATGTTTCTTCAAATGAAACATAAATATATTAGTATTTCTTCAGTTTTATTATATTCACTGAAAGTTGAAAGATTTAAGACTTTCAACTTTAAAGTGTTCAAGTGTAAGGAAAACAAAACACGGATGGAGTATTTGGAATTGGAATTTATGGTATGTAAATATTTTATAGTCTCTTGATTAAGTAGTTGAAGGTGTGAGAGTATTGCGCGTGAATTTAATATAATATATAACTTTCACAAGTCTTAAATGTTTCATTGAAAAATATTTTAAAAATATTTATTCATATTAACAGATAAGTTTAATATAAATTCTTTTTATTTATATTTATTTATTTATTTTTTTTTAAATGGTTCACTTTATTTTGAATATAATTTGGTTATTACACGAGTGTTGGTGTTTTACATTGATAATTTAAGAGTACAGGCCCATAGACCTTTTCTTCTTAAACATACATATACATAATATATAAGCTGAAAATTAATTTAGAAACATATTCTGTATTTCCATTGACAGATAAGTTTAATATAATATATTTATATTTCTTATATTTTTAACCAAATGTAGTAGAAATGCAAGAACTTCAAGTTCTTTATTTCTCTCATTTATTCTCCAATTTATATTATATTATTTTCTTTACATTTAGTGAAGCATTCTATAAACTGAAAGTAATTTTCTGAAATTTCAATATTCTGCAAATCGAAAGTCCATTTGTATCTTTAAATTCCATTTCAAGCATTAGCCAAGAACCAGATGTGTGCACACATTCATTACCTTCGCCTTACTTTACGCCCACACTCCACCCGACTTTGCAATGTTCTGATCAACTAATCTGCCTACGTGCCTTGCAAACCGCATTGCATTATCTCGCATTATCTATCGCGTAAATCTTGCCTGAGAAAATGAGGAAAGCAAAGGAAAAAGAGGAAAAAACGTTGTGCGTGCACTCGAAATTAAATTGTTATCAAATCGATCAAAGCCGCAGCATCATTATCTGCGCATTAGTCGTGGCTGGCCAATGTACATATATATATTATATATATATATATATATATATATATATATATACTATGTATATATATACGGGTTAAAAAAGAGCAGCTGAGAAGAAAATGCTGTAATCTGTTATAAAAAGAGGTTGACTATATTGTGAGGGAAACGAGCTCTTGATAAGCTCGTTTTTTTCTTCCACGTTTTTCCTACTCTCTCGCAAGTGCAACAATGGGCGCAATGGTGGGCGTGGCCAAGAGTGTCCAGTGCTATTTTTTGTGGCTGGGTGTTGAGTGTGGAACTGTTCGTGGCGCCCCGACTCTGTAGCTGGGCAATAACTTCTAATTAATACACGAAAAGCATAACGAAAGCTAATTATGAAACTAATGAGCTTGTTGGCAATGCAAGAGCTCCACGAAGCGGGAAACAAGCAGCTAAAGCAATGGCAACAACAACAATTAGTAACATGAAAGAGTGCTTTCAGTGGAGTATGCTTGACTACGACATACCTCGTAGATAAGGTTGATGAACAGACATTGAAGTTTTGTCATTCGTTTTTTTTCCGTGTTTTTGGATATTATAGATATTCAAATCTGTATATTAATTTATTTTATGTAAAGCTTAATGATCTGCAAAAGTGAAGCTATATTTAAAGATATGGCTGATCAGCGAAAATATATATAATATAGACAGCTGCTCTGCTCTCCCTGCCATACCCCTATCCCCCATTGGTCTAGAGGGTATAACAACCTTAAGTGTTAACGACGCTGTGCTTAACAAGACGAGCGCCGCCGTTCGCAGCCGCCGCTCCAGGTGCGAAATACCATGAAAGAGTAAAACGCGAATGGTCGCAGCCTACCTTGGGACACAATACACACACACACACACACACACATACATATTTATATACAGGTAACACACATGCACATGCTTATGTATGTACATATTTCATTTCAATTTCCTTTTCGGTTGCGCGTCTTTTTAGCATACTTGATTATGGGCTTTGGTCAGCAAGAGCAAGCCAAGAGCAGCAGCCGCTGAAGGGGCAGAGGCAGAGGCAGGGCAGGGGCCGGGACAGAGGTAGGGGCAACATAAAGAAAGAAAGGGGCTGGGCGCTGGACGTCGCCGGCCATCAGTCACTTATGCGCACGGCACGTCACTCAAAGCGCACACACACACACTCACACACCTTCAACACACACACACACACACTCATGTATGTAGACACTATACACACCCAGCTAAATAACAGAGCGGGGCACAACGTCGGCAACTTAGTTGCAACCTCTCTGCGAGCAAACTGAAGTGAACTAAAACCTATTCGTCCGCTGTTGCCGCTACTGTCATTATCTTGTTAACTTGTTGTTACGTCAGCCGTTCAGTGAGTTTGCTCTTGAGCTTGAGTGTCTATCTATATATCGAGTTGCTATATAGCTCTTACATATGCTCTGATGATCATTTGATTGCGGAATAAAGACAGCCACAGGCACTTCAAGAAGTGCTCACATTAAAAAATAAGACAAATTCTTGCATTGATTTTTGTTTTGTGTTATAGTTTTAAAATATTTTGTATAATATTGAAATATTTATAAATATTATACTGTATTATTCTACTATTTAAAATACAATCGAAAGTAACTTATGGTAACATCAGATTTTTGAGAATGTCTTCAATTTAAACAATGAATTTCTCTAGATGATAAAAGTTTTATTGTTTTGAGTATTATTTCATTCATTTCAAAAACCAAAAAATTAAACGCCTATTAATCTTGAATATTCTAGACACATTTTAAGCAACGAAATTTGAGTAATACTAAATGTGAACTAGAAAATTAAAATTAATATAATAAACTATAATAGATGAAAAGTTGAATATATTTTCTGTTATGCAAAAAAAATAAATGAAATAAAATAAAGAAAATAAATTATATAACAAATTTAGGAACCTTTCTGTTAGGCACAAAAGATAAAATAAATATAATTAAAAAAATAAATAAAATAAAAAATTAAGGAAATTTTCTGTTATGCACAAAAAATAAATAATAAAATAAATATAGTTTTAAAAATAAAAAAAAAATAATATAAAATTTAGGAAATTTGCTGTAAATATCGCAATTCTCTTCTCTATAGAGACGAAATTTTACAATAATTTCAAAATTTGTATTGCGGAAATTCAATAATAATATTTATTTATAATAAAAATATTATTTTATTTTAATTTTTTGCTACTTTAAGATTTATTTTTTAAAATTTTACTTCCTTAAATCAATTTATTATTTTCAACAGAAACAAAATATTGTATCTTTATAAAAATCTTGCACGTTGCCTGGTATTTCAGCTCCGTTTCTATACAGCTGCCTCGCATTGTTTTTGTGTGCGCTGCTCATATGATTGGGCCTCCACATTAGTGGCCATTTACAGCGTGTGTGCATCTTGCTTTAATTCGTCTGCCCAGTCTCAGGCCCTTGCTCAATGCCCCATACAATTCATACATGTTGTATGCCCCTCTTCATGCCTTATGCCTCATGCCTCACGCCTCATGCCTCATGTGGCATGTGTAATAATAATATACACACAGGTGTCCCAGGTCTCTTTTTGGCCGTGGGGCAACGTCAGCTTCGTACTTCATCAATAAGCGGCTGCGGCGATGGCGCGATGAGGCGATGGCGCTGCATGTAGCACATGTATCAATGATTACGCGTAATAATCATCATAATCAAAAGTCGCAACACGAAATGAGTTTTGACTTGTTGTTGCTCTTGTTGTTCTTGTTGCTGCTGCTGCTGCTGCTGCAAGGATAACCAGTTAGGGATTGTTATGGTCCAGCAGCGTGTTGTGTGTGCGCGCGCGCTCCATATAGAATTGATTAATATAGGAAATGCTCAGCTCGGCGTTGGTGGTTTTAGCCATCTCATTACAACGGATGCGGCCCAGTGAATTTTGTGGTATTAGGCTCACAAACACGGGCGGGGCCAAATTAAACTTGGACTGCGGCTCCATAAAAAAAACTTTGTTAATCATAAGTATGAAGGAAGTGTTTTGCTCGCTGCTAGGTTAGGGTTCAATTTCAGTCAGGTTCAGGCTGCGTGTTGTCGACTGATTGGGCGCAACCAGAGATTCATTGTGGTAGCACAATTCAACGAGGTTTGGCATTATTTAATCGATAACATTTTAGGTACGTGTATTAAAATTAAAGTATTTATGTTCAGATATTAATGCTTTACTTGTATTGCTACTAGAAAAGGTCTAGAATTGTAATTGAAATAGAAATTGGGGAAGCATGTAAAATTACAAATTATATAAATATGATGAGAAAACTCTATTTCAAGTCTCTAGCTCTTATATGTTCTGAGATTTCAAGTCTCTAGCTGTTATATGTTCTGAAATTGACGCATTCATACCTACGGACAGACGGACAGACAGACAGACGGAGAGGGCTAAGTCGACCCAGCTCGTATCCCTGATCAAGATTATATATACTTTATGGGGTTTGCCACGCCCCCTTCTGCCTGTTACATACATTTGTCACTTTAAAAAAACCATTATACCCTGATTTCCCATTTTCAATGGGTTCAGTGTATATAAATTAATTCTGCGCACTTAGCAAAAATAATACAAATTTTCATATTTTCCTATTTCAATTGATTTCATTTTATTAAAATAATTTCATAGATGAATTGCAATAAATATTATTTTAAAGTACATAATATCTATTAAAGTATCGATTATATCAAAGGTCGTCTATAGAGGACTTATTCTACTTCGAGTACTATTTTAATGTCGATTAGGTAGACTATATAATATAGTTAGTATAAACTTATAAGTAGAAGCTTTTACTACTATTTTAATGACAACTTGCGAGTCTTCTGGAAAATAAGTAACTTAACAAGGCTTTTTCCTTTGGGTCAGATAATTTTACCACTACTGAATAGCTGAAGCTCTTAAATCTCTCATTTGCTAAACAATTTATAGTTACCGCTATACTTGTATATCCTGTTCCTCAACTTACTTAACCGTTTTCATATTCACACGCTTCATCGTACTCGTCATATATCTCTTGCTTTTATTGTATTGCATAGTTTCTACGCTGTTTTATATCTGGTTAGTCACTCCATGCCGCTTTTATGGGACACTTCATAACGCTGGCCCAGTCATAATCTATTCTTGACTCACCCAAAAGCCGAACCGTAACCCTCTCTCTCTGATTTGCGATGTATATCGCATGCATATTATGGCCAACATGCAGACCAGGTACAGAGCCTGAGCTCTATAAACACGAAAAAATAATAATTAACTGACCATCAAATCAACAGCACGTACAGCCTACGTGATCATCATTTTACGGGAGAGCAACCAATGTACTGCCTGCCTCATCTTCTGCTGCTTCTTCTATAACCGCTTGATTACTCATTTGCGATATATGTGCATGTGCATGTGTGTGTGTGCTGGGTCTAGGGCTACGTGCGAAAATGAAAACTACGAAAACTTGGCCAGGTCAAAAACTACAATCAAAGTCAATTGGTTGGGGTTTTGGGTTTTCGGGTGGCTGTAATGAGAGATAGCTGTGAATGCAAGCGTTTAAGTGGCAGCTACCGCACTTACCGCATAATTAATATGGCGAAATGCAAGCCGAACAGACAGACGGACAGACGGACAGACAGGCGGACAGGCGGACAGGACAAACAGAACAACAGGCTGGACCGAGTGGATGGGCAGAACAATGCTGTCAATGCTGTTACACGCACACGACATTTGCATTTGATTTACGCACTGGACAATCCCTCAGAAAGCACAAATGTTTTCAATCAGAGATGAGTGCGTGAGTGGGCAGCTGAAAAGACTGTTGCTTAGCCATCAATGAAATGGACTGAAATTGTTAACGTTTTGTAAGAGATCGGGTTAGATATTGTATTAGATTGTGGTGTTAGATTTTCATTTACTATTTTGTGCTTCTACTGTAAGTCTAAACAATTATCTGAGGAAAAGTTCAGCTAGCTCAGGCTAACTCGTATCTACATACATATATTAGATTTGTTTAGCTTATGCAAAGTTGTGTTGAATTATGCATTATCAGACTATCAAGTTTTCTTATCATAACTACATTTGAGAACTTTATGAAGAAAAAATTCTGTATTATTACCCAGAGTAAAGTCATTTTAGATTATGCTAATCATAATACATCAACTTACTCAGTTTAATTAAGTTACGCTTTGCTTTATAATTAATTGTAATATCTCAACTTTGAGTCGTTCGTGTCACGCGCTCAGCACTAATCACAGCTCAGCCTCTAGGGCACAAGGGCCGTCGGCTCGCCCTTAAGGCAAAGTCAAGCCATAAAACTTTGGCTTAAGTGCAAATGCGCTCAAATCTGCACTTAGACAAGTGACTGTGTCTGCTGTTCGGTGCGTGTGTGTGTGTGTTTGTGTGTGTAAGAGTGTGTGTGTGTATTACTATAATTAAATTGAAAATTACTGCCAAGCAATTGCAATTGTCCACACGACTGGGCAGTGCAACCCGGTCCACAATATTAATAATAGGTATGTGTCTGTCTCCCTTTGTGTGTGTGTGTGTGTGTGTGTGTGTGTGGGCTCTAATCATTGTCTGTCTGTGCATCTGTCTATGTGTTTCGGGGAGTTTGGGCCCTAGTTATAAATTATGCATAGATGCATAATTTACAGCTCGTAAGGTCAGACAGTTGCATTTGCCAACAGTGCCCGAGTCCAGCCCCTCCTACCCATCCTCAAGGACCGCTGCACAACTACTACCATTAGTTGTGCATACACGCTTGCAATTGTGGTAATAAAGCTAATGTTCGTATGTTTCGTAACGCCCACTCTTTTGAAGTAGTATTATCTGGTACTCTGAAGAGCAGGACACTAAGAGAGAGAGAGAGAGAGAGAGAGAGAGAGAGAGTGAACAAAATATTTATGATAAGGAATTATCAGTAGTTTCCTAATTACATTTTTGTGTGTGTTAAAGCTGTCTAAGAACTATTTGTTATTACTTGGGACATATTTCAAATTATTTTGTAATTTTGTAGCAATTGTTTAGAATTATTATCAGTGTATTTTGTACTATTCCTTTTTAGCAATTTTTTAAAATTATTATCAATATATTTTGCACTTTTCGAAGAGACATTTTTATATACATTAATTTAACCTTAAACATTAATTTTTATTAATTTCTGGGAATTAATATTAACATATTTTGTACTCTTCAAAGAGACATCTTCAAGACAACAATCAAATTTAAGAATTTAAGTAAATACTACACACACACACACACGCATACACACAGTTGCAATGAACTGGTAAACCCTTAACATTTCCCTGCCAACTTTCAAAGCTCGCAATCAAGTTTTCTGTTTTGATTTTTAAACACATTTGTCTGACTTTTTGCCACGAACACGGATCCACTTAAAATAGTCGAAGCACTTCGATAGTAGTTCATTGTACGATGCACAGCTCAGTGACTAGGTATGTATGTGTGTGTGTGTGTACGAGGAAAACTACACACACAGACACACATAGAGCTCAGACACCTCTTAACCACTTGAGAACTTGTTTTTTTGCATTGGTTTTTAACCGCATCATTTTGATGTATTTTGTGGCTGAGGTTGTTTAGCGCTCGTTGTTATTTTTACTGTATCATCATCACGAGTTGCACGCACGAGCTGCGTCTGCTAACTTTGCATATATGTATGTATGTATATAGGCAAGGCAGGTTGAGATGCCCAAAGTGCCGACAACAACAGCGACGACGTTTACAAATTATCATGCATGTGTGTAAGTGTGTGTGTGTGTGTGTGTGTGTGTGTGTGTGTGTGTGTGTGAGTGTGTTTGTCTTGATTTCTTTGTCTTATTGCATTTTATTCAAATTTCCTACCGTGCGGTTTTTACGTTTATATCTTCGGCATCGATTTGCAATTCGCAATCGTAATCAGCTCCAAGGCAGCAACAGAGGAATACATATATATATATATTGGAATATATCTTGTTGTTCTGTGTATAAATATATTTATATATATATGTATATAGACAGGCAGACAAAGAGGCGGTTCCCAGCACAAACAAATGTTTATTGTGTGTGTGTGTGTGTGTGTAGTTTGTTGTGCCAGTTTTCTACAGCTGATGGTGAATATTTATGTTTTGTTTGGTTTTTCGCAATAAAATGAGGCAGAAGGAATACAACTGCATACAATCAAGAGTGCTGCATGAAATGCAAGCTTGAGCTATAAATTAACACAAGAGTTCAAGAAAGATGTTGATGTTTTGCCTGAAAAGGATTTTTACAAAACATTCAGCATGGTTCCAGAGATGTTGAGAGTTTAATTTATAGCTGAAGTAGACTTGAAGTAAAGATGCAAAAATATCCCATGTGATAACAAAGAGTTTATTATATTAAGTATTTAAATGGACTTGAAATTATGGCTTAAAATTAAAAAAATAACCCTTTTTTAATTTATTTAAAATTTATATTTATTTTGTAATCAATTCTTTCGTTTCCTTCATTCCTTTGCCTTCTTTTAGTATAAATTTCAAAAGAATAAATATTGTTTGAAGTACTTCATTATAGCTGGCTATGATTATTGGACTCTGCTAAGACAATTCGAAATATTTAAATATCTAAATATATCTTTAAAATATTTTTAAAACAACAAATAGCTCGGCCGCTTCTGTCTAGGTCAAGTATTCACTTGATTTATGCATAAAATAGAAACAATTCAATGATAACTATATTCAAGAGCTCTCTCAAACTTGTCTCTCTCTCTTCCTCTCACTCAACACACACACACAATTGGCAACCGCACATAGTTACAGTTCTTTTTGTGGTCAACAGTCAGCAGCAACAGCAACAACAACAAAAACAGTAAGACGTAAATATTTATACAACTTTTTGTAATGGCTGGCAACGATATTTGCATTGGCATTCCACTTGAACCTTTTGACCACCCATGAAAAAAAAAGAATACCTAAACATTTTATAACTTCGAAGCCGCATTATTTAAACTCTGTCGGTTTGTGCTTCCTCTTTTACCTCTGGGTCACGTGTTCTGCTGTTCTCTCTAATGTAATTTTTGGGGGCAAGGTAGACAAAAAAAAAAACGAGATGAAGAAGCAAATACCTTTTGTCTTTTAGTTTATGGCCCGTAAGGGTCGACAGCTGTGTTTGTAACCAATTTGCTACCGTAAAAAAGAAAACATTTATACACACACACACACACACACACAGAGAGGCAGAGAGAGATCAAACCCCACATATTTTACAGCACATGTAAGTGCGCAGGCAGCTCGGCTTTTGGCATATTTTAAAAGTTTTTCATTTGCATTTAAAGAACATGTGTGTGCGCTCGTAAGGGTTAAGATGACAAGCAAAGGAGTTTCATAACAATTTTCACCTGTCCATAAAGGTAAAAACTGGCAATTAGCTTGGCTAAACAATGAGCTAAATTGTACAGAGCAGCATGCCTTAAGGCAACTACAATGCATTGATTTGCTTCGTCCTTAATTTGATGACTATCTAAAAAGGCACAGAGCAAGAGAAGGAGAGTGAGAGTGAGAGTGAGAGAGACAGAGAGAGAGAGAGAGAGGCAGCTGCCTGCTGCTGTTGGTGACACACGCACAAATTGCGGGGAGGATTGCTTATCAAAGTTGCACAATCAAAAAAAAAAAACAGGAAAAGAAAAGGCAGCGCATGACGCACCAGCATAAAATGAGGCAAGACTTTAGGGTAATGGGTCTTACGATATACTGGGTATTGAATATTTGAGTTTCGAGTTTCTGGGCATCGCGTACAGCAGGGCAACTGTTGACTGCCAGCGAGTGGGGCCAAGGAATACGCCAGTACGTGGCATAGACAATCCAGTTCTGGTAATGTGTGCAAAACAAATCAAGCGCTCAGATATAATCAAATGTGACACACTACCATACAGCAGCAACAGCAACAGCAACAACAGAGTGCAACCAGGGCTGGATGTAGAAAATAACATTGTAAAGTAAATTGCCTACTTCAAATGTTAAGGCAACGCTGTTAATGTTAAGTTTATGAAACAGCCGTTAATGAGAGCTAGAGTTTATTTACGATGCGTTTTAAGCTGACCAAATCTAACTTAAAGTCGAAAAGAACAGTGGAAAGGTTAACTGTATAATATTTTGGAAGTTTTAATATGTTGAATACCCTAGTATTCTACCAACCATGTAAGTTTGCTTATAGAAATCATATCGTTAGCTTTCAATTGTGTATTATAAATTGTAAAAACATGAAGCCAACCAAAACTTCAATTGAGAAAATATTAGAAAATATATATTAAAATAGCTTTATTGTTTTTGAAAATATTTGCTGTGTAAGTCAATAATTTTCAAAGCACTTTGCGACTTAGCAGTGGATACCTCCAGAATGAGCTTTAAAGGCATGAACAGCTTCTTCAGGTTTCTGGCGTTGAGCTAGAATTTCATTTTCTATGTTCAGGAACAAAGAGAAATCAAGGCGCGATTTTGAGTACTCAAAACGTCTCTTGTGTGAGCAAATATGTGAGTGCTCGCCCTGTTTTGATAATTTTTTTATAATTCATCTTCTATGGTTGGTTTTCCTTGGTTCTCCGAAAACTTTAAGCAAATATTTGCAGTCTTTATATTTACCAAACACTAGTTTGTAGATCTAGTAAAAAGTGTACACTTTTCTTTAATCGATGCGTTAACAATATCCTAAATATTTTAGCTGATTAAATGCATCAAAAAGATAAATTAATGAATTTACTCACTGTAGCTACTTAATTTTTATGTACCAATATTTTTTATTTTTCTATTTAAATAATAATTTTTTATTTTTAAGTTTCTATACTCTACTATGCGACATCATGGATGTAAAAACCAATTTCTAAAAGGACTAATTCTAATTTTATTTGTCGCTTACCAACACTGGGCCATGTAACGCCTTTTCAGCTGCCTAAAATGCTGCTCCTGAACGTACTCCACTTCAGCCCATAAACTCTGTCCACATAGTCTTAAATTTTGGCAATGAAAAGATGTTTCGAAATACTTGTGTCTAATGAAGATCTTTCATTTGATATACCCAAAAGTGCCCAAAAATCAGAGTTGAGTTGCGCAACCCTAGCATCGATACGGTTTATGGGCATATCAGAAATCTGTCTCTTTGTACCCACACTGCCTGTGCCGCAGGCCTTTAGCTGCAGGCGGCGGCGTCGTCATCGTCGTCGTCGTCGTCCTGTCGTTCGTCTTCGCACTATTTTTCATTTTATTGCGCCGCTGCACAGGGCTGTCAACTGCCAGGCAGCGAGCATCAGTGGATGCGGCTTGAGCCGTCGCGGCAGCCAGCTGCAGCTACAGCTACAGCTACAGCTTGAGCTTCTTTCCAGACATCGCCCGCATATCGATTTCAGCGCAGCATTGTGCCTGTTTGCATACAAATATCCTAAGGACATGTTATAGAGCGCTGCCTGCCAGTCAGCCTGCCCTGTCACACGTACGCATGTAAATTGTATTTGTGCGCGCAGCCCTTGTCGTCGTATTTAGTTGTTCCCCTTGGAGCCACTGTTCCTGCTGCTGCTCCTGTTTCTGCTGCTGCTGCTGCTGCTGCTGCTCGTGCTTGATTTCATTTGCTGCGGCAATTGTCTTCGATACTGGCGCCTTGCATCGACTTTATTTTTGGCAAAAGAAAAAAAAAACATCTCAGCTCTCCATTTCCACACAAATTCAAATTGCTTGCTCTTTTGCAACTTGTCAGCCAAGTGGCAGCCATTTTCTTCATTTTTTGCTCTCTCTTTCGCTCGCTCTGTTGCATGTGGCAGGACTTTTGCGCTTTTGTGCGTGCCTTGGCCTTCCCTCATTTTTTCATTTTGCCTGCTGCTGACATTTGATGTTTAATTTCAATAACTCTGCTCGTTCGCTTTTTAATCTTTCTCGATATTTTTTTTTTTTGCCCCTCTTGAGTATTTGTGTCTTTGACTGCCAAATAGCTTCAAGTGCTGTAAAATGCTCATACACACGCACACACACACACACACACATGCGCACACCCAATTTCAATTACAGCTGCCAATGGCGAAAAGTGTTGGCTGTGAATTATATAAATTAAATTTTACAAGTATTCAGCCTTCAGCTGTCAGCGGAAATCTAATAGAAAAAGCTTATTGAATTTACAATAAATTACATCAAAATAGTTTATATTGAAATATTATATAAATTACTTAACAAAAACCTTTTTTAAGGGGAAAACTTAGCGAACATTTGATTGAGAATATTTACTAAATTATTTTATTTCAAAATGACAATAATTTTAAATCGGCTTTCAAGCAGCTTATGAATACATAGATATAACAGTTGGGCTGAAAGACTCGTTGGCTAATACACAAATGGCGCTAATAGTACTAAATCTATATGCTTTTTAGTTAGCCACCAAAAGACACGTGTACAACTATTGGACTATTAGTTTGTGAGTTAACGCATTTTGAGTGCAGCAGTTTTTGTTCTTTGGAAAAGGAATCAAAATGGATAAAAAGGAATTTCGTGTTCTTAAATCATTGATTTTTGGCGAAAAATAATACTGTTGCAAACGAATCTTAGCTAGAAAAACATTATTTGGATTTTTCAGAGAGGCTGTTGCCGACGAAAACATAAAAAAGTCCACAAAATAATTTTGGATGTCTGCAAAGTAAAGGTAATCTAGATAGCGATAACTCTTAAGATATCAAAGAAATGTTTTGCATTTATCGTGCATGAATATTTGGGCATAAGAAAGCTCTATTCAAAGTGGACGACGCGCGAGCTAACAATCGACCAAATGCACCGTGTCACAAGTCAATGAAAATAATGCCAAAATTTCATGAATTGGGCGTCCAGGCCTGGCCCCAGCGACTTTTCCTGTTCTCTGACCTCAGTAGATGGCTCTCTGGAAAGAAAATTAGTGGATTTCGCAGATAATCGTAGAAAAATACCTATTTTGGAACTAAATCGTACCATAAAAATTGTGTCGACAAATTGTATATGCGCTATAAGTGCTGTAACGCCCTGGAAGGCATCTATAAGGAATTTAAGAATTAAAATATAAAAAAAATCAATTTTGTCTTGTTAGCCTATGAACTTTTCAGCCCAATTCCTATCAGCTATGTATATAAAATAAGTCAAGAATTGTCTAGACATATAGTAATTTAATATATATTAATTATAAAATAAAAATAATAATTAATAAATATAATATTTATGTTATATAAAATCTTTGATAAAGTTAGTTAACCTTTTAAAACATTTATTTTAATTATAATTATTTTTAAGGCTATATTTTCATATACATATAAATTTGTTTCTTTATATATTCAAAGCTGAAATTACTTGTGAAATAAACCGCAAGAATGTTTGACCTACTCGCTGCTTCCTTCTCAGCTGGTCTCATCTTCTGTAATCTATTAGCTATGCTGCCTCAATATTATTTCCGTTCAATATCCTTCATCGCAGCATTCCCCCCAGCAGACTTTGGTCTTTTGTATTTAATGGAATTTGACTGAAAAACCAATTACTCTACCACAATGCCCAAAAATAATTTTGATTTCATTTCCTGCTGTCCGGCACTTTTGTGGTTAGCGCTGTTTGCTGCAACCAATGCAACAATAATAATAATAACAATAAAAGAAAGAAGAAATGAATACAAAACCTTCACAACATGAGGCTCCTACAATAACGATTGTTAAAGGTCAACATTTAGGGAGTTTTTCACTTTCCGTTTTTATTTCCTTTTTGTTTTTGTTTCTTTTTGCCCTTATGGTTAAAACACACACAGCGGGTGGCTGGCGAAGCCGCGATAGGTGTGAAAAACACAGTCAGTGAGGAAAAGAGAGCAGAGAGCAGTTGGTGTGGCTCTTTTCTTTTTTTTTTATCAAAATTGAATTATGAGTGTTAAGTGGGAATTTGGTTTCAGCTGGAAGAACCCGTTGCGAGCATCAAAAAGCGCCGACTAGAAGTAGAGTAGAAGAGCTTGGAGTGGGTTTAGCTCAGAGGGGGTGAGCTTAATACAGTTGTCAGTTGTTTGTTGTCTAGCCAGCTGTTAATGAACATTCAACTGGCTAATTAATTTTATACATTTATTAAACTCTTGGGCAGAGGAAGTGGAACAGAACAGGATGCGACAGCAACTGCTGCCAAGCCACGAAACTATTTACCATACAAATCTAATTTTATCAACTTTGTCTGTTGCCAGCCTTAACTAGCTAGTCCTGCTCCTGCTGCTGGCGTCTGCTCTCCCTCTGGCTTTATCCTTGCGTTTCCATTTGCTCTGTGTCAAAACATTGTGACACAGTTTCTGCTTTCTTACAATTTGCGACGGTTTCTATATGGAGCTGGAGTTGGAGCTGTAGCGTTTGTTACGGCGCGCGCCATTCTCTTGGCTCATTAACGTTGGCCTTTGTTTTGGCCCTGTCATCGGCGTCTGCGAGTTCTGGCTGGCAGCAGCAGCAGCAGTTGTCCTTTTGTAATTTATAAATGTCCACAAGACTATCCTATCTATGTCTCTTTCTCTTTCTCTCTCTCTCTCTCTCTGTGTTGAACAGTCTCTTGGCTGTTCTATTCGTCTGTAGTTGGGTTCGGCATGTAAATCAGGTCAAAACAATGCAACTGACAGTGAATTGTGCTTCGGTTGAGTTTCGTTCTGGCCACAATGACACATTCAGGACGCTCGAGCACAGTTTACTTCATTATTGGTTACTCAGCAATTCATTCACAGGACACACCTTTAGTTGCCTCACTCGGCTCGCATTGCCCTTTTTATGGCCATGTCCTTTTGCTTATCCTTGGCTGACTAATGACAAGCAGCCAGCCAGCCAGCCAGCCAGCCGGGCAGCCGAGCAGCCGAGCAGCCAGGCAGCAGCACGTTGCCAATTCCTGCCGCATCCTGTCTTCAGCTTCTTCTGCCTTTTTGTCAACGACTCTTACTCATAGTCATTGGCCAGCTTAACCAACTTCCTCTTCGTCTACATTGCCCTCTCCCTCTCCCTCGCCCTCTCCGTCTCAAACTCCATTTCGCCGCTCCATTTCAGTTCCAGTTCCTTGGCTTTAATGGCGTTTGTCTTATTGCTGCCTGGTAAAAAGCCAACTTACAAGCGGCAGCAACTACTCAGAGGGGCTGCACCCCAGTTTCGGCCAAATGGGCGTGACAAGTGGCAAGGGCCACAGACCAGAGCACAGAGCCCAGAGTCCAGAGTCCAGAGTCCAGAGCAGGTGCGCATTTTATAACAAAGGCATAAATTATTTTCACTGTCAGCAAGCATTGCTTTCACAGCCATAGTTTGAACGTATCGGCTCCTGCAAATGGCATTTGGCTCGACTTATTGTTTGGCCTATTGATTTGAATTTGGCCAAAAGTATTAGACAATTTATATATTTATTCAATAGCTATCGATGGAAGAGTTCAGAGGGGACTTAGTTCTTCTTTGCCTATTTAATTGTATATTTTCGTTGTCATAGCAAAAACACTTTGATGCGATTTATTGACACAGAATAAAATATTATTTATTTATTATTTATTGAGATGCTCAAAAGATAAATATGCTGGAAATATATAAAACATAAAATGCTTGAATTTATTTTAGATTTAAAATTTTAAATAGAGTAAAAAATGGATTTGCAGAATTATCAATTTCAGTAATCTCAAAATTATTTATAATTGATCGATAAACTTTTTCCAAAAAAATTTATAGATTTTGTTTTAAATTAAAATATAAAATTTTAAAAATTTATTTTATTTTTTTTTATTTTTGTAGATTTGATATATATTTCTATATTATATATATTGACATATTATCGACACGTGTCAATTAAAAGGTTTGCATGACTGTTTATTTTATTAATTGCAATACAAACAACAATCGCTGTCATCTAAAAATTTAATGCAAATTGGTTATTTTTTGTATTTTTTATTGATGGTTGTCAAATTATGGCACAACAATTGACCATAACTAATAATTCGTTAATTCATTCACATTTCATATTACGGTGGCAGCGAGGGGGCGAGGCTATGATAATTTGGTGATTATTTAATTAGGGCCTTGGCCGAAAAATCTGCAATTGTCAGTTGGTTAGAAATTATCTGCGGATTTGTTGGTCAAGTGTAAAAAGCGCACAGCAAATTTGTAATTTTCGTCTAGTTGAATAATTTAGACAAAGGCTTAAACAAAAGCTACAATTACACACATACACTCAAACGCACAACAATAAATAAATAATTGATTTGCAGCTGTGTGTGCGAGTGTGTGTGAGGAGTGTGAGTGTGTGTGTGTGAGTGTGAGTGTGAGTGTGTCCTATGTTATACAATTACAATCGCCGACAGATGTATTGCGCCATAGATATAGCTGTTAGTTTTAACTAAAATTAAATTACAAAGTTAAAAAACAAAAAACAGATTTGGATAATATGCGACTGAAGAATGACCTGTAAAGGTTAATAGGCATATTGTCATATAATATATGTATAATATAAACTACAATACATATAATATATATAATTCATAAACCTGCGTAAATAGACATGTTGTCATACATAATAAATATATTTTAGAATATGTTTGTTCATATAAATAGTTCATAAAAATATAAAGTAAATATATAAAAAAAAATATTTAAATTAAATTATTTAATTTTAAATTAATTTATTAAATTTTATTAAATATAAATAAATAAAACTTGTTAAAAATTAAAATATTTTTAATAAAGAAAAGTTTATTTCAAATAAAAGTCTTGTAAAGTACCAAGATATATAAGAGCTTCAATTGAAAACGAATCTTTAAAGTATAATTGTAAACTTTAAAGTAACTGAAGTAGATGCAAATGACATAGGCATACTATTTGATGAGTATAGTCTGGACAATTAAATAATGTGACGTGTGACCTGTCCACACTTGGCAAGCCTCTTCGCAATTTACGCAGGGTATTCCGCAGCGAAATGTAATTATGAAACAAGTGATGCATTGTGCGTAATCAAATTGCGAACTAGTTGCAAAAACTCTAATTGCCCTAATTGCACTCAGTTGTTGTTCAGGGGCCCTATAAAAGCAGAGCAGAGTTTCATCAGTTTATCCAGAACATTCAGAGCTGTAACAACAACATATCAAATCAAAATGAAGGCAACCCTATGTGCAGCAACTCTACTAGTCATCGCTATATCGGTTGTCCAGGTAACTCCATCCGTCTGCTAACCTGACTGTGGCAAACAGAGTGCAATTGAAGCTTTCATTTACTGTTTGCCGTTTGCAGTGCAATCCGAATTTCCAGCAGCTAATGAAACAGTGCATGGACGAGACGAAATTAACGGAGGCCGAGTTGAAGGAGTTCATGGGCAATGGCATGAACAGCAATGCTAATGAGAATCTCAAATGTTATTCGAAGTGCTTGATGGAGAAACAAGGTCATCTGGTTAATGGACAATTCAATGCGGACGCTATGCTGAACACCTTGAAGAATGTGCCACAGATGAAGGATAAAATGACCGAAATCACATCCGGTGTGAATGCCTGCAAAGACATGAAGGGCACCAACGATTGCGATACCGCATTCAAGGTCTTCATGTGCCTCAAGGAGCACAAGGCCGTCATGGGCGGCCACTAAACGGATAGCTTAATGCGATATCCTTACATGACATATTCAATTCAACAGTGCTCGGAGGTATTTGGTGAATTCAATAAATAAATGTTGTAAATGTTTGTATAAGGCATTAAATAGCTTGGTGTTGGGCAGCAAAAGTGTGAAAGTGTTTCAAATTAGATTAATTATGAAAGGCATTTGAATACGAGTTCAGTGAAAGTGAAAGGTAGAGCATATTTGTGTGCTCGAAATAGCAACGGAACTCAAATTAATTTTCTTTGAATTTTGTTTTAGAAATGTTAAAACAGTTTTTAAATGAGAAATCTTCTCTTAACTTATGAAAAGAATTTATTTAAATTGAAAGACTGATTTTGATAGAGATCTACCTGCAACTGAATAGCTTCGAGTACCCGATTCTATTCTTTATCTAAAATGTTTTCGTTATGTTTGGTATTGTGAGAGAGCAGCAAGGTGTGTTCCATCATCGTAGCTAGTTGACAGCCCAGAGAATTCCACTGACCAATGCCTTATGAAAATCCCCCACGAACGAACTGTTGTTGTAGTTGAGATGATGATGGTCCCCAATGGAATATACCTCAATGTGATTTATCAAGAGTCACAGAGTTCTAGGAAGCAGCCATTGACAATCTGTTTCCTGCAAGACAGCAGCGCGATGTTGTCTACGAATATCATTTGTCAATTTTAATAAGTTTAAAATCAAGATAATTAAAACAACGCAGCGAGTGGGAGGGGGTTTGGCAGCGGGAATGCGGGATGTTGTAGCTGAAGAAGCTGGTCATGGCCATGTGCAATGGGATATGGCAATCCTTTTCATTTTCTTTGGAACATTGTGACACCAATTACCGCTAATAAATCATTTTCACATGTGCGTGTGTGCGCAGCGCTTCGGTCCCCTCTCTCTCTCTCTCTCGCACTCTCTCTTTCTCTCTCTCTGTTCGTAAGATATGAGCTGCGCTTATGGTTACAAGCGACTGCACTGAATTGAAAGGCAAAGAGTCGAAGTGGTGGGGACTCTTGGACCAATGTCATCATAGAAGATGTAACATAAATCAACGCCGCCAGCCTGCAAGCGCGCAGCAGTTCATTGCACTTGCAATGGGGTTGAGATGCTGTAGAAGGTGCAGGTTGACAAGCCCTGGCGACATGAGACAACGAAATTTTGTACGTAGTATGTGTAAAAAAGAAACAAAACAAAAAAAAATTGAAGAAGAAAAGAAATTCTTTGAAGGACAGTGAACGCGCGTTTCCAATTCGAAAAAAGAGATTCGAGAAGAGTTCGAGTTGAGCAGAGCTGAGCTGAGCTGAGCTGAGCTACTTTGAATTGAAAGGAAAGGCCGGGTCGTAGTTGGAGTTGAAGTTCGACCCAAGAACAAGCCCAAACCCCGCACCAGGCGGTAGCCATAGCAGCCGTATGCATACGAAATTTGTTGTGAAGCGTGCCCCTCCCCCCACCTTTGGCTTCGACTTCGACTTGGAACCTGGACAGAGGCGGCACTTGAAATTGTGCAGCTTGGCCATGCATATAATGGCTTGGCCTTTTATCAACTAACAAATACAGGCAACAACAACAACAACAACAACAACAACAACGACAACGACAACAGGAACAAAAAGAAACTTTGACGATGGATGACTACAGTCGTTGCCTGCACTGGAAAACTCAATTTGAATATTGTTGAAACTGAAAACAAGACGGAAAAAAGCGAAAGATAAAGATGTTGGCCTAGAGATGGCGCAGTTGATATACTCTTTCTGATATATACAAAAGATTACAACAGAACTGAAATATATTTAATTGTTGATTTCTCACTCTGTGAGCTAAATGTACAAAAAAATATTATAAATAAAATAAAATAAATATTGAGCTTGTAAGTTTTTAGGCTTGAAGATTGCAAATGAAATGTTGATATAAAGTTATGCAATAGATATTCAAAAATGCTTTGAGATTAACTTTGATTTCTTGACAGAACATTTTCTATATAAAATTTTTAGTTGTTTAAATTATTGACTTTTGCTAAATGTGGATTTAAATGCACTTTTCACTATGCTCCCTCAAATGCTTGCTAATTAACATGTTGTATATAAACACTTAGGAAAAACCTGATCGGCCTGACCTGATATTTTAGCACTCATAATATTGATATGTATATATAAAAGGCCAGCTTCTATGTTATAATGCCACCAGTAAGGGTATGCAAAACCAAAGAGCCAAACGGCAAGCAGCAAAGCTCAAGTCCAAGACGCAGATGAAGACGCAGCAGCAGCAGCAGCAGAAGAAGAAGAATACGATGAAGAAGAAGCGCTCATGTGCCACATGATGAAATGCAGTCAAGTTAAAAAGTGTCACTTGAGTTATGAGTTCATTGTTTGTACGTAGTTATCCCCAGCTCAGCTCAAAGAAGAAGATGAAGGGTATCTCTGAGGCTGTGGTGTGGAGTGGCCAGATGGGGTGTGGCTGGAACCATGGATCGGGTTAAAGTCTGCCATTCAATGGGCTGGCTATATTGTAAAAGTTGCTGCTGATTTGTTTTTAGGCTTTTGTTCAGCAAACGTCGAAAGGGTTGCTTGCATCCACAGTTGGGTGCGTTGGTTTGCTTCGACTTGCAATTTACTTCGCCGCCGTTACCAATGGAGACCTAACTGCTTGTTGGAATGACTAAGCAAAAATGCTGCCAAGGATTTTGAGCAGTTGTCCATAAGTAGAGGGAGAGAAACTATGAATCATATCTGAAACAACGTAGTTCATACATATGTATACAGCATACATCAAGCAGGATACAGCATGCAGCATCATACAGCATTGAACATCATACAGCATACATAAATGAACATCATACATCATCATACTGCATCATACATAATACAGCATTCAGCATCATACAACATATAGCATGCATCATACAGATTACAGCACATACATCATAAATCAGCATATAGTATCATACAGAATCATACAGCATACAGCATATAGCATAGTACAGCATCATTTTGCACCATACATCATCATACATCATCGAAACTGCACCATACATCATGCATCATTTAGCATTATACAACACCATACGTCGTCATACTGCATCATACACCATACAACATCATACATCACTATACATGATACAGCATACATCTTAGAATCATACAGAATCACACAGCATACAGCATACAGCGTACATCACAAAGCATAAAACAGCATCATACTACAGCATACACCATCATACATCATAATACTGTATCATAATCATACAGTATCTTACAGCATCATACATCGTCCTACTGTATCATACACCATACAACGTCATACATCATCATACATCATACAGCATACAGCATACATCTTACATCTTAAAATCATACAGATTCATACAGCATACAGCAAACAGTAGACAGCAGAACGCAGACACAGTGGACAGCTAACACAATACATTATACGACAGCATATGAAAGAGTCCTACTTCATCAAGAAGTCCTACTTCGTCCTACTCTTTCTATCGTTTCAGCATATAGGATATATTTTCTCGCGTTTTTCCATCTTTAACCTTTCATCATTGGCTTAGCTTCCAGTCAAACAATTGTTGTGCGTGGTACAGTTTTTCAAGAATTCCCATGACATTGTTATTTCAGTAGAGCTGTGCGTTTCGCATGGTCCCGATTGGTAGCACGCCCTGAGAGTTAGAGCTGGGGCCACCTTATTTTCAAATTATATTCATAAATCAACTTTGGTTCGGCTGCTGCCTCTGTTCAAAGACCTTGCGCGCAGCAAATTGTTAACATCCGGGTAATTTGAATAAAATTGTGTTTATCACTCGCAACGCGCACACCTCTTGAATTTTCGGTAGATAGTTTTAAATAGACAACTGGGGGAAGCAATTAAAACTCGGTCTCTGTGTAGAGTTCTCTCTGTCTCTCTCTCTGTATACGCATTTATATTTAGGCGCGCTTAATTATAGCAAAAAGTAGGCGTTCGTAATGAAGGTATTGAAAAGGCGGTGACATGCAACCGATAATTAAAATACGAAATTCTAAACAGTGGGCACACTGACACACAGTTTCCCACATAATAAGGATTTAGCAATAAAAACTTTCTGGTGAATATATGTTAATTTCGAACTTTTTCGTAGGGGTCGGTGCAACAACATTTCGTGTTCGTGCATCTTGAGCGGGCAGCAAAGCAGCCCGGAATTGCTTCTTAGTTTTTCCATACGCGGACAGCTCACAGTTGGCAGTTCCGTTACTTTTCATAGAAAAACTGCGAACGTGTACCCGCACATAATGTGGAAAAACAGAGAACTAAAAGTGTCAACCCCCTGCCCCACGCTTGACGCCTTCTGCATTTGGTTTCTAATTTGGGCGCACGCTCCTCGACTCAGCGACAGAGAGGAAACAACAAAAGGGCCAAGTGTGCGAGTGACGAGTGGCATTAGATTGAAATGGGAGGGGGGAAAATGGCATTTCCGTTTTTCACACAAGCATTCGAAAGGCAATTTTTCAAAATTGAAATTCATTTTATATATGAAAGAGGACAGAGGACAGAGGACAGACTACAGACGACAGAGAGACAACAGCCACGCCTGTCTACGCGTCCATTATTTTCTCTTATATCAGCCCATTCGTATCTATGGTACCCAAAATAAGATCGTTCAGTACTGATAATGCTGGTGTGTGCTGCTAGCAAGTGTTGTAAATTGCACCAGGGGTGCACCGCAAAGCAGGGGGCGACAATTGTCAAGCCTAGCACCCACCAGCTGCTGTTGCTGCTATTGCCGCTGCTGATAACTGGACGTTCGCTGTCTTATATACATACAAGTATATATCGACTATAGACCTATCTTCAAATTAGTTCCAGTGCTGTCACAGAAATAGCTAATTCTCTGAGAAATTCCATCAACATATTGAGATCTAACTAACCCCAAAATAATGCTGCCTAAACCATTGTCGCATGCCACACTGATTTCAAGATATGTGTTTATTGAACTTTTAATTGCCAATTGGATATTTAGGGTTTCGTTACTCTTGATGCATTAGATGCTATTGGATAATTGAACTTTAGTTTGTTGCAAAATTGTAAAAGAAGAAAATGTCAAGACAAAATATTTATTTATTTTAGATAAAATGTTTTTTGTATAGTGAAAAAATTTAGAATATGTAAAATAAGGTTAAATGTTCATAAGAACTTATACTAATATATATGTATATACTATAATACATTGTATATACGGTATGCAGAAATATTTATAAAATATTTATAAGCTCGGAAAATATGCTATAAAATAAAATTTAAATATATAAAATAATAAATGTTCACAAATTGGTATAAAGAAATATTTATAAAATATTTATAAACGCGCAAAATATTCTATAAAATTAAAAATATATGAAAGTATACAATAACTGAGATAAATTGAGTAACAATTGCTATAATTAATAAAATACAAATTCAACTTTGATAACACAGGCCAACAAAGCTATACCATATTCCCGATGGTTTTGTCATGATGATCATGCTGAATCGCGAGTCAACAAACACCCCTTAGCACTCAATCACTTTAAACTTTTTCACAAAAGATTTTGAGAGTCACAAGCAATATAAATTTATCTATAAATTTATTATATAATATTCTAACTTTTCTACTCCAGTTTCATTACTTTTAGCAAATGTTTTTGTAATATACAAACATTTTTGAACATTTAAAAAAAACCTTTTTGTGGGCAAGAGTAATACGCTTAGCGCCCTCTAAACAAATCTACATTCCTATGAACTTTCAATTTACAATATTTCTAATATGTAAACCCTATGCAATGTTTCAGTATAGGAAAAAAGTTTATTAAGAGTAAGAGAAATACAAAGATTAGCCAAATGCAAACTAGTTGGTTAATAAATCTAATCATTTACTTTTCAATTCGATTCCCAAGCATTTTAAATGTGCTAAAAATCAGAACCGAATTATGGCTTAATCAACTTTTTTCCGCTCTTACAAATTCAAAGTAGAACCAATTTGATTTTGTCAAATGCAACACCATCGATCTGTCTATCAGGGGTAACAGGCAAAAACGAATCGTTAGCAAACACACTTTCTTTTTGGGTTTTTTTTTGCAATCCCAACCTCAAACAGTGACATTTGTAACAAAATTAAACCAATTTCCCAGGCGAAAAAAGAAATGGAAAAAAATGAGTAGAAGAAGCAATATCATAGCCACAGTGACAGACCTGACCCGAGCACACACTCGAAATGTAAACAGCGCACTTTTTGGAAAACCCCAACAATTGACTGACTGAATGAATGACTGAGTGACTGATAGACTGGCGAGCTGGCTGACTGGATGGGTATGAGAGACGGACGGACGTGGCTTGTCAATCAAATTGTCGCGAGGGACGCACACGCAAATTTATTAAATCGATATGCCGTCAAAATTGAAAGTGGTTGCTTTTGCATGTCTGGGACCTTGACAGATACAAGCCAAAGTGAATGAGAGTGAGAGCGAGAGAGAGAGAGAGAGACGGTCATGTTAACCCTCCCAGTAGAGCAGCAGACAGTTGAAAAGCCCAATATAAACATTTGCATTGATTGCATTTCGCTGAAAAGTAAAGCAATACTCGCTCAAATATTTGATTGTCGTGTAAAATTTAACAGTTGTGTCACCATAAAAAATAAAATTAGCCAGACAGAGAACAAAGACGAAAAGACGAAAAGAGGAAAAGAGGGAAAGGGAGTGCGAGTGCGAGGGTTGCATCATCTTAGGACCAAAAATTTATTGTTATTACAAGCGATTTTCTAAAATAATTAATAGCAAGTGGTTGAGGCGGCTGTCACAAGCAGAAATTACAGAAATTACAGGCGGGCAACAACAGTTACAAGGCAGAACAAAAGGCAAAACGTACGCAGGACATCGGATAAAGCGGGGCTATGTGGGAGAGGGGACAAAAGGACTAGCGATAGTCAATGGGAGAGAATTGTGCATTTTGTCAATGGGAATTAAATTGGCAGTCGCTGAGACGCGACAACTCCAAATGTCAACTGGCATATAGAACGGCAGGAAGTCCCAAAGTTCCCAACCGAGGGAGGGAGGATAAGAGAGACAGAGATGTAGGAAAGTCCCGGGGTCGAGGCACAATTGTGGGCATGTTGAGCGGTCGGTCAATAGGATTCGATCGCTCAGTTGGCTGGTCATTCCCATCATTAGCGCCTGTACGTGTCAAATTGATGCTGTTATTGTTGTGCGTGTGTGCGAGTGTGCGAGTGTGCGAGTGTGCGACTGCGACTGTTCGTACTATTTGACATTTAGCTTAGCCGCGGGTGACAAATTTAATGGACGTAGCCGAGCATCTTTTGTCAGCTGATGGATGGCTCACGGTTTCACGGCTCGGTGGTGGCTGCTATTGATTTTTGGCCTGCGCGTCAAGTTATTTGACTATCTAATTACAGCTCTCTCTCTCGCTCTCTCTCTATTTATATATATGTATATGGCTCGACATTTGGCATAAATATTTTGTAAATAAGAGACAATAAAACTCTTTGTGCCTCTGGCAGCTGGCAACATTTTGCGCTCTGCGGCCACAAGATAAAGGAATTAAATACACTAAATATAATTTAAAGAACTTAAGCCCCGACTCGAGCCCCGCACACACCAAAATCGTAACCCTTTGCTGCTGGCTGACATGTGTTAAGGCGCTGAAACTGTTTATCTGCAGGTCGTGACAGTCGAATCGCACGTAGCAAACATTCTCATCTCTTCATATTATTATTATTATTATTATTATTATTATGACTTGAAGCAGTTTTTGGTAGAGCGTAGAAGTATTTGCATTTTGATTTTAGCGGTTTTTATATTAAAAAGAATGTACTCCCCGAAAGAGTTTGCAGTGCTCTGTGTAGATAGTCAGAACTGAAACTTAATTTGTGTTTTATGTTAATTTCAATATTTTTGATATTAAGCTGAGGTTTTGTTGGAGGCAAGATATTTGGAGGAAAAGAAATAAAATATAAAAAACATTTAAACTATTAAAATAATGATAAAATATTTGTGTATGATAAAAAATTCAAATAACTGATTTTAGTAATATTTTCTAATACAAATAAAAAATTTTATTACAGAATAATTTCTTATTTGAGCAAATGAATTGATGTTTCTCATATAATTTAATATATTTCATATATATTCTGTAAATATTTCTTGAATACAGAGTGACTTGTTCAATATATATATATAATTCTTGTATAATATATTTATTATTTATTTTAAAAAAATTAATTTAAAATTCAAATCAAAACATAAACAAAATTTCTCTTAAAAAGTTTTTAAAAATATACCTAATAAAAAGATTTTTTATAGAAATTTTATAAATATTTCTTGGTAAAAAAATATAAATAAATTTTCAAATCGAAAGAAAAAATACATATATTTCATTAACATTAACAAATTTGTACAAAATCTTTAATAAATATAAATATTTCTTGATTAAAAAAGAAAAGGCAAAATAAATTTTCAATTTAAAACAAAAACTACATAAATTTTCTTTATTAACCCTTAGTAAAAAGAATTTTTATAGAAATTTTATAAATATTTCTTGATTTAAAAAATAAATAAAACAAAGTTTTCAAATCGAAAAAAATACATAAATTTCATTTAAAATTTTTTTAAATTTCCTAAATAAAATTGTTATAAATATTTTTTGACTATCGAAAGTCATTTTAATTAAATTAGAAATAAATATTTGCATATATAACTTTGACTGTCGATCGAACCAAAAGCTGAATACTTTTCTTATTTAAATTTAATGTTAATAAATATATTCTGTAATATATTGCATTGTAGTTCTCAGTTTTCAAACAGAAAAAGTTTCTTTTCCACTTTGGCTTTCCTTTAGCCATAAACCATTTTGCCCTTTGCCACATAGTCTTGTTTTAATCATCAGATACATATACAAATCCCCAGTATTCAACACGTTCAAGTCCGGACTTCAATAAATCAATTAATTGAGGACAGGCTTGTAAGCAAATCGAGCTCGTAAATTATAGAGAGCAATTGTCATGCATACAGAAAATTCTACAAAAGTGAAGAGAAGTTGCCACGAAGTGCATTTTGGTTTTGGTTTTGGTTTTGTTTTCTTCTTTTCTTTTTTGAGTATTATCAACGTGTCTTTGGGCAGTTCTTTACAGTCGAGGCATGACTGTAACCATTAAGCATAACCATAACGCTATCTCAGATGTCCAAGCCACGAGCTTTGACTGTGGCTAAGACTTTGCCTTTTCGACTCTGCTCTCTGCTCTCATATAAATTATTTTTAATTGATGTGGCAGGCAGTGCAGCACGTGCAACCAGCCCATTGAAATTCGTCAAAAGCAAAAGAATACAACAGAAATATACAAATACATTATATATATATATAAAGGTATATAAAGAAAGAACTGTTGATGATTAAAATGCAGCCAAGGTTACGTGTGGCGTTTTACCAGGAAAAAAATATGCTTTAATTGTCTTGGCTTTTTGTTTTTGTTTTTTTGTTTTTTGGTTTCTTATTTTGGTTATTGTGTATGATTTTTGAGTTCGTAGAATTAACGAGCTGGCTACGTGCACGGCATTCTCTGCAATTATCATTAGATACTCAGTTATGGCTTAGAGGACGCATGACAAAATTCCCAAATATTCTTGATGAGTAATTTAATCGTCGCTATATTTTTCTTTTTTAGTTAGAGAGCATTTACCGTAAACTAGTTTCGACGCCTGTTAACCATTTTCTAGGAAGTCTCCGTTGCTCTCCCGCTTCGGCTAAATGGAAAAATTGTAAAACACTCGAGACTTGCACGTGTCCAAATTGAAGGCACACTCCCGTTGATTAGGGAGGTAGTCAACTCTGTCAGTCGCTCGACAAGAACTTTGTTTTATGTATTTACCGCGGGGCTCTTAAAGTGCTATAAACGCGCTCAAGTGCGCGCTCAGCCTGGCTCGCTACACGAACTTGGCCAAGAGGCGCTTGTTTTATGTAATGCTGCTGCCGGTTTTATTAGCTCGGCCCGTCTCACATGTAATTGCTATTATTTATTTTATTTTTTTTTTCACTTCTTCTTCTTCCGCTGTACTAGATTCGCGTCTGCCATAAAATTTTCCAAGAATTATTGCTCTCCATTGCTTACACAGAAAGATGGCTCAGTTTTCTATGAATGGGTTAACTGCTAGTTGGAGCTCTAATCCTTGGAAATAGATAAATGATGGTAATTATTTTTATTTTTGGATATCATTAGATGCGGCAGATAAGACAAATGTTTTAGATTCTAAAAGAAAATTAGGGATAAAAAAGAGTAACTTTTATTTATCATGATAAAGGCTATATACAAATTAATAGATATTTAAATATTTAGTTCCATTTGTTATTGAATTGATAGTTATGGATATTGATTGTGAGGTATCTACCAAAGGGTAACATTGAGAGCTCATTTCAATTCTATTCAATTCAATATATGCTTTATTTCCAAATTATTACATTTAGCTTAAAGCTAGCTTAGACTTATTTTATGTCTGTGCAGCTGAGATATCATATTTACATAGAATTTACTTTGAACATTGTTTAATATACTTAGATGGTAAAGGAAAATGGATGAAAAACCTTTAGTTGTGACTTAAATAATAACTTAAAACTAGAAAAGAAGGCACTTTTGCCATTACTATATAGAAATAGTAGGACAAGGGCCCTATTAACCCGTATCTTGAGTTAAATATGATTTTGTAATTATGAACTTGGCTTTTGAGTGAGTGATGAGCTCATCAATCGTTCTAATATTCGCTATTTTATGCAGAGATATGGTTATGTGATATCGTGGTAGATTGAGCATCATTTTTAATGTTTTATTTTGAGCAACTTGGAGTTTTCTCAAATGCGTTAATGCCGATGTGTTCCATATTTCAGCTCCGTACAATATCATTGGAAGTATAACAGATTTGTATATTGTTAACTTATTATATTATAGTTGAGAGTTTAGAATAACGGTTTATGAAAGGGTAAAGAATACAAATAGTTTTGTTAATTTTTTCTATGATGTTGCTTATATGGCCACTAAATAACAGTTTTTTGTCTAAACTAATTCCTAAATATTTAACAGATTCCTCCCATGAGATTTTAATTCCGTTAAGTTCAAGATCTAAAGTAGGTAGAAAACATGACTTTCGCTTTGGTTTTGTTGGCATTGAGCTTAATTTTCCAACTATAAAAGTAGTCATATAAAGAGTTTAGAGAGTGTTGCAAACTATTGTGAATATCCGAGAAATGTGCACCAGAGGAAAATATTATAGTGTCATCAGCAAAGATTAAAGCTTTGGATCTTAAAGTCCTGGGGAAATCAGAAGTGTAAATATTGTATAGAATAGGACCGAGGACAGATCCTTGAGGGACTCCTGCGCAGATGGATTTTTTGGCAGACATAGTTTCGTTCAAATATACGCCGAAATGTCTATCAGTCAGAAAACTTGTAATTATATAGGTCAGGTAAGCTGGAGTGTTACAAGCTGAGAGCTCATTTAAATTTAGATTTCTTACAGAAATAAAATTAGTGAAAAGTCAAAAGTTTAAAATGTCTTAAAACTGAATTTAGATTATTGAAGAATTAAATTATATATAAATGAACATGGATATTTAAAAATTTAAATGATCGATTAACAATGTACAATGTTCTGCTAGATAGCTGTCTTGAGGAAGTCAATTATGTATTACAATTGTTTATTATTTGTTAGCAGTAATAAGTTAAATTTGAAAAACCTTTAATTTAATTTTTAATCAGCTGAAAGTTTATCAATTTCATTATCGATAACTTCTCCAATTCAATTTACTCTTCAATCATCAATTACAAACACGTGTAGCCAGAGTTTACCTTCAAATATCAGCTGCTCAGCAAATGAATACAAAGTGCACAAACGATAATTCCATTCATTTATTGATCGATTTTAATGTAGTCGACACTTAAAATAATTTTTAAAAATTTCTTCCTTCAATAAATTCATTCTGTAAAATTGTTATCAATATGAAATTCTCTGCTAGGCAGGCTACAAAAGGCTTTAACTCTGTCTATCTTTTTCAACTTTTCGATTACACAGATCGATACTGAAAATGTTTTACAGTAAAAACTACATTTATTAATTTTATTCTCTAAAATTATTCTATTTTCTGAATCTTCGTTTATTAAAATTATAAACATATTCAAATCCATAACTTTAACAAATAATTTCCTTCCCAATCGTTTATGTATTTATTTACATATTCTTTATCATATATCTTGAGCTCGCTTCAAACTATTCGTAGAGCTTCAAAGTTATTTCCTACTTTCCTACGGCTTTCAGCTGCTCAGCTTATGAAAGGATACAAAATGCATTCTTGATAACTCAAAAATGTCGACACTTGTGCAGCAGCACCACAGAGAATGGAAAAGGCGTGACGAGCAGACAAAAAGGCTAGAAGTTGTTCAAGTTTAATTGGAAAACGTAAAATGCAATATTTGCTCAAAGCGAAGCGCACACCGAACAACTGAAGACAACAACCAGAGGCTGTATATGAAGAGCTAGAAGCAGCAGAAGAAGAAGAAGAGTGGGAAAATCCATCAATAGATCAAAACTGCACAGGACGAGTTGCTGCACTCAATTGCAATCATCGAGAGGCAGAAAGGAAGGCAGGCAAAATATAGTTAAGCAAAGCTCGAAAGCCGCGCATTCGCCGCAAAAATAGGCCTCAAAAATCAGGCAAGGACGACGTGGCAAAAATCAACACAAGGAGACTGAAGAGAAAGAGAGAGAGAGAGAAGAAGTGGGAGACTGGCAACAGGAAACCTACTGGCCACGACGATGGCTAAACAAAGTTAGACAAGATTGTGCAACAAACAAGGTGCAGGCAACAAAAAAAAAGGAGAAAAAGAAAACTGCAACTGTGGCTGTTGCATTGTTGTTCAACTCGCTCTCTCTCTCTCTCTCCTTCTCTCTTCCAATATGGAGACAGAACTCACCGAGTCGAGCTGCCCAACCCACTCACCTGTTAGTCCACAGACCCCTTCCCTTTCCCCCCTTTCTCTCTCTCTCTCTCACTCACCGTCTTCCGCTTCTGATTTTGCTCCTGTTGCTGCATTTCCAGCTGAGTTGGTTGCCTGCCTGGCTTGGCGAGTTTTGCAAACTTTTGCCGTTGTGATTGTGTGGGGCATAATTGCATGCGATTATGCTGCCTGCTCAGCTGTGCAATTTATATCATGGCCAACTACAACAACAACAACAACAAGAATAATAATAAACAACAAGAAGAAGCAGCAGTAGATAGGCACTGGTCGAAGCAGTGGAAGAAGAAGCATAACTACAGCAGTTCTGCAATCTTCACACTTGCTGCAGTTCCAGCAGCGTGCAAAATGCACAGCGCACAGTGGTTTTGAGACAATATTCAAGAAAGCTGAATAATGTAAGGGATTCATGAAAAGTTTTAACACATTCAATGTACTTTTCTTATAAATAATTAATTATTATTTTAGTTTCGTTTAACTTAAGATTTTTCAAGCTTAGATGCTGTCAGCTGAGGAATTAAACTAATCATACTCATTACTTTGAGATTTTGATTTCAAGGAAAATCCTAAGCTAAAAGATGATGAATTTTCCCAGAACGGCTAAAATAAAACACATACAAATTATATTATATAATAATAAATACAAATAAAATTAAGTAAGTAGTAAGTATTACAAAAAAATAAAATTGCAATAAAATAAAAATAAAATACAAAATAAATTAACAAAAAAATAAAATTAAATAAAACAAAAATAAAATTAAATAAAAATAAAATTAAATAAAATAAAAATAAAAATAAAATTAAATAAAAATAAAATCAAAATGCAAAAAAATAAAAAATAATGTAACGAAAAATAAAATATAAATAAAATAAAAATAAAATAAAATAAAATAAAAATAAAATAAAAATAAAAAAAAATTAAATAAAAATAAAATAAAACAAAACATAAAAATAAAATGAAAAAAATAAAATGAAAAAAATAAAATAAAATAAAAATTAAATAAAAAAAAGCAAAATAAAAATATAATAAAAATAAAATAAAAATATAAATAAAAATAAAATTAAATTAAAATAAAATAAGTATAAAATAATAATATTGGCCCTATACAAGTTTGATAGCTCGCCAAAAGCTATTGCAGCTTGAATGGGATGTGCTACCACCTCCACCATATTCTCCAGGCTTGGCACCTTCCGACTATTACTTGTTCCGGTCTCTGCAGAATTTTTTTGGTGGTACAACCGTCACCTCAAATCAGGACTTCAAAAACCACTTGAACCAGTTTTTTGCCTGCAAGGATAACAAATTGTATGAACGTGGAATCAATTTCTTGCCCGAAAGATGGCAAAAGGTATCAGATCAAAATGAAGAATACATAATTTCATAAAATGTTTAAAAAAAAAAAAAAAATCGTGTTTGAATTACAATGAAAAAACCGAAATTACTTAGTGAACGACCCAATATGTATAAAAAAAACAATAAAAATAAATTAAAATTATATAAAATATAAAAATAAAGATATTAAATAAATAATACTTAATTGCAAATTTGTTGGAACCAATAATTTTGATTTTCTTATGAAGCTCACATGAAATCAGATAGATCAACTGCCCAAGTAACTTGGATCCATGGCACTTGGCATTCAATTCCTACCAAGTGTATGAATGAAGCATTTGTTTATACGAATGTGCTAGTTACTTGAGATAGTTGTTTAGTTACTTAGTTTAGTTGTTTTATAATATAAAATATAGACTATTATTTTATTAATATTAATATACGTCAATTTTAGAATCAATATCCCAATCTGAATTTAATTTCTTATTATTTTGTATCATAGATATAAATTGGTCTCTCTTTGTATATATCATCTTGGCATTCCTTTGTTCATTGAAATTTGCTCATGTTCTTATAGCTCATATACCATATAAATATCTTTGCACAACTGTTTTTGCTCGCATTCGTTGCAGTGTGCAACGGTTGCTCCATTTAGCCGCATCCTGTGCCCCAGCCTAAGCGAGAGCCTGTCAATTTCAGCTGCTGCTGAAATTTGTTTTTAGTTCAATTTTTGGTCAAAATTCTGTGTCCGGCCGTACAACTGGCGGCATCTACAATTCTGGCCTGGCCTGACGTGGCCTCTGCGGACGGGCATATTTTATATTGCAGCTCTTTGCCATTTGCACAATATTTTGTTTGTGCTCTTTCCCATTGATGACAAATTCCCTTTCTGAATTGGGCTGTTACTGCACTAAAGTTGATAATGGAACCGTAGCAGATATATAGCCGCTGTGCTCCATTGAATCGGAATCGGAATCGCTTTGGGGGCTCCGCAATGTCGCCTCTAATCGAAAAATTGCGCCGCGTTTGTCGCACTTTTGTTAATTAAACTTGGCTGCGTTGCATTTTATTGTCGGCTCTCTAATTAGAGAGCGAAAGCGCAACTAAACTAGAGAGAGAGAGCGAGAGCGAGAGAGAGAGAGAGAGGGACAGCGAGAGGCTGTTAAATTTATTGCTCAATTTAATGCACATTTAAATGTATTGTTTGGCCATAAGACAGTCATAAAATATGATCTATAAATTGAAATATAATACCATCATATATAAGAGCTGTCATATCAGAGAGGCAGAGGAAGAGAGAGAGAGCGACGGACCAACAGCTGATAACCCTTGGCTTGCTCATAGAGTTCTCTTTGTACTTGGTTGTAGTACAAGCAGCTTCTACAAGACCCAACAGATAATTCATGGTGGGCTACGACTTGAGACTCTTTGACGTAGATAACAACAGAACACAACATGCAAAGCAGATAATTGTTGCTGTGGCTTCTAGGGGTCGTTGTCTCTATATGTAGTATGTAAATGTCTGCTGTGTATGTGTATAGAAGAGTTTAAAATTATATATTTATGATCAAATGATAATAAGAGCTATCTCAATTTCTCTTGTAGGTTGACATCAGCTGGGCATAGACAGTAAAATAATTAAGAAGAATAAAAATAATAATTATGTGAAGAAAGAAGTCAAGAAAATAACTTAGGAAGATTTTTATTGGATATTCAAAAATTTGAAAATAAAAAACATTTAGTAAATATTTATTTATATTTATATAAATATATTGAAATATTCATATTTGATATTTTCATTTACATTTTTCTTGGTCAGAGATATGCTTTACAACTATTATTAAATGTCTAATTTATTTAATAAAAAGCAATAGGAAGTTACTAATAGTAAAACTGAATCTAATGAAGTGTATAAAGTATAGTAGTCCCATAGAAAAGTCTTAAATGAAAAGCTAAAATGCGTGTAAATAATTTTATTTATGAGTTAGATTGAAAACCAAGTAAAGAAATTAGAAAAATAAAGTAATTTGAACTAATTTGCAACTAATTTGCCACGCCTCCAAGAGGCGCACATATTTATAGTTTATAGAGAAGGTCAACTGGTCACTTTCACTGAAGAAGATCTCTTTGTCAACTTGAACTTTCAAATGCAAAGTGCGTTCCAAAATAAACAAGACTGAGCTATAATAGAATCGACAGGAGCTTTGTACTGATTAATTCGAGTTTATTTATTCAAAATTGTCCCCTCCGGCCTCGATACACTGTTTTGCGTGATCTAAAACCTTTTCGAAAGAGTGTTTCAGCTTCTCGTTGGCCGGAATGTCCTTCAGGATGTCCGTACAAGCCTTTTGGATGGCCTCTACTGACGCAAAACGTTTTCCTTTTTGAGCCAAATGAAATTTTTCGAATAGGTAGAAGTCACAGGGAGCCATAATAGGCGAATACGGTGAGTGGCTGATGGTTAAAATACGATTTCTAGCCAAAAAACCAGTCACAAGAGTGAATCGATGAGAAACTGCAGTATCATGCAATAAGCGCCTTTGAGGTATTCAGGCCGCATTCAATGAATGCAGACGCAGATAAATAGAAAGAAATATTTAACTCCGATTTCGGCTCATTTTTGATAAATTCATGTAGTAATGATGTAGCCTCAAACATTCTCAGGAATAGACGGCTGGCAAGACGAATATTGCAAATTTCCAATATATTTTTTAATATTTTTGAAAAATTGTAAAAATGTATCTAAAGTGAAATATGAAATTATCAAAATTAAGTTTTACAGAAAAAATTGGAGTGCTTAATATATCTTTGGATGAAACTATGTCTGGATTCTATTCTTTAGGCAGAGAAAAGTTTAAATTAAAAGTTTAGCTATATATATAAAAATAAATAAAAAACAAGAACGTAGCAAATGCTACCAGCTCCACTGATTTACCACGCGCCCATTAAAATATATCTATCATTTTTGGCAAATCAATAGAGGAGGTCAATAGTAATTCAGTCGTTAAATTTTGAGTTTCTAGCTCTAAAGCTGTAGAAAATACCCAATTTGCCACGCCCTCTATGGGCGCTATATCTAATTGTCCTCGGGTTATCAACTCGAGTATATATTCTAAATTTCAAGTCTCTAGCGTCAATAGCGGCGAAATGGTTTGCGTTCATACGGACAGACGGACAGGCGGACAGACGGACGGACAGCAACATGGACATTGCACAAACCCAATATACTAATTTCCCTTTCGTGAATGAGTCTAAAAATATAATTTAAATTAAATTTTCATAAAAATAATTATTATTAAATAAATAAAATACAATTCAATTTCAATTCAAATTATTTCATATAATTTTTAAAGTTACAACTGAATTGTGTTGACTTTTGCACTCCTTTCTTCATTTTTTCCCATTGAACTTTAACGTGTTGATGCTGCGCTTAATAGTGCTTACTTGTTGATAGCTAACTAGGCTTACATTGTGTGTTGCTAGTGATAACAAAAAAGTGTCCTGCGGCGCAATGCAACAGCAACAGCAGCAGCAGCAGCGGCAGCAAAAACAACAAGCAACTTCGAACAGGAAAACAGGGCAGCTACTGCCTGTGCCTCTGCCTGCGCCTAAATATGAGGTAGCATTTTGCACTGTTGCTATTTTTACAGCCTCACACACACACGAACACACACACGAACACACACACACACACAGACTCGCACATGTGAGAGGGAAAAAAATAGTAAAATGGAAACAAGTTGAACAAGTTTCCGACACCTTAGCACCAGCCAAAAAAAAAAAGAAAAAGAAAAAAGAAAAGGAAAAAACAAAGTAAGATAAAAAAAGAAGAAGACAAAAACAATGCCAATGTGTTGGGACTTTGTCTTCGTCTGCGTTGTCGTGGAAACCCACTCAGCACAAGAGCTGGGCAGGAAGAGAAGTTTAGACTGGGGCAGGGGATTGGGGAACATTAACTTAGTTACCGCGCAGCACTTGGTGGAAAAGGTGGCGTGGGCAGGGGACACAGGTAGAGCTGGTGGCATCTTTCTCTCTCTCTCTTCTACCTTTTGGCAATTCACTTTTGGCTTTGGCCTTTTCCTAGATTTGTTGCCGATGACGACTGCCAAGGACTACGAAATAGTTGAGAAATGAGGCAGGGGCAGGGCCAGCAGCAGGGCCATGGGCAGGGGCAGAGAGCAGTGGCAAGGGGCAAACATCTTCCGGTCATGTGTGGGCGCTGTGGCAGCTCTGTCAGTTAATGAAAAAGTTGGCATGAATAATAAATGCATTTCGAGGAAAACTTGATGCATACAAACAAAACTTTAGCCTCTATATATATATATATAAATATATATGTATATGAACAATATATATACATATGTATATAAATATATACATATATGATGTGATATATAGTATAAATAATAAATTTTCAAATGTGGCAATTAATGCTGAAAGCGTGAATTCGAGACTCTACTTACAAGCGGCCTTGGCCCTAAAGCAAAACGAATAGAAATTCTAAATACTTCTAATACACATAATCATATATACATATATCTTTATATATATGTATATCTGTATATATATAGATATATAGATATGTAGCAACAACATTCAATTGCATTCTCTAAACAATGCACTAAATATAACTTTTCACTCGCTCTTCAAGCACTCGAGCTGCCAGGCGAATTGTCTAATGTATCTTTAAGTGCGCGATCCTCTGCAGCTAGACACATATACAGATACACATATATACACATACACATATGTATGTATGTATGTATGTGATATATATAGCTATGCTTATCCTGGCAATGTGTTAAACATCTTTTAGTGTTGACAAAATTGCCAGGCAGCCGACCCAGTGCCTCTACCCTCCTTTGCCTTTGCCTTTGCCTTTACCGTTGCCTTGCCAGCTGCAACAATTAGAACTTGCCTCGCTCAATAGGAAACGTATCTGACGGATGCGACTCCAAAGTTGTTGCTGCTGCTGCTGCTGTTGATGCCGGCGCGTGTGAGCTAACAGCAACAAAAACAACAACAACAACTGTAATGAAAACAAAAGAAAAATGCATTTGCCAACAGAAGGGCGAAGGGGGGAGAGGTAGAGAGCGAGAGAGAGAGAGTGAGGTAAAACGAGCAGAGTGTTGATTGATATTGAGTTAAAGAGCGCAGAGTGAAGAAAAGCAAGAGAGAGCGAGAGAGAGAGAGATGAAGAGAGAGAGAGAAGGAGAGATGGACAGATTGAGCTCAAGCTCAATAGAAGCTTAGCTTAAGCAAAATATGTTCGTTTTTATCTAAGAAATAAAGTCAAAACGATTAAAATAAAATTTAATTTAAATAAAAAATAAAAATAAAATAGGTTGAAGTTCTAATAAATGTAAAACTAGATTAAATTGCGACTAAAGGTAGCAGAAAACTTGTTTAATAAAATATTATTTAAAAATTTTAAATAAAAAAAAAAAATAAATAAATAAAATAATAAAAAAATAATACAATTTAAATAAAAATAAAAGAAAAAATAGATTTGATTTCTAATACAATATATGTAGCATACTTTTTCCAAAAAAATACATAAAAAAAACATGAATATTTAAAATTCTAATTGACAATAAAAACTATCATAAAAAAATAATAATAAAAAAATAAATTATTAAAAAAAACAATAAAAATTTAAATCAATTATTGTAATAAATAATAAATAAAATTCCAATTTTGGAATAAGAAAATCTTAAAAGTTGTTCAAAATCAAACTAAAAATTCGAATAAAAATTAACTAACATAAATATTTAAAAAATATTTTCACAAATTTTGTAACACATTTTTAAGTAAACTAAATTATTAAATATAAATTCACTTTACTTTAAAATGTTATCCAAAATTTCTAAAAATATTTTTTCTTTTAAGAAATATGTACAATATTTGTAAATATATTTATTTTAATTTATTTCTTTTTTTTAAATTTATTTGAATTGCAGGGAAAACATTTTCATTCTTGTTCCACTTCAGTATAAATCTTTTGGCTATTAATTATTTCTCATTCAATTCATAAAACCCAAGACAGTAAAATGCACTCAAAAGTAACTCACTCGAACAGTGAGTGGGCTCACTCATTCACTCGCAACACAAATTGCGCTCATTTACTGCGGCACACTAGCGCCATTTGGCCATGCAGCGGCAATTTATTTAACTAATACGAGAGAGAGAGTTTGTAAACGAGAGAGCGCGACAGAGCGTAAGCATGCGAGAGCTGTTTGCTATTGTCGTTAGTTGTGTTCGTTTCTTAAGCAAAACCCACCCGACGAGCACATGCGCCTCCTTCGTTCGTGACTGTCGCGTTTTACTCATTCGCTCTCTCTCTCTCTCTCTCTCTGCGTGCGTAAACCAGACGTTGTATCGGCTTTGCAGTTATTCGGCTGTTTGGATTTTCCTATCGGTCTATGGCCAGTTGGTTAAGCGAACCAACAAACAGTTCGAGTGCGAGCGCCGTACGGTACGGACGTGTGAAGCACGCACAAAATTCAAATAAAAAATCTACATAAAAAAAATAAAATCGCAAAGCGTTTGAAACGTTGAAAATGAGAGTTGAGAAATTCTAAGCCGAAAACATGAAATAAATGCAAAATGCAAAAAATTGTGAAGTGAATTAAAAATTAATGTGAAGCAAAAAAAAAACAAAACAAGTGAGGTGGAAAAATACAAAACATAAAAAAAAAATATTTAAAAAAAAAGAAGAAAAACAAATTTTAAAAAAATGTCAATTTCAATTAAAAACTAAACAGTGCGAAACGCGAAGCAAAAAGTAACGTGACAACTGAGCAAAACGTAGCTAACTAGCCAGCAATACAAATCCCCCAGCCCGATCCCAAGTGAAGGAAAATCCAATGGAGCTGCGGCTGCTTCAGCTTCTGCTGCTGCTGCTGGGCCTGCTCCTCAGCGGCGGCTGCCTGGCCGCCCTGCCGCCCAAGGATGCCAGCGATAAGAACACGGCCAGCGCCATGCTGGGCGCCAGCGTCAGCCTGTCCAGCGATTACAGCTCGCTGCTGGCAGCGGCCCAGCCCATGGCGGCCTCAGCGCCGCCACCCATCCACAGCGGGCCAAGCAATCAGTGCACCTGGACATATAACGGCACCAGCGCCGTCCACTGCTCGCTGCGCTTGATTGAGCGACAGCCGGGCCTGGAGCTGCAAGGCGCCGATGGCAGCAGCCAACTGACCATCAAATGCAGCGATTTGTATCTGTTCGAGTCGCAGCTGCCGGTGGCCGTCTTTGCGCGCCTGCAAACGCTGGAGACGCTGCGGCTGGAGTCCTGCAAGCTGCTCCAGTTGCCCAACAATGCGTTCGAGGGCCTCGGCACACTGAAAGCTCTGCAGCTGAGCACACGCAACGCCGAGTGGGGTCCAGCCAAGGCGCTCGAACTCTATCCCGACTCGCTGAATGGCCTCAAGCAGCTGACGGAGCTAGACCTGAGCGACAACAATTTGCGTGCCTTGCCCAGCGGCTTCCTCTGCCCCGTGGGCAATCTGCAGACGCTCAACCTGACACGCAATCGCATACGCACTGCGGAGCAGCTGGGCTTTGCGGACATGAGCTGTGGTGGTAGTGGCAGTGGCAGTGGCAGCGGCAGCGAGCTGCAGCTGCTCGATGCGAGCCACAACGAGCTGCGCTCAATAACGGAAAGTTGGGGCATCTCGCGGCTGCGGCGCCTGCAGCACCTGAATCTGCAGCATAATAACATATCGGAGCTGTCGGGCGAGGCGCTCGCCGGCCTAGCCTCGCTGCGCATTGTCAATCTCAGTAATAATCACCTGGAGACGCTGCCCGAGGGCCTGTTCGCGGGCAGCAAGGAGCTGCGCGAGATCCACTTGCAGAACAATGAGCTCTACGAGCTGCCCAAGGGGCTGTTCCATCGACTCGAGCAGCTGCTCGTGGTGGATCTGTCCGGCAACCAGCTGACCTCCAATCACGTGGACAACACAACCTTTGCGGGCCTGATTCGTCTGATTGTGCTGAACCTGGCGCACAATGCGCTGACGCGCATCGACTATCGCACCTTCAAGGAGCTGTACTTCCTGCAGATCCTCAACCTGCGCAACAATTCGATTGGCCACATCGAGGACAACGCCTTCCTGCCCCTGTACAACCTGCACACGCTGAATCTCGCCGAGAATCGGCTGCACACGCTCGACGACAAGCTTTTCAACGGGCTCTACGTGCTGTCCAAGCTGACGCTGAACAACAACTTGATCAGCGTCGTGGAGCCGGCTGTGTTCAAGAACTGCTCGGACTTGAAGGAGCTGGACTTGAGCTCTAACCAGCTGAATGAGGTGCCGCGCGCCCTGCAGGACCTGGCCATGCTGCGCACCCTGGACCTGGGCGAGAACCAGATACGCACCTTCGACAATCAGAGCTTCAAGAACCTGCATCAGCTAACGGGCCTGCGGCTGATCGACAACCAAATTGGCAACATCACAGTGGGCATGTTCGCGGACCTGCCGCGCCTGAGCGTCCTCAACCTGGCCAAGAACCGCATCCAGAGCATCGAGCGCGGAGCCTTCGATAAGAACTACGAGCTGGAGGCCATACGCCTGGATCGCAACTTCCTCTCCGACATCAATGGCGTCTTTGCCACCTTGGTCTCGCTGCTCTGGCTCAATCTGTCCGAGAACCACTTGGTCTGGTTCGACTACGCCTTCATACCCTCGAACCTCAAGTGGCTGGACATCCACGGCAACTACATCGAGGCGCTGGGCAACTACTACAAACTGCAGGAGGAGATACGCGTCAAGACGCTGGACGCCAGCCACAATCGCATCACGGAGATCGGCCCCATGGCCATACCGAACACCATCGAGCTGCTCTTCGTCAACAACAATCTGATTGGCACTGTGCTGCCCAACGCCTTTGTGGACAAGTCGAATCTGGCGCGCGTCGATCTCTATGCGAACCAGCTGAGCAAGCTGCAGCTGCAACAGCTGCGCATCGCGCCGGTGCTGGCGCCCAGGCCGCTGCCCGAGTTCTACCTGGGCGGCAATCCGTTCGAGTGCGACTGCACCATGGACTGGCTGCAGCGCATCAACAACCTGACCACGCGCCAGCATCCGCGCGTCATGGACATGCCCAACATTGAGTGCGTGATGCCGCATGCGCGCGGCGCTGCAGTGCGTCCGCTGAGTGCGCTGCGGCCCCAGGACTTCCTCTGCCGCTACGAATCGCACTGCTTCGCGCTGTGCCACTGCTGTGACTTCGACGCCTGCGACTGCGAGATGACCTGCCCGCACAACTGCACCTGCTACCACGACCAGATCTGGTCCACGAACGTGGTGGACTGCGGCAACCAGTTGACCATGGAGTTGCCGCGCCGCGTGCCCATGGACTCGAGCATCGTCTACCTGGACGGCAACAACTTCCCGGTGCTCAAGAACCATGCGTTCATCGGGCGCAAGAACTTGAGGGCTTTGTATGTGAACGGCAGCCAGGTGGCATCCATACAGAATCGCACGTTCGCCAGTCTGGCAACGCTGCAGCTGCTGCAGTTGGCCGACAATCGCCTGCAGACGCTGTATGGCTACGAGTTCGAGCAGCTGTCTGCGCTCAAGCAGCTCTATCTGCAGAACAATCAGCTGGCCACGATTGGCAATGGCACCTTGGCGCCGCTGACCTCGCTGGAACTGCTGCGTCTGGATGGCAACCGGCTGGTCACACTGCCCATCTGGCAGCTGCATGCCACGCACTTTGGGCAGCGCTTGCGCGCCATATCGCTTGGCCGCAACCAGTGGAGCTGTCGCTGCCAGTTCCTGCAAGCGCTGACCTCCTACGTGGCCGAGCACGCGCTGATTGTGCAGGACGCCCAGGACATCTACTGCCTGGCCGCGCCCAATACGGCGGCCTACGAGCAGAGCAGCTCGGTGGCAGCCACACAGAAGCGGGAACTGGACTTCAATGCAACTGGCGCCGCCTGCACCGACTACTACTCGGGCGGCTCGATGCTGCAGCATGGCATACCCGAGTCCTATATACCGCTGCTGGCTGCCGCCTTGGCGCTCGTCTTTCTGCTCGTCGTCAGCGTCATTGTGTTCGTCTTCAGGGAGTCGCTGAGGATCTGGCTGTTCGCGCACTATGGCGTGCGCGTGTTCGGGCCACGCTGCGAGGAGTCGGAGAAGCTGTACGATGCGCTGCTGCTGCACTCTGCCAAGGACTCGGAGTTCGTGTGCCAGCACTTGGCCAGCGAGCTGGAGACGGGTCGTCCGGCCCTGCGTGTCTGCCTGCAGCATCGCGACCTCGCCCACGATGCCACGCACTATCAGCTGCTGGAGGCGAGTCGCGTGTCGCGGCGTGTGGTCATCCTCCTGACACGCAACTTCCTGCAGACCGAGTGGTCGCGGTGTGAGCTGCGCAGATCCCTGCACGACGCGCTGCGCGGCAGGCCACAGAAGCTGGTCATCATCGAGGAGCCGGAGGTGGCCTTCGAGGCGGAGAGCGACATTGAGCTGCTGCCCTATCTGAAGACTTCGGCGGTTCATCGCATACGGCGTACCGATCGCCACTTCTGGGAGAAGCTGCGCTATGCCTTGCCCGTGGACTACCCCACCTATCGGGGCAACAATTACACGCTCGATCACAATCATGAGCGCATCAAGCAGCCGGCCAGCCCGGGGCTGCTCTATCGCCAGGCGCCGCCGCCAGCCTATTGTGGACCGGCGGAAGCGGCTGCGGCTGCTGCTGCTGCCGCCTCTGTGGCAGTTGCTGCAGCTGAGCAAAACTATTCGACGGCCACGACAGCCACGCCCAGTCCACGGCCGCAGCGACGCGGCGAACGGGTGGAGGCTGTGGGCGTCAATCCGGGTGGACCGCATCATCTGCATGCCCAATACTATCAGCATCATCAGGGCATGCGTCCGCCATCGGAGCACATCTACTCCAGCATCGATTCGGACTACTCCACGCTGGACAACGAGCAGCACATGCTAATGGCTGGCGCGGCAGCTGCTGAGGCATCCCAGCAGCGGGCGCAGACCTGGCGGCCACAGCCCAAGCAGCAGCTGCAAACGGCTCATGCGGGCACACTGAATCCCAGCACAGCGGTCAAGTCCAATCCTCAACAGCAGCAGCAGCAGCAGCAGGCGAGTGGTCAACAACAAGGTCCACATGTTCAAGCGTATCTGGTATAAAGAGAGAAAGAGAGAGAGAGGGAGGAGGAGGAGGAGGTGCATGTCTGTCTAGCAGTTGGACAGAGTGACAGTGATTTCTATAGGGACTGGTTCCTGGTGCATGATTTTAATTACTAAAATATGTGCGAGCTAAAATTAAGAGAGACGAAGAGAGAGAGAGAGAGAAAGGCAGAGAGAGACAGCAAAGGGTGCAGAGAGATAGTGTGTGGGGGGGCAGCGAACGTAAATTATAAATTCTGTCTAGAGTCCAAAATTCTGCAGTTATACAAAAACCCAAAGAAACGAACACAAACACACACAATGGAGTAGCCCTGCCTCTGTTTCCATTCAGGAAATGCGCGCAGCGTAACAAATATTTTGTTTACCCAGTGTAAAGTCATTTTAGTGCACTGTATAAACATAAATCCAAGTACATTAAACACACACACACACACAGACACATACGCCCGAAAGATACAGATACAAGCTGAGAGATACAAAATACAGACTCGCATGTGTTGCATGAACTGTGCTGAGAGTTGGGCTTGGTCGGTCTGAGGCAATGTCAAGTTGGTGTTGTGTTTGCGAGCTAAAGTCAAGTTTTTGGCCCCCAAAAAGTTGCAGCTTTGTCGAGTTGCACAAAACTTTTCATTCATTCATTCATTCATTCATTCCGTTCGTTCGCTCGTTCATTTTCCCTTTTGAGCTGCAAAATGCGTTTAGTGCATTTGCCATCACTAACTTTTTAATGTGCTTTTAATCAGTTAGACCAACAAATAACAAGAATGAGATTTAGATTTATGAAGTGTGCCGTCAACTTAACTGATTTCATCTCTGCAACTATTTCGAAAGTGTGAGATATTGCATAATAATTTACTTAACTAATTTACTTGATCTATTTTCAACTCAATGATCTGAAGTTTCTTTAAAATATTTCAACTGAAATTTAGCTTAGTTGCAAATTAATTTACTTTTTATTGCTCTCTTCAGTCTAATTCTAAATTTATTTCTTATATTTTATTCTGACTGACAAAAAGGTTTCCACATCTATTTTCTATGGCTTAACTATATATAAAATTGATACAAAGCAACAAATGTCTCTTTGCTCTGCTCTATAGTCTCTGCTCCCTTCTAAGAGCGTAAATCCTTGTATATAAACATAATAAACACACTGGATATGCCTAAAATAGTTATATATATAAATATATATGCGTAGATATAAGCAAATGCCACTGCAAATACGTAGTCTCCTACAATTAATTCTCACACACACACACACAAGCAGAAAGTTTGAAATTTGTGTAAGGAAAAAAGAAAAAAAAAGCATTAAACAATTAGCTAGCAAACAACATATAAACTATGCAGTAAAGCTCATTTTAAACACTTACGCTTACCAAAATATTAAAAAATAATAATACAGATACTTAAAGAAATCATAATAATAATAACTAAAATAGATGAGTAATAAATGGGTTAAACTTTTGCAAAGATACAACTACATGGCGTATACACAATATAAATACAAGCATAAAACAAAATATACTAAAATATATACTAAATATATATATATATATATATGTGACTGTAAAAAAAAACTAAAGAAAATAGATACTAACTGATATTATATATATATATATAAACTATATGAGATAAACTTTATACACACAGACCGAAACACACACAAGAGTAAATGTTTAACAACTGCCTATAGAAAGTACGACAAGAAATGATTGATACCAACACTTAAAGCATTTATTTCAAAGCAACAAAGTAAAAGAGAAAATATAAAAATAATATTGAAAATATAAGTACTTATATATATATATGTATATGTCATATTTTGGATCGTAAACTCGCCTACTCGTCATACAATTTTTAGCAAAACAGTTTCAAACTAAACAGCATATAAACAAAATACATTAGCAAGAGCTATTAGTTAGATAGACAGAGAGAGAAAGAGAGAGAGAGAAAGATAGAGAAGAGAAGCAAACACTTGTACCAGTATGAAAGCCCAAAACTGTTATTTATTTTTTATTTTGTATTATATTATATAATATATGATTAAAAGAATGCTACGTTTTAAGTTATGATTTAATGCCACTCTTACATCATGTACTCTATGAATAATTCAAATTCTTGTGAATAACTATTTATATATTGATATACATTATATATATATACATATATAATTGATATATATTATATATATATATATATGTAACTATTATATATACATCTATGTACGACAAAACAAAGATATTTTTCTGTTTCGCAAGCAAACAAATGCAAAATGCAAAAGAAAAATGAAATGAAAAACCTTTTTTAAAAACTAAAAAACAATTGCATTTCTTTTTGTGTTGGGCATCGATTAAAGGGACATGGGAATGGATTATAAATTCTATTTTTCAGCTATTTTATTTTTTGGTAAATATATTTTGTTAAATATATATAAAATTGGTGAAGTAAAAATATTGCAAACTGTCTGCAACAGACGCTTCACAATTCATTACAGATTTTTGTTAAAATTAAATAAATAAAACTGGATTTTCTATCTAAATTTGAAAACAGAAAATTTAGCTTGAATGCCCTTTCGCAATATATAAAACTTTGTTCATAAAAATAGTAGTGGTGCGATTGAAATGTTGGAATAATTGGTAATTTTTGAAAACAATTTGAAGTGAGTATTAAGATACATACATACACAATATATGTGTATATATGTAATCAGATGTGGTTCAATGTTGTCACAAAATTTGGTTGTCCAACATATAAGTCGCACTACTATTTTCATGAACACAGCTGTATAACTGAATATATTTTTATAAATAATAAAAAAATAACACTATAATATTTAACTATATCTCTTTGTCTTCTACCATTTAATGTTGTGGCAGGTTTGCGTGCTTGAAAAAAACTTTTATAATCATAGAAAAAACATGTCGAGTTTTTATTTTCATATTTTTATAATGATTATGAAGTTGTGCTAGGTATTTTAAAAATGTTCAGGCAGGTTTTTATTTCAGTTTGTTTGTTGTTGTTTTTTTTGCTAATTTAATTCATCATGCACATGAGTTGCTGTTTTGTAATCCTCACGCAGTGCGCCAACTATGTGGAGCAAGGGGCAGCGGTGCTGTCTGCGTGGAGAGGTGCAAGAGATGCTGTGCTGTACGCAGTCGGCGGCCTGTCAAAGTCAACTGAGCAAACGTAACTCAGATACACGCCGCACCAAAGTGATAAATCATTTTTTGTTTTCTCCCTCACTCTATCAAATATATACGTGTACATATACATATATGTACATATATATATATATATAAATATCTATATAATATATGTATATATGAAACCAAAATACAAATGCGCTTCGCATTGCAGACAGACATTCATCCATGCCTCGTCTCTCTTCAGCATAGTTCTACAGTGGTTGTTGCTCTCGGTCTGTCTGTCTGTCCGTCAGTTGGGTTTGCGGAGTGTTTGTCTGCCTAAATGACGGCATGTCTCTGCATCAAATTGAAGGGTAGCAAATACACACACACGCACACACACACGCACACACACACACACACACACACACACACACACACACACACACACACACACACACACACACACACACACACACACACACACACACACACACACACACACTCACAGACAACTCATATAGTCGCTTAGGCACATTCTCTATGATGGTTTTTTGGCATTTATGCCAAGCTCAGCCTCTCGAGTGCTACCAAAGTGAAAAAGAGCTGAGTAAGAAGGCAGTAGGCGCTACTTTTGATGTGCACAAGTTGACGGCACAGTGGGAACACGCTAAAAGGAAAGAGATGCTTCAAAGCAAAGGAACCCGCAGCTTAAAAATATTTTGAAAAAATATGAATTGTAACTTAAACTGCAAAAGAAATCAACTTAAATTCAATATGGAATTTTTGATAGAATGGACCATACTGAAATATATCTAGATAAAAGGTTAAGATAAAGAGTGGCAATATTGACGTAATTCAACAGCTCAAGCAGCAGTAATTGATTTAGAAATATTCAAAAAAACTTTAAATGTGTGGAACTAATTGAAAAATTGCTCAAAACTCTTGTTCAGTTCTTAACACTTATCGATACAAGCGATGCAACGTTGGAAGTTGTGATGGCAGCATTTGGTTATTCAATCATAGAGCGTAGAGTACTATTTAGGAATAATTCAAAAGGGGTCAAAATTTGTATGAAAATGCAGGAAATAGTGTACAGAATGCCGATGCAAGGCTGTCATAAGCTGCACGAACATAACAACCATGAATATTTTCTTTGTCGCTTGCAGTATTCTACAAGAAAAGGCGCTTATCAATTGGCCATTTCGGTCAGGCGTCCCTCGATATTTTTTTGTAGTACAACAAATGCGTGCTATTCAATACATGTCATTAATGTGGCTTTAAATTTAAACCAGATACAACTTAATATATTCAACTGTTTTTATTCTATTGCCATTTCTTATGCTTCTGCTCTTATTTGGTCACTCTGCAAAATGCATTTTTGCTTGATAAAAAGAATCTTAAAATAGGTTGAGGTAAGTTTTGGTGGTTGAATTGCATTTATAACTGTCTACGAATGGTTCAAAGGATAGGAAAGGATCATAAAATAGTTAGCGAACATAAATATGAAATATGCTTTAAATTCTATTTACATAACGGATAGCAAAAGCATTCGATATTTTTGTAAATTGATATAAATATTTACATTACTAAGTTCATTGGTCTTTGTGATCAAGTATAACACTAAATATAAGATTATATTTACTATAACAAAGAACTAAGTTAAAGTTTAAGCAAGTAAGGAGATACCCTGAACCTGAATATACTTTAAGGGGTCTGCCACGCCTCCTTCTGCCTGTTACATACATTTTCACAAAAACATTATAAACTGATTTCCCATTTTCAATGGGTTCAGGGAATAAAAAACCAACTTTACAAATTTGTAGTGTAGAGATTGAAGTAACTTTTTTCTATACACAATATATATACATATATATTACACAATATAAATAGCTTTACTAATAATTGAAAGGCTGAAGCCTCTCTCTCTGAACTTTTCACTTTTACAAAAGTAATTGTAATTAAAATTGTAATACAAAGAGTTTTATTAAGTAATTAATTACTATTACAGCTCAACCAACTAGACTCTCTTCATTTCAGCTAGCATTCACAGCAGCTACTACTTTTGCTAAAAAATAAAGCAACGGGGGAAAAAAAAGAAACAGTTTTATTCGTTTTGCCGGTTAACAAAACGATTCTTGAAATAAATAGTAAAAGAGGGGACAGCTACTAGTGTTCATTCGTTTGTTAACTGAATGGGAAGGCCCCTTGCTCTTCTGCGCTTGGCAAAAGTTTTTTAATTTGCTTCCATTGAGGTTTGTCGTTGGCTGTTTGCTTCAAAAGAGAGCCGTGCCACACATACTATACAGCATACAGCAAACTTGCAACAACTAATAGAATTACACACAAAAACCTACAAAGAAACAGCGCATGCATGAGCAACACACACACACAGAGAGAGAGAGAGAGAGGGAGTGAGACACACGCAGGCTGTGGAACCCTCCACTGAACGAACGTAGCTATAAATGCGCGTATCTAGATACAAATGGTAACAGACACGAGCTGCTACTGTGCTAGCAGTTGAAGGAAGTTTGTGTGAGTGTGGAGCTACGGAATTTCGTTGTTGTTCTTTACGTAAAATTCATTTAACAATTTTCTTAATTGTTTGCAGATACGCATCTGCTGCTCAGTTGCGCTACATTTCGCTCAGTACACAAAATCAATAGCGGCCGAATTAGTTTCACGCAATTTAAATCAATGTAGGCGAGCGAGCAAGCAAGAAAAAACCAAAAACAAGATGTATATGGGGTATATTACTTACTAGGCAACTGATCAAAATTCAATACGTGTTGCAAATATCGAATTTCCATCAAAACAAAAAAACAAGAACAACAACAACAACAGACATAAAAAACATTTGAGGGTTGCAGCAAAACAACAACAAAAGAGAAGAAAGAGAAAATTTATATATATCTATATATATATTTCTCATATGAGAAGCTTGGCCTTTTCGGCTCGCCTGCTTATTATGATAATAAATTTTTATGCTGCAAGAAATAAAACCGAGTACACAGGCGAAAGGAGGCAAGACGAAAAAAATTAAATAAGAAAATGTATCTGTAGCAAATGTATCTGAGGCCCACACAGAGCGCAAAGTGAATTAAATTGAATTGAAAACTGTTGCAAAAAAAAACGAGAAGAAACGAAAGCGTATAATAACAATAAAAAGGTTTTCAGTTTAAACGCTTCGACCGGACCCTGTCAGCACTTGCAATCAAATTATTTAAATGTAATAAAAAAGGTTTGCTTTGACACTAACACACACACACACAAAAAAAAAGAAGTGGAAGATGGAATTTCGGATGTCAAATGTCTGCACAAAATGTGGGCCAAAACATTTTGCATAAACATTTACTTCAGTCTGACTTGTCATCCACATACATAGATAAGTATATATATTTATATAGATGCATATATATGTATATGTATGTTCAAATTGTTGCTGCTGGGCATTTTCTTTTCTTTTTTTTATGTACTTTTATCATATATAGTAAAACGAGCTTTTTGTCACGTTCCGCGCACAGAAATAGGCAAATAAATCTGTATAATAAACGCTGGCTCCCTTGGTAACTGCACAACTTTATGTATAAGCCATGTATATATATAAAGCTATATATTTATCTGTTATATGCATCCGACACAGTTTTCAGTTTTGCCATTAGACACATAAACAACAGCACAGCAGGTGAGTAGTTCACTGTAACAGCGCGCAAATCAAAGTCCGTCTCTCTGTCTGTTTGTCTCTTTTGACATTTTCTCGTGCTGATTGAAATTTGCGCGTAGCTTTTACATTAAATATAAATTTGCTTTTATTTGTATTTAATGTTCAGTTTACTATAATTAGGTTAACTTTTCGGATGGCCTGAAAAATAAGTGAATTATGTTAATTAGTGTTCAACAACAACTGTCGCTGAGATGTGCTAAGAACTGTCAACAATTATTTAATATGAATCACTTGACTAAAAAAGTTAGCAACATAATTACAAAATAATCAAACAAATATACAAAATAAATAACAATTAATGATTAGAGATATATAATACAAATTTGGGAATCAAAAATAAGCAAATGGAATAACAAGAAAGAGTGCTCTAGTCGAGACTGCTCGACTAAGAGATACCCTGAACCCTGCGAAGATGCGATATTCAAATCATTTCACGCTTCTTTTATATATACATATACACAAACAACACATACACACACACACACACATGCACACGCACGCACAAGCACTTTCTCTGCTACTGCGCAGCTTACGTAGCGACTGACCGCGGGCAGCGCTTGGGCTGCAGAATGGGCTATATTATGGAAACTTATTTGTTGAATAGGTTTGCTTATAGATGGACTTTCGTAATCAAACTTTTACAGCGTACTAATGACATTTATATGTATGTATTTGCCAAAGCACAAGTCTCTAGTATTTCTAATACGTTTTTTTGTAAATTTTGGGGGAAGGGGGCGTGGTATCTAAAATCCAAAAATTGCAAAATGTTTGTATTCATTACACGGATACACACAGTAAATCTGAAATCTATAGCTATAATGGTATTCAAAAACGAAGAAAAGTAATCGATTTTTATCGATAATAAGGAAATGGGATGAGTTATCAAAAAAAATGATAAACTCGTACTGCGTAGGATATACACGAGTATACATTTCAAATTTCAGATCTCTAGCTTTTGTGGTTTGCGAGATCACTGCGTTCACACGGACGGACGGACGGACGGACAGACGGACAGACGGACAGACGGACATGGCTATATCGACTCAGTTTGTCGAGCTGATCAAGAATATATAATATATACTTTATGGGGTCTGCCATGTCTCCTTCTGCCTGTTACATACATTTTCACAAAAACATTATACCCTGATTTCCCATTTTCAATGGGTTCAGGGTATAATTAAAAAGTAATATAAAATATTTATTTTGATATATTAAAAATACTTATTATTAATTTTAAATATTTTAAATATTAAAAAGTTAAAAAACAAACAAATATGTCAATGTATTATAATATAAGCTAAATATAGATTTGAATAACTTTATTCATTGAATTTTAATAATTTAATTTAAATTCTCAAGACTTACAGATATACTTGAACTGATTTAAGATATAGTTCGTCTGATTTATAAAAAATTATAAAAAATGCATATTGTATAATATGTAATGATAATATAAACCAACATATATCATAAGTTGCATATCAAATAACAAATGACATATGACAAATGATGAAATGAAATGAAAAAATACTCTTTAGCAATAATCCTCATGTGCAACAGGAACTTCCAAGGACTTTTATCAGTTCGGTTCCTTAAGTAAATGTGCTTCTGTGCTCGCATTCAATTCTGACCTGCTGCTGAGGCCGCAGCTACACTTGAAAACCTTTAGCATACTTAAAATCAACAAAGCTGACACTTAACAGCAACAACAGTAACAACAACAACAACAACAACAGCAACAGCAGGAAAAAACAATTAAAAAGGTAACCCGAAACGGGGCAAAGGCCGCAGTGGAGCAGGAGGCAGAGCCCATAGGAAGCGAAGCTCCTAAGCGAACACTGAGCCATAATTTGTAATTGTTTGAGCCCACGCAAAAGACAACAGCGACAAAAGTGTAACAGTTTTTATTGTGCCTGTTGTTGTCGTTGTCGTTGTCGTTGTCGTCGTCGTTGTTTTTGGTGTTGTTGTTAAAAACAACAAACAAAAATTAAAACACATGTGCATAAACACAAACGCAAAACGCAAACATACATGTGTATGCCAGTGTGTGTGTGTGCGTGTGTGTGGGGCATGCCACAGAGCGGCGAAAACCCTTGCCACGGGGCCATGCAGATTTTGTGTGTCGCTCGCTTCTTTAGGGGTTTTTCTTTTACTTTTTTCCATGGAGTAAATGAACCCAGCAAGCCAAAACAAATAATTACGACGAGGGCGGAGGCAACAACAACAACGAGCTGAGGCGAGGAGAGGCGAGGCATAAGCAAGGCAGGCCGAGGACAATGCTCGTCCTGCGACATTTGTGCTGTGCGCCATGTTGAATGCGACGCTGAATAAATGCTGACAATGGACGTGAAATTATGACAAAACACACACACACACACAGAGATGAAGACACACACATATGTACACAAGTATTTAGGTATAGTTATACACACAGAGGTATATGTATATATATATATATATATATATATATATATATATATATATATATATGTTTATTATGGCCTGCTTGCCTGTTGGCACTTGTCACATTTGCGTTTATATGCGGCCCTTTGGCAGCTTATTAAATTGGCCCAGCTTAGCAGAGTTGGCCAACAGAGACAGAGACAGAGACAGAGCCAACTGCTTAGGCTAAGGGTTTTGGCTAAGCTGAGAGTCTCAATTGGTTAGATTCAATTTGGGTAAACTACTCGAAACAAGTCGAGTTGTTGTCACTGAAATATGTATGAGTGCTGTTAATTGTAGCTAGATAGATATATGCACTCATATATGCTTCATATCTATTTTATTTATATCAGGCAATTATCTCTGGATAGATTATAATTAGACATGCATATGGAGTGGCAAAGTATTTCCACCTTAGCGCTAATGGCATAAATTGATTTTGTTTAGGAAGAATTTAACTTGAATCTGAATTACATAATACAAATGCTAAGCGAAGAGGGTTAGAGAGGAGAACTATCCCAATAATGATTAGTTTAAGATTCCTTCAATTGCGTTACTCGTGCGTGAAAGCTGAAGTACTTGCAGCTAATAATATATCAAAATAAATAAAAATAATAATAAAATAATATGTCTAAAGAAATTTCGGCGAATAAGCGAAATTATTCTAGCTTAAACCTTAGTAACCTAAGCGCCTCATATCTAGTAAATACTATTAAAAAAGTTAATCAAAGAAATCAATTCCTTTGACCTGCCAGAAAGTTGACAATATCAAGTAAACCAACTATTTGAAGCTAAAGACTTTAACAGCTTTTAACAGCTTAGTTTAGTAGCACAATTAGTCAGTCGATCAGCTGCAACTTAAAATACTTTCTCAAGTATCTATCAAAGCTTCTCTATTCCTTGGCAAATTTTCTAAGCATTAAATCAAAAATCATTTCAGCGTTTTTTAGGTATTGTAATTTTAGCTTTTTCAAAATTTCAGATTCATTAAGCTTCAAGCTGTGGATCAACTTACTTTAGCACCTTTAACCAAAATCGTTTAAATTTTTTCTACGCTTGCAAATTATGAAACTTGAACTTAGCAATTTCCACAAAAACCAGTTTCCTGTCAAAAAAAAAAAGTATTGAAAATCAATAAGTTCAGGACATGGCTTGTAGCCTTTTAAAGTCAAGCCCCTAACAGCTTCAAATGCACACTCCGCAGTGAGAGACAGAGAGGGCTGGAAAGAAAGCAGGTTTAATGAGCCGGCTGCTTCACTTGATGGACGTCTTACACGCAATGCACAGGCTGAGGGCGACGAGGACGACACCAAAACATGTCCTTTTGCTTATTAAATTTCGTTGAGCAAGTGTTGAGGCACCCCAAGCAGCAGAATGCAGCACACACAGAAAAAAAAACAAAAAAAAAAAAAAAAAGGAAAAGGCAGAAGAAAAACTAAAGAATAAAACGCAAACAAAGCAAAGTCAGAACCTGCCCAGGACAAGACAGGACACGCACACGCAACGAGGTCATGTGTGTGCCCAAGCAAGGCGACATAGTGTGTGGGAGTTAGCAAGATGGGGTATATTAGAAACATGGCTGCGACTTGCAATCAGATTGAAGACAATTCAATTGAAAAAGCCAACGATCGATAATCTTTACTACTGACCAAGCGACCAAGAGACCAAGAGACCAACAGACCAAGCGGAGCGTATGTCCAGTCCAATAAGCAGTCAATGCGATGCACAGCCATGTCCTTTGGCTGGTCAGCTGGTCTTAAAGACTTAAAAACTTCAAAGCAGCTACTACGAGTGCCTGTTTGTGTGTGTGTCTGCTTTTTAATTCGGTTTACTTAGCGTCAAGTGGCCCCAAGCAGCTTGAATCAGTCTTTACCTCTAACTCGCCCTCTCTCTCTCTTGCTCACTCGCCTGCCACCCTCTCTCTGACTCTCTCTCGACTGGTTTCTTAATTTTGTTTGACTTTTGCTAAAGTTTAATGATAGGACTTACATGTTGGCCCTGCGTCTAAGCAAATGCAGACAGATAGACGCACAGCTCTAAAAGGAGTAAGCACAAGAACGATATAAGTAGAGTGAGCGAAAGAGAGAGAGAGAGAGAGAAAGAGCATGTGTGCATGTCCCAGTGCTCTGAAGAACTACTCGAGTGTATAGTCAAGTGCTTTGTAATCGTCTGTAATCAACACCATCAGCCAAAAGAGTTGAAGTTGATTTGCGTTTACACATTTACTTGAGTTAACAAACAGGCTCTAAGCGCACAGCTTTGACTGTATGCTCTACATGTCTGAGTGCACCAAAGTAAGTTACTAATTATTAGATGACCTATCTATTCTTTTCTGCCTAATAATGCTTATATCTATCTATTGCCAGCCAACTATTTAATGCTATTAATAAAAACTAGAAAAAAACTATGGAATATATTGGAATATTTATTTTATTTTATTTTTATTTTTTAGTTATTATTTTATAATATTTTTTTTGTTTAATAATTTTCTTTTCCAATGGGAGCTAAATAGTGAAATCTCTGCCAAACTTTGTTTTCAGAGCTTTTAGTAATTAGCAGATGATAAATAAATACATAATTATAATATGAATATGATAAATAACATATATTTTCTACTTTAATTAGCTTGAATAATTACTAATCATTTACAGATTTATCAATTTATTTAAATAAATATTTACTTATTATTTAAAAATCAAAGCAAAAGCGAAATTTCGACATCAAAATAAATGAGTAGAAATAAAATACTTAAGAGTTTTTAAATGTTTCAATATAAAATATTAAACTGATGTATATATGTTTAATATATACTTAAAGAGTACTGTATAGAGCTTAAAATTTAAGGTTTTGATTATGTTTTCTAATTATAAGTTATTTGTTTGTAAGAACGCATCAGGAGACTATGTTGGCTAAAGAAAAGTCACCACTCACATCTAGATTTTCACTCACAGAGGTAATGTCACAGTAATGAAAAGCTGGCTAATGCCTAACTAAAGTAAATATACACTACAATTAATTTGAATACTTTTTTTTAAGGATTTAAAGTTAACACTATTACATAATATTCTATTGTTCTTTCATAATTCTTAAATATATCTCATATATGTATATAGATCTTTACAATCTTTCTCCAGCTGCATACACTACAGCCAGAGCTGTTAAAAATTCCATTTGAATGGAAATTCAAAATGGGTTTTCAGAACAAAAACCCATTTTGAATTTTCATTCAAATGGAATTCTTAACAGCTCTGACTACAGCACATATCTACAGTTTTTCGCTTTGTAGCAGATTACCCTAAACGTATAGAGCCGAAACTTTCTCACACATAAACACACACACACACACACACACACAAATACACAAACACACACACAAATATACACACACACACGTGTGCAGGCACTCCATTCTATGTAAACAAGGAAGTAATTAACATTTTCGGGGCATTCTGCTGTTTTTTTTTGTTTCATTTATTTATTTCTCTTATATTATTACGTTTTTTTTTATTTGGTGTTGAGCTCGTTTCTACTTCATTTGCTTTGCTTACTCAAATTTCGGGTCTGCCTATTTACATGCAGCAGAAAAAAAGTTTTCCTAAAGCTCTTTTTTGTTGTTGTTCTTCTTCTGTGCCTGGGGCTGCACTTTATAAAGTGTTAATTTGTTGTTGTTGCAGAGGAACGGGTTTAACCCTTGCTGACCCAAAGCCCAACACAGCCCAACGGAAGAAGACGTGGAAACAACTCGTAAACTGCATGTTTATTAAAACTCTGATTTGCGTTTGAAGCGTGTGACAACGACTGATGCCCCGTTAGGTACCGAAAATTTATTAATAAATTTTATTAAACAATAAAATGGTTTATGAGCCACATCAACTCGACGTGCCTCTTCGCTAATCAGCGACATTTTATGTGGCACTCGCTCTAGGTGACTTTGTTATATATGCCTTGTATTAAAAATGCATAAAACTATAACCACATAATTAGCTATTATAAGTGGAGCTGGGCTAATTTTGCATGCAACCCAACTGTAAGCAGAGCCGACCAAAATGTTTAACTATGCTTATTTTTATTTAAATAAAAGCCATAAATGATTATATGGCCTGAACTAACTTTATGGCTCTCATAAAAAATGGAGCAGGCATGGCTTATGTGTGCGCCAGTCTGTGTGTGTAGTGTGAGTGTGTGTGTGTGGCAAGATTGAAAGTTTTTAGATGTGGCTTTGGGCTGTACCCAGAAAATAATACAAAGAATATATGTGAAAGAATTTTAAAAACGAATCTGAAGAAACCAAGACTTAGATAACATAGATTTTCAGGAAGTCAATTATAATAATTACTTATTTAAATATCTAGTATATATTTATATATCTGAAAGTCAGCCGATCGAAGACAATATTGAATTTAGTTTGTATAGAAACTAATGAAACTGAAAGTACTTAGCTAAATGGCATTGGCTTAGAATACACATGAATTGACGATGAGCTCTTGCAAAAACTCTGCTCAGAAGCAACTCAAATGCGAGTCAGAGTGTCAAGTTTGGCAATACACTCTTCTTTTCTATAAGTGCTCTCATGGTAATAAACGTACAAAATTATTTATATATCATGTTACAGAGACTCTATTCTTAAGCTAATCATATCTAAGTCAGCTAATACCAATCCATATTCCTCACAAATGTTTTCAGTGTAGTAATCAGAAGCAGCGCAGAGAACTACTTCTTAAGTCAAGTCAAGCCGCGCCGTTCTTGCCTATCAAACGAAACTGTCCATCAATAGAAACTATGAGCCACATGAAGTCCATTGAGTAATATGGCAAATCCGCCAATGAAACTCGTTTTTTTTTTTAAATTTGTGTATTTTTTATGCTCATTTTTTTCGGTCTGGCTTTTTGTGCCTCTATCATAAGCATTTGGGTGATCTTATCGCAGCCGCAACTCAAGTTACAAATTAACTTGACCAACAAAAAATAATTTTTTCGGTCATTTTATTGAGATTCTATAAAGATGCTGCTGTTGTTGTAGTTGTCGATCAAAGCAACAAAAAGTTTCTGATTTCATAAGCCACATAAAACGTAAAAAATGATATGCCAAGATAAGTTATAAAATCAGCACGCGTAGCCGAAGCGTTTAAAATTAAATGACCGCAGCATGGGTGGGTGGGAGCGATGCAGGGGCGGAAGACGGAGACGGCGCGGGGTACACCCCCATAGTGAAATTTATTATCGAAGCGATAAGCATCTTGGGTAACAAACTCTTGACTATTGATTGATATGGCAGATACAAGCAACAACAACAAGCGACAAAAACCTAAATAAAATCTAAAAACGCTGCAGGCGAAGGCCAAAAGTTGCGGCTATTTTGTTTAATCGAAGAGATTATGGCTTTTTGATAGAGCCTCCTTAATATCTGTGTGGATATGTGTATGGGTATTCACATAGTTGTGGCCAAAGACTTGGCCCATTGTTCAGTCGGGCTAATAATAGAGGTTAACTAAGCTAATGAAATTCTGCTTTGGTTTTTGTGTCGGCCAGCCAATAAATAACGAATAAAATCATCTTTTTTGATTTCATTCATAAGAGTAGGCTGCCAAAAATGAGAAGGGATTTTAAAAAATTTGAAAGCATCGCTCGATTTCACAGAACAATACGAAATTTTTGATAAAAAATAATTGAAATATTTTGCTCTAAGCCTGAGCCGCTTATCTACTAGGCTTTACAATAAATAAATATGAATAATGTTCACCAGATTATAGACCTTAAACTTGTTCATTACATTTCACTACAAATAACATATAAAACAATATTTTAAATTTGATATTTTATGTTTTAATTTACATTGTTAACAACAAAATTAAAATTTTGTATTCAGAAATACTTGACAGAGATAAACTCGCTTGTGTTTTATTTTGTATTTCTTTTATTCGCATTAAATTATAAAACATATTTATCAATTTGAGAGTTTAGACTTTATTGTCTTTTCTGCTATGGTAAATTAATTTTTATGGCATTTAATTGGGGAAAATATTGTTGGTAAAAAATCTCTTTAAAAAAAAATCAATTAAATGTTTATGTTTCGGAAGAACAGTTTCATCTGATGATCTGCGAAACTATCTCGACTCTTATGACTAAAGAGCTTTTATATGGTATATCTTATATATATTTATAGTTAAACAAAGCAAATAAATTTTGTTTATTAATTTACAAACTATTTTTTTTTTCAGTATTAATTGGAAATGAAATGAAATACTAAAGGAAATATTGTCTAAGGTAAGTTATGTTTCATTGTAATCAGAAATCCTTGGAAAAGATCGACTTCGAAAGAACAGTTTGATATGATTTTTGCAACTAACCAGAATCCTCTGACAAAAGATCCATTTTATACAAAAAAATCTTTAATAATTTATAATAAACATAACATAATATGATTTATAGTATTCACCAAATAAAGTTTTGTTTAAAAATTGTAAAAACTTTCATTTCTAATGTCAATTGGAAATCACAAGAAATACTAAGTAAAATATAATCTAAGGCAAGTAATTTTTTATTGTCTACTTTATTCCTACTCTATGCCTTGCTCAAATCGAAATTGATTTGCAAATTAGTTGCTTGGTATTTGGGTCATTTTTATATGGGTAAAAATCAAACAACAAATTAAAAACTAGCTTTTAATTTTGTTTATTTTTCGCCGTTATTTGAACTATGCAAACAAAGCCATTTCTTAGATAAGACCCTGATCTGTGCCGTGCCCAAAAGTTTGTGGAACAAATAAATAAATATAAATAAAACAATTTTCTATCCATGGCTCAATTAAAGCCCTAATACGAATGCCATCAATGCTCGAATCATTAGTTTTAATGTTATATATTTTCGATATCGCTAGGTGGCATCTGAAGCCCGCATAACTAAATTTCGATTTTTTTTCTTCAAATTTTATACGATTTTTCATTTCGATTCGCCGCATTCGATGCAGTTGTATTTTTGAAAGCATTTACCTTGATCGACTGTGCCATAATTTTGCCTATCTACGCACATATCTAATTTGGTGTTCGATAAACATGCAATAAATACACATGCGTTTGTTTATTTATTCAAAAATTCGAAAATTTGCTTTGGCAAGTGAAACACAAACAGAAACTGAAACAGGAAAATAGAAAACGACAACATTTGCCTATCAAAACCCGCAACGTTTGTAATGGCAACACAAAACCAATAGCAAATGTTTTCTAACCACCTGCCAAAAAGCTGAACCAGCTCTCGGCCCGGCCCGGCCCGGCCCGACCCTGCCCTGCGGCTCATTTGTGAGTCAAACTTTAAGTTTTGGGGTTAGGGCAAACAGCTCTGAGACTCGCTCAGATAGGCCCAGTTAGATTGTTGCCCGATAAGATGCTCGTAATGAGTACACATTTCTTTTTTTTTGTTTTTAATTAACTATTACGCAAGCAACGAAAAATAAATAAAAATTATGAAAATAATGCCAGGCTGTGTCTTTATGAAAATTTATGCGCGTTGACAGTTTGAACCCCACTGAAAAATTAACCCAACTTGGGTCACAAAACGCATTAAATGCGACTAGTTGTCTAGCAAAAAAAGAAACAGAGAAGAGGACAGATGAGAACTATGCTTCGCTCAAATAACGATTCATATAGGCTTCTTTGCTTTTAACTCATTAGATACCCTGTAGGGTCAGGCTAAGTGGTTTGCTTAGCTGAAGATTAACAACAAATTTAAAGTTCACAAAAATAAATTTTAAAGCTGTTAATAGAGTAAGAATGAAATATATTTTTATGTTTTTAGTTTATTTTATATTATAAAAGTAAAATACACTTAAACTAAGCATGGAAGTCAACTCCATAACTAAGCTCAGCTTTATATTTTAATACAAATTTTATATAAATATTATATTTATATATTTGAAGATCTTAAAGTTTTTTTCTGATAATTTCCATTGTTTTCTTACTACACATAATACAATTATTACGTTAGGCAATTTATAGAGTTAAGTCTATATCATTTCTACGACAGCCTCTCTGTTAAAATGTATTTGTTCTTCATATATTTCTCCACTAAATGTATGGAAATACAGGGTGTCTGTCAGTCAAAGTATTTTTTCTAGACAATTTATACTCTTTTTTTCAATTTTAATATTTTACGATTGCGTTTTTTATTGCCTCGACCTCTGTATTCGAAAGGGGGAGACGCGTTGATTGCACACACCATGCAGGTTGGCATTTTATTAATGAGATTAATCAATTTTTTGTTATTCTTTATTTTTTGTTTTTGTTTTTGTTTTTTTTTGTTATTGTGAACTTGTGGTGTGTAAGTCGTCGGGAGTCTGGTGGTGTTTTTTACGATGCCTTTGGCCAGGGGCTTAATATTTATGTGGGAGTCATCGTAGTCGTAGCTATGGCTCTGTGGCTGTCTAGTTGGCTGGGTTTTCAGTTGACGGCCTTTTACGATCTGTCAACGCGGTCCCAATGTGTAGAATATATGAGCTCAATTGTCTTTTTTACGACTGCAGCTCATTTGACTCGCTCGCCAGCCGGCTTGCCTCCCCTGCCATGAAGCCATCAAGCCATCCAGCTTGCCAGCCTGCCAGCCTGCCAGCTTGCCTGTCAACAGTTTACACAACCAACAACAACAACAACAACAAACATTTTATGTTCACTACAAAATGTATGAAATGTACTGCTAATAGCAACGTGCCCCTAGGGGGGGACAGGTCAGAAGGGGTGCTGATATGTAGGCGGCTGTCGTCTCCACTCCAACAGCCAAGTGCAAACAACTAAAAGGTAAAGCGGAAGTTTTATGACTCCGCTCTATGCAACGCATCTAGGGAGAACCTAAATGCAACCTCAATGAGGTTTTAGGATGTGTAGTTGTTGTTATTGTTGTTATTGTTGCTGCCGTTGTATCAGCATTTAGAGGTTTAATGTGGGTATCCAGGCGCCAGGCACATGAAGTGGAGCTGACGAGTGACGCCTATGACACGTTGAGGCCCCAAGGTGCAAGCTGCGATTGACAGTTAACAGCGCGCTCAACAGTCATAAATCTTGGGTAATTTCATGATATATAGTATAGTAAGTATGTGTGTATATACTATGGCTTAGCCCACCTGAAATTGCATGATTTCTTGACAAGTGGAACTGTCAATGAATGTAGCTTATAAACTTTATGTAGGCTCAGAGTTTGAGCGGTAATTAAGATAGAAGAAGTGTGGGTGCACGAATGTATTCCTAAGAGAATTTGGAATGGAAAATAATTAACAATATATTGTAAAAAAATATTTCAAAATATAATCAAAAAGGTACTACAGTCGAGTCTCGATAATTTGTACCCCGCTAAATCGATAATCGCGATAAATCGAAACAAAATCTATCCCCTTGAAAAAAATTCGGTACAGTCGAGTCTCGATAATTTGAATTTCCGTCTAATTCGTAAAAAACCTGATCCCCTTGCCATTTCGAATTATCGAGACTCCACTGTATAAGAAAATAAAAATGAAAAAATATTTGTATAATAAAAGAGGTCGAAATGACATTTGTTATTGACTTTTCCTTTAAATTATCTGCATGCTAATAGCTTTCTGTCATATACTACTCATTTAATTTATAAAAATAAACATTATACCCTGATTTCCCATTTTCAATGGGTTCAGGGTATAAAAATATATGTTTAACAATCTACAAACTTTTGTAATAGCGAAGATTTGATTTTTGTATAAACTTAAAAAATAACAAAAGTTTTAAAAGTATTTCTGTAATGAAATTGTTAAAATTAATATTAAAAAAATATATTTATTTTATTGGAATATTTTACTTATTTTTGAGTGTGGTAATATAATACTTACTATTTTTTTTTTTTTTTATTTAAGTGGCTGAGGTAGGTAAAAATGCTTTATGCACCGTCAGTCAGGTCGTCACTCTGGCTGGTGTGTCGGACTGCAATACTGCTAACCGACTAAAAAACCTCCTCTTCTCGGGCTGCCTCCCAGCTTGGAACCAGGAGCTATCCCGCATTAACCTTCAAGGTGGAGCCCTTGTATATGCTCTAGCTGAGCACTGCCATCTGTGTTCCTGCGTCCAGGTCCCACTTTTTCCGCCGGAGAACCTTTTCGGCGAAGTCACAGACTCTTTTCCAGGCATCTATGCTGTTGCACTTACTTTAAAATATATATATATATATTATATTATAAACACATATTTATAGCAATAAATATAAGTTTTTGCTGACTTTTTTTAAACTCTACCGTTTACAATTGATTTCAAAGCAATATTAAGCGGCTAAAAATAAACTTTAAAAAATCTGAAAATATTTTAATAATAATTTAAAAAATGTAAACCTAGAGAACAAAATATTTTCTATGATTTTTAAATTTTTTAAATCTTTTTAAAAATTTGAGAGTATATTTTAAAATATATTATAATCAAATACATTTCTAGAGTGCATTATAAAATATTTTGTTTCAATTGACGTTTCTTTCATTTTAATTCATAAAATTAAAAAAAATCTTTTTCGCAGTATTTTTTTCCTTTTTACCTTTATGCATATACTCTCTTTAAAAATAAAACAATTTTTGCAATAAGTAAAAATAATTTCGAACTCAAAAATCAAATCGAAAAACCTTTTTACAAAATGTCTATTTTTACTCGCATTGCCTTAATCTCTTCTTTATCTAAACAATTTTGTTGCAATGTTTTCTATTTTCTCATACAAATATCTAAATTCTTTTTGAACGAAAAAAAAACTTTGTTAGATCATGAGCTCCGTAAACTCGCCATAGAAAATGTTACAAAAACGCTGCGGGCCATTTGCCAAAGAGCTCGGAAAGACGGTTTGACAAACCTTGCGATAAGTGCCAAAAAAAAGTAGGCCCAAACCAAAACGAAACGGCAACAATTGCTCAACAAAAAGGCAATTAAATTCCCAGAAATTTTCGGTTCATAAACCTCAGTCGCAACCACAATGCAACACACACAGAGAGAGAATCTGTCCATAAAAAGCGCAGCAGTGGCTGCCCATAGGGGGGTGAGCGGCTCAAAAGGAAATCGGTAGTCTCAAGATATTGTTGGGCTTTGGCCATTTAAGGTCACCAAGCCGAAGAAAAAAACCAAAAAAAAAAATAGCAAAACAAATAAGAAGCGGACGCTGAGTTTGAGTTCGATTGTTGGTCAGGTAGCAGATGATCATCGGGGTCATCATCAGGTGGCATGACAATTAAAATTAGGTAACACGGTGAAAATTGGAAAGTAGCCGCCTTCTCTTAAGAACTTTGAACTGCCGCCGAGTTGAGCTGCGGTTGGGTCTTTGATGCACCGACCGATTGTTATAAGTAGTTTGATTGAGTAATTTTTGTATACTCGCTCGAGCTGTGAATAGGAGTATATGGGTATTTTTGAATGTCAATCTCAATCTGATGTGTAGTTAGTTGTGTAATGACGATGCCAAGCAGCTTTATATCTTTTATAGTCTTCTGCAGAAGAGTTGCTTTAGATATACTTTACAGATATATTTTCCAGATATATTTATATTGAGAATCTATTCTATATATCCACCCAAGAACTATCTCACCACGCGGAAAATAAGGGAAATAGGGTATGTATCTTTGAGAGGTAGAATAAACCAACTTCTGATCTACTCTGCTTTACTCTACTTTACTCTACTCCACCCTACTTTCGCCTTATACTCTACTCCCAAGAAAGACCTTCTGTTTAGTAAGTGATATATAGAATTTTGAGCTCTACAAATCGCCTCAGCAAATATGGAATAGTTGTAACGAATAACATCTTAGACAGTTCTTAAATAACTATTTCTTATTGTTGAGCTGTTTTCCAAATCGAGTTCAGTATGCTTGAAAACTATAAAGCTCTACATATCCAAATACGAGCCATTGAGGCTTATATCAAACTGGCCAAATTGATTTATTTTAAAATTGCTTAGTTTTTGTGAACGAGTATTATGCAGTCAGTAGCACTCTTCTAGTTTCTAGTGACCCAGCTATTTAGTAAAATATTTTGATTAAAGCACAGCTGCTGCTTTAAGCCGAAGGCAGAGAAAAATCAATAGACTTCCGCTGCGGCCGTCGCTTTATTTAAATGCCAAGTTCACGCCCGGACATCGACGTCGTCGTCGCCGTCGCCGTCGTCATCGTCGCGTCTGTCCATTAAAAGTAAATTCCTCAAAACTTTTTGGCTGTCAGCAGCAAACAATGTCAACATGCCCAAAACATGGGACCGGGACTTTGAGAGGGACTTTGGTCCCTGTCTCAGCATGTTACGGTCACCCTTAAGAAAAATCAACGAAATATTCATGCGAAAATTTGTTAACTTTTTCTTTCGCTCTGACCCCGCTCTCTCCCTCCCACTCACCAAAAAGTCCAAAAAGGGCTAAGCTAAACAATTTAGGGGCCATCTATAGCTGTCGCTTCTACTCCTTTTGTCCTGCTTCCCGTTTCTTTCTCTCTCTCTCTCTCCTTTTTTTTATTCATGAGCACACAAAAATAATACAAATGAAAATAATAAAAATACAAATTGAAAGGAAAACAAAACACTTTTTGTTGTTTGTCGTTTGTTTTTGCTGTTGCTGTTGCTGTTGCTGTTGCCCCTTTTGTTGGCCAAAATAAAAATAAATATATTATTTTACACGCTGCCAAAACGCACGCCAGACGCGCTACACAGATCTAATTCAAATTCAGTTGAAGAAGTGGCAAAATAATGTGCCAGCAAGGCGTGCACCATGTGGGTGGTGTCCTTGCCGCAGGCGTGGGGAGCCAGCAAACCAGGGGGCGATGGGGTTGTCTCGCCGCGGGGCGGCGCTCGTGACGACCATAAAAAAAAAAACAACACACAGAGGCAGGAAAAAGGCGACGCCGGCACGGGCCACCCATTTGTTGTAACAGTCCACAGACCTTCCCTCCCCACCACATCGCCACACCCACACATACACACAGGAACACATGGCCAAAATAACTCAACTCAAGCGAACTCATTCTATATGCGATCCTAACGATTGCAGGCTGAAACCAATACGTGTCCTTGCGCCCGCGATACATTAACATATTTGCTTTGTCTGTATTTCGTATGTGTCCTGTGGGGCCTGGCTGCGGGGGCTGATGGCAGTGCGGTGCCTTGAAAGTGCGCAAGAAATTATGGCATCAATGGAAAATATGAAAAGCCACTGAGACACCTCGCACTAAGTACGATTGTCAAACAAAACAAAAGAACTTGCAGGCTCTGTGCGTGCATTTAGTCGACTAATGAATGTCCTTTCTGATGAGCTTACTATTTATCAATTTATTATATGAGTTTTTTGTCTACAAATTGGTTTAGTTTTCATGAAAGATAAATGATTAAAATGATAATTCCCAAAGCTAGGTTTTAAAACTTTTTATATCAGAAACATTATGTATTTTTCTGACAGTTTGTGTTTCAAAAACATAAAAATTTCTTCAACTATTTAAATATTTTTTTTTTAAATTTGTTTTACCACATTTTTTGTGTTTTTGAAAAATGTTTTTCTTACAGTTTGTGCTTCAAAAACATAAAAATCTCTTTAACTAAATGTTTAAAAATTTTTTTAGAAAAATTGCTTTCCCCTTTTGCTTTTTTTTTGTCTCCGAAAAATGATTTTCTTAAAGAAATTTTAAATAATTTAGAAATTTTATTCACGTATTTTAAAATTTTAAAATAAATTACATACATAATAAAAATTACATTACATAATAACTTCAAATAAAATTTTTTAAATATTACTACATTTATAAAAAAAATTATTTAAAAAAATAATATTTAAATAAATTCTGGCCATATTCTGCCTTTTCAACCATATGACCACTACGATAGTACCTTCTTTTTGGCATTCCTATAAATGATAACCTTATCATAACCCTCTCTTTTCCTTATGATAAGCTACAATTCCATAATATTTGTGCAAGTGCTTATAACCCATGATTGCTTTCACGCTTCTAAGTAACACTTAGGCAAACCCCAATTTACACACACACAAACACACACACACACGTAATATATACATATGGTATACACAATCAGTCTATGGACATGTGGGTTTCTAACGAATACTGACAGCTAACCACCCACACTCTGCCACTTTACCCCACTCTGTCTCTCTCTCTCTGTCTGACATCCACTTGGAAAGAGCTCAGGCATAAAAAACATATGTTGCCTTGCTGTTGGGTCCTTTTACTCCTTCTGCTTCTGCTGTTCTGCTGCTGTGGAGTCGGTTGTGCTTTTCCTAACAATTGGTTTTTAGGTGGCAGTCGAGCACATTTTAAGTGGTAATCATTTACGCTTCGCAAATAAATACCGAGTTTCTGATTTGAATTTTCTGGCTGCAGACCGCCTTCGTCGTCCCCTGGCCCGACCTTTTGGCAGCTTCTTTTGCTTCTGTTTTGCTGTGTGTTTTTTATGTTGGGATTCATCCTTCATTGTTTTGTTTTTGTTACGCTTTTAACGTTAGCTTTCGGTTTTTCTCTGTTCTCTCGTTTTCTCATAAAATTTGGCGGCCTTTCGAGGCATTGTAAATTTTTGAAGGTATGCCCCTGTCTTGTATGCGAACCTTTACACCCTCCAGCTAAAGTCTCCTCTAGGTTCGGTTTATAGCACTTCTTCTCTCTGCACTTTGCAGCTTTGCAGTTAAGTCGCTACCTTTTCTTTTCCGTTATTTGGCAACCGGGTATTTTGTTTAATGAGGGTTAGACGGCATCGCTTTCACTTTTATTGCCACCTACCAGTCACCATTTGGCATTGTCAAAGCCAATCGAAGCACTTGCTTCACTTACGAAATGAAAATCGATAGAATTGCCATTCCAAATAACTTTACATGAGTTGCACGAAAAGTTGTTTAAATGAAGTGTTAAATGTTTTTACCTTACTTCTTGAAGAGCTCAAAGAAATGTTGGACGTTTTTTCTATGAGCAACTCAACTTGTTTTCTAGCTATGAATATGACTCTATATGTCTTCAATCAATTTGATCTAATATCAAAAATTTGATATCTCCTTTTTGAACTTTATATATATGACTATGGTTTTTATATCTAATATCAAAGACTTAAGATCTTTAGTTTTGTATTGCATCTCTCTTCTTATACTAAACTCCAAGCAACCGCAATTTCTATAATTATTCTTCAACAACTGTCCTTTTTTCTGGCTTAGAATATGATTCTATATATCTTTAATCAATTTGAACTCATATCAAATATCAAATATCAAATATCTTCTTCTTGAACTTGTTGATTAAGGTTTTTAAACATATCTGAAATCTGTAAGCGCATCATCAAATCGTAGTTTCGTATCATATATTTCTTTCTTTATTATAAACTCCAAGCAATTAGTATGCTAAACGTACTTCTTGATTACAAATTTCTGAAGATGTTAATCATTTCGACTTAATCTCACTATCTTTTTCGACCTCAACTTTCAGCTATTTGCATGTCAACACTAAGTGTTGCTTACAGTTCTCTAATGAGACTAAATACTTTCAATCTTGAATTAAGTTGAGCTTGTATCATCTCCTACTTTAACATGGAGTGAAATTAATAGAATTGGGTTTACGAGTTACGGTTAGTCATTGATGGCCGTTTGACTTCCTTCTTATCAACTAAGCCATTATTTTTGTTTCCTTTTCACATGGGTATTCTAATTTTTATATACCAATTACACAAGAGCATTAAACCAATCCAAACTGAACTCGTTTTTTTTTCTTTTTTGGGTGTTTTGTACTTTCGGTTGGGGCATAAAAGTAAAAACCAAAAACGAAAGTTCAATTTGTGGTAGAGTAAAGAGAGCGAGAGAGATAGAGACGGGCAGAAATGAGAAATGGGCTTAAAGAACTAGCCGGACGAGCTCTTTTTTGTTGTCTGTTGTTGTTTGACTAACCAGTCAGCCGCGGTCACAGTCACAGCTGGCCAAGTCGACTCTCGGCCAGAACGGAGCGCTCTAATGAATTGGCCGCGTGTGCGCAACCGCAGTTAATGACGCACACGCACGAAGCAAACCAGAAGTGGCCAGGAAAACTGACTGAATGTTGAAAAACTCCAAAAACTCGAGTAACACGATCAGGTGCGAACAAAATTATCAAAGCCGGGCACCCAGATGCAGATGGCAATGGAAATGGAGACGGAGACACAGACACAGCCAGCGGCTACAAAGGCAAGAAAGAAAGAAAAAAAGAGGCTGCTCTCAGAGTCAAACAAAAAATCAAAACTTGCCGCGAAGTTAATTATAATTGCCTGAGCAAAAAGTAAAAATAAGAAACCAACAGAGTAGGAGAGGGAGTGAGAGAGACGGCGGAGAAAAGGTCCACGGAGTCAGTTCCACAATAACACAAGAGCAAGAAGAAGAAAGGCAGGTTTTATTGATTCGGCGCTCGGGTTTTGTATTTTATTTCATTTCAGTTTTTTTTCTCTTCTCTTTTCAACTGTGCGTGTGCCGGTATCTGAAATAATTTTTCATTTGAGGCACGTCTGACTGTTAGGGGCTCAGCTTATGAAATATCATTCAACTGACATGACTGCTGCTGCTGCTGTAGCTGCGATTTTCGGTTTTCATAATTATATTTAATTTCAAGGTTGCCCGCGCGGCGGCAGCGGCGGAAAACAACAAATAATTGCCTCAACATAATCGACGGCGACTCTCGCAAACTGCTTAACGCCTTGTCAGAACAATGGCCGCAGCTCTATGATTAGGCCCCCACTTAAAATATATATACAATAGTATATATATAATTCATATATGGCTAAGACTGAATTGGAATTGTTCAGCTGCTGTTACTGTGTGGGCGTGTGCCCGCTGGTGTGACCCCAGTTTCTTGGGAATTAGCTCAAGTGCAGTGCGCCGCATGTGTGAAGCACGATTTCAGTTAAAATTGAATAGAAAAAAGAAAAAAAAAAAAAAAAAACAATCAACGTGCTTCATCTATGGATAATGGATTTGTTATTGAGCAGCGTTTGTACGAATTGAGGTCTGCGAATTGATTGAAATTGTTGTTCTGTATCGCATATAGGCAATCAAAGTTATGGATATACAATTAGTCATTCAATTAGATGACCCTAATGTGGAAAAAGCTTTCAATTGGCATAGTCCATAGAGATCTAAGTTGAAAAGCAACGAAAAGTTAACTATTTGAATTTCTACTACTTCAGGTATTTTCAATTGAAGTTCATTTAAATTTGTATATTCATGAATTCTGCTATTAGATTTGAATAAAGTACTAAATATCTTGGGTATAGACGAGTGGAACTATACATATTTACAATTAGTCATTCAATTTGATGAGTCCCTTTATCCCAAACAGCTCTAAATTCGCATTTATGTGAGCACAAAGAACAGAGAGATCTGTGCCAAAAAGAAACTTTGAATGCAGGGGAAATATTTGGTCTTTAACTTCTTTATTTTTGTTAAGTAATAAGGAATTTGCTTTCAATATTGAAGCTCATTTCATTTGAGTTTACTATGCGAAGATTTAATCTAAAATAGTTGCAGTATATATATAGTAGCGATAATTTAGTTACACTTTGTGCTTAAGTTTGCCTTAAATAATTTTCAAAAATTTAACTCATCACCTTTGGTTTCTACCCACCTATTTGAGAGCTTATAAAAGCATATTTCTGCTCGGTCAGCAGTGAAGACTTCAAAGAATAAGTTTTATGGCCTTAAATGTAAAAACTGAGTTGTTATACTAAATTTTCCAATTGCTAATTCATTTGAAAGTAACTGCTAAAAGCTTTGGCTACAAAACCTACACATGAGCCACAGAAAGAAAAAAAACACTAAGTAAACACAGTTGATAATGAAGTTGTCTTCTAATTGAAGTAAATGCACTCACACAACCTATGCAACATCCACAACATCCACAACATCTTGAGACTCTTGCGCGTATTGACATATCAATTTTCCGAGCCATGTAAACATATCAAATCGATCGTGCAACTTGTCATGCCCAAATAGACCGAAATGCCAAATGGATGTCGGACACTAAATGAAATTGTAAACACACACACACACACACACACACACTTGATTGTATATAGACATATATAGATACTGTGACGCATTGTGTTGTGAAAAGAAATTAACACGAAATCGAATAAGGCAAACAAGAAAAAAATATATACTGAACAATAACAATACAGACATTGAGTTGGAGCCAGCTCAATTTGATTTTCCGGAGCGCCAAGCAAAGTCCATGTCAAAAAAAAAGAGAAAAAAAATTAAACATTGTTGCTGGGCTTTCAACGCCTGCGCAAAAGTCAAGCGCGACAAGCGTCATAAATTGAACTACAACATGCTAAACAATGCCAGCAACAACAACTACAACACGATTTCAAATGTTGTTGCTTTTGTCGTGCATTTTGCGCCACACCCAACAACAACAACAACAACAACAACAACAACAACAACAACAGGAACAAAAGCAACAGCAACAACAACATCTACAATTTAGTCAATACAGATAGATATGCATCTATGGCATGGCAGCCAGGTTCCGACTTGGCCAACTCTGCTGCCCAGGTTCTGCTCTCTATGCTGCATTCAGCTGTCGACTTATTGAATTTCACACGCAAAATAGAGTGTCTAAGTGGAGTGTCTGAGCTGCAAGGTGATCTGGAGCTCCACCTAGAAATAAAATATAAAAAAATATAAAGCACAACTCTTATGGACCATGCTGCATGCTGATCGCTTAGTCAGTCATGTGTGTGCTTGTGTTTAGAACCCATTGATAATGGGCCAATGGGGTAGAATGTTTTCATAGAAATGTATGTAACAGACAGTAGTAGGACATATGTTCTTGATGAGAAGCTACAGTTCAGTCGGTCTGGAGCTGTCCCAACTATCGTCTGTCTGAATGAATGAGTCAAACTTAAATTCAAAACTTTATAGATTCTTAATATTTCACAAGTTCGTCTGTAGCTCTTTCTTTCGCTAATCGATAGCTTTTCTTTAAGTCGATTATAAACGATATTTAGCATTATTTATTTTATGAAACATATTTTGTACTTTTTAGTAGCTTTAGTTATTAAACTTGGTATACAAACTTGTTACATTTTTAATATATATATATAAGAGAGTATATATAAGAGAGTATCTCCTAGTTGGGCACTGCTCTCTGGCGCATTTATATTTGTTTATTTTGGTTTCGAGTCTCTTGCAATCACTTAGAACTGCGCTTTTGACGTTGCCCAACACCGTTTTGAACGCCAGCTCCAGCTGCGTTTTTGTGTTGAAGCTGTTGATGGTTTTGTCTGGCGCTGATTAGACAAAAAATAGTACAGCTGTGCATTAGACTGTTAACATATTTAGATACAACACATAACATATATGTACATTTGTTATGGCTTTTTCAAAATAGAGTTGTAGATGTTGTTTGCTTAACAAGCGATCGAAGTGAGCGCAGCCTAAAATTTCCTCAAAAGAGTTTGCCGAAGGTAACAGATTATAGTTTAGTATAAAATTGAATTAAGTAAAATTTAATGTTGTACATGATGACTTAAACTCAGTCTTCACCATGGTCAAATTGTGGTTTAACTGAAATATTTGAGTAAGTTTAGGATACTGGTTAACGCACGGGACGTGAATTGGTTTCGATATGCAAGAACAGCTGTAAGCAATGTGTGAGCACTGCTCTTAGTGGGCATACAAACAAATATACTATTAGTCAAGTCATTCCTAATTCACTCTTTTGATGGGAAAACTCAAATATTTAATTGTTTTACTCATCGTGGCATTCGACTCAAAGCGGAAATACTTAGAACTTCTTTAAGGAGCCTTGACATTAATTCATGTTTAATTTTTTCGTGATTTAACTAGTCTACAAAGTGCAAGTCGAGCTGTGACAAAGGTCTTTTTTATATAACTTCTACATTTTGTTGACTCTTTGCTATCTATTTCCATAAGTAAACTGTTGTAAAAGTTTATCTGCTCAGAGCTCAAAGCGGGCTCAAGCTCCTTAAGCTGCCTCTTCGATCTTGGACTTCTTGAATTAGCATTGAATTTGCACTTGCTACGACTTGTTTACACTTCCGTTCAGTCTTTCATTTTGATGTCCGCACTACTTGACCTGACAAATATTATACAAATAGTCATAATGCAGTCAGAGGCTAAACAAATATATATATAAAATATATAATCAAGTGCTGGCGTCTCTGCTGTGGGAGCCCTGCATTTAAAGTGGAGCGCCGAGGCATAGATAATTATAAATATTCATGCAACAGCAAAACAGAACGGAATATTCTCAGTATGGCATTTACGAACGCAGCCATAATAAAATGCAAATGTGTCAATTAAAGTGTGCTTTATTTTGACAACAGCAAATGCCGCGACTCTCGGCTGCCCTGCCAGCGCTCCCCCACCACGCCCCCTAAGCGGCCCGTCCACTGGCTGCTCCAGTTGCAAACGCAGTGCCCTGCGTGGATGTGGATGGATAGATAAATATATAGACAGCACTTGGATGTCAGTTGATGTTGAGTGTTGCTTGCCTGGCTGGCTGTCGCTCTGGCTGTCTCTCTGACTGCCTGGTTGTTGACCTCACACACACACACACATATGAGAGGTGGTGTCTGTGTGTGAGTGTGCATCCATGAAGTGCGCTAACAAAGCGTAGTTTCACTTACAATTAAATGACGTCGACGACATTTCTACAATTGTTTGCCACAAAAGCAACGGGACATCAATAAAAGCGAGACCCTCGAGTGTGAGCTGTTCGAGTGTGTGTGTTTGTGTGTGTGAGTGAGTGTGCTTTTGTGGTTGACAAAAGGCCAGCGATCGGTCAATGTGCCAGTTGTTGTGCCCGCATTACTGCAAATCAAATCGCTCCCAGCTTATGCAATGTCCCCCAACAATCGAGCCTCCGCCCTGCCCTAGCCGGGCACAATGTTTAATTGAGTTATTATTACAATTTGCATAAACAAAATAAAACTCTTCGGCGTCGCAGCTTTTCTAATTAGTCAAAGCCAAGCGCCACACGTGTACAGACTCTCACAATCCGGTTTTCTTTCATCGACAAGATGTGCAGAAGAGTATATTGATTCCGGGCACATGTATGCAACAGGCAGAAAGAGGATTTTTTGCTGTCTCTAATATATAATATATATATTTATTTCTGTGTCTAAATAGATATAGAAGCTGCATTTGAAAAAGATTTAAATATATGTATATACATTCATTGTTATATATATTTTTTATATTTAAATATATATATTTATATTTATATATATATTTTTTTTTTTATTCAGCAGCTATTTCTCTCTTGAGGGTATCTCGTAGAGTATCACTTCAAGCCAGCTCACTTTTGCTTGTTTCTTTTTAGCTTGTAATTCAGTGCCTGGTTTGGGCGTCTCGCCTCGCCCCCTTTATGGTTGCGCCCGCTTGCCATTTCGTACATTTTTGATTGACGCAATGCATCGAGTGGCAGCGCGCGTTGCGGTTTCCGGTCGTCTGCCTGGTCCAGTCGGTCCACTCGCTCCGGTCGGGGTTCCAGTTGCCGTTGTCTACGGTTTTTCGCTTTGGTCTGCTTTGCTTTGCTGCACACGAAAATTTATGTTTATTGACGTTTGTCAACAATTTATTTAAATTTATTGTGACAGCTTTTTTCTCCACACACACAGAGACACGAGTCGCATGAGGTATGCAGGTATATGTGTATATATTTATGCATATGAATGTCTTTTCAGCTCTGCCCCACACACACAGACACACACGGAGACAGAAACATCTTGATGTATTAATCGACTGTAGAACAGGGGGCGTTAATCATGCGCGGCTGATAGATGCCATGTGCGTTCTCTTGTTTTATTTTGTGTTGTTTTTTTTGGGTAACAATTTAATATGCAGGTGCATCAATTACCATGATCAGGGATGCAAAAGAGACTTTCAGAAAATTAGTGAGAGACAATTGATCATAAGAGGCGTATTTATAATTGGGACTGTGTCATAGGCAATTGATTGCTTGATTGTGACCATTTGAGAATGCGCTAATTGAGCAAACCGATCAAATATTATTAGTATATAAAATTTTAAATTACAGCAGACAGCTGTTGCAGCGAGAACTCTTGTATGACAAGATTTGTCTTTAACTATCTGCAATAATATATGTCCAGGCAAACCTATTGATTGTGGTTGAATTCGCTTCTTCTCTTTGCGAGCACAAGTTAAACACGACTTATTGCCTCGGGTTTCAATTTAATACTGCTAATTTATGACATAAATGTAGAGCATTGTGAGAGTGGAGAGTGCTCTAACATGCTCACTCTTGCAAATTCATAATTCACTCAAATACAAATGACCCTTTTATTGATCTTGTTGATAATTCAGTCGGAAAAACATTAAATTCCAAATATATCGATTTTGGACTATATTTTTTGGACCATGAATGAGTATTATGCTGTCGGTCAAGCCCAATTGCAGCATTATTACTGGTTGGCATTTTAATGTGCCTGAAGTTTTTGAATAAACGAATTTTATAGCACATGCAAATATTCTATTATTATTCAATGAGTCAGAAAAGTATTCAAAACTACTTTATACGCACATATTATTTTTATGTTCAATATTTTTTTATAATTTTATAATCTTAAAATGTTTTCAAACTTTGGAATATATCAAAAATTTGAAAATTAAATTTAGAGAAATACAGAAAATCAATGATTCATTAGACTTGTTGCTCTCTCAGTTTTCAGTATATATGAGTTGTCTTATGATGAACGCATTAACCCATTTAAACGTTCCATTGCTCTGCTAGCTCTTCATGTTTTCACTTTTGCTTTGCAGACTGCTCATGACTAATCCAGAATCGTTTTTAACTGCTTCCCAGGAACTTTTAGCCAACTGGCAATCATCGATGACTAAAACGCAAGCGAAAAGTTTAGTTTAATTCCTTTTGCATTTAATTTATTGTTGGCTGCGCCTGCGGCACACGAAGTCCAAGTCCAAGTTGAAGCCGCATTGAAACGCAACCCTTTTTGGTTGTTGTTTTGCTCTGCTTTATTGTTCCAATGCCGGGTATTGCCTTATTTACGTTTACGTGGCCAACCTGTGCCCGACGAGACTGCAGAAAAACATGCGCAGACATAAATCATAAGCGTTACCCAGAAACGGTCAAAGATACAGATACCTATATATATATATATATATATACACAATATATAGATATATTCCTCAGTGCAGATACAGATATAGAAAATGGCAGTCAAAGTTTTTAACAAGCATTTAACGATTTAATTTGGCAAATACAAAAAAGAGCCCAAAAAGAACGGGGCCAAGAGTCGAGTCGAGTCGAGTCAAGTTAGCAAAGGGTTCAACAACTAACCAACGGATATTTATGGATTGAAGGCGCAACCTTGCCGCAAAAAAAGAAGAAAAATATAGATATGAGAGAGGGAGGGGGAGAGTGAGAGGGAGGAAAAAAACAAAACGAGTGCAGAAACGCGACTGGGGAATTGCTAACTGCGGCAACTGTTGGCAGCGGTATCCCATATGCAAAAGCGTCCTAAATGACCGAAAGGGATAGAACGCTGGACATCGGACACAGGGTCGGGGGTTGTCCCGTATGGGATACCAGAGCATATGTGCCTGCCTCTCGCTCTGTATGTGTGTGTGTGTGCCTGTCGAACTGCCGACTGCAAATGGAGCACATAAATTATATTCCATTCGATGATATTTGCGTTTTGCTGCTCTTTACTTAAAAAGCAGCGCAGCAAAGGGACCGAACCAGCCAGTCAGCTAGTCAGCCAGTCGAGCAGTCGAGCAGTCGAGCAGTGCGGCTGGCTGGTAAGGACCCACTCCTCATTCACTACTATGTAGTATTGGGATATCCGAGCAATTTTTAAGTTTTTCAACTCCGGTGCCAGAGTCAGCAATTTGCTATGGCCATATTTCTTCAGACTACACACACATGCATTTTAATGTGTGTTTTGGCTTTTGGTACGTTTTTAGTTATTCCCATATACCCTGTAGCTATCGAGGAAGAGATGTGTGCAACTGGCCAAAGTTGAATTAATTGGCATTATAAGGTAGTTGGGTTGTTATGCAGTTCAGATCGGACATGCCTATATACGCCTGACTCTCTGATGGAACTGGGAGTCAGTGATATCGAGAAAGAGAGAGAAGAATAAGAGCAAATATATAATTATTTGATCAATTAGCAGAATTATTTTAAGTATTTATAAATATAAATTTATAAATATATATTACCTTCAGTCTAAGGGAACTCGAAAGAGTGTGAGAACTTGAAATAAATATATATATTTAATTCTATAGTTGCACCTTTGTCCAATGAACTCAAAATCTGTGTGATTTGGGAAACTTAAAATTCATTTTTGAGCTTCGCAATAATAAAAGAAATTATTAAATATCTAAATATATTTATTATAAATCTTTTATAGCTCTTTTTATAGCAACATTCTGGTATTCTATTCTCTACAGGATATCTGCTCGCTGATCAGTTTCAGTACTATCCTTAAGCATTATCCTTGCTTGCTTTCTATTTGCTTTCGACATTTGTGAAATGTGCCTTTGACTTGGCAGCGACTGCAGCAGCTGAGTTTTGGGTTTCAAATTAAAGGATTTCAAGGCTCGACCGCAATCATTTATCGACTCTTTTTTTCCACTATCTATCTGGCTAAGTAAATGCGCCATAATTTATGGAGCCTGCACCATTAATATATAGTACCATCCATACAAACTCTATAAGCCCGCCCCATAAAAGCTGCGGCGAGGGCTCGAAATTTGTTTTTCTCTTTTTTTTTTCTCTTTTATACATATTTATATATATTTTCGTTGTGGTCTTTGGGCCATTTGTTTTGTTTGTAAATTTATTTTTTATCTCTTGCTGCTAATTGCAGCTACTCGGCAATTGATTTAAATTATCTACCAAATGTGCACGCACAACTTTTGCCTTTTTTTTTTTGTTGTAGTCATATTTTTACTTTTATTTCGTTATTTATGCATTTGTTTTCATGCAATAAATATTTCATAAATTTACGGTCGCTATTGGGTTAACCAGCGTTGAAAAACGTTGCAATTAAGCTCCTCATAAAATACACATATTAAAAACAAAAAAAATATATTAAAAGAATCGAAAACTTTGCAAGTTTATTAAAAACTCTGTCAGTGGCATATGCGAATGTTTTATATTGTCATTGGGTGTACATAAATGTGACATAAACAAATGCATAAATTTCAGTTTATGTGCTACACAGCTTTAAATGCATTGTATTTTCCTGTTTTTTACCCGCTGTTGCGGTTTATATTACAGACACTTGTACATTTATGGAAAAGCTCCGAATGTTTTTAAACAATCATTAAAAGAAGTTGCAAACAAGTTTCGGCTGCTCATTTAGTCGTTTAGTCTGAGCTTTGCAGATGTAAAAATGTTTAAAGTTTCTTTTTTTTTTTATTATTTTGTACAACAAATTGAACTGAAATGCAAGACAAGCTTTCATTATTTTTTGGTGCCAGAAGTGTACTAAAGTTGAAAATAGAAAAAATTGTTTGACTCTATGGAACAATGAGAGAAGGTAACTAAAAAGAGCAAAACAAGTAAGAGTGCTCTAGTCGAGACTGTTCGACTAAGAGATACCCTGAACCCTACAAAGATGCGACATTCAATTCACTTTACGCTTCTTTTATACATATATACATATATATAAACAACACATACACACACGGACGGCCGGACGGACGGACGGACGAACAGACGGACATGGCTATATCGACTCAGTTTGTTGAGCTAATCAAGAATATATATGCTTTATGGGGTCTGCCACGTCTCCTTCTACCTGTTACATTTTCACAAAAACATTATACCCTGATTTCCCATTTTCACTGGGTTCAGGGTATAAACTGAATGTGAAATACATATTTTGACTTAATTTTTCTTCTTTTTTGTTTCCTTCTATGCATATCCATATCTTTTTATTTGTTTTTGTTGTCTTTATATGCATCATGTTTTTTTATGACATGAAGCGAATTTCGTATCACAATATAATTATATATAATAAGTGCAGGTGGTGCTGGTGGATCAGTGGTAAATTTTAATTAATATGTAGTCAGTAATTTAATTTTAGATCGCCCTGAACTGCAGGTCTAGAGGGTGTAATCGCTTTTAATCTACGTATGTGTGTGCTGGCTGTTAGGTTGAGAGCCAAGTAATTGAGATGGTTTTCTATTTTGTTAAAGTGTCTAGTGCGCTGTCTTGAGATTTCTTCAATGACTGTTGATATGTTAAGGCTTAGTAGTCTTCTTAGCAGCATCGACTAAAATCACTGTAATATGGATCTGTTGTGTTTTGATGTATTTAGTTTCCCATCTAAATTGTTCATAGAAGTGTTTTGCACAGTAACAGTTGGTTTTAAGTCTCAACATATAAAAACACATCCTGTCTAGATCTACGTTCTTATTACATTTTCATATCGTTACTATGATACTTAAGTGTGTTTATATATCAAAGCCAAAATCTATATTATTTGAATATGTTTTATTTAATGTATGATATGGAAGCAGCTCTCAAGGATCAGAAATATTTAGAGTATGTCTAATTAAATTTGGGTTTTAAAGATTTCATGAATTTTTGAACAATCTAAACAAATCAAGATATGAGATATTAAAGAAAAACGATAATTTATATATTTATTAAAATATAAATTTTAATTTCAAGTCTGTAAATTCTAAACTTTAAATTTTCGTCTGCTCATTCGTTTACAGAAATGTGCACAAAACTATGACTTCCCATTTTTAATGTGTTCAGGGCATATAAATTAAGCTTAATGTGTGACTATATGACAACAACTTATTCCAAATGGCCACTTTAAGGTTTCATTTGCTAAACTGCAAAAGAAAACTAAAAATAAAAAATAATAATAAAATAATTGTTAACTTTCTTTGACAAATTAACATAATCACTTGAGATATGTTTTATTTATTTTTGTGAAAAGTGTAGACTGTCTGCTCAACGAAAATTAGTCTGTGAAACAGAGAAAATGTCTTTTGAGGTCTGCTGTTGCTCCATTAATGGAGGCAGAGGCAAACAGCAGCTTGTTAGCCATAATGGCCAGTAAATTAAGCATTTAATTTATTAACAAACAGTTTTGCTGCCAGTCGCCAGTGACAAACAACAACAACAACAATATTTTTCCAGCAGAGACAACTGCAACAAATGACTCTTGATAGCTGTTGCTGCTGCTCTTACTGCTGCTGCTTCTGTTGTTGTTTGTTTTGCATTGAGGCGCATTAAGCAGCAGTTGATGTGCCTGTTTTATTATTTGTGGCGCAGACAACTCGAACTTTTTAATAGTTTAAAAGTACACAAACACACTCACACACAGACATACACGCACATACGCAATAAATATGAAAACAAATTAAGGCTGTTAAGTCATAACAAACGCTGAGATAAAACTGAACACAACTCGTGAGTCCACTCAAACTTGTAGTCATTTATTCGTTTCACTTTAAAAACGAACCCAACAAATTGCACTAAATTGATAATTAGCCGAGTCAAGAACAAGAGCAACAGCAAGAGCAAGAACTGTCTACTCGCTGCATAGATTACCGACATTTTTTTGTGTTTTTCCATTTTTCGGTAACTGGAGCGCAGAAAATTCAAAGAATTTTAACTATGAGCTTAGAACTAGGCTAATGTCGATTTGTGCATAGATAATCGTGCCACAATATTGTTACATAGTTTTCTCAGATTTTCAATCTAGTTTTACTTAACTATTTTTGCAGCTTTTGATGTGACTTTGACCTTATGGTAGGGTGATTGAAATATACAATTTTTATTTTATTTTTATTATTATTATTTTAAAAAATTAAATTTAAGTTTCCTAAAAAACTAAAAAAAAATATATATATAAATTTATTTTAATATTTTGGCATTTTTTTTAAATATTTGAATAACAATATTATTTTTTTTTAATTTTTAAAATTTTTAATTAAATATTTATATATATATATAGTTTTGAAAACTGAATTCAGCCGTATTCTGTGACTCAAAGCATAAGATTAGTATTAGCTCTAAGCATAAACATAAATATTATGATACTATCTATCCCTTTTTGCCAAATTTAGTTGCTCTGCAGTAAAATTGAGCAAACTGAAGTCAAGCTTTAAAAAACCTAATGGCTTTTCAGCAAAGGCTGTTTTCCGTAAACGTTCAGATTTCTCCCCTTTTAATAACTACTTTATATTCAATAAATTCTCATTTTTATTGCACATTGAGTTCATTTCGTTTATTTTGCAAAATACTTTGTTCACCCACTTAAGAGTTGACCCACAAGGAGCGACGACACTGCTCCAGATTTTGTATTTGCTCGCCTCTTTCTTTTGTGCTCTCAACTCGACTAATATACTTGCTGAGCGTTTGGCTCAATTTATGACTTTTAAGAATGCATCATATATCATTATAATTGTCAATAATCGTTCGATTTATTTATATTTTCTCATATGTGCTATGGCATTTTATGGCCATTTGCCGGGGCTCATAAAACTGCGACAGTCGTTTTTATTGTATCTTTCCAGCTGCTTATAAATCATGCGAATTTATATATATATATATATATATATGTGTGTTCATATATATGTGAAGGCGGGTATAAGAAAGGAATAACAAAAGTCTAAGAATGTCTGCGCGAAATGGAAACCTAAATACACTTATTAATTCTTATATTGCGATACTATACTAAAAGGAACTGGAATGGAATGCATTACCATTAATTTATTAAAAAAGCATACATATTTGAAGGGAAATAGAAATGTTATATTTAGCTATATTTATATTATTATTGCTTCTGCCAACGTCACATATTTGCTTCAAATTCTAATATACCCTGTCAAATGCTAGAGAACGAAAGACCATTTGCATTGTTATACAAAATACGTCGCCGAATCGTAACATTTTATTAGGCCAACCCCAAATTTTTCATCCTCTTTGTTTGGCCACGCATTTGCATAAGCGCAGGTTAAGTTCCACTGTCTTCTTCCGGCTTATGGTCCGTTGGGTCTCTCGGCTTCAGATCAAAGGCTGCCGGTATCAATATTTAAAAGCCAACAAGTCAAGGTCGCAGGCTGGCCAAAGAAGCGGCAGTCGCCCCTCTAATAACACCAGAAAAAATTATGAATGAAAGCGGCTGGAGTGAATTTGGTGCCATTGTTGTTGCTGTTGCTGTTGCTGTTGCTGTTTTGGGCAAACTAGCTAACTGTCAGCGGGCTTAACTTTACAGCGTTGCATGAATAAAAATTTAAATAATTTATAAAATTTGTTACTTATGGCGCGCCCAGGCTCAGGCGTCTGTCGCATAAACAGGCCCCGCGGGCGAGACGGTGGCGTATGCGTAATCCGAAATGCCGGTAAACGTTAACGTAGCTCGAACTTCAGCTGCTGCTACTGCTGCTGCTGTTACTTCTTGGCTTGCCTGAGCTTAAGCTACACGGAAGTCGACGCGCTTGTTGCCCCTCCTTATCCTTATCCTATAGCTCCATCCTCCACCGCATGCTCTTCCTCCTGCTGGCTACCTTTGTTGTGGCGTGTGTTTTATTTTTAACGAATTTTTATGATGTCTATGGCAATGGGGCAGACATTCTTTGTGCCACCGCTGTTTTGGTACATTAAAAAGCGTCTACTGGGTACAGTACTGGATACGCCATGGACCGCTCTCCCCCATCCCCCATCCCCATCTCCCATCTACGCCCCATCTGCCTAGCCACTCTCTGCATATTTTAGTATGTAGTGTACGCGAGTGGCGTAATTTTTTCGCTTTGGTTCGTGTGATAATAGCATGAGTTTTATGCTAAATGGAAATTTTTCAGCTTGCAATTTGCTTGGCTTAGCGCAGCGAGAGAGCGAGCGTCCCCAAAGTCACGGGGCACCTGTAACAGCCACGCCTCACACCCTGGCCTCTGCGTCCCCAACCCGTGTCTATTGATTTGTCGCTTGGCATTTGGCGCTGACGGTGCGTATGTGTAATCCCATTGACTTGGCGCGCTTGGCTGCCTTATTTTTGCGTAATTTAATAACTTTGTTTAACATAATTGTCAATTGAAGCGGCGACATCGTCGTTTATAGGTCGTTTAATGCCCCACATCCAGCACGACGTCGACATCGATAACGGGCGGCGGTAACACGGCTTAAGCCCATCCACATAAAGTGTAATGAGCTTTGAAATTTGATAAAAATGAACCCAGCGAAATAAGCATGGCAAACGGAATGCATGCACGAACCAAAGCAACACTTTATCACAAATTCGAATAATAAAAGAATGTTTTTTTTTCTATTTTCGGGAGAGTGTTTGATACCTGAGTCTATTCAAATTGCAGATATTTTTTTACTAAATGAATATGGATGAGAATAGCTAACTTAAGTGAAGTATTGGATTTATAAAAGTCTGATATATTGGGTCTCTCTTTATGTTGTGTGACAGCAAGGTGTATGTAGAGCTACTGAGATTTTCCGTTAAGTCAACTGAAACAAATTTAAAGCACTAAATGTTCACTTTATTGTTCGTATTGAGTTTTCACAGTTTGTTTGGCTGTCGTGTTTAGACAACTTGCTGAACTGTCGAGCCCCGAGCATCTGCACAAATCGAATCAGCGTCGGCTGAGCATGATCAAGCCGCTGCGACTCAAGAGCGTAGCCGCATGTGTAGAACACAGAGAAAAAGGAATTAATAGCCGTAATCTCTTGACAAATATAAATATCTTACAAAGCTAATCTATTTGACTAACTTTTGCTCTTAAATTACACTGTTAGCTGTAGCACCAGTTGCTGGACCCAACAGTCTTTATAAAGTTTTTATAAACCTTTCGAAACATATCTCTTTCGTTTTGAATAAATTCTTAAGTAACATTTTGTTCACCTTAAAGACCAGAGTTTCTTAAACCTTACCTATGCAATACAGAAGAATATATACAATATATTTATTTAGCTAGCTATACAAATCCATTTAAAGATTCTTGAATGCTCAAATGGAGTTTATATAGCTAAAGCTTAGCTCAAACATCGATAAATGTTATTTAAGTCTGGCCAAAACTGTCAACTCATATTTAATATTTAAGCAGCTGGAAAGCATTTTGGCAAAATTGTTATGAATTTCGTTACACACACTTGCACATAGACCCACATACTCACATACGCCGTGGCATACGCACACGCACAGCATCTTTTATGCTGAGTTTTTGGGCGTTATAAAATTTTAATTAGTCGCCTCTGTGCGCTGCATGCCACCAATTTGAGCTGTTTGAAAAGTTTGCGGCGCACAGTGCGTATGCGTTATTCATATGACTCGAACTCGAACTCGAGCTTGTTGTTGTAGTATGTGGGCTAGCGAATGATGCTATCTGTTTAATGCCCTGTAACAATCAAAAGTAGCAAGCAGCATACCCTTGTATATGTCGAAACTACACTCGATACAGTTGATGATAGGGGATGAAGAGCATAAAGCTGCTGAGGTTAGTTACTCATTGAGCTCTGAATGTAGATGAACTTGGAGTGACAGACAGATGTATGACAGATGAAATGAGATTCAAACATTCTTTAGTTGCTCAATCAATGCCTCAGAGCTACAGAGCTAGAGCTGTGAAAAGTTAGCTTCTAGTTGATCAGTTGAAGAGTAAAGAATTTCTTGTTGATGTAGAATGTGTTTGGTTGATTAAGAGGTATCTGCTATTCTAGCATGCACAGCGTTTTTATTATATTTTACTTATTTCATACTCCATAGAAGGACTCAAGTGCAGCGGCGTTGTCGTTGGCGGCTGCATCTTTTACACAAATGACAAACTGACGTACGTGACATTTATGCGAATTGGCAGCTGCTGCCAGCGCCGCCAGCACAAATTGTAGGCTCTTCTATATATATATATACATAAAAGTATATAAATATATATATATACTATATGCATGTCGATGAAGCTGAGCGGCACATAAAATGTATGCCAACTTGATGTAGTATATGAAATTGATGTCATGCTAAATGATATTTGTATGGCGCATTTAGTGCAATGTTTAAGTGGAGGGGAGTTGCATTTATGTGCTGGCTAAAAAGAAATTGCAAGGCTTTCAAATTGAATGACATGTCAAGGTTCTGTTTGTGACTGTGCTAAGGACACGTCGCCTGCCGGCTGCTGGCTGCTGAGTGCTGCATGTCCTGATTTCCATGCATATGGAAATGAGAAAAATGAAAAACTCGTTTTAATAGCTTTTCAATGAACGCCTGGCGGAATTGAAGCCATGCAATAAATGTGGTTTATGTGGCTGATTTTTATAGTTATGTCTCATAAAAGAAAAGAAAAGTTCTCATGTTGCTTAGAAACCAACTGAACCTGAACTAGATGTAAACGGCCAAACTCTTCAGCTCAAACCAAATGTTTTTGTTTTTTAATGAAACCTTTCGATCGATTGTGCATAAAAATGTATGCTATTAAATTTTAAATACACCCAGAGTGTATGTGTCGCTCTGTGTGTGCTTGCAATAAACTGATGTTGAACAAATCGCATAATAAAACGAACAAGAAGTAGAGATACATAGAACAGGCGTGCGACTGGGTGGCAACGTTGTCTCTCCTGCTTTTTTCTGCTCTCGCTCTTTTTTGAGGGGGCTCCAAACAAATTTTTCGGCATGCAGGGTATGTGCCATAAAATTTTCGCCAAATGTCGTTTGATACGTATACGCTTATCACACACATACACACACACACACATACACATACATGTACATTATTACGACTTCATAATGTGTATGTGTGTGTAATGTAAACGTAACGCACATGTTAAAGGGCCATGCAGACACGCCAAACCGCACAACAAATATAAACATATCGAACACAACGAGACACGGCAGCAGCAGCAACAACAACAGCAGCTGGCAGCTGACAGCAACAATAATAACCCCATCACGTATACGCAACGTTGTGCGGCTGCCACACACGTGTGCTTCATCTCTTAGGGTCCCGCTGTCCTGCTGTCCCGCCGTCCCGCCGTCCTGGGTGGCGTCCGCGACTCGCCTTTGATAAAATGACATTAAGAAGTCGTGACAATGCCACTAACTGAACCCAAAAAGGAGAGACGTCGCCAAAAGCCGTCAGCTTGAGCAACACTCGAGCCACGGGTGTAACCACATGCTCTCTGCACACTGACTCACAATTTCGTGGTAAATTAATGAAAATATGCAAAGCTCAAGCAAGTGTAAGTAGAGAATGGTGAGAAGTCAAAGGAGGATTTGTGCGAATTTAGAATAGCTTAGTTAAATTTTGAGGTATTTTGCTTTGAGAATAAAGCAGAAAAGGCGTGAAGAGAAGTTGAGAGAGAGAGAGCAAAAGAGATAATATCAGAATAGATGAGAAGATGCTGTGAAGAGAAAAGGGGAACAAAGCTAAGATATGGAATGAAGTAAGATGAAAAGAGAGGACAAGTAAAGACAAGAGAAAAGATAAGTTAGATCAGATAAGTGGGAACTGAGATCAAATGGAAAATGAGAGAAGACAGCATCAGATAAGAGTTAAAACTGAAAGAAGAGAAAATATATTTAGGAAAACTTCAAGTAGTAAAGGGACTACTGAACAATTTTCATCATCTCTCGTCATCTTAGCACTTGCATTGGTTTGCATATTCCGTCTGCAATTGGTTCCACTGTGCGACGTGTGTGTTTGGTCTTGCCACTCGGTTGCCTTTGCCCTGGTCTCGACTCCATTGGCTGTGTCGTTCCAGTCACTCACTCGTCCGGGTCTATCTGCATTGTAATGTCCTTTGAGATACGACAAAGCGGCGATTCCACTCGAAATAAACTTCGCCAGGCTGCAAATCGCACCACCGCACCGCCAACCAGCCACCTTTTGGGGTGGCCTGCCCCATTGTACAGTTGTGTCAACAAAGTGAACGTGCCAATGTGCACATTAGATGGAGTTTTCCATGTCTGCTTGGGTGTGTGTGTGTGTGGAGGGGGCGGGGGACGGAGCGCCAAATTAAATAGAATTTGTATGGCAGCAACCCACCGAAAAATGTTGCGGTCGCCAGTTGGTTGTTGTTGGTGTTGATGTTACAGTTGCCCAGCATTAAATTGAATTTGTCTAATGACAAGTTGTTGCTTTTTGGCTGCAGAGTAACAGTGCCATCGTAATGGGGCGAGTACTGAGCGCAATAACTGTTTGCCTAACGGTCGGCTGTTAAAAGTAACTGCCATAAGCTACAGGTACCCCCTGGAGGCCCACGCTTAGATATCCACCGGTAACACCACCAGCAGCTGAAACTGTTTTTTGTGGTTTGCCTCCCACATGTGCGTCGAGTCCAGCAGCAGGAAAACCAATACGAAAACTCATATTAGAACATTCAATGGCCTCTTAATTGTGGTCGAGTTGAACTATTTGCTGTAATTTTTTGGATCATATAGCACGGAAATTGCAACTGGCAAAGTTACTAATAATATGGCCATGATTGTAGTCGCTGACAAACAGGAAATATATCAATTAAAGTGAAATTTAGTTACATCAACTGGCAACTGATAACAATTTCTGGAATGCAGCAGTGTTTAATAGAACATAATTGAAGCTTTGGTATTTGTTGTTGATTGCTAGGAATTGATGTGATGATGATAACATAAAGTTACTGAGACATAAAAGACAAGTATGTATATGTTTTCAGTCAATTCTTATAGATTTAATACTTTCAATTGTTTTAAGTCTCCTACAAGAATGATCCCAACTCGAAGTTTTGAAGACGTGGACTGACAAACATTGCGGTCGTCGACCATGGACGGTTTAAGACAATTTGGAACCGTCTTAAAAAGAGCGAGTGAACGAAGAATAGTTCGGAAAACGTTTCGAGCTTCATTTCTCCCACACAATGGTTCTCGAATTCATCAGACGCGAAGCCAGTGGATTATTCTCTCTGAGCTGTTTTAGATGGCAGAGGCTGAAGTAAAAGATACGACAGACTCGAGACACCGAAGAAACTATTGTCCGGTAAAGGCAAATTCGGGCAGCTTGTGAGTCATTTGTTGACCGGCTGGATAACAAAAGGTGATCATATCTTGCCAAAGTGAATGTATCCTGAATTTTAATTATCTTCACATAATCTTTACTTTCACATAAATAAAAATCAGTTTCCAAACCGAATTTATACCCTTTTTAAATGTTTAAAAGATTAATTAAATGTTAATGATTCTAAGGTGGGCTCAGGAAATTAACATTCGAATGCTATAACATCTCAATTTTGCATGTCCTTTGCCATTCATTGAGTAAATTTTGGCTCAGCTGCAAATGTCTTTTATAAGCCTCTGTACAATGATTTAACTAGCATAGTAAATAGAATATTCAGCATTAAATGTAACTAAGAAAGAACTTACATTCATTTGCGCGATCTGCATATAAGGAAGCTGTGCCTTAACATCTGCGTAGGTGATCCGTTGATAGGCCAAGCTATGCCGCCAAAGTTTTGGAGTAGGTCAACTGCCAGTTTTCTCGAAGGCAAGCTACACAGTGCGTTTCTTTGGTATTCGTCGTAATGAAAAGATCGCTATATATATATACTATACAGCTAAAACTATATAAATCTTCCAGCGTGCCCTGAACATGCATGAGTATGAACTTATCTGCGAAAATTTCTCAGCTATTGGTAACTTTGACTTTGGACATCAACATCGATCTCTCAATCGGTATCTATTTCTTGGACTTCTACGTTGTTTTGAGCCGTCCAGGTTATGAGCGTAATTCTGGCACCATCAGCTTCTAGCATCGTCTGACAGGATGCCTTGAACTGGTATCATCCAGCTTCGAAAATACTTTTCTAATTTGTTACGAATGCCAATAGATAATGCGCATAAATATATATACTAAAATATATATATCCAATTATTTTTCTACTTCTCAAAATTTTAATTCATATTGAATAACCTTCTTTTTGAAACTAGTATTCAACATATATATAGCTTATATTTTTATAACATATCAATAATATATATTCTTAAAAAATAACTAAAAATTTGCATCTCATTTCAAAGTTCTTACATTAATTGTTGCTATATCAAGCGTCAGCAATTTGTGTTTATGTTTAATTTTAAAAAATATATATAGAATCACTTTGGAGTGTTGACTGACTTGCTTGATTGCTTTGCCATGCAGCCAGCCTCTTTCTGTGTCAACTGTCAAAACAAAAAATAAATACGAAATTTGAGCAGATTTAAGTGAAATTGTGTGCGCCCAACCACTTGGTACCTACCGTTCGAGTAATCCCCTGCCCGCCCAGCAAGAACCCGAGCTGCCGAACAAAAGAAAACTCATAACGTATGTTTGGGTAGTTGAGATTTTCTGACACAGATAGCTTGTGGCTCGAACAACGTGGCAACTGGCCCACAACGATGACGATGACGCTGACGTTGACGTTGACCAGAACCAGAGCAGGAGCAGGAGCAGGAGCAGGACATAGCGATGCATGCACGAATATCCATAGCCAACCCCTCACTGTGGCCTGAACCGGCCCTGCTATGGATGGGCGGGTGTATGCCCGCCTGTGGCCGAGGGCCCAGGCAGGGTTTCGAATATTGTATGAATATGAAAGTGATGAAAAGTCGACGATAACGTGCCAAGGTCGTTTCCGGCCGCGTGCATATGAACCGTACAGCCGGAGCGCCCTTCCGCAGTGCCTCAAACAATGCATTGCGGTTAGTAGGATGTAACCCAACCCCCAAGCCCAAGACCAAGCCAAAGCCAACGCCCCAACCCGCTTCATTCTACAGCAAGGCGTTTGGGTCTTTAAGTAAAATTCCATTTTGTGGCCAACTCCCGAAAATGAAGAGAAGAAGAAAAACAAAGCGGACGCTCGCCAGTAATTTCAATTTGGTTGTAATATTGTAGGGTATTTATGGGACTCCCACTCTGGGCAGCTTTTATTAAGTTGTTATCGAAGTTAAGCGTAATGAGCCTCCTTAACCTAACTCAGCCAACACTTGGAATGGCTAATCAGAGCTGGCATTTTATGAAATTCAAAACCAAAGACACATTCCCTAACTTTAAGAACCTGTTAGATGGATGATGCTTACCGTAAAAGAGGGTGAGATTGAGAGAGAGAGGGAAAGGGAGAGAGGGTCATATTTAATTACCACAGAAAAAACGTCAAAATTAATTATGACAGCTGTCAGTTGAGTGTGCCGAAGCTCAACTGACTCGACTGACAAACAAAATTGTGAGTGAACAAGACAATGACCGAGTCTGAGTTAACTGAGCGAGTGAATGAGTGAATGAATGAATGGATGAATGAGTGCATGATAATCATGAAATGGGTCAAGCATACCAAAAGTGACAACAGACGGTCATCGTCTTCATATTCTGCTATGGCCTATGCTCGGTTATAGACCTGCAGGCAGGTGCCAACGGAGTTGCATTACGGTAGATCAAACTGTGCCACAAACTAATTTCAAACCTGTGAACCAGTTGGCCTAAGGCTTCAGGCTGAGACAGTGCAGCTAACCTAATGATTCGTTGCTGCTTCAACTCAAAGCGAAATGAAATTATTTGAGGTCTCTTGATACTATATAATGGGCCTTTAATATATAAATTTTGATGCTAAGTTCTTTGGGATAAACTCGACTGGGTTACAATAGGTCTGAGCTAGACAGAGGCTAAATATCTCCGAGGAACTATACAAAATATATAACTCTGTGAAATTAGTTCTTTTACTAGAACTATAAAAAAGCGGAAAGATTAAAGTCTGAAAAGGTCATAGAAATGAAGTTTGAAGTCCTAGTTAATTGCAAATACTTTTGTTCATAATCCAAACGGCCAGCTGACAGTTGCTTCAAATGCTTTATGATATTTGAAACTAGTTTGGCGTAGCTATAAAGAGACCTCATCTACAATATAAAGATGCCAGCACTGCTATGACTCAGCTCTGTTCACACGTGCCTGCAAAAAGGTGTTTCTTATCCCAAAGATCTTAAGTATTTCAGAAACCTTCTGTGTGTGTGCGTGTGTGTGTGTGCTGTCTGTCTGTATGTTGGGCAAACATATACTAAGTACATTACATATACCCTAGCAATATCCTTGCCAGCTAGCATACAGTTCCCCCTTTAAGGCACTCCCACTTGTCCCGCTTAAGCGTCTGTCATTCATAACGCATTTACTGCTTGATTATGCGCCATTCTATGGACACAATTGTCATGCATAATATTAAATGGGCTGTAGAGCAGTTCCCCGGGTATGCGAGGGGTGGCCGAGGCAGAGGAGTCTATAGTATTTTGTGCTGATAAGCGAATGCGGCTCCATGTCGACGATCCAAATGGCAATTAACGCGCCAACTCGATTGCAACTGCGAGAAGAGTGCGTCTGCCACTAGTTCAGCTATACATACATGCGTAGATATGTGTAAATATGTATATATATGACAGGCAAGACAGATGGCTTGTTCGCCGGGGAGGGGGTGGGGGACGAGTGGGCACTTGGACGCATGCATAAACGAAATTAAGTCATTATTTTAATACGCGGCGTCACTTGCGACGATGCGCAGTGCCTAGTTTGATATATGGCCGATGTTTTTTTCTCTTTTGTATGCATAATTTCATTATAATAAACGCACTGCGCGATACCCTACAAAAGCGGACGGCCTGCGTAATCGTAAGTGCGGCCTGTCCGCACGGCTGACCCGTCGATTATAAATGGACGTATGTTTAAGTACGCGAAACGGCAGCGAAGCGTAGGCTGGGGGTGGAGTAAGCTAGGGGCTAGGGGTCACCTAGAAGGTAGCTGCTGCCACGCCCACCACACACACACATACATATCGACCATGGGCGGGAAAGGGAGGCGCAGCTGCGATGCGGGCGACGCCTTCTTCAACTGCGTCGCGACTTCCGTTGCGTCGTACAATTGGGCATTTGCATTTGTCGCTCTCTCACTCTCATGCGAAACATGCTGTCTCTTTCCAGGGCGAGCGCCTACGCTTGAGTTTTGTTGCGTAATTATGATAAGAAAAAGGTTTTACTTAGGCTCAACTACCTGACTGACTGCCTGTCTTCTGACTACCTTTTGGCAGCCTATTATTTTTTGTTGTTGCTGCTTGAGCTACTGTTAGCTAATGTTATTGTTGTTGTTGTAATGATAAACTACCTTTTTTGGGTTGATGTTGTTGTTGCTCTTGTTGTTGCTGCTGCTGCTGTTGCTGTTGCCTTTGTTTCTGTTTGAATTTGACATGGTAATTAACCCGCGACGCTCAACTTTGCCCAATCAATTGGCTTTTGCTGCTGCTGCTCGCTGTTGCTGAGCCTCTACATATAAATGTATGTGTGTGTGTGTGTGGCCATGTGCGTTTCCTTAAATTAATCAAGCATTCCGCTCAATTTTTATTAATTTACCAATGTGACACTAATATATTTGACTGCCTAATGATTTAAATAATTTGACTGTCTAAAAATTAGCGATAAGCATTTAGCCAACTTTGGCAATATATAAAAGAGAATTTTTAAAGTTAACTTAAAGAGATTTTGTATACTCTATCTCTAAAAGATTTCGGTTGGAAACTGCAAGGCTTTCTCAGCAACTCTGACTCCAATCGCTTACGAATGTTAATTAGAAGCTTTTGTTTTTATAGTTTACTTAGATTAGATTAGATTATTATCTATTGATTTAAGTGCCGTGACCATGGCGTTAATGTGAAAGAGAAGACCTAGAATAGAAGTTATAAATAGGGGGATCAGTAGAATTTTATACAGGTTTGCCTATGTGTATGAGTGCGACACCTCAAAAGCGATAAACTGAACAGAGCTTATTTATTTTTTATTAGAGCTTTTACTATAAGAGTGTTTTAGCTGCTTCAAAAAGATTTAAAAATATATTTTCTCTGAACATTGTCGAAAGAACTCAAATATTGTTTATTCTATCTTAGCATACATTTTTTCTTATTTTATGTAATTATTTATGTGCCAGTTTACAAAATCTTGTTCTGCCTTCAATATTTAGCAATGTAAGAATTTGTGCTTTATTCAGTAAATATAAATTCTACTTATGTTTTCAAGTGAATCAAAATGTAATTATAATTTATTTTCTTTAGTGTTTTGACTTTGCTTAATGCGTGTAAATGTTTTGCTTTCAAGTATACAATATTCAGTAGATATTTATCTTTATTTATTAGCAGCAAAACTTCTATCAAGCTCTCCAAATTTTAAAAAACATTATTTTATGAATTATTTGTTTTTTTCATATTATCAATTATTATTCACATCAAGTTATAAAATACACTTTTACAATTATTTAAGTTTAAATTTTATTGTCTTTTTGTGTACTCATTTTTAAACATTTTTATTTCCAGGAGTCAAATGGAAATGGAATAGAAAACCAAATAAAATTTAATCTAAGGTAAGCAATGTTTCATTGTATTCAAAAATACTTGAAAGAGCTCGACTCGCTTTTTCGGAAGATTAGCTTGATATGACCTTTGAAACCTTTTAGTATCTTCTGACCTTTTTATACCAAAAATATATATTATATTTAAAATTAATAATAAATATAACAAAATGATATAACATATTTCAAAAAACTAGTTTTGTTGACTAAATTTTTTAAAACTTTATCTAGTGTCTAAATGGCAAGAAATACAATTTTCATGGTATACTCTTCTTCTAAACAATTCTATAACTTAAGAAATTTTCGATCACACGAGCAGCGCTTGCCATCTCATTGTACTCGAACACATAAGGCCTCAGTTCAAATAATTGTAAAATTATTAATTTAACATTATTCCAAATTTCCGCCTGATGTGAGTTTGTTCTATTATTTTATATCACTTTCAATCAAATAAAATTGAAATTAATTTCTGCTTTATCTACTCGAATCTTTCTCACTTTCTGCACATTCAAATTCAATGTGATCTTTTCATGCCCTACAACTTTCAGATAGTTTCACATTCATCTCGCTCAATACATCTGTACACACAACATATAAAGCATAATTTAATAAATTTGCTAACCAAATATAGAATTAACAAGAAACTCTCAGCGTGGGCAGCTGAGTTCCACTTGTGACATTTGAAACGTTGGCAACAATGTTGATTTTATTAATTGGATTTGTGTCGAGGCGAGTTTTGGAATAGAGTCGAGTCACTTCGAGTTGAAGTTGTGTTCGCTGCTCGAGTTCAGTTGGGCTTTGGTCTTTCGAAAGTGTTAGATTGTTTGTTATTGGGCTTGTATTACAATTTTGATTAATGCGCCAATGGGCAAATATCGATGGGGCCTCCACAAAAAGATAACACTTGACCCTAAGCCCCAGCAGTTCGATACCTGTCGCAGTTGTTGTTATTGCTGTTGTTGTTGTTGTCGCGGCGTTTGCTAAACAAATAAAATTTTAATTTTTATACGCCCGACGGGTGGTCGATCGTTGTTGACCGTCTGCCTGTCGCTTTGTCTCTAACCGAAAATCAACTTTTAACTTATGCATGCGCATCTTGTCCAGCCCATTGTGGCGCCTCCTCCTGCCCTCCTGTTGGGCTCTTCGATTATTTGGTTTTTTTTTTATTGAGGTGTCACAGGCAAGGCCCCGAAAACAACTCTGTTGAAAAATTGATTTCAAATTGAAATTGAGTTTTTAGCTCAGAGTCGAGCGTGTTTTTATTATTTGGCTTGTCCAGGCGCCGAAATCGTAATCAAAATCATAAAAATACACACTAAAAGAAAAGAACAGAATACAGCGGAAAATGGAGCCGTTTTAATTGGTCTCCAAGAGCGTGGTAGAGCAGTGGATGTGGAATACCAGACGACAGCAATTATCAATTGTGCTTTTGGGAGCTGCCATAATAAATTCCTGCATTGAATTGATGATGTTTTACATCAGATAATTTATGATGATATGCCATGCTGATTTTTAGTGTGGGCTTCTATGGTTTTTATTATGATTACATAGTCTCCAGATAACTGGAAATAAGTTATGCATTTCGCTTCGCTGGGTGGTTTACGATGATCAGCTGAAAAAACAACTGAAATCAACATGATATTCGAGCGTCATAAATATTTAGCGGTATTTGTTCTTCTTCCTCTTAGTTTATATTGAGTAGGTTGTAAAAAAGATATCATATTTTAATGGCTACTTAACATAATGCGCAACTCCAGGGCACAGAATTAGTTAATTCCTTTTTGGGCCATTCCATTCAATTATATTTCTATTTAAGTGAAATTTAACATTTAGTTAATTGTTATATTCAGTCAAACAATCAGGTTTATGTACATTTCGATGCTCACTTTATGAGATATGGATTATTACTTGCAGAGCCTACTCGAATCATATTAAATATATTTAAATTACTTCAGAATTATACTTATTATATGTGGAGCTTTAACTCTACATCCACGTTAACTCTTTTATTTCCATAATTAGTTGATTTATATATTCAAAGTCATATAAGGTATGTAAGTAGTCCATTATTGTTTAAGCTAGCTATTATTTGAATGTGTTATATTAGCAAATATGATCTGCATCTGAATGTCGATCATTTACTTTACTCTTTTATATTCCGAGCTCTAACAAGCACCCACAGCTCTCCATGTTCACTCTATATATTCATACTTTATTCATAATCATAAACCAGGCACAAATCAAGTATATTTCTTCAAGCGCGGATTATCTAACCTCCCATTTCTGGTCGTAATCGTATACTTTAGGCTTGAAAATGTTTTCTTCTTGCGCACACATAAATTAATAACAAATTTAAAAATATATATATTTTTATGTATATATATACTTATATAATATATAGTTGCTGAGGTCCGCACGACCCATCATTAATCACGCATAGATATTTCCCTGTCTTGTGTCATTTTCAAAAACTCTGCTGCTGCCCGCCTCATTGCATTAACTATCTCTACCTTCTCGTCGCTTGTATCTTTGCTATGTTCATAATTATTTGGTTTTTTTCTTTTCAGTTTTTTCTCTCGAGCTGTTTTGGTTCGTTTTAATTATTTGCCTGAGCTGCAGAGGCATAAATTTTGTATAAACGTCTCTGGCTGTGGCTTTTTGGCACGCGATGTTTCTCGTTTTTACTGTGATATCGTTTTGTTTCTCTTTCTTTTGTTTATGTTTTTTTTTTTGTTTTCCACAAATGTCAAGCCCTTTGCCTAGATATTGGGTCAATATGTCAGCGTTTGCATGTTTCGTGTGGCCTCAGACATGCATTAATTATGTAGATAGCAGCGGCTCTGACTCTGACTATAACTCCAACTACAACTGCGACTGCGACTGTGACTGCGACTGCGGCTCTGGCTGCATTGGTCCCCAAAAATACACAAAAAACTGAAAATAACAAGATTAAAAGCTGCAACGAGAATTATGCGACTTGAAAATATCCTGGAGTTTGATTTTGTAGCGAAATGCAACCGAGAGCATATACATAGAATTTGAATATGATTTAAATAATCTTCATATTATTAACAAGGAAACATACTTCTTAAGTTTTATTTTAAATTTGAATATAGTAATTGTTAATATCATAGAAATGTTTTCTTTATATTTAATTACACGGAATCTATACCACAAAATTTATAATAAATTATACACATTTTATTTTTTAATATTTAAAAACTTTAAAAACTTTAAATACCCTTTCCCTTTAGTTACAGGGTATAAAAGCCAAAAAACTTGTAACCTAGCTAAAAATCATATGCAGAGCTAAAGACCCCTACCCTCGACAAGTAATATGTGTTAGATATAGTCGCATGTGTCAGGTATTTGTGGCACGGCAACACGATAGATTCGAAAGTTCAATAGCATTCGGCCGGGTCTCCCAAGCTCCCACTGATTCCAATTGCAGCTCAGGCGACAAATATTTTGGCCATATATACTACTCGGCTTTAAATGCCAGCAGCCCGCTCACAAAACTATCTGCATTTGTATCTCTGTCTCTTATTAATCAACCATTAAAAAACGCGAATACTCGATGTATCTACATTAGTTGAGCATATAAATTATTGAGTTATCTGTCTCGTATTGATGTTCAACTTAAATCGAAATTTATTTGACTGCAACGTTGTGTTTTATGCAAATCTCATTTGGGTTGAATTATGTTTTCATTTATAGGCCGCAGCTTGATTAAGATTTTTCTTCTGCTCGCATGTGTTTTCCTCTTCGCTTTGGGGCTAACAAATTTATGCAGGTCGTGTGTCTGTTTGTTGTCATTGTTGTTGTGATAAAAAGTGAAAATTAGTTGCATGTTTTTTCACTTTCGAAATCTCTATTTATATATATATTGAAATAAATGAATTCTATGTATTTTTAGTTTGTTATGGAAAAGTGTCTAAAATGGTAATTTAAATGCAGCTCTGAATAAATTTTAAGTGTAAAGCTCTTCTGCTATGTGGGAAAAAAGATGTAAGCTTGTTATGAAGTTGAGTTTTTAATTATAAAATTGAAATCTACACCGTTGTTGCCGATTGAAGAATGAGCGTTAGATGGCAAAAGTCAGCTACAAAATGCCGAAATGATATGGGAAAAAAAGATGCCAGTTAGTGATTAAAAGAAGTTGTAAGCCCAAATTATTAACTATAAAAAGTCCCCAAATAAGTATGAAGAAAAGAAGATATCAGGCTAAAAAATTAAAAATTGTGCAGTTTCTCAGATTCCAAACAGCTTTAAATAAACTGAAAAAATTACAAAAATTGTATTATTCGACTGTAAACTAAAACTTAAATTCAATTTTGCATTACTTAAAGGAAAACTTTAATGAATACTTAAATATAGCTTAAGTCTTGACAATAATTGCGCACAGATTCTCAGGCAAGCAGTTGAGGCTATGATTGACGTCATTTGAATTACTTTTGTATCTGCTGTGATATGCTCTGTGCCCATTGCGCTATTTTCTACTTCTTTCCACATTCCACATGCAGCATTTGACGCATGCAGCAATTAAAACGAACAGCAAACAAACAAACAAACAAACAACAATTCGACAGTTGTGGAAGTAATTAAGCAAAAATCAAAGCCAAATCAAAGTGCATGGCAATTGTCGCAGATTGGGGCTTAGCTGGAGCGCGGCGGGGCACGGCTTTGGCTGGCTGTGATTGTCATTAATTTGTAGCGCATTTAAAGCTGTTTTGGGGCTTTTATGGCGAAGGGAAATGCTGAACGCATTAAGCCCCAAAACGCAAAACCCCAAAAACAAAAGAGAGCTCGGGCAGAAGAAGCCAAAGTCAAAACGATTATCTTAATTTAATTGTGTTTTATTTATGTCAGCTCTGGCATTTATTTAGCCAAATGGATTTACTGGCAGCCAGCGCAAGCTTCTGCATATTTATGGCGCCTACACTCCATGCGTGTGTATGTGTGTGCCATTTAGAGGCTGCTTCTGGCTGTTGTCTGAAGTCTGTGCAGCTCGTAAATAAGCTTCATACGATAAACTGGTATTAGAAATTGACAAATTCAACTAGCGAAGCAGCCACATATTGGCCTTACCCTCAAATACCCTGCCTCTATCCACCCTCTGTTTGCTTATGTAAATTTTATCTCACATTCGCGCATTGTATTTCAATGCCTTGGCCAATAATCATAAAAACTAATTAATGTGCGTCATCGCTCGGTTTCAGTTACAAGTGCGTTGCACAAACTTTGCTCGTATAATTAACGTTCCAAGTTTCGGCAGCCAAATGAAAGCCCCGCTATACCCTCTTTATGGCTGCTAGACTCGATCTGGCCTGTCGTTTGTTTTTGCTTATTTTGCGCTCGATTAGCAGATAGCACTGAAATTAGTAAATGAAGCTGCAATCTGAAAGGCCATTTATATTTTTTCCTCCCCAGCTTCTTTCCATACTATTTCGCCCCAACAAAACAACAGAGAGAAGTTGTTTTCATCTCTTGGGCCAAAACTTGGTCCTGCTCATGGCCATAATCAAATTGAAGAACATATTTTTATTTTATTTTCTTTGAGAATCTATAGTAGCGTATTATGAGTCATTCGCGATTATGATTTTGTAAATATCTTAGTTGAATTGGAAGTGAAGTAGTAAGTAGCTCAGGCTTAGAGGAAGCATAATAAGAAAATTAAATAATAGTATTTAATTTATTATTTTATTTGATTGTTTTTTTACGAATAAGGCGAACTAATATTAAACCACAAAATATATTATATTTAATTTAATTTTAAAAATTTAATATCTTATTTATTAATTATTAATTATTACGAAATAAGAAGTTTTATATTTTATATAAGTTTCTTAATAAATCAACTAAATTATTAGTAACTAATTCGGCGAAGTTTCATTGATTTCATTAACACTTTGTGTTTAATTTGCATATTAAATTTAAAGAAAGAAATAATTAGCTCAAATCATAAATAATTAGTTTAAATAAAAAATAATATATATTATTATTATATTATATAAAATTTAAGCATTTTTCTCACAATAATTTTTGGTTTATTTGTGTGTATTTGGGGTCAGGAAAAAAGTAATTTCTGTTCATATTCGGAACAGCGTTTGATTTTCCAGTTGCTTTCACTTGAAGCCAATTAAAAAACGTCACAGGACATTGCGTCCTGGTGGCCTTAAGGATACAGGATGCTGTCTGCTTAGCATTGGCAGACAGAGGATAATAATATATCAGCCCAGCGATTCCCGGACATGACAGTTTTTCTCGTTTATTGGGCATTTTAATTTGAGGCCAACATGACAAAAACATCGATAACAATTTTCGGACATCTTTCAAAAAAATAAACTATATATATATATATGAATGTATATATATGACTGTCAACTGCCCATTTTGGGCGAAAAAGGAAAATGTGCTGCGCGTGCTTGGCGTGAGTCATGGTTGGGGTCTTGTTTAGCTGGAAGTCGACATGTCAAAAGAAGAGAAAATGCTTGACAAATAAACAGTTGCGAGAGGTCCCAAATTGCCTGCAGTTATTGTTTCGGCTGCTTTTTTTTTTTTTTTTTTTTTGGCTAGGCTGAACCTTCCTTTATGATGTCTTTGGGCGCTTTTTGACCTTTTCTTGCGCCATAAACTTGTAGATATGTATATGAATATATATGTAGGGGTGTGTATTTTTTGTTATCACATCATTTTCTTCACATTTCTGGCTACCTGTCGAATGCCTTTTGGTTTTTTGCTGTTTGTGAAAAATAAAAGTGAGCAGAGTTCGCTGCTTGCAGGCAGGTCCAACACTCGGCAGCAACATTTACCATTTACAATTTACCAACGTCAAGTTGTAGGTCCATCTTCATCTTCGCCACGGCAGGGGGTCGAGTTTTGGGGGCTGTCGTTAACTTATCTTGGGCTTACATCGGTTAAGGTGCTAATGTGACAGCTACTTTTACTGGGGGACAAGCAGCAACACTCAGCCATCACCCACTTGACCTGACTTTGACTTCTACTGGACTCAATTCAACTCAACGCAGACTCTTGACTCGCTTCTCTTGGTTCATTAGGCCGCATACACTTGCCAAATATTTCATAATTCATTTTTGCCCCATCCAAAAGTCATTTATTTTACAGCTGACGAGTTGAAAAATACTCTGCCAATAACGACAAACTGTATATTAAGATGTATCAATTTTTCAAAATATAATTGCTGAAATTATATATATTAAGTTTGGCTATATTTGTAATTTGATGTGTAGAATTTGATATACAGCTGGAATTGGCAGTTAAACCCATCTTATTCAGGTACCTTCAAAAGTAACCATAACCAGAGAGACGAGACCAGACACTTCTTCGTGATTTCTATATATCCACAGATCTAGATTGGGAATGATTTCTGCAGTCCATCTTACGTACTTTTCTCATGACCATTTTGCCTTCCAAGAAGCCATCGTACGATCTTTGCTGCCTGCACCAAAACTTTGATAATTACTGCAAGCCAAAACAATATTTTCACAAATAAATAAATATTTACTTAGTTTGAACTACTTACACAAAAAAAAGTAGTGAAAGCAATTAAATATTATTAAATACTTCATGGTAGAGTATCATTTGATGGAGAACTTAAATTTCTAGAATTCTTAAATATCATTAATTCATATGAAAATGATTTCTTCAATGCAAATAATTTAATTTAGCAGCTTGAACTCTAACAACTATTGAACTACAAAAGGCTTATATAAGCACTTCAATATGATTAAGCAAATATGTAAATTTGTTAAGTGTTCAATATTTTAATTTGATTTGGCTCTTGCTCAGAGTAGCTTGTGCTGCGGAGCGAAAACAAATTACGAAATAATCACCTGAAATGTCTGAAGTTTGGCTTCCACACTTTGTCGGCATTAAGCGGGCTTTAAGCACAACTCCAACTCCAACTCCAACTCCAACTCGAACTCCAATTCCAATTCGTCGCTTCGCCTGCTTATTTGCCATTGAGTTCTTCAATTCGCATACCTTATGTATATACGTATATATTTATATATACAATATTTAACTATAGAGCCGCTCAGAAGAAGGACAAGTTCTGGCTGGGTTTTGTGTTTTTGAACTTAATGCCCCAGCTCTGTCGCTTGCTGCTGAGACTTTAGCCCCTGGCTATAATTACTATATGGCTGCCCGCTTTGCGGCGTCTGCAACATTTATAAGTTTATCGTCTGATTGCCCCCCATTCAGTTGCAGAGCCCATCCCTCTGGTCCCTGCTCTCTAGCTGCTAGGCTGCTGGGCTGCTGTGTCGAGGTTTGCTCAAAAAGGGTTTCAGGCTTGACTTTCAGTTTTGTGTGTTTGTGTCTGCCAACTTTGCGTGTCCTTTGTGCATTTAACGGCTATTTTAAAGGCAGCTCCCAGTTCAGTCTCTCTCTCTCTCTCTCTCTCTCTCTCTATCTATCTCGCTGTCTGTCCATCCCACCTAAAATTAACTAAATTGTTGCAAAATTGTTTATTATGAAATTATGAAATGATTATGGTAAATGCTCACTCTCCGATCTAAGCCAAGTCAATAAACCTGTGGCCACACACTCGATTTAAATAACATTAGTGCGTCTGCTATCTCGTTCTAACTGAGTTAATTTGCGTGTAATTACATATAACAACATTTTTTTGCAGAAAAAAAAAGTCTGTAAATACTCGCATTATTTATGCATGTGTCTCTGTTGGCCAAGCCTCAGCCCCACTTACAAACACCCGCTCTCTCTCTCTCTCTTTGCCCCTTCCCCCCTAAGCTCTCTTCCTCTCTATCTCTCTGTGTTGTTAGCTGTGCAAAATTATGCATTACAAAAACGGTTAAGTCCTTGCGGAAGCCGGCCATAACACCTACAAACAGACAGCCAGACAGCCAGACATGACTTGAGGCCATATTCATATGCATGTTACGGCTTATGTTAGTGTAGCTGTGTATGTGTGTGTGTGTGTGTGTAAATGCATGTGTGTGTCTGATAGTGATGATAAAGAAAAAGTTGCCAGACATTGGCCCTGGCCCCTGACTCAGCTGCTCAACCTCACCCCTGTCCTGGTCTCTCCGCCCGCAAAATACGTGTTTATATGCGTGAATTTTTGGGCCAAAAGGACTCAGGTAATTACCATGTTTGGCCAACGGGTTTTTCATGGTAGCATTGGGCGTGGGGGTCGGGGTTGGAGCTGGGTTTTTGGTTCCGCATCTGCTTTTCTGTTTTTGGGGAGCCTTTTTATGCATAAATTTACGTACAACGCGGCGCGTGCCAAATCAGTGTTTACACTTTTATTTGTTTTTGTGGGTGGAGTCGGCGTGGCACTGTGTTCTTTGGGGGGTTTCCTTGGGCTTTTGCGGTCATAACTAAATGTTAAAAAAGTTCTGGTTGAGACATCACTTACAGGGCGGAAAACTTTGAGTAATGTCTAAATTATAAACGGAACTGCCAAACAGGGCGGCAAATGTGCTCTAAAACTTTGCATTTAAGTTCGGCTTAGAGTTAAGTGTGAAAACGTGAGAGTATGCAGGGAAGACACAAAGCAAACGCTTGACGAAGAAGCAGAAGACTGTAAATGAGAATGATATGTCTTATGATATGTTGTAAAAGGGAAAACAAAGACAGGAATTGTGGTTGAGGCAACATGGGCAACGTAAAATTACAAAAAACAGTAGCCAGTATAAGAATGTCATGAAATATATTAGTAATTAAAGATAGGTTGAATACTTGAGAGAGTAAAGGTGAGAAAAAATTGAATGGTTAAAAATTCGTATTATTATTAATAAAGTGCAAAGAAGGTAATTGAAGTAGTCAAGATAGACAGGAAGGTATCGACGAGATATGATTGTTTTATTAATAGACAGAAAGAAGAAACCAAACAGTAAAAGTGAAAAATTTGTATACATATAGGAGTAGCAATATGATTGAGTCATGTAACACTGATAAAGTCGGTATTAATTCAGCATCATATGTATATCTAATGTATTCAAAAGACTCATTCTAGATATTTGAGTGGTAAAACGCTCAACATGGAAAACCCTTGATTTGTATACTTCATAAATTATTTTCTTAGACTTTTTAGAGAACTCCAAGTTCTTTTTCCAACATTTGCGCTAGCTAGTGCAGCCCTGGTTCTTAGACATTTCTATGCCGCTTACAAATTAAACATAATTTGGGGCGTATACTTTATACTAGAAAAGGGTGCAATTTCCACCATGCAAATGCGAATGGTATCTCAATTTTTTTTATTTTTTTGCTGTGTTGGGGGGGTGATCTGTAACCCTGTCTGCCCGCTGTTTGGCCTGGCCGTAATCGAAAAGAAAACCCACCCCGTTGCATGGGACATGGTCATGGGCTTGGCTGCTATAATTTGTGGGCTTTGGATGCCTCGAGGGCGTCTTATTTATAGCCGGGCTTAAATATCAATGCAAGTTTTATGTGCCAGCCCTTTACCGGCTCGACAGGGAGGTTGGGGTCGGCTGCTTGACTGATACCCACTTATTGATATTGATACAAGTTGGCGTTTTACTTCCGGGCTTTTTATTTCCACCTGTGCCTGAAGACTTCAATTCGCTTTGGTTTCTTGCCTACTTTTACTTGGCTTAAGTATACATACATATATATAAATATCTTCAATGGGGGCATTTTTGTGGTTATAATCGGATTTTATTGCAAATTAACGAGCACAGCCAGCGAAGCAACCCCCGCATTGCTCTCCTGTTGCCTTGGCCTTTGGTTATTTATACGATTTTTATTACCATTGTCGTCGTCGTCGACGTCTGCTGTGCGGGTTGTTAGGCAGGTGTGCAGTGTACCTGCCGGCCCCACCCACTGGACGGCACTTCATTATCCCTTTTCGGCAAAAGTTGTTCTGCTACTTTGGCCCTTTTATTAGGGGTATTCCCCCAACCGCCGCCCTATTTGTATTGCATTTATTATTATGTGTATTTGTTCTATATTAATTTGTTGCTGCTGCTGCTGGCGCTGCTGCTGCTGCTGCGCGGCGCTCCTTTTAGTGGGCTCTCAATATTCATTAGTACTTTGATTTGTTATGGTTTCTTCACTTCTTGGCTTTTCCTCTGTCTCAGTTTTTGTGTTGTTTTTATTGGCGCAAGCAGTTTGATTACGGCACACACACTCACAGAAGGGGAGTTGAAGTGGAGGCAGGGGGTCTGGCATTAACAACCTACAACATGTTGAACTAGTTTATCTGCAGCTGCGTCGAGACGGAAATTTTCTTGCAAAAAAACAAAAATGTTTATATTTATTTTTTATGTACTCTATCTAGGCCCCAAAAATGGGTATTTCCAGTTTTTCTGAAAATATTGTAAAGACAGAGGAATATTATATAAAAAACCAAAAATAAAGAAATATATTGCTTTACAAAAAGAAATATTTTATTTAAGAATAAAACTACAAATAATTTTGTTTAACTCAAATTAAAAAATATTTGTATTTAAATTATTTGATTGAATTTTGCAGAGTTTTCCTGAGATCTTGAAGTCTTAAAAAATAACTAAAATAATTGATATGATTGTGTTGGCAAAGGTATTTCATATTCGTTTCGTCGTACATTTTTGTCTCACATATTGCGTTATAATTGCACATATAAATATATATATATATTTTTTTTTTTTTTTTGTTGTCTGGTTTGGTTTGGTTTGGTTAGCTGTCCGGGCGTTGGTCGCTGTTGATTTTTTATTTAATTACCGCACCAAATTTCCGACACTTTAAACGATGGCGGCACAAAATAATTGCAAGTGCTGAAAACATTAAGAAACCGGCTCGAAACGGGAGCTCCGACTGCTGTACCAAGTTTACAGCACTCGAGCGCGACTTTCATTTTCGTTTTTGCTGCCGCTGATGTTGCTGTTGCTGATGCTGTTGCCAATTGTAATTGAATTTTGTGTTTGTCGGCAAACAGGCCGGGCCAACAGCGGCAGCAGCAACAGCAGTCAACAGCAACAAAAAGGAAGCAATTTCAGGCTAAATTTAGTTTAAATGCCTACCCGTTCACAGAGAGCAACTGCACAGCTCCTGCGCCTGACGGCCTGACAGACTGTCGCCCGACGGATCGACTTGTTATATAGTGCATAGTGCGAGGCTTAGCTCTCATCATGTGCTCGCTTTTTAGAGAGGCAAAAGTGTTGCCTGTTGCCTGTTGCCTGTTTGTTGGCTCAAATTATGCTTACTTTGGAATTCAATTAACTTGAATTTGTTGCACTGGCGCGACGTGATTTCATTTTTTCTGCACTTTTCTGTATTCCTCAACAGTTTGCAATGCACTTTTCAAAGGCCTCTGGCTGATTGTGTTTTATGGCAGCTAATGAGCGTTAGTGCCATTCAGTTTATTCGATTGCAGAGCTAAATTACAGTTGGCCCAAATGGATTTGGACATCAGAATGCTGCGTATATGTGTAATAGATTCAAGTGCCATCTGCCAATAATTTGTTGCAAGAGAATGTTGCAGCGCATAATGGATGCCACAGAGAAAGAGAGAGAAAAATGATTCTGCCTTAGGCCTAGGAAATTTGTTCGATTGATTCATTCATTTAAGTTTCCTTTTTTAATGTTAATCAACATAAATATTGATATTTCTAACTATTTAATTCTTTATATTTAGTTAAACGTAATCGAACTTTGTAGATGCCAGAAAAACTTACTTATTCTATTATAAATTTTATCAAAATCGATTAAAATTTAATCAATCGATTAATTCCACTTTATTTCATAAGCTTTATTTGAGCTTAGGTCTATAAAACAAATCGTTGTCTGGCTATGCTTAACTTGTTTTTCGACTGCATCATTTAGTTGATATTACAGTAGCTAATCTGTCGCCCACTCCCATTGCATGGACCCAAACAAAGTAATTTGGTAAGCAAACTCCAGCAGCTCCCATCGAATTGTCGACTGCAGCTGTAACTAGTTTTTGGGAGTTAATGTAAGCGCTATCTCGCCCGTTTAATCCGAGCGAGCATATGGCTGAATGGTTATGAACGAGAACCGAACTGAACTGCAAAATGGAACCGAACTGGAACTGAAAACCGTTCCACAACGACTCGTTGTCGAGCAAATGTTTGTTGTTGACGCTTAAGCTTAGAGCTCATTACAATTTTCAAGTACATTTGCGTTGATAGTTACACCGAGCCAGGACTAACAACCAGGACTAAGGGTAGCTATACAAACACCCACCCAAACCCACCCACACACACACACCCACATATACACCCAGCTTGTCTCTGTGTTTCATGCATACAAACAAGCACTCGAAATATATACTATGCAAATATCATAGATAGATACCAAGTAGCGAAAAACTCTCCACACTCGACTGTGGGTGGGTGGCTGCAAAGCCCCGACACGCTGCAACATTTTCCCATTATGTAAATAGTCACAGCTCCCCTCCATCCCCACCGTCTCTATCTGTCGCCTCGTCGCTTCTCTTCCGCATTAGGCACTTCCGTATACTCGCAGTTTTGATATTTGTATGGCAAATGTCTGTTGACCATTAAATTCACTTCACTTCATTTAAATCTCAAGCATTTTCGGCACTTCGAAACTGAGATTTGCATGCGGCGCAGTCTGGCTGAGAAACTTTTTCAATAATACAAATACACTCCAAAGACTATCTAAAACAAGTAAGAAAACTCTAGTCGGGGGTACCCGACTAGGAGATCCCCTGAACCCCGTCCGATATGCGTTTTTAAATATATTCCGTATCTTGTATACATCACAAACGTATACAAAATTTAATTAAATTGCTAATCTTGCACTTTCACAATCAAATAGCATGTTTTTATTTTTAAAGAATTTAATATAATTTTTAAAGAGTAATAATAATTTAATAAAAAAAAAAAAAAATATATTAAGAAAATACGACATAAAAATATTTGACATCGGCTGGGTTTGTACCCACACCTGCAAGGCACGACGTGCCCCGCTTCTAACAACACCGCTACTGCACTGCTTAGACAAGCAGTAGCAAATTTGAACTAAAGGCAGCTAAGAATTATAACAAAATTCACGCAGTCAGCTGTTATTGTTGTGATTCTTAGAACAGACAAGAATGCTCACATTCGAATGTCTCAATGTATGTGTGCACATGTATAGAAAAAATGAAAACAGGGGTGGGTTTCTGGTCACATGTTGCAATTGACAAAACGTTTTGTTTAATTACTTTTGTGATACTTAATGGATTTCAATGAAATTTTCAGCATATGATCTACATATAATATTGAATATCTTGCATTTGTATGAAATTGCAAACTCATTCACATATTGGCTAAATTTGCAATTAACCTTCAATTTGAAAATTTTTGAAAAATTTTGAACCAATATCCAAAATCTAACAAAAACCGAAATTGTATAAAATATAAATGAAACTAAATGCAAAATTTGGAGACTCTAGCTTCAAACATGTACGAGATATAATTTATTAACTTCATTTCGATAAGGTTTTTAATCGATAAAAAAAGAACGGGAAAAGTTATCGATTTTTTAAAACAAACTCGATATGCGCGTGATATACAGGGACTTCCAAAAAAAATTTCAAGTCTCTAGCTCTTATAGGTTCTGAAATCGACGCGTTCACACATACGGACGGACGGACAGACGGACAGACGGACAGACGGACAGACGGACAGACGGACATGGCTATATCGACTCAGCTCGTCGTCCTGATTAAGAATATATATACTTTATGGGGTCTGCCACGCCTCCTTCTGCCTGTTACATACATTTGACATTTTAACAAAACCATTATACCCTGATTTCCCATTTTCAATGGGTTCAGGGTATAAAAAGTGCCAACTGCAAATAATAGTTTCCCACTTCTACTTACATATAACAGAAAAGAAAAAAAAAGAAGAGAATTGTTCAAACTACTTTTTTTTTATTTTTTCATTTAAGTCCGAAAATTTGGACGCTGACGTTGGCAACTTTCGTTGATTTTGTGAATTCTTTAGAGTTGGGAATTTGTAGGCTAGGCAACTAAAACCAAACTGTGTGGTGTTCGATACTGTGTTTTGTATACCCTGTAAAATGTGTTCTCTGAGAATATAGTCAAGTCACAATAGTCGAATCAAATCTAAGACAGTTCCCATTGATTATAGAATCTATGTCATGGTGCCACATATAAATAGATGAACAAATCTCATTATTTTGTTATTAATTTAAATTGTTTATTTTTTTATATTTAGTTAGACATTAAGTTGGCTTCTTAACCATTTTGTATGCAACAATTGATTGACAATTTTGTTGTGACTGATACAAACTTGCATTATATATAACGACATATTTTACAGCTACTTTCTTTCTACTATATGTACTTATATATTCTATGGTGAGAACCTCGATTTAGTCAACTATATTCGAGACTTTTCTAAGAGAAAGCTTTTCAGGAGCTTAAGGAGATACGAAGCTATACCAACTAAAGTATGCTAAGCTTATAAGTAAAACTGGAATCCTTCTGCATGTTCATTTGATTACAGTGTATTCCGAGCATAATAAAGTTTCGGTCAAAGGCTTCTTACTTGTTATAATTCATTTTGTGATGTACTTAAACTAAAATACAGTTTCGATTGCATGTTCACTCTCACTCTCTCTCTCTCTCTCTCCCTCTCTCCCTCTCTCTCGTTCTTTTTCTCTTAACTGTGACCAGCTGGGTATCAGGGATCTGAGACAAATTGAACAACAGCTTCAGCTGCTACGTTTCGGGCAGGGCACAAAAACCGCAAAACCAAATTGATTTTGTCTACTCAAGCTCTGCATATGGGCCAGCCTGTAGACGGACTGTATGGGGTATGTAGGGAGATGAGGCGTGGCGCCTCGTGTGCAGGTTCGTCAGCTGGTGGCGCAATTTTCATTACGCATTTGGTCATTGCCATTGCTCATATGGCATTACGCATACGACCAATTGTCCAGAGCACACAATTGAGTTGCAAGAGTGAAAGAGAGAAGGGAAAGAGAGAGAGAGAGAGAGTGAGAGATAGGAAGGTAGAGCATCGTATGTGTGCGACAGCATTGTTTGAGCATCGAGCATTGATGTATGCATGTAAACATAATCAGTATTTGCAAATAGAAAGGCAGACAGAGACACGACAGGAGTAGTAGTGGGTAGTGGAGCTTATGCGACTCCGAGAGTCGATTTGTAATCGGAATCGTCAATGGGTTTTCATTTACTGGTAACTGGTAACTGGCCAAACTCTGTGCTGAGGTTCATTTCATCAGCGCAGCAGAGCGCAAAATGTCAAGAGCCCGCTTGCATTTTCTGTTCGGGTCATATGGCATTTGGTATGCAAAACTAAAACAAGGAATAGGGGAGAGACGTTAACTGATCGAATAGTTGTTGTTGTTGAATTTCGCGATGACATCTGCACTTTTGACCAGGTTACGCAAAGGGTTGCAGCCAAGGGGAAAGGGATTTCCGCTATGAAAAGGGATTAATGTGTGGTAACTGTGAAGAGAGGAGGAGAGTAAGTCGTTTGGTAGTATATACATATGGCATTCTAAGGCTTGGAGAGCGTGGATATATATACATAATTTATTTTGCATATAATTTGTATATAAATAACAAATATTTAGAAGTTTTTCAAACTACACTTAACTAATAACAACCCACTCTAAAACTTGTTCATATTCAAATAAAATTGAGTAAGGAAAAGGTAGCAGTTCAAAAACGGAAATGCGAACATATGCTAAGCTGTGCACAGGATATATATATTTAAGAGCAAGCCAATAATCAAAATCCAGCGAAGAGCTACTGCAATTGGGAAGATAACAAGACGAGAAGGTAGCAATTACCAAGATTGAAGCAGACGGCTAAGCAGTTGAGGGCCGTGATCTGGGCTCATTTTTTGGATATCAAGGAACCACAAAAACAAATCGGGACACCAGCTGCTTCCTCTCCACAGAAAACAACAACCAATGTTGAAAGGAAGGATGAAACCCATATAAAGGTAGGGTGGGGAAATGACAAATTTTTAATGCCTCACAAAACAAAACGTTGATAAGATCAGCGGCTGTCAAACAAAGCGGAACAAAGAGCTAACAAAAACAAAAAAAAAAACTCGAACCACAAAATATAAAAAAAGGAGACGAATGACAATATGAAGAGGCCGACCGAAGTGATCTCCGCCTGCTGATTTCGGGAATTAAACACGCGCGAATAAAAATCAATGGGCGGGACGATGACTACCTGCTGTCGGCAGCCTGCTGTCTGACTGGAGGATCGCTGCAGAGATATGGATATGCCTCAAACATGGACGAGAGCACATTGAAGATTTGAGATTGTCAACTGGAGTCGCTGATGCATATAAAAGAGAATGAAAATGTGAAATAAAATTAGTTGAATGCCACGCCGAGCACTCAAGTTGTTAGTAAAGCAAAACATTTTGAAAGGACAAACAGCACACTCGACAGGAGACAGTCGAATCTCAGGACAACATTTTCTGTTTTTTTTTTTTTTCGTTGCCTTAGCTGGGGTAGCTGTCATTATTTGTGTGTTGATTCGCATTCGTTGCTTCCTTGCGCACTACAAAAAATATCCTTTAAGTGCACTTGAGCGAACAATGCACTCTCCCGGGTGCCTGTCCAGCCGAGCCTGCCAAGTCGTGCCTGTGACCTCTTGTCGCAAACTGGATTTTGTTTTTCTTCTTTTCATATTATTTTTCTTTTGGTTAGAGTTCTACTTGTGCATTAGCGATATGATGTACCAGCATGCGATAAGTATCGCCAACTTAAGACTTAAGATTGTTGCCTTTCCAACGTTGCAAATCATCAAGCGTATTAAGCAGATCCGACCTTGTTGATACTGATTAGAGCAGAGCTTGGCCCATGGAATTTATTTCGCTATCTGATTTAGGCAAATGTTTAAAAAACGTCTCACTCTCATAGGATGTTTTCAGGGTATGAAAACCAAGTAAGAATGGAGTAAAAATCATTTTTGGTAAATCTCATACAGGTCAACTGAATTTCAACTATCTTAGTTTTAAGTTTTTAGCTTTACAATTTTAGAAGCTATAGTATTTGCCCTTTTGGTAAGACTTTAACATTTATAAACAACTCAAGTCAAATATACCAGAAACTAGACAATGCTAACGAACTGTTGATAACAATTGTTGTTGACAATAACAAGGGTAAGGGCATTTGCTATACGACTGATAACAGAAGAATGCTAGATCCGGCAACGGCTAGCCAACCAAGCCTCAACTGAAACTTGTGCTTGATAAGCTTGATTGCCAAATTAGAGATTTTGAGGGTTCAGTTTGTAGCACACGCTTCAAGAGAATTCAGTCTTAAATTTATTTAAATTGAGTGCGGTTGAATATATTTGAACTGTATATATGTCGAAGAAGATTAGTATTAGCTATCTAAATATTCCTGCTAAGGATGTTTACCTAATGAGTGTGAACTGTGTGTGCTTGTGATCAATAACTGAAAGTTGAATCTATTGTATATATTTCAGCAGTCCATTGTAGAACAGTTTAAGGCATTAAACAATAAAATATTTAACCTTGAAGCATCTATCAAGTCGCTAAAGAATTCACAAATCAAAGAACATTTGTTAGCTTGCACTAAGGCTCTTGTTGATCAGAATAAAGATTTTATAACCATTAATAATAACAATGAAAATAATTTGAAGACGGAATTAAGAAAGAAAGATTCTGAAATATTTAATCTGAAAGTTCAAGGAGTAGCAAATGGGAAAACAAATAAGAAATTACAAAATAGATTAAAAGAAAAGGTAATTGAAACTGAGAAATATTTACTCTTCAGCTGAATAGGTAAGGAGACAGGTTTATGCGAAAGAAAGTTTCTGGATTGAAATATTTTAACGTGTCTTGTGATTCGTGTCTGCCTGATGCTGCTTGGATAGTAATTCAGCGTCGTCAAGTCGGTTCTGACTTGACTTTTTGTGGGATTCGATAAGCTTCACCTATTGACGAAGTCACGAAATCACGAATTGTAAATTTATATAAGCAGTTGAACGATAAAGTAGGATTTGAGCGATATATGTAGTCACTTTTTATTTGGATGAGAGTAGGAAAACTTCAATCTAAAGTCATTGGGATACTTTTTTGGAGACGTAGGCGATGCAATCCCTTATGATCTTAATATGAAATTCTCAATACCCGACGAAGAGCACAATAATATGGAAGAACATTGCGCTAATCGATATAACTATAATAATTAGCTAAAAGTAAATAATTTATTTTTCATTCGTAGCTATCAAAATAGCAAATACCAAACAGCGGATCGTGCTCAGAAATCTTTGGTATTAAATGGCGTAAATTGAGAGGTGATTCCCTTAAATTAGTTCAAATGATGATCAGACCAATAAAGCTTATTTAATTTTCAAATATTATTAAATTTCCTTAAATTGCTAAAAAATTGAGTTTCTTTTAATTTTGTAATTTCTTATATATTCAATGTACACAATTACTCAGTAAACTCGTTTTATTTCATAAACGAGCATTCAGAACTAATGAATTTATTTATTTCCTAAATTATTTCAGAATATGTTTGAGGTTGTAATTAGAATGATATAATTTCATGAGCTCAACTGGGAGATGCCTTAGATTCCTTTCTATTCTATCTACACAGAAACACACACAAGCACACACACTGCGTAAAGTTAGCTGAGTTGCTTTCTATTCATGCATCAAAGAATCATACAGTGATTGAAATATCGGCACATCGCAGGGTTCAGAGTATCTCCTAGTCGAACAGCCTCGACTAGAGCGCTCTTACTTGTTTTATAAAGGAATATTTTAAAGTACTTTTATAATGAAAAAAAACAAATATTAAATATCGAATATATAAATACATCTTAGTATAAATGACAAGCTCTCATATGATCAGCTGTTGCTTCATATTTACTACTCTATGCTTATATCAACATCAATTCATTTAAATATTTATTTATATATGTGTTTCGTTGATTTATCACACTGTTAAGTGCAACATGTTGCATTTTGTTGCATTGTCTGCTGGGCTAAATAAAATAAAAATGAAATTAATTACAACATTTTGTCAGACACACGCGTTACAAGTTAGCCACATCAGAGCCCATCAGCATCGATAAGAAATCCCCCAAGCTCCCGCTTGACTGCCTCACTGACTTCCTATGTGTTGTAAGTAGTGATAGTTGCAGTTGTTCTGCTTGTTCTTCCTCTTGTTGTTGTCTTTGTCAGTGGCAACATCTTTTGTCTGGGAGTCGCTGCTGTTGCACTTGCCAGGCATTCGTCAACACACACACAGGCACCCTCACATAGCTGTAGCTCTGACTCCACTGTGGCAAAGTCCTTGACTTGCATTTTTGATAAACAACGTGTCAACTTTGTCGACATAAACCATAATCTTCAGTGTCAGTTTGACTTACAACTCGTGTACTTTTCAGTGCACTTGCGACTGGTAATCATGTCATGAGTTCCACTTCCAGTCCCAGACCCTGACTAGCTCAGAAAGTGAAAGAAATTTTTCTTCCAGATAAAAGACAAAAGCAACAGCAAAAGACAAGCAAACAAAGTAGGAGCAGCGCCTGAGTGCAGCATAAATAGCCTACAAATACTAGTTGGGCGACTTAGGAGCAGTCTTTCTCTAGCAGAGAGCAACAACTGTCAGGCTTTGGCATTTGTCTGTCTGCCTGTTAGATCATTAGCGTAATTAAATGTGGATGAAAAATTTCATTTAATTTAGTGTGCCGTCTCTCTCTCTCTCTCGCTCCCTCTAATTGCATCTTTCTTCTCTTTCATAACTCAAAAACCGAGCGGGCAAATATACAAAAATATAATTAATCAGCGAGGCATGTGGCATGTGGCATGTGTTTCTTAGCATTGCTAAACTGAAGTTTGGGCTCCCATTTCTATTTGTTTTTTTCTTTTTTGGGCGCCCTCGTCGGCACCTAGAAATTAAACTAAGTGTCGGGCGTTTCGGGTCCGCTTCAGCCACATGACGCACGCATGTCTCATTTTGCTGCCTCACGCTCTGTTGACTATCTCTCTCTCTCTCACTATCTCACTCTATCTCTCTCTCTCTCGTTTTCTGTTGCCTTTGCCATTCTATATGACAAGAAGAAAATGTTGTCAGCTTAATTTTTTGTAATAATACTAAATTTAGCCAACGGGCACAATCAACAAGTCTTGAGCTGCTGCCATGTAATTTCGCTAAGTGCAACAACGAAAAACGTTTCCCCAGCTCCCAATGTTTCCCAGCTCTACCCATCTCTCAGTGCCTTTCAGTTCTCAGTTCCCTAGTCTACATAGTGCAAATTTATCGTCACTTGCATGGAGCGTGACATTGAAATTGTAAATTAGCCACGCATCGTGAACATAGCTAAATATATATATATTTATACTATATATATAAATATCGTTATATATATATATATATATGTATATCATATACATGGCATGTATCCAGGCATTATGCTAGTGGAGCATGCAACAGTGAAATTGTTGTGCCAAAAGTGCAGGAAGTATAAGAGTAAGAATGTCAGAGAATGAAGTTGCTAGGCGCCAACTGGGGTATGTGGAAAGAAAGACCAACATGTTGAGAACTTATCAAACATATAATATGTATATCGTTAAGTATAGGATGGTATAAATATTAGTTAATATTAAATCTATGAAACAAATATAAAGAATGTTTAAATATAAGTTAACTTGTTAATTGAATTTCGAAAAAATTATGCGAGTATTTAAAATATTCATGAAAAATAAGAAATACTGTAGATTTTAAAACCTTTTAACCAATTTCTAATTCATGATTTTTAGCTAAAAATATAAATAAATATTATTTTAATAGATTTAAAGCATATAAATAAGTCTAAAATTAGATAAGAGTCCAATTGGCTAAATATTGTTATTTTATTCTTTTAATTTAATTTCTCATTTAACTGAAAATACAAATAAATTGAGAAATCTAGAATTAACTTTAAAATGAAAATGTCAAAATATATAGAATATGGAAATATATGGAAATAGTGATTTTAGGCAGCAGGAACTCAGAATTTAGGCACCTATAAAAGGAGAAGAAAAATATTTGCTATTTGTTTAATATATTAATTTCTTTCTGCCCATGTAAAATCCACATGTAAACAATTATTAAAATAATATTGATAACTTTAGGATAAAAGTACGACTGAAATAAATTAGAAAATCAAAATGTATTAAATCAAATAGAAATAAAATAAATTTTTGAAATATTTATGCCTAAGAAGATTTAACATTGAGATATACGAATTATGTCTATTAAATTTAAATCCTTACTTGTTTCTCTGAGTAGTTTTTCATGAAGATCTTGAAGAATTAAAAACTAAATTTTACAAACATCATACACATTAATTGAAAAGTGATAAGTTTACGATCAAAAGAGAACAGAAATAAATTTACAAATCAAAATGTATTAAATTAAAAAATACTTTTTAGTACTCAACATCAGTCTGATCAATGTATAATATAAGTATAAACAATATTTAAATTGAAATTGAATATCTTCGCACCTATTATGACTGTTTGAGCCCATTTGGTAGCACTTGAAGAAACTCCATTTCGTTTATGACTTCCATTTAAAGGCAATCGTAGAGCACACTTTATAGATTCTAATGGCTGGTGGCAAGCTCCCCCAATTTCCTGTTACTTTTCATAATGTGCATTTGGGTAACCCACATGTGGTTCATGATAATGCCAAACAAATCGCATGCGGCCCATTTAGATGACATAATCGATAGCCGATAACCGATAAACTGTAAATTGCCAAGTGAAAAGTTTTTGTCGCACATTAAGATGCGGCCTAGCCTTAAGTGCGACGATTGTCTGTTAGAGTGAGAGACATTTTATATATGTTTATATATATTTTTGTATATATATATGCAAACCTTGTGCTCGAAGTCAATCAGCGGAGTCTTTTTTGTTGTTTTTTTTGGAAGAGGGGCTACCGTTTCCACATGGCTGGCTTATTTTGTTCTTGGGCTAGCAACTTTTTTTTTTAGTTATATACGTTAAATAAGTCCCTGTTGCGCGAGCCGAAACTTTGTTTACGGCAATAAAAAAGTTTTTCCTTAAAATATACAAAATAAACTCAAGAGAGGAGACGGACAGGCAGACAGACCGAGCGAGTGAAAGAGACAGAGCTGCTATGATGTGGATGTGGATGTGCAACCTTTTGGGAGCTGTTCCAGAGCGCAAATGTAATATTTGCTAATTTTATGTGAATTTAGAAGAAAGTTTCGTTTGCTTTTTCTTCTGCACAAGACGCAGCAGCAGCGGACGCATAATCCTCTCGAGTAAACGCAAATCTGGCGCATTTATGGTTATACAATATTTTTCCATCTGTGTTTTCTGAAATGCACAAAAAAAGGAGATATGAAATAATATGATAGAGAGCACCGAAAAATCAAATAAGTACCTAACAAAAGTCTAATGTATGGGATTATCCCCAAGCAAAACAAAAACAACAGCAGCTAAGGCAAATCAATTTTGCATATATATGTAGGTATATATGTAGATATGTATGTATATATGGGAATGCATATGGGATGAAATCCTTTTCTTGGGTCTGCGTGTTTTTTCATGGCGAACTTGGGCAAAACAATAAACTCTTGGCATCTAATAAAAGGTGAAAATCTTTTGAAAGCTTCAAAAGGTTTTGTTTTGCCACGCAGCGCGTGAAAAATTTGCCCAAGCTTTTGGATTTATATCTCTAAACAGGAGCAGGGGCCATACTTATATCCACGTTAGACGTCTTGAGTTCTGCCAGCTGGCATCAGCGTCAGCATCAACATCAGCTCCATAAATGCGGTTAAATGTAAAAGTTTTTGCATCTTTAAAATGCGTGTGCGTTGTTTTTACAAAGTTCATTGGATTGGAGTAAGGGAGATAGAGAGCGCGCTCTAAAGCATGCGGTTTTTAAGTAGAACCACACAGGTGCTCCGCTGCTGGCATGCATAGAAAGGCGTTTGGCTTAGAGAAAATTGATGTGGAAGGAAGCGCTGTGTTGACTTAGAATATATAATCAAAAAGGCTAAGCAAAGATAAGCAGACATATGTTACATATACTGGCAATTTATTAGATGCTAATATATTCACTAAAAATATTGAGAAAAATTAGAAATATTTTCAGCAGTAAATTTTAAATTATAATTTCTTGTTTAAAAGATACAAAATATATGAAAATATTAAAAGTTCTACACATGAATATACATATACATTGTATGTTGTTATTCTTTCATTTACAAGATGATACGATTATGTAGGATGAAGCTTGATTGGCAACAAAAACAAGTAAAGTATGAAAAATTGTTTATTATTATGAGATGACTGAATATAAATATGCCTCATTATCTATTTAAAATATATTTAGTATATGTTAAATTATAGTTTAATTTTTTATCTGCTGAAAGTCTTTCATAAGTTGCCTAAAATTGTCATATATCTACCTCAATAAACCAAACTTAACTTTAGATTGATTGAAGCATAACTTAAGAGTTATGTAAATAAATGCCTTTCTATCTCTCTCTTCCTCTCTCTCTCTTTCTCCATTTATCTCGAAAGCCGATAGCTGTAACCGCATTGCCTAATTAAAGCTATTTGCAGCGAAAAAAAAATGTTGGAAATATAAATAAGTAAACGAGTCTTCAAATTCTATGCCCTGAGGTCCACATTAAATGCACTTCTAGCCGCAGCACGCATGCTTTTCTTACGGCTATTTGTATTGGATATATTGGGCATTTGGGCACTAGGCATTGGGAAATGGTATAGGGCTTGTTCAGATGGACAAGGTTATTGCGTGCCAGTCGATTGACGTAGCTTGAGAGGGTTAATGCATAGCACATGTGTGTGTCTGTGAATGGACACACACATAGTCAGTAAGTGGCTGGCAAATGGCTTTGGCTGTTATTGAAAATTATCTATGAGCCAGGCCCAGCAGCAGCAGCAACAGCAGCAGCAGCTTGGAAAACTGTAAAACGTTCCCAACATGCCCGAGTACCAGCCCAATGCTAATTATGGTCAGTAAATTAACTTGGCGACCTTCATTGCCAGCTGAATTTGTGGTCCGAGACACACGCAAGTGCTTAAGTTTTTTTTTTCTTTGTCTTGATAAGCGTTCGATATAGGTATATATACTTTATTTTTCAAGCATTTGATTGATTAATTCAAATCGAATTGGGCTACGAATTGAATTTATAATGATTTCGTAATTTGGCAGCAATTTAAATAAGTCAGAGAAAAAACTCCATTAACTAAATGTGTTTGTGTGTGTGGAGGTTGAGGCAGGGTATTACAGCTATGATGTGAGATAGCTAAGACAAACAAAATTTGTTTATATTTTTTTATAGAAATTTTAATAATGATATATGTATATTTATTTTTATGAAATTTTATTTATTAGGCTTACATTTTTTTTGTAATTTTAAAAGATTCAGATGAAGTTCACCTAAATTTTAAAATATAAAATAATATAAAATTTCAGAGCTACTGCATTTTTGAAAATATCTTTCTAGCTACTAAGACAAATGATCTTATATCAGAACGCAGTCAACAGTTAGTAGTAATTGTAGAGTAGCGTATGAGTCGTGTCAACTCTAAGCTCTACAGAATGATCTTGCTTTGCTCGTTAGGCTTTTCTCATTTGTTCGGTTGGCTCTTCAATCAAATTGACATAAACACATGTTGGGGCCCTAAGTGTTGTCGCGCCTACAAAACGTAGACACCAAGCTGAAGACAGAAGGCAGTTGGGGCATGGTGGCGCAGGGAAAGCCTCTATTAATAGAGCATTAATTGATGATTATGTCAGTTGAAAGCGTCGTTGACAAACTGTGTATCTGATGGATACATGAGGCAAGCACATCGAAAGCAGCATTTGAAAACTTTTCATGCACTTGCATTGAATGCTGCCATTAATCAAGGCTGACGCAACACCCCCGCAGCAGCTCCCTTGGCAACAGCAAACAGCAGCAGCCGAAAATTTCCCCTCCAAATGCCGCGAAGCTTTGCTGCGGTTAAATATTTTGAATGGCAACATATGTTGGCTGCCATAAAGTAGCAAGAGATTTGTCATGTGTGTGGCCACAGCGCGTTGCTAGCAGCAAACAGCTGGCAGCGCAGGCAGTTACATTTTGGCCAAGTGCTTACAACTATTTACCGCTGCAATCGCTGCAAACTACGCAAAAACTATCTTGCAGCCAACAGATACGACAACCGCAAACAAGTTGCAGCTGCATTTCAGGCTTTCGATTCAGATACGGCTACAGCTGAAAGCCGTAGCCAAAACCGAAGCCGGAGCTAGAGCCGGAGCCAGAGCCAGAGCCAGAGCCAGAGCCGTAGCCGAGTCGACGCAAATGTGCATGCTGCGGTTTTTCCAGTACAGTGCTGGGGGCTAACAGCGCGATTTTGCGTAAAAGTTTTCCAAACATTTTGGCCCCAACTATGCCAAACATTTTTGTATTCAAAACTATTTAGCTGTCAGCATTTATTTGCCAAAAAACCAAAAAAAAAAAAATTAAGCGGAAAAATGAATTCAGTTTATATTGAGATACTATATATAACATACATATATATGCATGTAGCCAAAGTTTCATTTGAACATCAAGTTTATGGGTATTTATTGATTTTGCAAATAGTTTCAGTTTTGATTGATGGCTACAACAGAGCGAGAGAGCAATGAAGAGGGAAAGTTGGAGTGCTGGAGTGCGGACGTAACAGATTTGTAGACCGAATGCTGAAAAGTGATAAAAATGATGCATTCTAGTATTTTCTTCTTTTTTTTTTTATTCACTGGGCAGCTGTCAGATGCGAGTGCTTAAAAACTATTTTGTAGGTTAACTATTTGCGGATTGGGAGAACAAAATAAATAAACTGAAAATTTAAAGCAGATACAAAGTGAAATGAAAAATGGGAATATTTATTCTTGTATATGCAAAATAAACTGATAATTTTTTGCCCAATCTAGGGTCGACGACGTGTTCCTCTGGCTGCTATTTACATTGGTCAAAAAACATTTTAGCCTTTTTATACCATTTTTATTACTATAAACTTACATCAAGATTTTATAAATTAAATGAACTGGTTAAGAAACTAGTTTACTTTTAATTGTTCTCTTTTGTTTACATTTTTCAGTCAATTTTTATTGAAATTTGTTTTTTTTTTTTTTGAGTTATTTTTGATACTGATCAAATATTATGTTTCAAGATATAATTTAAATGATTCAAATATTTGCAAATCAAAGTCGTTATTGAGTTCATATTCTCTCAATTCAAAGTTAACGTCATAACTATATGTTAAAGCAACTTTGCTTGGATACGAAAGCAACTTGTGGCTGTCTGTCTCTGATATAGGGATTTATAAATATAACAACAACGACCGCCTTGAGTTTCAATTAGCAATGTGTTTATTCTATGAGTAAGAGCAGTAAGAGCTGTAAGTGAACATTGGGAGTGTGAGAATGTTGAGAGCGGCATTACGACTCTTACAACTTAAACTCCAAATGCTGCTATAATAGTCAAATGCTTATACCACCCTCAAGACCTACTAGACCGGATATCATTCCCAACTCTCAAATTGGTGTTGTCCATTCGTTGGCTGTGGCATTGTGCCCTCTTAGGACTCTTACTTATATCCTGAAATACGTAGGTCGGAAATTTTTCGAAATGAATATAGTTAATAAACTGTTGTTATTTGATGGCATTTAAATTTCAGATATATATTTTAGAAATACAGACATTCAAAATAAGCTTTGCTTGAATATTTTAATATTAAAAATGCATATAGCTTTAAATTTTAGACTTCAGTATTCACATACAGACAAAAGCAGAAAACAAAACATAAATAAAACTACATAAATATATTTAATTAAATTATTGAACCACTCGAATTTAAATTAAATCTGAGCATATTCTAAAGCTTACACATGCACACAACTTTAAGGGGATATTAAACAAAGTCATAAAACGTCTAGTTGCTGCAGTTGGTAGCTGGCATTGACTTGGCCCGAAGGCCAAGCAGGCTATTAAAGAAATTCCTGGACGTAACAGTGAGTATCCAGCGAGTGCAGAGCGTTGCTGAAATGCCAAAGCGTCTTTTGCTTGTGGTTATAGCCACGCGATGATGATGATGCCGATGCCTAGAATGATGATGATGATGTGGATGCGGATTGCATTGCTCATTAACACGAAACTAATTAATTGCGCAATTCAAGTAAACTATCATGTTGCGAGCGGGCACCGCCATTACAAGCACTTGATTGATCACCTCCAGCCGAGTGCAGCATGATCTTCTTTGAGCTAACAAGCTGAGGCCAAGTGCAGGGCCAAGGCTGGCTAGGGCTGTTGCTGAGGCTAGAGAGGGTGCCAAGTGCCAAGTGTCTGTTGGCCATGCAGCCCATTGCATTTTAAACGCTAATTTATTGTTAACTGCAACATGTTGCCGGTATGCAAAAATGTTGTCTGGCATATGCAATTAATTGTAACAAGGCCCCGCCAGCTAACTCAGTCAACCAACTAGCTGCTGCGGCTGCTGCTCTGCTCTGCTCTGAGCCAACCTTTAACGAGCTTCCAGCTTCATTGTGGCCAAAAAGAGTTTTGAGGCAGCGCGTTAACTCGGTGCAATTTACGTGTTAATTTGAAGTCGTGTCTCTCCAAATGTTTGGCTGCCTCCCCCTCCAAAACAAAAAGAAGGAAAAATAACTTTTACTCAGCGCGACGAGAAAGTCGTAAGTAATTCATGTGTTGCACGTAATTGCCAGGGTGTTGCTGCTGCTGCTGCTGGGGCTGCTGCTGCTGTTGCAGTTGCAGGCGGTAGAAAGACGTTTGCATGTAACAAGCAGCTGCAAGATCGCTCTAACTATCAGTTTAGGTACTCGGCGCTGGCGAAAGTTTCCACTTAAAAAGTAGCCAAGTGCACAAATGTGTGCCACAAAAAGCCCAGCGCACACATTTCGATAGATTTATCGATTAAGCTGATATCTACAAATTGATGCGATTAATTCAAATAAGCGGTTGCCTATATATTTTTTAGCTATTGATTTATTTAATATTTTAAGCAACTAAGCCACTTTTTGCGTTGAAAGATAACTTGTATTGTACTGCAAATATATCGAAAATATGCACGTTTGACTGAAATATGTCGAAAATTGGAAATGGAAGAAGTAGTTAGACGACTTAAATTTTTCGCTACCTCTATCATAATAAAGATATTGATATCAAAGCATGTCTTTTTAAAATAAATTTATTATTAATTTACGAATGAAATATTAAATTAAAATCCATCATTTATTTTATTTTTATTTTTTCTTTATTTGCAAAATTGCACTGAAATAATCCTTAATTGACTTGATTTTTATTGAAAAAAATTAATCTATATTTTCTGTAATTATTAAAAAATTAAATTTAGTTATCATAAACTCATTCTAAAGTTGTTCATGTATTTATCTAGAAGAAGTCGATAATAATAACAATAATAATAATTTTATATAGACAAAATACTTGTCGACTGACTTGCATAAAATATAACTACGGACAACTCTTTTTGAAAAATCTGTCAATCAAATCATAGATTTAATTACATGTAGATAGACTTAGCTCACTTAATTATACTAGAGTAAAATTACTTAATTAGTTATTTCTAATATTATTTATAGTATAGCCATTGTTTAATATATGTTTTCTATACTGCTTTGATCTTCAATCCGCAACTCGTTTCTTTTGCAAATTCAATTTGAAAGTGTTCTGTTTATTGTTTGTGCAATATTTTGTTTGATGGGCAGGGTCAGGACCCAGAACCCTGAGTCGGAGTCAAAAGTTATGAGCAAACAATTTTCTGCTTAAAAGCGTCTGTCAGAAAACTTTGGAGCGGCCCTTGTCAACCAGCAAAATGGTCTGGTGAAAATTGTAGCTCTTGCGATTTGTCTGCAATTACTCGTACGTTGTGGGAGGGCAGCCAGAAAAGTTGTGAGAGACCCGAAAATGGAAGCCCAGCCAAGTCCAGCCCAGCCCAGCCCAGTACGTGATTTGTTTTTAACGAGATTTGTGTCCAAGGAAAACTATTGACAATGCAAATATTTTGTAACTCACTGGACTGTGCGACCGGAACCAGTCCACCGTTCAAATCAAGTCCATTTTGGGCGCGGCTGAATGTCCGCCCCTTTGCACACACAATACAAAATATTGTGTGTCAAAAATGCGTGTTTGTTGGCTCCTCTTGTTCTTCTCTTGTTGTTATTGTGTGTTGCGTATGCTGTATATAATATTCCGCATAGTTTTGCAGCTGAAGTGGTTTCCGATCAGCCCCTCAATAGTTGCGAAAAGTTGAAACAGTTTACAATTTCAAAAGAGACCCTTACACACACACACACACACACACACACATTCATGTCCGTCCTTAAGTTATCCAACGCCTTGTCCAGCCCCACGTTTCGCTTTTTAATTTGACAATCAATTGACAGTTCGTTTGGTAAACACAAACAAATACACTCAAACAAATGCTGTGCAAAACTATTGCCGCACCAAAAAAAATGGAAGAGAGAGAGAGAGAATAAAAAATATTAAATAACTTGTCGATTTCAAAGCATATTTCATCCATTCAACTCAAGGGCCTCTTATGTTACGTTTCAACAATTAATCGAATGCCACTCTGATTGACAAGTATTCAGCAGAAAACATAACAGCCTTTTGGGACTCCAGCTCTAAAATGTTGTTACACTTTCGTTCTGTCCGCTGACCGGAACTGTGCAAATATAATATTACTACACAAATACTCGTATCAGCCATTCGCAGTGTAAGCTGAAAACTAAAAAGTTAGCATTGTTGTATACCCTTATCAATTAGCAATACAAAGAGTTCCCATTCCCATTTTAAAATCATATTTTAAGTGAAAACGGAAGTTTTTAACAATCTAAATGAAACTTAGCTAACTTCATAATACTGATTTATATAGAAAGAAGTGTAGAAAACTGTCTTCAGAACTGAACAATTGTACAAGAGTTGTGACAGAGCATAAACGAGAGCATTCCTTTAGCTTGATCAGAGAATCAATATGTTGTGCTACTTATTCAAGCCAAACATTGCCAAAATGTCCTCCTGCGTTAGCTTTTCGTCGTCTTGAGCGTTAGCGGGTGCTGTAGCAGGTGGTGCAGTAGCTGCTGGAGCAGGAGCAGGAACAGAATTGGGTTGAGGCTTAGCTGGCTGACGAGCAGGGCTCGTCCCTTTAGCAACTGGCTGCTGAGGTTTATCGTTTTGCATGGGTTTTATGTCCGCTTCGAGAGCTGCAATTGTGTTCCTCTTGATAGTGATCGAGGATCGGGCTGTTCCTTTGGGCGGCTTGCCAGTGGGTTTGGGATAGTGTTGCGTCTTCACAGTCACCTCAATTTGGAAAGGAGGCTCTTTTGAGGTGCTGAGCAGCGTAATATAAGGACAAGTTGGTTGGGAAGTTAATTCCTGCCCTTTGGGCTCAACTGGATTATTCCAGCAGCGATAGGTATCCATTGAAATGCCCGGAGGTGGTATTCTAGGCTTTTCCGGTTCCACTTTGGGTTGTGGTTCCGGCTCGGGCGCCACATTCTTGAACGGCGCCAGATAGGTGAAAAGATGCGGTTGGCCGCGTCGCTTGTACTCACACATGCAAACGCACGCGTTGGGATCTACCTCTTCCTCCTCTACTGACGCTTCCTCCTCTTCAGCCTTAGACCAGTCGCGGAATGGCGCCAGATAGCAGTAGTCCGTATCGTGATCCTCCAAGCCAGTTTTCGATAGCTTCTCGCCATGCGCCTCCTCCATATCATCACCATACGCTGGCGGGCAAGTGCAAATTTCGCATGTACAGATGCATTCATCATCACAGGACAGCTCATTGTCTTCGCAGGGCGGGCAAACGACAACTGGACAGGGCACATGGTGTTGGGGCATGGTGTCGTCCTCCTCATTATAGCGCACCCACCGACAAATATATGGCCCCTGACTGCACTCGGCAGTTATCACTGGCGCCGCACGCTCCTGGTGACACTGCAGCTTATGGCAAGCACATTTTATACTCTTCTTCTTTCTCTTAGGGCGCCTGCTGGTGTAGGATTTTTCTGACGTTTTGGAACTGGATTTGGATTTATGCTTGCTAGATGCTTTTTCTATTCTGCTGATCATTTGCTCCAGGGAGATCATCGTGTACTCCATATGCAGAGAGACGGGCGAGGTTAATTTGCTGACGCTCTGGACCTGCTTATTGAAATATAGCTCTGTCGTCTTAACACTCCGCACGCTTACGTTTGTATTGATCGAAACCGTGTCCCACTGTTTATGTGGCGTCTTCTGTGCCACGCTGGCTTGTGATGGAGCTGGTCCACAGGTGCAGGGCCGTGTTTCAGGATCTTCGTAGACTAAGCGGGTTTGTAGCTCATCGTAGAGTGCCTTATAAATGCACTCGATGCATTCCTCATACTGTTTCTGCTCGCAGTACATGAGACCCGCATAAGCTGCAAAAATCTCCGCCGTACGCTTGGACGCATGCAGCCAAAGGCACTCGGAGCGATGACGCAACTGGGAGGCCATAGCTTCCAGCTGCCTGCCGCCTTCACCAGTGCCATGGTAATATGCACGAAAGGCGCGTTTCGTGATGCCGTAGGCCAGTTGGCTGTCCATGCGATTCATGCCGGCCTCAGCGATCAGATCGTGCAGAAAGTTCTCTTTGCCGAAGCGTTTGCGCGGCACCCGATCCACCCTGTAGCGAAACTCCTCGTAGTGTCGAAATCTGCGTTTGATTGCTTCCTTGGTGCGACGTGCCTCCCTGGGTTGCAGCCGGCAGAGGATCATGACCTTTATTAGGCTATTGGCGATGTCATCGATATCTTCTTCAAAATAATCGGCTTTCTTGTCTAAGTTCACCGTCGTACACTTTGTGACTTCGGGACGCCAACATGGACAGGCATTGAGCCCCTGTTCGCTAAGCGTTTGTCCCGCAAAGAAAAGCGTCGCAAACATTCTGACCAAAAATATTTGCTTAGGAACTTTGCAATTTGTTATAGACAATTTGGTACAGGGGGAAAATTGGAATAATTTAAAAGTCTGTCGACTATTTAATCAAAGTATAAAGGATAAACAATTTTAAATAAATAAATTAGGTCGTCAAAATAAGAGGAAAAGACTAGAAACACGCAGTTGAGGCTTAACGACTTAAAGGTGATTGGCTTGAGCTAAGGACGGATTGAAAAAGGATATAAGGGATCCTGTGAGAGCCTTGACAAGGACTATGGAAGGAGTAATTGAGTAGTTCCGAGGGAGCGAGCAAGACTGAAAGAGAGATAACAAGAGAGAAAGAAAGAGAGAGAGAGATGAATCATATAGGAAATATGTGACAGAAAAAGGAAAGCAGAAAGAGGAAGAAAGAGAGAGTAAGAGAGAGAGAGAAAGGGAGGGAGAGAGAGGGAGAGAGACAGAAGGGATAGTTAAATGCAGAAAAAAAAGAGATAGAGATACGATTAAGCGAGAAGAGGAAACAAACTGTAGGAATAGAGGGATAACCTGAATTTGATGCAGTCGCAATTTTATTAAAGAATTCACAGTCAATAAGAGAGAAAAAACACAATTTCTGTATGGATTTAAAAACTTAAATTTTATTTTATTTAGTTCAGAAATTAAATAGGAAATTCAATAAAATATATTGTGTGTATATGTAGTTGAACTATTTCTCGCCAACTCTTCGGCCAATGCTTCCGTCTGTTTCCTATCAGAGGCGAACTGTAAAAAACATGTCCACCTGTTGCCGCTGCACGACGCGTTATTCAGGCTGGGCGCAACCCGAGCAACTTGTCACTTCCTGAATGACGTCTGTCATAGTTTTGGCTGGGGAAGTGCATTGCTGACATGCTGCTGTTCGAAATGTTTTATTCGTGGCAGACATACAGAAATTCATATTTATCATCGGGGCCAAAGCACAGTGGGGAGACAGACAGTGGGGCTGGGCTGGGCTGGGCTGGTCTGGGGCATCGGCCGTTGATGCAACATGCAACCAAATGTACAAAAGCCCGCAGCAGCGACTGCGGCACGAATCATTTTGATATTTGTTTACCCAACAATTTGCCGTGCTCCATTCGTTGTTCTACTCTGCTATCTCTTCTCTGCCCCCACTGTTTGCTGCAGCACAAGATGATGACCAGGAGAGGGCGTGGCGCGAGCGAGCGCCGCCTGATTTACTACTGTTAATTCGAAATACTTTTGTGATGCACTGCAAAGCGGAAATGCCGTGCGACACACACACACCCACACGCACGCACACACACACACACACGCACGCATAGCATGCACTTATTTTAACAAGCGACTGCGCAAAAACAACAAACAAATTTCTATATGCTTCTCCAAAACTAGAAACAACATAGAAACTAATAAGAAATTCGAAATTCATATAGACGAAACATGAATACGCTTTAAATAATTAAGTAAATAAAAGTATATGTTTAATTGCATATCAAAAGAAAAATTTATATATAAAATAAAAACATTTAAATTTCAAATGTTTTCTTTAAAACATTTTAATATATTTCTTAAATTTTTTTTATGTATTTATTATATTTTGCTAAATATTTATTATATATTTTTAATTATTTGTTACATATATTTTTGAATATTAATTTATAATACTATTTATTTATTATATATTTTATACAATCTATTTTCCAGTAATATATATTTTTTTTAAATAATGGAATTATAAAGACACAAAGTGGTTTCATATAATCACCCAAAGAAATTATATGTGATCTCTCATTAGGAATACTGGAACTGTTAATAAATAAATAAAACAAATGTATCAATTTGTATTTATATATTAATTTTTTTCAATTCTTCCATAATCCTTTTTTCCTAACATAATTATTTCTTTAATCATAAAACTTTTCAAATATATTAATAGTATATTTTGTATATAAATGAATAAAAAACTGAAAATGAATAAATCAATAAATAAAATACCTATTTATATTTATATATTAAATTTATTTGAATTATTTTCAAATAGTTTAAAAAATCATAAGGCAATTCGAATATATTGAACATATATTTAGCAATATTTTCCTGATTGGCTGCTACCACTCTTTTTTTCTCTAATTTAAAATGCGATCCTCTTGTCATAGTTGTTCGGCCCATTGTTCGACTCTAGCTAAAACGGAATCAAAGTCTGCACAAATATTGTCAGGCGGTCATGACAAATATTTACATAGCCAGCGCGTGTGTAGGTAAAATTTTGGGTCCGCCACCAAAAACAAACCAAAAAAAAAAATAATGTATTTATATATATATGAATTTGTGTTTGTATGTATAAAAGTACAACGCCGGAAAATGCGGGCGCATTGACAGTGCGGGCGATTGATTTTTCCTGTATTTGCTCGAAGCCTCAGAGTCAAGTAACATGGACGGCGGGGAGGTTGGCTGGGAGGAGTATTAAAATAAATGCAGTGCATAGACAGAGAGAGAGAGAGAGAGAGAGAGAGAGGAGAGGGAGTAGAGGCCTCGAGGCCGAGGCTCAGGCTAACACGCTAACAGACAGTTTTAGTGCAGCCCAGAAAAATGAGTTTAATTGTTGACCTTAGCTATTAGCCCCTGTCAAATGGTTTCGGTTGACAGCAATTTGCGTTGTACTTCGAGTTCGGTTCGAGTTGGCTTTGTATTTTGTCTTTTGTCTTTTGGACTTGTGTCTTTCAGTGTCGGCATTCATTGCACTTTAATTTATATGCAAAAAGCACAACGAGCATTTTGCACAAGTTCTTAGTATTGCATGATATGCGACTGTCTGTGTGTGTGTGTGGAATACAGATACGAGTACGCTTTGGTATGCACCAAAGGCGCTGACTGACAGGCCTCGAGGTATCAGAATCGGAGAGGTCCGTTGCAGCGGTCGGGCCACGTTTGATATTTGTTTATGTTGCAGCTACAGCAAAAATTCTCTGTATTCCACTTCTTGATATTCTTGACTTGCACTATATCTATACTCCTATATATATGTATATGTCCATTTAACAGGGCCATGTGCTGTACAAGTTGATGATTATTGCCCTTTTGGGCAGTTTGATTGTGAAATGCGTTGAAATATGCTGTGGCCTGCTATAAATGTTACATTAAACACAAGCAAATTGACTTGTAAGCAGGCAGTTGCAGCTTATTGATCTTCGCAGCGAGTGAGAAGCACAAAGAAAGGTGACGTGCGGAATTTAATGTACGTGTTTATTGGACAGATGAATTTGACAATAAGTAAAGCGAGCGCATTTAGAAGTGTGTATGAGAGAAAGACTAATAAAAACATTTTTTAATTTTTGGATTGAATTAGAAGTAAACTTGCAACTTTTGATATCATATATATTATCAAATATCTCTTACATATACGATCATGTTAAGGATTCATTGTTAAGAAACTATGTATATAAGTACAAATTTTGTTTTCCTCGAATTGAATATCCATATTTCTCAGTGTAATCAACTACCCGGCGAAACTGGTTAACGATCTACGCTCAACTTTGTCTAGCTCTCGACAGTTCAATAGCTTCTATAAACTTAAACACAATCATTTATACTTTAGCTTCAAAACAAGCAAGTTCTCTATAGTGTTAGAAATTAGAATTATGCTTAGATTAGTAATACTCGCGTTAGGCCTTCAATTGGCTTATAGTGCACAATTACGTAAGTGTAAAAGTTAAACGTGTTCAATCGGATATTCATATATAATAAAATCTCGCTAGCTGCTGATATTAAGAAGTGTCATTACGGTCAAGAAGAGTGCATTAAAAGTGCCATCAACCAGCTGATAAGACGTTATCCGAAAGGTTTGCCCAAGTTGGGCATAGCGCCCTTCGATGACTTTCGACCAAGTGATCTGCAGTTGTTTGAGGCGCCACAAGTGGGTGGTATGTGGATGAACTTTAAGCTAATCAATCAGGTGATCAGTGGCTGTGAGAATGCAACTGTGACGCATGTAACTGGCTTTCAGCAGGATCCCACCAAGTCGAAGCTGGAAATTGGATTACGTATACCCAGACTAATTCACAGATCTCAATATGAAATGCAACTGCGTTGGCTATCCATGGTGCAATCGAACACAACGGGTCCCAGCTATGCAGACTTTCAAAATGTTACCCTTACGATTAATCTGAAGGTGATTGTGAAATATATGCAGGGCAAGCGCTATCTAAAGATATATGAGCTGATGCCGCGACTCGATCTGGGACGGTTAGTAATACTTCGAGCAAGAGAAATCACATGAGCTTGATAGCATTTATTCCATATAGTTTCTATCTGGAGTTGGGTGATCTGTATCCGGTCAACTTGGATTTAACGCTAGCAGTCAATCGAGTCTACAATGAAAACTGGCTGGAGCTGTGGAACGATGTAGAGCCCAAGGTGGCGCCCAGTTTCAGCAGGGCGGGTGCTCACCTGCTGAATAAGATATTTGAGACAATCTCCTACGATGATATGTTCCTATGAACGTTGTGTTAAGTGCGCTGACTCAGAGCTCTCTCAAGTATTACAATTTGTATTGATAAACTAGCTAACAAGTTTGATATTGAAATATACTCTGCTTAGATTTCAGAGAGGGGTATATTAGGGCTGAAATATAAACTGTTTTTAATATCATATCCCCATTTAGAGCAGAGTATTCTACCAGCCGGTAGCTATGTATATTCTCATCAGTAAGGTTGATCAGCTTGTCGACTCAATGCTATCAAACAGGTTTATAGAAAAATGCAACCACGACTTGTTTCAAATGCATTTCTAATGCTAAGCACTATTAGCTAACAGGCCGTTGTCCCAACAAGTATAATGAAGTGTTTGAATGCAATATTTATAAAAACAATAACATTTATTTACACTTGGAAGGCATTTAGCTATGCACTAAAGCTACGTAGGTAATCCGAAGAAGTACTTAGAATATCCAAATATTTATTTAGTCTATTCGCAGCTGATGACATTCAGAAATGTTATTTTGGAAATGACAAATGCATTATGGCCAGCGCAAATCAATATTTGCGAGCATATGGGAAAGGTAATACTAATCTAGGTCTGCCTCCACTCGATAATATTCCAATAGACGACATAACACTCATTGACTCACCTGGACCACTCTGGATAAGTTACAAGCTGAAGAACCAGCGGATTAGAGGCCTTGAAAATGCGACCGTCACGACTATATCGGGCTTTGATCGTCAGCCGGAAATGAATAAAATGATTATCGAACTGAGGATTCCAAGGCTCCTCAGCCACGGCAATTACGAACTACAAGGCCGTGGAGTTATAGTGTATACTAATTCGAGTGGTTCCACCCAATCGGATTTGCAGAATGTTCGCTTAATATTGAATGTCAAGGGTTTCATTGAGTATCGCCAGAATCGGAGATATCTGAAGATCTACGGCGTGACGACCAAAATCGACCTGGATCGGTAAGATGGAACTAGAATTAAATCTGACATCGATCCTTATATTCGTCTACTTATTAGTTGGATACTGACTGCTGATAATTTATTTAAGGAGAACACAGATCTCACTCTTTTGCTCAATCGCGTGATCAATGATAATTGGATCGAGTTTTGGAACGAGATTGAAGCGACCATATTGCCTGTTTACACAAAGAGCATATTAAATATTGTGAACAATATTATACAGAATATTCCATATGATGAGTTCTTCTTAACTGAGTGAGAGTTGTTGAATGGCAACTGTTAAAAGACAACAAAACCTACAGAAAGTATTCAGTGTTTCCAATTAAATTTTAATATGTGTAAATTAATGCTCCATATTTTCAGATTTATTTAATTTCATAATAAATATTTAATGTTTATTTACGCATGCCAACAAAGTTGTATTAAATTTAATAACCAAGAAGGATTCTTCCTTCTTAATTTTCCTTTATTTTCTGTTCTGGACGTACTGAATTCGTATATTGAATTCTATAACCACAAAGGCAGTATATATCGTATAAATAAATGTATTTCCGATTCGGAATATTCCTTATTCCTATATTCAATAAAGTGAAAAATCACCTTATTTTAGACTTCTGATAATCAATTTGCTCTTTTACAACCTATCCGACATATGAATTAATTTGCTCGTGACCTTTATTTCAGACTTTTATAAATCAGTAGCATATTCTATTGCTCTTGGCATTTCTATTGTGTATTTGAAGAGCAGCTACCCCAAAAAGACACTGTCAAATCAGTGCTATCCAGAACTGCCCACACTCAACGCCTTCCAATTCCCACAGCGACTTTAATTTATCACGCTTGATCTTGATTAAAAGCAAACACCCGCAACCCGCAACCCGCAACCCTCTCCACGTCTAAAGACCCTAAAGAGAATAGATTGTTGAAAGAAAGGGGGGGACGAGTTGAGCTATGGCAAATCCAGTCGGGCAGTCAGACAGCCAATTATAGACAGTCAAAGTCGCGTAAAGATGCCAGAATGAAGATCCACAGACACGAAAGCTGAATGAAAACGAAAAACGAGCTACGGAAAATTAAAATTATAATATGAAAAGACGAAGAAGAAGAAGAGCAACAACAACAAGAAGAACTGCAATAAAGACATCAACAGTTCGGAGGCATCAAAGAATCAAGCGAGACACTCAAAAGGGTGGACATAGGTGGGCAGAGAGGGGAAGAATGTGTAGCGCAGGGGGCCAAAGGGTAAGTTGTAAGATTTCCAAAAATAATATTAAAATTAGCAACGAAGCGCAACAAATGAGATTTTCAACCAGTTGCAGTTGCACTCCCAGATGCCTTTGCCAGACCCAATGCTGGCCATAAATTGAACGAGCGTCCAGGCCTCGGCAGAGGCGTAGATCAATCAGTGCAGCGGCAAAGGGCCAGAGATAGACACAGAGGCAACAGCAACAGCAACAACAACAGTCAAACAGACATACAGCTTAGTCCCAGTAATTAGGAATGATAAATGTTGAAAACGTATTGCACAAAGCAATATACAGAAGCCAAGGCTTGCACATGGAAAGGGTTATAAATAAAAAAGAGAGAACGAAAAAACTGAGAGACGGAGTCAAACAAATTGGGCAATGCGTGTGCTGGTAAAAAATAAATGGATAAACTGGCACATCAGACACATCAATAGGTTAGTGGGAAAGGCAATTAAGATCTGGAGTAGGGAAGCAGCGTGTGGGAGGTGCTAAGTAAGCGGTCTTTGGGTAGAGTTATGGCAGCGAAGAGTTTTGCCAGCTTAAGATCTTATGCGAGTGATATAGTATATGGCAATAATAATTGTTATTATACTTTATATACAATACATATATGCAGGGGTAGAAGAACGTGTGAGCTGATCATGAAGAACGAAAAGAGGAATGAAAAATATAAATGGAAAAATGTAATTTTGTTTAATTATTGTATAATTTTGTAACCGCTTTTTTTTTAATTAATAATTTAATTGTTATGATTTATAAAATTATTAAATTAATTTAATTAATATCGTTATTGACACAGAGTTTTGGAGAACTGAAATAAATTCTCACTTATACCAATTATATTTCTTCTAGAATTCTAACTCTTAAACTTGACATGTTAGTGTCGATTTCTTCTATATATTGATGCAAAGTCGCATCGTGAGTAGTGAATGAACGTAAAATAAAAAACATTTATATGAATAAATTAATAATAAAGCTTGCTTGAAAAAGAATTAATTTAGATTTCCTTTACAGAAATATGTATAGACAAATATATTATGCCCCATATATGTTGGCATAGCACTCTTGAAAATTCGAACCATATGGACCGAGAATATTTAAATATAAATATGTATAAATATGTTTTCCGTCCTGTGTTCTTTCTATTGCTGTTGCAGTTATTGGTTTTAGACAACGCCTTAGCCAAGCTTGCTACTCAGCTAAAATCTACTAATCAAATTTTACACTTAAAACAAGATTTTTCCAATGCATCAGTTCAACTTTGTTTCAATTTCACTTCAAGTTAATTAGTAATCAATTTTCTGGAATTGTTACCTACCTTAGGTATATTGGAAAATTCAAGTACTTCGTTTTATGTTCACAAAAATAATTATGTTAAATGTTCATTGTCATTCAAGTATGCTCAATTGTATATTTCATTATAGAGAAAGAAACAGTTGCCGTGGGTGCAGTCTTGGCAAGATTGTAAACTAGGTCTTACATAGTACCAACACGAACTCTCTCTTTATTCGCACTATCCCCCTCCTTTTATTCTTTAAATCACTATCTCTCTCTCTCTCTCTCTATTTCTCTTTCTTTCTCCTTTTTCCCGCTATTTTGCATTTTTTATGAAAATATATGCAGCATTTCCAATTACACTTTATTTCAAACAATTAGCCAGTCAGAAATGCCAGAACGAACCCTCAGCTAAGCTCATGCGATGGGTCGACTTACAACCGTACTGTACGCCACATGCGCCCCACCTTTAGGCTAATAATGTTAGCGCCATATTTGACCGCCGTGTTGGCGTTATCACGACTCGACCAGGCCGGACCGCGGCGGGCCAGTCCGAGCTGGCTGAAGGCAACAATGTTGGCTAACCGCAAGGCTGGCCGGCAGGTGCAAGTGACCGTGTTGCCAAAATGGGGATAGGTAAGGGTGGGTTAGCTCAGGGATGGTGCGGGGCAGGGCACATTTACATCATTTGCGGTCTGTGCGGGGCATTTGCATTTTGCATTTGGCATTTGGCATGCCACGGAATCTCACGGATATGTGTCTATAACAAAACAATTAGAAACGACGACGAGGACGACGATGACGACGACGACGACGACGCTTAGGCAAAGCCCTCGACGATTGGACGCTGATTTATGAGTGGTGCAGAGTGGTGCGGTGTGGTGCCTACACAAAAACTCCAAGACAGGCACGTAGCAGCAGGCCGCGGGGATTAGTTTGAAGGCAAAAGCCAAATAAAAGAAAACACGACGCACACATAAAAAGCCAAGCCGAAAAAGTGCTGGATGATGGCTGTGTGTGTGGGTGGGGTGGGTGAGTTGACTGGGGCGGTGCTGACTTCTATTTGTGCTTTATTTATTTTGTTCTTCTTTTTTTGGTTAAGTCAGCCGTGGGGCATTGGGGCATAGTAAAATGCTAGTGAAACAATTATGCAATTACTTAATTTGATAGCCCAAGTGTGTGCCATCTCTCGGCATACGGCATACGAAACCCCATTTAGAGGCTTCTACTTGTGCATACTACGTATACGAATGTTACGTATACGCCCGGGCAGCTCCCTCTCCCTCTCGCTCTCTCTCTCTCTCTCTCTCTGTGTCTTTCCGTTGCCTTCGCTTTGTGACCTGTAATTGTTTTAACTGCCTTGTGCACGCGCTTTGTTTACACGACCTGTGGCCAGTGCGAATGCCATTGCGCCTATAAGCAACTGCTTGGCTCGTTTATGCACGTTGCATGTGTGTAAGTGTCTGTGTGTGTGTGTGTGTGTGGGTATATGGAGGGGGCTTCCGGTTCTAGCTGTTGGCATTTATGAATTTGTTGCTAATATTTGCATTCAGCTTGCATTATTTACAGTTGGGGTAATATTTTTGACCAAGAAATACTTAAAAGGTTTGATTACTTACAAAAAGATATTGACATAACGATAGTCAGCTTAAAGATAATCTAATGCTTTATAGTCTAAAAATAACAGAGAAATATAGATATTAGTATAAATTTTAACTATTATACTTTGATAAAGCGTGTTAAAATATTACAACAAAAATAAATAGAAGTATAGATTAGATAGTATCAGAAGAACAAGGAAGAATCTAACAATAGATTCACATTAAGCACACTTTAGCTAAGGATTTTTCTTTGATTTAACTATAAATATAAAGTCTAAGCTGTTGTCAGACAAAGCTTGAATATAAGGAAGAGTTGTTAAAATCTTCTTTGGAATTTTCTTCGATTTTCTGTGACAGATATTATAATAAATATATATAATGAGGATAAAAACTGTAACGTTAGATTTCTGCTATAGAATTGAAATTATTTGCAGACTTTTCTTGTAAAATAAGGCACTAATTTCGAATTATGTGCAAATTTAGTTTTCTATAAAATTTTAGTTCGCCCCAAAAAGCTGTGCCTTAAAAAAGTCTTAACTCTCGCTTAAGCATACCTCATATAAATCAAAATCCAGCATAGAACCGTCTACAGGACCAGACAAGATATTGCCATTAGCAAAAAAATGACACCACATTCTTAGCTCATATATTTTTTATGCTCACCCTGCATTTAGCTCGAGCTGCCTATAAGTATCTTAGGGTCCCATAAGTCGTGTACAATAACTTCCGCTTGAAAAGTGTCATAGAGTGCAAAAAAGGGTAGGTAGTTAAGATGAATAAGTTGTTATTATCATGGCTAAAAATATGTCATACGCCACGTGTGCTCTGTGTGTTTGTTTGTTCTCTCTGTGTGTGTGTATGTGTGTGTGTACGAATTACCCACTTCTGTTTCGTGTTGCGTCGTTCCGGCGGGTCCGTCAGCTGTGTGCGAAATTTCAGCAACAATCAACACCTCAGCGCCAAAAAAAAATAAAAGAAGGGGAAAAAAAGAAAACGCGGCGTAGGTAAAGGTAAGTGCTGGAAATTGTTAGAAATCATGGCTAATATAAATCATCTTGGCAAGCAGCTTTGCATGTTTAAGTGTCATACATAAGGCGCGCACATATGAATGCCAACCACCACCGCCCATTCCGGCGCCCGTTTTAAGTGGGCGTGGCATTGGGGCAGCAGTCGTAGCTGCGAGACATAAACACTTGAAGCTCAACCCTTTTGCTGACTTTGGCAAATGTGACGCCAACTAAAAGCGTCAACGAGCAGCCCCAGCCCCCAGAGCCAAACCACGCCTCACCTGGGCGCACCTTAGACCCTAAGCACATCTATATACATATATATACAAGTTTTGTTTGTTTTGTAGCTCAAGTTGTGTTTTTGTGTTTATTTTCGTTTGGATTTACTAAAGCAATTTCCATTGTTATTCCTTAAAGGTAACGCTCAATAGTCTGCTATGTGAGTGAGTATGTGTGTGTGTATGTGTGTGTGAATGTAAACACATATTTGACATTTGCTGCATACACACACAGACACACACACACACACACACACACACTCATATACACAGCTTTATATTTATTTTTTGTGCAAATAAATAGTTGCAACAGCTGCTGGCATATGCCTTGAACCTTGTTTTTCACCTCGACTTACCTTGCGGCAAGTTTTCTTGCAACAAATCGTTGAAACAATTGATTTTTATTTTCTGTCTCACACATATAACAATTTTTAATTAAGATTGATTCAATTAAGCTGACGTGTGTGTGTGTGTGTGTACCTGGTATTTACTCATCCGCAGCTATGTCAACTATATTTTCTATGGAATTTTCAATTAAAATAGCAGCAAATAAACGAAATATTTCATAGGCAAAAAAAATATGTGATTCCGAATTTTTAGGCATTTATAATGAATTTCAAATGGATTTATTTACATTTCATATAATTTTAATGAGAAGAGTGGGCAATTAAATTGTAATTATGTCATAATATTTAATGCAGTTAATATATGAAAATAAAAATAGAGGTTGACTGAAACTCAAAGCGGATAAGCAAGGAATAACTAGAATGTTTCGTTTTAATTGTTGATAATAATGTTAAATTCAATATAATAATAATTTAATATAATAATTTCAATATCTAAAAATTAAAAAAAATAATAAAATAAAAGAATAATAATAATATTAAATTAAATCAAATTTATTACAAATTTTCTAGATTTTTAATAACATTAAAAATATCAAAAATTGTTTTAAAGGGAATTTTTATAACTTTTTTTAAGAAACATAATTAACTGAGAAATTATTAAATATGCTCTGATACAAACATTCATCATGCATATTTAAAATATTCGTATAGAAAATCCTTCCCTTGTGATATTTTAGCTCTGCTTAAAGTACTTTGCTGTTAAGCACATAGAACCATATCATAGACAAGCCTAGAACAGTAGCAAAAATATTATTGACAGCGCGCACATTCCCTGGATCTTTCAGATGCCGAGTGATAATAAAATCTGCATGTCACATTCAACTTTGACATTTGCTTTGATGTGAATTAACAATGCGTAACTACAGTTCAAATTCACGGGGTGTCTGTGACACCTGCTTGTGTTTATTTCTAGACACGCACACGAATACTTATCTGTCTGTGTGTGTGCGTGTGTGTGTGTGTGTGTTTATTGCTGGGGCTCATATAAGAATTAAGCCATAATGCTTTCAAGTGCAAAAACTTGACAAACGCAACATGACAAACATAAATAACGAAAACGAGAACAGAGAACAGCGACATTTCACATATGATTTTATGATGTGTATTTCAGCAACAACAACAGCAACAAGGAAACCTACAGAACAACTGTAAAACTAACAACTCCGTCAAGTCAAGTCAGAAAATCCTGCAAAAACACAAAGTTGAACAACGTATATATATATGTATATATATATATATATATATATATATATATGTATATACATAACGTTTAAGTTTTCTGTAGCGCATCACTACTATTTTCATGAACACAACATATAAATATAAATATATAAATATATATATATATATTGTACATAGCTAACACCCTCCTCCTACGCCTGCTTCTAAATATTATATCATGGGCGTGGCAACAGAAATTGGAGTGCCACAGAGTGAGAGAGAGAATGAAAACAAGCTCTAGCAGGACATGAGTTGAGAGAGAGAAATATTTAAATGACATTTACTCACTCAGTCAGCTGCAGCTAGGTAAAGAAGCGTTGGGAGTTTGTGTTGAGGTGGCAGCTTAACTAAATTGCATAAAATTTATATAAATGATAAGGAAAGAGGGGGGTGGGGTGCGCATGGGGTGCTTAAGCTTTAAAACAATAACTATGCAATATGTGCAAACGTCTGCTGGCATTTTACCTACACGGGATGTTGCAGACGACACATGGCAAAAGGCAGGGCCTCCCCCTTGCGCCCTAATGCTGTCGCCTAAGCCAAAGCAACTAAAGCTAGACACTGGGCCCCCTACACACCCCACTCTCCTTCCCTTTGGCCCAGCAAACTGTCGTCAGTCAGCTTAAATTTATTGCTTCCTTATGTTGTGTTGCGTTATGAAAATAAATACCTTTGCCACACAGACAGCCCCACACAGTGTGTGTGTGTGTGTGCGAGTGTGTGTTGTGTGTGTCTCACTCTCTAATGCCTAAACTTGAACTTTTTTGTTGCGCCCATATTTTATGCTGCTCCCTATGCGCACTTTTAAAATATTATATTATATTCCTTCCTCTTCTGTTTTACTTCTTATTTTTTTGTTTGTTTCGCAAAACTTTGAAGAATTTTTTGGTTATGCGAGGCTCTAAATTTTGTGTGTCAGTCTTTTTTTTCGACTTTTGGCAGTCCTCGAAGCAGATACTACCCACTCAGTTGCGGCCCCTACAGCTCCCGCTGATGCTGGGGTTGCTCTGTCTGACCTCGTTTTTAATGGCGTTTGTTTTGAAACGGGATTTCCGTTGTGCGGAAAGGGTTTTACGACTGCTTTTTATGGGCTTTTCCAAATGTACACACACACAGGCAGAGAGACGAACAGACACATGCATAATTCCATATGCAACTCTCATATTTCGTATATCATTTATTTAAACTTTGCATTATGACAAGCTCGTGTCATATTTTCGGTCTGCAGCACGCGGCGTATACTTCATATCGCCAGCGACCCACTTGCCGGCGGCATCTAAAATGCATTACGCAATCGATGAGTGCCAAAATGCTGGCCAAAAAACACATTTGCAGCTAAGTGGAGCAGGCGCATAAATAAATCACAATTACTTAAATGAATATAAATATACAAATGCTGATATCTGGCATAAATATATTCATTACTTATTCTTTAGATATTCATTTAAATGATGTGCAATAAATGGAATAATTAAGTTCTCCGACATCATTCACAGCATTTTTGTTCGTTCGACAAGATGTGCAATTATTTATTTAAGCCACGCATCTTAAAAGTGAGCGTTTGTAATATTTAAATTTAATTAAATGAATTCTTATCAAATATTCAATTCATCTCGAGGGAGCAAAAAATGCAATTAAAATATTTGCCATAAGACACTTTGGCAATAAATGTTGAATTTACATAAAAACTTTCGTTTACGAATTTCAGTTTTAAATGTTTCAAAAAAATATTTATTTCCACTTGTCTTTTCATTTCCAAAGAATACTCAATTTTTCTGAAGAAAATTGTTCTGATGTCTAAGAATAATTTATTCACATAACTCGATTTCAATTAAATTGGCAATAAGGAAAAAACTAATAAGAATTTGTATCGTATAATAATATTTATTTAAATATTTATTAAGGAATGAACCAGTCTCAAGAGAACTTCTCAATATATATGTAGTAAAAACAAGTAAGATTAGTTTAGTCGGGAGTGAACTGCCAGGAGATACTCTGAGCCCTGTGGACTTTATTATGAAAACTTAATTGTTGAACAACTTTTCACATAGATGGACTTTTTATAGAGCCTGATAATGCCTTCCAGTCTTCAGTGTGCCTTTGTCAAAGCATGAGTCTCTAACATTTTAAATACATTTTATACGAATTTGATGGAACGAAGGGGAGGCATCCAAAGTCCGAAATATACCAAATTTGTGCATTCATTACAGAAGCCGCCACAGTAAATTCCATCTTTTTTGATAAACTCGTGGAATATACATTTAAAATAACTTCAAGTCTCTAGATTTGATGGTTTACGAGATCTTTCACACGAATACACAGACAGACAGAAACCCAGACGAACATGGTTAAGTCGACCCAACTCATTATCCTAATCAAGTATGTATACTCTTTATAGGGTCTGCCACGCCTTCTTCTGTCTGTTACATACATTTTAACAAAATCATCATACCTTGAATGACCATTTTCAACAGATTCAGGGTATACAAATTATAACACAATTTTGAAGAACAGTTTTTACGAAATATTTGTTGTTAAAAATCGACTTTATTTCAATTTTATGTTTTGATTTATTTATAAAATTCTGCTTTGATTTTAATAAAATTTAAATCTTATACAATTTATATACAGTTTTCAAAGGACTAACATTTATATATATTACACATTTAAAATTAGTTTTTCTTTTAAATTATATTCTCACTTAATGTATTTCATGTAAAATATTTCTATTTCAAATCATTTTTTTGATTACCCAATCATACTTCAATTACTGTTTAAAGGTATCTACATCCAAAGACATCTAACCCATTGATTTTGCTTTTATCCAATTTCGCAGAGGGGAATAAAATCAACGACTGTTTTCACATTTGATTCGCCTCTTTCCATTAATTATGTAAAATTGTTGCACAAATAAAATGAAAATCGAGCAAACATGTGACAACAAATTGCCGACTGTCTGTCTGCCTGTCAGTTGAGAGTCTCTCCTACTCTCTCACTATCCCCGGCTCTGTCTATCTGGTCCATGCTCTGCTTATATATGATGCGCCTGCCAATATTGAATTTGAAATTAAATCGCCCCCAAAAGGCAAATGGACAATTGGTTGCCCGCCTGGCAACAGTTGCGCCAAATTGGCCAGGGTTCTGGCCATCCCCTGCTCCAACCGAAGCCTGCACAGATTTAGCCCCCCTCGGAAATCTGCATGTGTTAATTACTGATAGGTCTGCGGAGGGGAAGAGGCGAGAGTCGAGTGTCGAGTGTCGAGTCATAGGGTCAAGGGTTCGCTGATGCAAAAAATTGTCAACATGGCGGCGGCTGGTGGAATAGCTGCCAGCGCAAGCTGCTCCACGCCGGTGATTTATAAACCCCTATATACGCTGTGTGTAGGAAGGGGGAGGGAGGCTACCCCTCCCTCCTGCTGCAAGTTGCGCCCACTTGAATTTGCATTTACCTACAGCAAAAACAAATAAACGTCTAATCGACGTGGGTTCGGGTCTGGGGGCAGGTGGCATCAACTGTTGCCGCGCAGACAGCGACAAATTATGTGACGTAACAGCTGCCAAAATGTGGGTTGGTGGTGCGCCAAGGGGGACGTGGCTCGGTGCAAAAACTGATGCTGGCCATAAACAAATAAAACACAGTTTGGTCGAGAAATTGATTTTTTGCGCCTAATCAAAAACGAATTAATTTCAGTCGCATGTGACAAATGCTTTTGTGTGTGTCTCTGTGTGTGTGTGTGTGAATGGGGGGTGTGGCAAAAGTGGGCGGCATTTTATTTTGATTTTTGGCCAACTAGCTAGCCACAGTGCCAGTGCTATCTAAGCCTCTAACCCCAATTGATTAAATTGGCATGAAATGAAATTTATGTTGCCTGCTATATTTCCTTCTTTTTTCTTGCCTTTGCGGTGGTTGCAAGGTGTCTGCTTTTGGTGGTGGCAAGTGCCAGCGAGTGGACCAAAACTGCTGCCTCAACCACCCTTTGGGATGCTGTTTCTCTTAAAGTCTTAGCAAATTGTTGTGCTTCACTTAAAGTCTTCAGAAATAGATGATACGACTGCCAGCTTTCAGCCAAGGGCTGCTCTAACTAGCTTACCCACCCCATCGGCAATTATCAGTGAAGTTTTGAGGCTGAAGCAGCGGAAGTCCAGACGAGTTGATGTTCGAACTTTTGAAATTTGTCTGAACAATGAAATTTAGTTGTAAATTTTGCGTGAATCATTTGAATTGATAAATAAGTTTCAGAGACATCTTGCGAAATTAAATAAAGAGAGTTGAAAGTTAAACGAGAAATTTGGTAATTGCAAATTCAAAAGAATTTAAGAAGCATGACAAATTCTGGTCTTTCAAGTCGGGAAAGGTTAACAAATACAATGTATGTAAACATTCTTGAGATAAATAATATAATATGAATATATATCTGATATATGATAACCATATTAGTAGAAGTATGCAATATAAATATTTAGAGTGAAAAACAAAGTTAATAATAGTAATATTTAAAGTGCTTTAATAGTTTGAAATCGAAATATTTTCTAATAAAAAAAAAATTAAATAAGTAAATAAATAAATAAATAAAAAATAAATAAATAAAGAAACAAATAAATAAATAAATAAATAAATAAATGAAAATAAATAAATAAATAAATAAATAAATAAATACACACATACATACATACATACATAAATAAATAAATAAATATATGAAGTGAATAAATAAATAAAGAAATAAGTAAAAAATTAAAAAAAAAATATAATGAATAAATTTAAAGAAATTATTAAATAAATAAAAAGCAAGCTCTAAAAAAAGAACAAATTAAATAATTTAATAATTAAATAATAAATAAATAATTTAAGAATTAAACAAATATATTATGTTATAAATACAAAAAATAAATAATTAAATTTATAAATTAATAAATTAATAATTAATACATATATATATATCCAATATATTGAAAGGATTCACATAGATTCCTAAGTACTTACGTGTAATATGTTTCATCCCAATTCCAATAAAAATACACTTAAATAAAAAATAAATTACTTAGTAGCAATATGAAGAGATTCGTTTCTAGAAAACTATTTGTAATTAAAAGTGCGAATTATGTAAAATAATAATACAGTCGAGTCTCGATAATTTGTACCCCGCTAAATCGAAAATTGCGATAAATCGAAAAAAATTATATCCCCTTGATAGGGATATCTATATGATAGAAATCTCGATAATTTGAATTTCTGTGTAAATCGAAAAAAAACTGATCCCCTTGCCATTTCGAATTATCGGGACTCGACTGTACTTAAATACATATATACCTGTATTTATATTGTATATACGATATATAAACAGCCAAAAATTACATTTATTTAAAAAGCTGAAAAGTTCCACAATACTATTTCATAGATAATTTGTATGCCCTTTTCAATTATCTAAAAATATTGCTGTTAACACATCAATACTAGACGCCAACACTATTCAAATCCTCTACAATATTTCGTATTTATAAAACGTATTTCCATTAATGCTAACAAATAGTTTGATTATGCTTAACATATTATACTCTCTCTAGTAAAATTATTTTTTACCATATTCCTGCAGCTTAATATAGACATATGCATCTGTATATACTTCAATTCTACTTCAAATCGACTACAAATAAACCTTCTTCCTTGGCATTTGCTGTGGAGGACAAGTTCAGTGCACCTTGTTAATAAAAATTGGGCCACTGCGGTTGTTTTATTGATTTTTTGTTTGGCCCTTTTTTTTGTTTGTTATGACGGCACAGGGGTCGGTAAGCAGCAGGCAAGGAGGCAAGGAGGCGTGGCGGAAGTGTGCGGTTCGGCATTTTGTAGCGTGCAATTCAATTTCATTAACGCGCGCAGCGCACTAAAATCAATAGTAATTAATATGAGTAGTTTAACACACACACACACACACATATGGACACACAGTGAGTGCCCCTGCCCCCTGGTTGTCCCGATTGTCTGACGGTTCTTGAAGCTTTTTACGAACATTCCAATATAAGCCAGCTACCCGCTCCTTCTGCTCCCCCGCAAAGCACACAGCACAACAACAGACCACAAATCAAAAATCAAATATTAAGCGAGCACATGCAGGAAGTTCGCATATGTGTGTGTGTGTGTGTATTTGTGCGTGTGTTTGTGTGTAAAATAAATACGTTTTAGCCATGAAAATCCCTTTTAATTGCCACGCAACGGCCAAAGGATTTGCACACAAACACACAGAAGAGACATTGAGCAGCAGTCAGCAGGCAGATAGACAACAGTGGAGTGGAGTGTGAGGAGTTCAGCAAGGGGGGAGAGTTCGAGGGGTTAGTCGGGCTGGCCTATGCTGCGGAATCGGAGTCCGTTGCCCAGTGGAGCGATGCCCGGCCACAGCCAAGTGGGATTTAGTGCAAATTGCAAAGTGTAACTTGTTTTTACGAAAAAGCACTTTAGCGCATTAGAAGGCCATGGCGGGAACGAACGTGCCGTACCCCGGCTTCGATTCACACAAAATATAGGAAAGGTGAGCGGCAGGGGCGGAAGCTGAGGCCACAGACTGGGACAGGTTGCCAAAAATCTATGGTCCGGACAGTTGTCGATGATTAGAAACGAACGCAAAAGCTGAAACACACAAACGGTGCGTGCGATAGCAAAAGCAATGTATGCGTGTGCTCGTGTTGTTGCCTCTTGCTGTTGACAGTCATGTAGCGGACATGCAACACACAGCAGGAACAACAACAGCAACAAGAATAGCTATGCAGAATGCAATGTCCTAACTTGCATATCCTACGCAACATATGACCAAAATTCGGGGGTTACCAGCCCACATATATATGTGTGTGTCGGTGTGTGTGTGTGTGCTTTAGAGCTCGAACAACTTTCATTAAACAAACAGCATTAATTACATTAAAGATTTTGAATACATTATGATAGCTATTGGTAATTGAAGAGCGAAAACGATTTGCATCGCCTGGACAACAGGCATTAAGTACGGTGGGTGGTGCAAATGGGATATGTGGCTTGAAAGGTGGTTGCATAGTGGGTGGTTGTGTTATTTCAACTAGTTATGGGCCAATTAGGCAAGCAGCTTGCAATTGCAATAGTTCAACTAAGCAACTTAAGAAGCTATTGTTTATAATACGAAATACATGGAGCTTAGAGAGAGTGTGCGAGGGTAAGCTGAAGCGAATGCAAGGGAAACAAAACTGTAAGACATGTGGGAGTTTACAAAGAGACAATAGACATAGGAATAGATAAATAGAGTGAAGCTGAGAGAGATAGAATTAAGTATAATGAATTTACTACAGTCAAGGCACACCTGCTCAAGATTTAAAGAATTTAATGATTTGACAATGTTAAATGATATTAATTCGTTTCATCCCAAGTGTGCTATAAAAGACTTGTTATTTACCACTATATGCTTCAGCATTTCTAATACGGATAAAGGATTATGCGCAGGATTAACATCTATTTGGCATGTCATCTGAAACTATATTGTTGATAGTTTACCAAGACTTATATGTGCCAACCTACTCTTTCTATTTACAATAGATATCATTCAAAATTGAGTCCACTAATAATAAACTTTTTACAGTTTAGTTAACAGATGCATAAGTCCATTGACAAGAATAGCTGTAAAAATATTTGCATAATGGACGCTCACACTCCACTCTCCCACACACGCACAGACACTCAATTTGCTTGCTATTGGAAATGATTGAAATGAAAATTAATTGAAGACAATGGCATGCAAAATGCATTTTCAATTAATTTTCATTCTTTATGACAACATATTCATATCCCCACACGTACACGCACTCACACACACACACACACACACACAGATTATGCCGTTATGATTTAAGGTGTCATAATGGTCCATTGTCACAAGTGGCGCACTGTGCATTTTATCCATTAAATGCTTGGCATCCATATATTTAATATTTTCTTTTTTTTTTTCTTTTTGTATTTATTTTTTGCTGTTTTCCATTCTCGTTTCAGCATTTTAATCAATAAACGCAGATAGGCAAAATATTTGATGTTTGACTTGGCCATTTTTTTGCTGCTGCCCATGCTGAGTTTATTGATTTTATCAATTGAATTTCAATTTTATTTTCCAATTGTTTTGCCTAGAGATGAACACGTGAATGTCCCAGTCACGTGAAGAGGCAAAATGTGATAATAGGTTGAAATGCAAGCAAGAATTTTGTGACACGTGTAATAAATAATTATTGGTTGAGATATTATAAATAAAAGTCAGATAACACATTTTTACTTTCATAATATCGTAACGTACAGATTTTTAAAATTATTAATTAACAAATAAATAACATAAAATATTAAAAAGATAATCATGTATTTTACAAATGGATTCGAAGTTTTTTTCTATCTTAATTTTAAATTATTTTATTATTAAAACTTTCTGATCATTTTATGCATTTCCAACATTTAAATAGCATACTTCAAATATGTATTTTTTAAGAGAAAGAAGAAAACATATAATATATATAATATTTATATTTTACATAATTTGAAAATAGTTACTTTTGTCTTGAACAAAAATTTATATATTAAATATGATATTTATATTTTACATATTTTTTAAAATTCATATTTTTCACTCATAAAAAACCATGCACGTCAATCTGAATATTCTCAAACTCTATGAATAAATATGCCCACATATATTTAATACTTTTTCTACGCCGAAAATCGTCTAAAGTGCTTTTCACTCTTAAAAAATGACGTTAACAAGTAAACTCTATCAGTTTCTTAGCTCAGGCCTGCAATGCTTTCGCTTATGGTTAAATCTGGGCATCGGCTATCATTATATTTTGTCGTAAAGCATATTTTCCAATTGACAATTCGATGGGCAGGACAAAAAAAAAAAGAAAAGGAACGAAAAGAAAACTGTGATTTGTGTTTACGTTTTGCCGGAAGCCGAAAAGCGTCGCGGAAATCACACCATGAATTTAATGAAAAACGGCAAATATCGAGGGCTTGGTGTTGGCCAGGCTCGGACCCCCGTATCTGCCTGGTTGGCTGTTTGGTTTGCTGGTCGACTGCCAGGCTCAACCACGGCCGACACCATAATTGTTTGCAAAAAGTTTATGCACGTAGCGATAGCGTACATCAAAAAATGGTGCAGCAAGAGCGCCTGTCCCCCAGTGCCGGGCCAAAATATCGCCTTTCGCCTAAACTTCAGACATAAAACGCCAAATTGCACCATTAAGAAATTCGTTGCGCATCACTGAGCATTTAAAATGGCGCGGGAGGCGCGGGAGGTGGAGGCAGGTCCAGGGCCAACACATAAATAATAGTTATAAATACCTAGTGGTAGTAAACTTTGTCATTGAACCCCGTCGGTGGTCCGAAAATCGCGTACACTTAGCAACACAAACAACCAAGAAAAGAGAACATGAAGACAACTCGACTGAGAGTTACCCTGTAAAAATAAATTTGCTTTGCGTAAGTTAACTAGATATTGAAATCTTATAAAATTTATATGGATGCAAGATTTTGTGAATTATTTTTTGATATATATATAAGAATGTTTAATTGGATGTTTGATTTATATATCACATTTAAAAAACTCTTATAGTCAATTCAATAGCTCCGGTTTTTATATACTCTAAGATCATATTTAAATTCATTTGATAACAGTAATGTGAAAAGGGTAAAGAAATTCCGTGAATTCTGTTTAAGAATTCAAGTATTTTTACTAGTCAAACGAAATAAATACATCTTTAATAGAATCTGAGCTCAATAAGATCACAAATATACATGCTTCAAAGGAGTCCAAGAATACAAAAAGTTTTCTTACTATCAATGCCAATGATAAGCACAAAGAGTCAATCCGCTAATTGTTCTTTATCAAATGCATACAAATCCCTTTTGCATCCGATCTATAAATTACAGGGTATAATAATGCGTCCAGTTCTCTAGCAGCAAGTCCGAATCGAGTCTATGGATGAAATCAGAGCACGTCAGCACAAAACTTGGCCAGCGCACTTTGTTGCTTCCTGTGGCGGCTGCTTTGGTAATCACTTGAATATTACGTAGCGGAAATCGAAAAGTACGCTGGAAAATTTTTAGCGCTATCTTCAGGAAAATGAAGAAGCAGACGACTATGAAGACGATGAAGAAGATGATGTCGCGGCAGCAGCTTATGACAATAATGAAAGCGTTTTGAATGTGCGCCAGTCGCCATCAATTTGCAGCTTTTGGCTCGCTGGACGGCGAAGGTGGAGGCGGGGGTGGGGGTCCTCGTGCAAATGGCCGCCGGAAGTGGCAGTGCTGCAAATAAAATGGCGGCGGGCGCCTTTGCTGGCAGCGCATTTTTGGTCATTTTTGCGGCGCCATTGAACAATTTGGTTTGTGTTTTGCAAGTTGTCGCAGGTTGACGATGATGATGATGATGCCGAAGGGGATGAGGTTGGTATCGGTGCTGGCGGCAATCCGGCCCGGCCAGGCAACCCTAATTTTGTGCTTGGCTGCAGCTACGTGGCGCCGCATTGGCCGCCGCATCTTGTTTATGGCGAATAACTAATATGCTGTAAAATAAGTGAGAAACTCTTTCAGCTCGACGGCTCTTTCGCTTTAAAAACACATTTGCCATCATTTTGTGGTGCAGCTGTTGAGAGTGGGCGAAGAAACTTGCACAATGAATGCAGTGACAATTTATAGACCAAAAAAAAAACAGGAAGAGCGAGGATTCTGAAGTTGCTAAGGACAATTAAGGTGAAGGCAGTTATGAACTAAAAACTAAGCGAAAACAAGAAATGGGCAAAGCAAAAAAACAAGAAAATAAACTATGGATTATAAATATGAAAAAAGAAAGGAACAAGAGCTGCAATTAAGAAGCTGTTAAGATGAGCATCAAAAAATAAGAACTGATTTTTACGACCAGCACTGAAATATAAAGATAAAATAATGAGACAGAGCTGAAGCTTAAGTTAATGAAAGGGAAATTTAAGAAAAGAAATGAATGAGAAAATTTCAAAATCTCTTAAGTATTGATGGAATGAGAAAAGCAGCAAAGAACTATTTAATAAAGTGTTAGAGTGATAACAAGGTGCAAATAAATACTTAAATATGGAAGAAACTTAAGTTATAAATATAACAAACAAATATGTATAAGTATTCCCAATCAGTTTGAACTGAACTCAAGTCAATTTGTTTGACCAAAAGAGTATTCCAGAAGAGTTTTAAAATGAGTAGCCTAATCCAATCTGATATCAAGTATATATAACAAATAAAATAAGAGTTCAAAATATACTTATATACTTATAATATATTCTATTACAGAGCTCATTATAAAAATCCAGCAAACAAAATATAACAAGCAAAAAACTAGAATCCAGCTGAGTGATTCATGCTTAGCTACTTATATGCATTATTTATGATTCACTTGTATTTCATGCAACCTATTTTTCGCACATAATGCAAATACTAGTCATAACTCTCTCTCTCTCTCTCTCTCTTGCTCTGTGGCAAAAACTTTGCTCCTAACTCAATTGCACACAAAAATGTTGTTATATTTTATTTGCTTCTATTTTTTTTCTGCATTAAACGCAAGAGCAAAATATTTGGTAGCAACTTTTCGCAGCGGGTTTCCGTTGTCTGTCCATCGGGCTGGCTGGCTGGCTGGCTAGCTGGTTGCTCGTAACTCCTTTTGTGGCGAGTCCTTAACAACAAAGGACGTTCATTGAATGGTGGAAAAACGCAAACAATTGTAATGACAAAACCAAACTAACCGCACGAACCAAGAGAATATGCCAGAGATAGAGAGACGACGCATGGATAAACGTCCAGTTACATAGATACGACGAGTTCAGTGTGTGTGTAGAGATCGGTATAGATGCGTTGAGATGGATGGGCGCTTGGCTGGACGCAACGAGTTTTTATACAATAGCACTGTGGAAATATAAAAATCTGCTAAAATCATTCATGAGGGGTTTGAAAAATTCAACAGAAAACTGACAAAACTGACAGAAGGGCTGCAAATAGTGTTTAGAAAGAGTGTGGGCTAGCAGTACATACATATATATATATATATCTATATACATAGCAGAGATAGCTGACAAGAGAGATAGATAGAGAGAGAGAGAGTGAGAGAGAAGGAGATAGTATGGCAGGCAAGCAAACGTTGTGCGGGGCAACATGTTGACAAAAATTGCACACAAAATGCTGAGAGATTTGGAGGTTTTTGTTAGGGACAATGGTCACAATACACAACACACACACACATACACACAGGCACACACACATACAGCTGTTGGACGCCCCATGGCTGGGCGTTTAAATAAAAATCTGATTAATTTCTTTTATGTGCGCTTTAGGGTCTTTGTGTCATTGTGTGGCCAAGAGCCCGAGAACCAGAGTCAGAATCTGAATCAGAATCAGAATCAGAACCAAAAACCGTAACCGAAAACCTACAACCAGGTCCTCACAGTTTGGGCAAAAGGTGGCAGGAAGCAAGGATGAAATAGGCAGTGACATGTTTTGTGCTGGGCACATGACATGTGGCATATGGCACACAGATACAGACAAAGACTACAGCTGCATGTCAAAGGTCGCTGGCAACATTGTCGCACTCGGTGAGGCAAACTCGACTTGGCTGAGTTATGTTTCCGTTTATATGCCCCCATATTGTGTAAGATTGCATCGGACTCTTAAGGTTAAGTCCATTGATAGGAAACTTATCTGATTAAGCCGTAATATAAGCAAACAGTTGAATAGAAATTTTGTTAGAATTATGTGTGTGAAGGTCGAATGGATTCGTATGCGAATTGCTGGACAAGAATTTGTGATTTATTAATATTTTAATGCTATGAACATGGATGAACTATGTGAATGTGGATGAAAAAAATTTGGCAATATTATTACTACTATTTCAATGATCACATAAAGTTGTTCTCATAATATTTTCTCATTTAGAACTTCTTCAAAAACTTGTTTACTTTGTCCTCTTAGAACATCTGAAGTGATGAAATATCTCTGCAGTCTTAATTTACATAATGTTTGTTCAGTTTTTTATCTTTCAAATAAGTTTGCTCTTGAAATACTACTGAATTCTCAAAGAAGAAGACTTCAATGGGCATGCCATAATATTGTATAGTCTCTCTTTGGCTCACTTTTGCTGAATCTTAAAATGATCTATATTTTTTTATGAGTAGTTTTTAATCTATGTTGAATGGATTTATCCTATCGTACCCAATCAAAAGTTTCTTTCGCTTTGCCTACTGTGAAATCTACTGAGAGATTGAAATTGAATTGCTCTTGAAATTCTCTTGGATTACCAAGAATAATTCATAAGAAGTTTTCAATAGGCACATCATTAGCTTTTATAGTTTCTCATTAGCTCACTCTCGCCGTCTCTTAAGTTTCTCTATATTTCCCAGAGATATTTCTGATAAGAAGTTCTCAATTTACGTTGAATTTTATCCAATCCAAAGTTTCTCTAGCTTTCCATTCTATCGAATATTGAGAGATTGTAATTTAATATGTCGTATATCTTGCACCAAAAGCTAGTTCAAAATTTTTGTCATCGCGTATATCATATCGCTTGTATTATCTGCTTTGAGCAAACCAAAATCAGTTCAGTTCGCCTCACTCTCAGTTAATTTAACGCTCTAAATTCTTGGCATTTGTCTCTGTTCTTTCAAGGCTCCATAATTTGCTGCTCTATCATTATGTAGATTCGGTTGTTCGCCTGCCATTCGCAATTGAGGCAGACATCATTTAAGAAGCCATTCCGGCAAGCGCATAGACATAAAAAATATTTTATTATTAATTCATTAGGCATCTTTTTTAATGGGCCGCATATTGTTGTAGTTCTGTTTTCTTTTCTCCGAGGCTGGCAGTTTTAATTGTTAATTAGTTAAATGTGCGATACAGGCCACATGGCAGTCCACCCACACCCCATCACAAATGGCACCCAGAGGCAAAGCAGAACCCCGCTCTCCAATGCCAGAGTCGCTGCCCGGTTCCCTTTCCACAAACTCTGCCAAGTGTCGCACAAGTGTCGCCCCCCAAGTCCGACTATTTATTGGACGTTCTAATTGAGAGTGCGTTGAATTGGAAACCACAGAAATTGCTGTCTGTCTGACTCTCTGTCTATCTGTCTGTAGGTCTGTGTTGCTGTCTGCTCGCCTGAAAGTTATGTCGCCACGTACATGCGCCGGGCCATAAAAAAGCCCGGCTAATAATTAAGAGCCGCCCTCTGCTTCTCCCACCCACGCAAATGAACATAAATGGGCGCAAATTGTGTCGCGCCCCCTCTCTGGGGTTTTCGGTTAGGGCGTGCTAATCATAAAAAGAAATACAACGAAAATTATGAATTTGTTTGGCGTAATTTTACGACTAAGTAGAATTAAAAAACCAGCCCAAAAAAATCGAACAAAAAAAACCAACGAAATTCTCTCTTTGGGAACCCAATGAACAACGAACGGAGCTGCCAATAATGACCCAATTTTGTGCATCAAATTTATGTTTATTCGGTTGCCGTCGCCGTTGCCGTTGCCGTTGCCTTTTCCTTTTCTATTTTTTCTGATTCTCTCTCCCTTCTCCAATATTAATATGTATAAAAATTAACGGTGGAACAAAAATCGTTTGCGCAGCATAACAAGAAAATTACTTTTTAATCTTATGAGTCATTAGAAGACATTTTCACCATAATGCTAACGGGGGGAAAGCGTATTGCTGCCGATAAAGCCGAACGAAGAAAAGATGCTCCTTCTGGCATATGATATCACACAAAAATTTACCTAAGCTGCCTGACTAAATGGGAGCTCAGCGCTTTTGTCTCGGTCTGCCTCGGCCTGGGTTCGTTTTGGGTTCGGTTTCAGCTAATTTTGTTATGTGTGAACTTTTGTTAATGCCGATAGCTGGCATTTGGGCATTTGGGGAGTTAGCATATGGAAATGAAGCTGTCAATGGGCGCAAAAAAGGTGTGACCAGCTGTTAGTTATCTGCCACTTAACGACACACTCGAACCAAAACAAAGTCAAAAGCGCAAACTGATTGTCTAACCCATAAACTTGCAGCACTTAAAAAGTAATAAAAACGTATTCAACGCTGAAATAGTTCGATATAGTCAAAGATTTATTTGCTGATAATCAGCTTGAATACAAAACTTTTCAGTCAATGAGAATTGTGTGTGGGTTGAAGTTGTTTATGAATACTAAACAAATGGAAACTGCTTCTAAGTAAGCTTCTATGCAGAGAAGGCATATAGGAGCACATTCGATATTAGCAAACGCTGGCTGAATTCTTTCATTGGTTTATCTTAAGACCATGCTGTAGCTAAACCTTCATTCATATAACTTGACTGTCAAAGAATCGTAGTTCGTATATCGAAACTCCAGGCTTTTGCTGATATGTTAATCAAATCATTCGTATTAGTTTCGTCGAGTCGTATGTCATAGAGGGCTTCGTTAGTTTTGCTGCAAATCCGATTAAAATACGCCCACAGCTGAGTTTTTACCTGAAATTGGGCTCTTTAAGGCATTATTGTCTTATTGCGTTATTTGGAGTCCGGCCTGGGAGGAGGGGGATGAGAGATTTGGTATGTGGACAAACCTTTCATTGTCTTTTCATTTGAAAATGGCTATAGCTAAAGCCCATTGCTGTCCATAATCAACGCAAATCCTTGCCTAATGCCAGTTTTGTGTCACACACAGCGGGCATGCGGGGGCCAGCCAGGTAAGGGAAAGCGAGAGAGAGAGGGCAGAGACAGGGAGTATTGGAGTACATTGTCATTGTCATGGCTCTATGGAGCGCTTTCACCTTCTATGGACTACTGCTGCTGCTGCTGCTGCTGATGATGTCCTTTTGGCTGTCTGCAGAGGCGATAGCTTCGACTGATAGTGTGTGCCTGGGTCCTGGGGGCTCTTGGCCCGCATCGACAGACGGCTGCGAGTCCTTTTGCCTTTTGCTGATTTCGCCGGCTTAATGTTATTTGTATGCCCGTTGTCCTTTTTAGTTTTGCAGTTGTTGTTTCTAGGACTACACTGGGCACACACAAAAGGAGGCAACACAAAAAACGTGGCAGTAGAAGCAGAGCAGTTGCCTTCGCTTTTGTGGTTGTAGCGATGTCTTCTTCATGCCCAAAAAAGAAAAGAAAAAACAGAAAATAGCAGAGACGAGAGTGTTGTTATCCTGCCGGCCCCCTTCGCAGCCGGGCACACATGTATGTGAAAGTCTCGTTGTTGTTGCTGCTGCTGCTGCTGCTGCATGTCTGCGGTTGTCTTTTGGCAGCCTTTTTTTTTTGTAGTCGAGCCTGTTGTTGTTGCGCTTGTTTGTTTGTTTGCTGAGCATGTCAACTGTTCTTATTTTTTTCTTTCTTTCGCTCTGCTGTTATCCTGCGCCGTCCTGTGTTCAAATTTAATTGCTGTGGGAACTGCACATATGAGCCGCTCAAGCCCAGACGCGGCCAGATTGGATTTTCAATCAAAATGGTCAGCCTAGTATGGCAGTAAGAGACCTCTCTCAGTCCAGTAACCAGAGCCCACACACTCTCAATGTCTCACGCCCACGCACTTACGCTATAGCTTTTATTTCATTTCATTTCAGTTTTTTTTTTTAAATTTTTTGTTAACAAAATATTATCAAACTTTTAATGGCACCCCAGACAGCGCAAAGGGCTTCATATTTCTGAAGACGCCGCAAACCTACCCACAAAATTAAAAAGAATAAAACTTGTGACACGAACGCAAGGACATGAAAATACACTTCACCTCATCTAAAATGCTGATATGCTTAATTAAATGACATCGTCGCCGCAGACAACTTCCAAAATTGTCAACTCAAATCGCGAATAATAAATTAAATCCATGAGTTAAGTTCTAAAATTAGAAATGTCAAGTGTTTAAGCTCAAGAAATGCTTAACTTAAAACAAAATAAGAATGATAAACTAGCTGGATTTGTATTAATTTTTACTTTAAACTTTTAGAAACCTTCTTTAGGTTCCGAAGCTGTCCACAAGTTAATCTAAGTTAAGTTTCTCATAGAGTTATGTTTGACTGTAGACTCTGATGCAGATTCACATATTCATATTGAATTTTAAAACACTTGAAATACATTTTCATCCTTATTCGCATTGAATTGTTTATCTCGCTTAATCTTCCTAATAATAATAATATATATTTTTTACGCAAGCTTTTATATTCCTATGTAAATTGACCGTTTCTATTTCTTCATTCACAAAATATCTTTGCTTTTTTTCGAGTCTCTGGATCTTCTTGTCACGTGTTTGCTTTGAGAGTCTTTGAGCTCGCATTTGATTTTCAGCAACTTTTCTCCCTTTATCTGTGTTCAATTGCTCACATTGTTTTAGTTCATTAACTTTGTAAGCTTTTGGATTTGTGTGTAGATTAACGACCTTTGCAGCAATTATTTTTAAGGTTTCTTTTCTTTATACGTTTCAGATCTTGAGCTGTTTGACTGACAGCACTCAGCTAAGGTATTTCCATTTTTACTGAGAAGTGAAATTTCTTTGAATTGAAATTGAAATTTCCATTATGTTCTTATTCGCGTTTATATACCTTTATTTTTATATTCTATATAAATATAAAAATATATATAATCCCACTATATTAATATATTCTAATATAAATTCTATATAAACGTATCTTTTCCTTAGAAACTTTCAGAAATTTGTGTTTAACTTATTTAGTTACTTATTTGCTTGTTTTTTTTCAAATTATATTATTAGTTAAATTATTTTTTTTTTTTTTAGCCCTGCCATTTTGTTTTGTTTTATTGCGATTCCAATGCTTCATTGAATAGGAATCGAATGTAGGCTGGCTGTTATCAGCTAAGATTCATGCGAATTAAATAATAATTTGTTTGGTGTAAAGACTTGTGTTTGGGAGACATCCAGAACTTAAACGTTTTTACTGCAAATAAACACATCGACAAGTTATAAAAAAGCTTTTTCGTTGCAATTTATAAAGCCTGCTTCTCACATGCTTCTTAAAAGAAAAGAGCTACTCACTTACATAGCTCTCAGAACTTCAACTGGAATTTAACTTAGTTTTTTTTCTACTTCTGCCATCTCTAGTATCTCTAGTATCATATACACAAAAGTGTATTCAAATGGCTTTGTGCAGTTAGGTTTTGCATAGACTCGAGGGAACTTATGTCATTAGGCAATGCGGCGACATTTTGGGGTCGCAAAAAGACCGCAACGGGCCGCCATATCCGCAACGTTCTGTGCATATTTGGGACGTGTATTAATGTCGATAAAAAGTTGCTGCCGCATGCAACGAGCTGCTGCTGCTGCTGCTGTTTGCCATTTGCCACTTGCAACTTGCCACTGGCTGCATGCTGTAAAAACGGGCAACATCATTATGCGGCAAACACTTAATTGTCGCTCATATCTGTGCCCTCAACTGTAAAACAGGAGAGCGGGACAGATTCTCAGCTCGACTGGCTGCTGTTTGTGCGTTGTCCAATTTTCATTTTGGAATTTTGGGAATTGGCAAAAAGCGCGGCCAACAAGTCGAATCGCGTATTGTCAACGCAGTTCTGTGGTGCCAGCCGCGAGTTTCTGGCTTGCGGTGGGTTGAGTGGGCGCCGCTTGCGACTGCCGTCATTATCAGCAAATAATCAGCGTGATGCTGTTGTTGCTATGGCAACAAGCACAACGCCAAATGTTGCGTAATGCATGCAACCAAACTGCAGATAGCGTTGCGACCGCACATACACTTCTGTGGCATCAACAGCATTTTCGACTTCCAGTTGCAGTTGCCGATGAGTTATACAAGAATTAGCATCATTTGTCTTTGCTGTAATGTTGTGGAATGGTGACCATGGAAGAAGTCATCTGTATTAATTGTCTAGAAATACATGACTATCTTTCTCTCTAAAAGCTTCATTCATTGAGCGATATATTCATATCCCAAGAGACATCATAATCGACAGTAGTTTAATATTATGTTTTGGGCTTCTTTACTGCATCTGCTGCTGCAAACATATATTTTTGTATAATCCCCTCGGCTCTTTCATTACACTAGCCATGTCGGCTTATATATGAGACTCGGTGTAATTAAGTTATACAGCGATTGCTTAAATTAGCTTTTGAATGCAAACCCCTTTGCCAGTCCAGTCCAGCTAGTGCTTTCAGTACAGTTCAAGCTAAGCCGACAATATGCCGTCTGCCAGCTCCACAGCACCCCGCACAGCAGTTGTCTTTGCCAGCCTAATCTGCTCATGACCCCCTTCTATATCTGGTCCTTGATGCGCCAAAGAGATAGCAATAGTCACAGACAGGAACTCAGTTGGCTAATAAATAGAAACCCTTTTCGTCTATTGGACAAAAAACAGCCAACGGCTCTTTTTCTTGGCTAAGACCGACAAAACTTTTTGCTAATAAAGGTTGCTCTTGTTTTTGAATGACTAGCTAGAGGCTGGGCGTAAGGGGTACGTACAGAGTCTGTTGCTAGGACATTAAATAGTCAGCTCATTGTCGTGCCTGACGTGGCGCGGCGTCAGTTTTAGTTTTTTTTCCAAGCTGCAAAGAACACAGAGCACAGACAGAGAAGAGACATGCAATGAATGAAGCCACTTGAAGCAATAACAGTGCACTGTCAGCTAACGGAGCCACAGATACAGATACAGCAACAACTGAAGCTACAGCTATAGATACAGATATCCAGATGCAGATACGTATATCGCATGTACAATAGAAGCTGACAGCTCACGACTGCAAGATACTCTGTGTTCAGTGTTGTGTCAGCAATAGAGCCAGAGAAGCAGAGTAGATATTGAGATACAGATACAGATACAGATACAGATACAGATACAGATACAGATACAGATACAGATACAGATACAGATACAGATACAGATACAGATACAGATACAGATACAGATACAGATACAGATACAGATACAGATACAGATACAGATACAGATACAGATACAGATACAGATACAGATACAGATACAGATACAGATACAGATACAGATACAGATACAGATACAGATACAGATACAGATACAGATACAGATACAGATACAGATACAGATACAGATACAGATACAGATACAGATACAGATACAGATACAGATACAGATACAGATACAGATACAGATACAGATACAGATACAGATACAGATACAGATACAGATACAGATACAGATACAGATACAGATACAGATACAGATACAGATACAGATACAGATACAGATACAGATACAGATACAGATACAGATACAGATACAGATACAGATACAGATACAGATACAGATACAGATACAGATACAGATACAGATACAGATACAGATACAGATACAGATACAGATACAGATACAGATACAGATACAGATACAGATACAGATACAGATACAGATACAGATACAGATACAGATACAGATACAGATACAGATACAGATACAGATACAGATACAGATACAGATACAGATACAGATACAGATACAGATACAGATACAGATACAGATACAGATACAGATACAGATACAGATACAGATACAGATACAGATACAGATACAGATACAGATACAGATACAGATACAAATATCGATATCGATATAGATATAGATATACCATAGATACAGATACAGATACAGATACAGACATAAGATATTATCAATCAATCATTTTGGCAAGTGCATACCCTCTCTCTACCAATTTGATACAGGGTATAACAAGCCATAGCATATTGCAATGCGAACTATTCGTAACTGGGGGTCATTCTGCCAGCACTGGCAATATGAAGACGTATGACAGCTGGGCCAACGCAAGCCTTCATCTGCTGATGATGATGTACTAGGAAGAGTGAAAGAGAGAGAGAGAGATAGAGAGAGGTTGGGAAAAGGAGACAGGGAGTGTGTTGGAACCCTGTGACGGGATGGCTGGCTGGCTGTCATACACTTTTAGCCTTTTGAAGTAATTTGCAGTTGCTATTTTCTGTTTTGTAATTGCTTATTAATGTCATTGTGCTCTCGGGTCTGGACCAGTGAATGGGCGCAGGGCTCTGCCATAACTTCACTTGAAAATGTTTTTAACAAATTTATGCTAATGTGATTTTGCAATTAAAATGCTGCACAATGATTCCAACGAACCAGGGAACTGAACTATTTGTTGCTGTATGTAGTTAGGGGGAGGGGCGTAATGCACAAGTGCCAGGCGATTTATAATGGCTCTGGCTGTATCGCAGACGCTACATGATCAACATTTATTCACATCCGCATTATGATCGGCGCGCGGCATGAGCTCTTAAATCATTTTACCATATGTACAAGCTCTACAAGTCTATGGGTGTTTCGATATTACATGGCCGTCCCCAGTCGTCCCCAACCAGTCAATTCATCTCTCTTCAACGCTGATTCAGACGCCAACCCAGTTCCCTTAAAAGAGTCGCCGACAAATGATGATGTAGTTATTGGCGGTGCCGGGGAGATAGCTCTCTGATGCTCAGACATTGGTTTTAGCATTTGGCATAACGAGCTGTCAGAGATTAGTTGCTTTTCCCATTCGCACCATGGTTGAATTGAGGGCAAATCAAGCGAATAATATGAGAGAGTTGCTTAATTGTGCCTTATCGAAACTATCGATTAAACAATTTGTTATTTTTTATGAATAATCTGTTGTACTCGTATGTGGTTGAATACGAAGATAAGATGTTGATATATAAAGTTGAGAGTCATAATCTATATTCATAAAATATCGATTTATATTTTTATAGTAATTTATTGAAAAAGGTAATCGTAATAAGGTAATAGTCTCAATTAAAATAACATTGATAGATAAAGTTTACTTAATCAGAAGATAAACATGAAAATATGGATTAAAGACTTATAATATTGATTAAATTAACTTAATTAGTATAGAATTTTTATTTGAAGTTCTCTAAGTGTATTTGCCTGCACTTCTTTGTCAGTTTTGCCCACTGTATGATCCCGTCTGATTTGCTGTAGCACGTTTACGTTTCCCATTTGATGTCTCTGTCTGGCCTTTTGATCTTGTTGCACCAGGGCAAAAGGCTCTCTTTTTTCATTCTGTCTTGTCATTTTTAGTGCCTTAATGACTTCTATTGCAGAATATGAGAAATGTTTGCCAGCAACCAGTTCGCATTGGGCAGCCCACAGATGAGCCTAAAGAGAAATCTGTATAGATTTTTGTGCTGTGGCGATTTATTTGTGGAGTTGCCGTCTGTTAAATATTTAACGATTTGTACTTTATTTATATGTTTGTCGTAAATTACTTTAATATTTAAAATGCACATTGCTCTCGTTTGGGCGCGCATACGCCCCATGTGGCAGTGGAATCACCATCACCATCACCATCAGCATAAGCATCAGCATCAGCAGGCACATCAAGTGGCAGCCATCACATGCAATGTGAGAAATCATGCATAAAAATTTATTATGTTCAAGCGCATGTTGCAACATCATGTTGCATGTGCCTGCGCCCGGTCCCGGTCCCGGTCCCGGGCATGTGCCTGCGCCTGCAACCATCATAATAATATCAATGGCACAGGCAAAAAAATTTCTGAACAGAAAAAAGGAATCGAATCATATATGCAAACAGTAAACGACATTTATAACGACGTTGCTATGCACTTTACGGAATTAACATAATCACACAAATAAGAGTTAAAAAAAATTAAAATAACAATAAAATAAAAATAATTAAATGAAATGTATAAATTATTTGTGAACTGAAAATAAAAAAATTTATTTTAATTTTTTAAAGCAAACTTTAGTGTTGCTTTATTCAATTTATATTTAAAACATATTGAATTTAGCTGAATTAACAAGTTTTTGGATTTAAAAAAATATAATTATTAGTTATATATATTTAAATTCTCTTTGAAAATAAATTTAACTTTGGTTGAAATAAAACTTCTTTTTAATAAATTAGAATGCGAATTAATTATGTTAAAAAAAAGTTCTATTAATTATAAATTACATCTGAGAATATATATATTTTGAATTAATTTGCAATAAAGCTATAATTTAGATTTCGCGAAATGAATATAATCCTATTTAAAAAGTGTCTTAGCAATTTTTTTAATAAAACAAAAACTTAAAGTAAGCTAAGCTTGATTATTATGTGTGCAAAAAAGAAAAACCATATTTACATAAAATATTATTTAAGCGTAAACGTGTTCTATAATGTTGTTTTATATTTTTATTTATTTATTTTTCTATAAAATGAGTTTTGAATAGACTTTCTTTAAATATGATCAATTTATATCAAATATATATTTTATATTTCTGTAGTGATTCGTGTTGCACAGCTGAAGCTATAGCTAAGCTAACCGCCCTACTGGGTACAGCCTTATGCATTTGTTTGCTGCAGCACATTGCAAAGTGCAGCAATGCAGCACAGCAACAGCAACAGCAGCGCAGTCGACGTCAGCTGCAACTGCGGCGGCAACATCATTTGAACTGTCATTAAACTTTGACTATCATCCTTTTATTATTTGGAGCTACCGTTGCCTGGCCCATGTTGCAAGCGCTGCTGCTGTTGGCTCATTGTTGTTGCTGCCAATTGTTGCAGCATTTTATATATATTTCGTTGTTGTTTTTTTTCTGCATTGCGCCTGCTTTGTTGTCGTTGCTGTTGTTGTTATTGTTGTTGTTGTTGTTGTTGTTGGCATTTTGTTTTGTTTTCTCTAACACGTGAGTTCACCGCAGCGCACGTTGCAAGTTGTTGTTGGTGTTGTTGCTTTGGCCTTTGTGTTGCTGCCAACAAGAGCAAAAGCGCTGCATGGCTTACAATATTTGTGTTATGAAGTGTGTTAGTGTGTGTGTGTGTATGCACACACACAGACATTTACACATTTATACATTTTTTTATGCTGTGTTCTCCTCTCTGATGTGTCGTAATAGACGTCCTTTATTATGGCCAGTTGCATTTTGTAATATGCATTTGTCAACACAAAAGACACTGCTGCCCCGCTGCTGTTGGCCAACTTCAATTGCAGGTGAAATGTTGGCTAACGAGCAGCTCAACTCCTAAAAGGCAATAGAAACTGTGCAGCTTTGCCGCTTTTGGCCATCTATTTGTCATCAAATGAAATTTATGGTCAAACGCAATGAGACAATGAACTGTTCCCATAGCCAAGTGTCATTTTGGTAAAGGATCAAAGAAATACTCTAGCTTTTCATAAGATAGCACATACTTATGGATCTTATGGTATATAAAGAGACTCCAAAACAAGTTCGCAATTCATTTTCAATGACATCTCAAACTAAATACTTTGGCAGAATTTAATGAGCTGTTACGGTACAGGATGGAGTATAGGTTTCCCAAATATATCTTTCAACACCTTCAATGAAAACTCAGAGATTTTGTTATATCCGAAAACAATGATTGCGTTTTGTTCGCAATTGATACGCAGTTGAAAGCGATACGGACTTAGTCACTGTCAGTGCTGGACGCAGAAGGACTATATGGTATTAACGAGTGTGTACGCAAGGAGATGAAGCTGGCCTTGCTTGAATTCGGATCACGCCGAACTATGTGCTGCAAAAATTCGGCGGTATTGGGATCCGGCATGGCGTTTTCGGGCCGTTTGACCTGAGTGGCATGTAGGGAGTGGCGCTGAAGATAAGCCTCTCGTAGTGTCTTGTCCGGTGATTCTCTGTCGAATGGCGTCGAATCGAAGGTAATTTCAGGTACATGCTGAACATGGCCACCGCGCTTCACGTATACGGCCAGCTCCTCTTCCGTCATATTTCTGGTTTTGATGAGCTCTGTAAAGGCAAGCTTCGCCTCCAGCTGCTTGGCCTGTGAGCGCTTCAATCGATAGAAATCCTCACGTTCGAACTCCTCCAGCTCACTGTTGATATATTTAGCCGTTGCGGTCAGCTGGGGCAAGACCACAAAGTCCAGTGCATTGACTCGCATGTTAGTCTGATGCGAGGCGTGAATCAGCAGGCGCAACATGTACTCCAGCGATGCGTATTCGACGATTTCTTGCAGCGCCACTTGAAAGTTATTGCGCACCTTCTGCACCTGTTGGCCACCACAGCCGAGGCCGACCAGCGGAAAGGCGTACATGTCTGTAATCTCCAAGTCAAAATAATTCAATGTAACGCCCACGACCTTCTGCTGGCGCTTTCGCAAGAATGTCGTTGCCATGCGATGGTCTGTCACAATCATGGGCTTGAAGTCCGCGCCCAGCAGATTGGCCTTGGTCACTGAGAATATGGCCTTGCGCATTATCTCGTCCAAATTATCCCCCTTGGACGCCATTTGAGCCCTGAGCTCTCGCAGCTTCAAATCGATTGCATCCCGCTTGCGTATCAGCAGACGTATGCCACGTTTTGCAGCCAAAATCTTCTGATTCATCAACACCGCATTGGCGCGAGATGGAAATATCTGAATCCTCATGTCGACGGACATCTTGCAGCAGTACCAGAACCAATCACTAGCGTCTCCCTGTCACTCGCTACTCCTTGCCGCACCCAGCTGAACGTGCCATCTATTCCGGGGACTTTTCTTTAAAATACGTTTGATTTCTTAAAGCCTTGACTTAAAAAGCATTTTGTACTTCAGGACTATTCAGTTTTTATCTGAATATCTTATTAAGAACTGAAATCCGAATTATGCTTTGAGCAATTCAATCGAACAGTAATTTCTTATTTTAACAACTTCTTTTTACTTTGTATACGAAATACCAAACAGAAAAACTCGAAAAAGTATTTGTGTCTTGGGCTCTAGCTCAATTTGACATTCACAATCTCAACTCCAAGCTGGAATTAAAGCAGGAAATGTATTTGTCTCTTGTAAAACACGCACACGGAGGGAACTTGTAAAAATGTTTGCTTTTCAATTTGAACAACGTCTCTTTCAATATTTTCATTGCATTTCCGTTATAAAAGTATTTGCCTTGGTGCAACTTGGGCTTGTTATGATTTCAACTTGTTGCACGTGAAATGCATAACATAATTTTTACTCCGCCTGCAGCCGCAGCCGCAGCAGCAGCACCAGCGACTAGCTCTTTGGCCCTCGAATATAATCCAGGCACGTAAAGCCTGCAGCTGCCCCGTTCCCAGTCGCAGTTCCTTGAGATTCAAGTTCCCGATACGGCAGTTCAGCCTGAGCAGAACTAAGAATTTCAATGCAATGCTCTTAAAGTGCAAGTGCTTCAATTGAGGGTTTAATTGAAATTTGCAGAAGACGTCAAGACGAAAGGGGCGTGGCTCACATAATAGATTAGCTACGTGTATACAGCTGCTCCCAGGAAACATATGGCAAAATGCAATTGACTTTGCCTCTGCCTTTGCCGACAGGCAATTTTCTCCACAGTCAACATTAATTTTGCATGATTTGCTTTAATATCGCCCGGAACTTGACATATATGTCATTTACTTGCTGGCAATCGAATTGAATTGCCCACGCAGCAACCAGGTAACTGCTCTCTGGACCAACTCGTTCACAGAGTTGAAAACTAGAAAAGATTTGTTCATCTATCTCAGCTGCAAGCCAAATACCCTAACAATAAATTCTGATGAGTTGACTTTTATAACTCATGCATTCATTCTTCCTCTTACAGCTGAAACATGTATTACATGATATCGAAGAGCTGCTGTCTGCACTACAATCAAAAAGGACGACTTCTCGGTGAGTAACTCTCGTTGATGCAAAAACATATATACCCTCTGCTTGGCAAGTGCATACGGACAGAACAAAGTTCAATCATTTTTGTTCAAAATGCGATTTATAATTCAATTTTTTGCATCACCTAATTAAAACTCGCTCAGTTCGCTTGACAAGCAGCCAAATGGGCGGTGTGAGGCGGGGCAAATTAACTCGGCCCACACAGCTGACAATATCCGGTTTGATGCTAACAAAAATATAAAAAACGAAAAAACGTGGAAAAACGACAGAAAAAAGTGCGACAAACGAGCGTAAAATTCGCTTGCAGCTATTAAACGGAACTTGGGAAAAAAAATAAAAGGACGCTCGAATTGGTGAACGAATCGAATTTCAATCAATTAATAAATGTGAAAATTAAATAATTGGCGTCACTCTTGTGGCAAAAGGCAATTTAAGAGGCGACGTTTCTACGATATCATATTAAATATTCAATTAATAAAAGTGTCAAAGGGTTACGTTGCCCAGCAACTCCAAATGGCCATGTCCATATACATAAATGGGATATATTTGAGTATATAAATATAATCATATATATATCTATATATATATATGAATATAATATATGAATGAAATAATTAAAACACCCAGATGAAAAACTAGTGTATGAAATAGTTAAACATTTTACTTTTAACAGCATAGTCGAAATTTTATGACATCGCAATTGAAGGATCATGTTATTTAATGAGAACAGTGACTCAGCTGTAAAACTTGGTGATCTTAGCTTTGAAAATGTGGAAAATATTGTTGTTCCATTTTGAATCTATAGCAGAGGTCAACAGTAAAGTTTAGGATTCGAACAGGAAAACTTATTCTTTGTGCAATTAGTTTTGCTACATAAACTTTTTGTTCTTATGTAAAGCTGACTTTAGGAGTATTATAGATGGTAAAGTTATTATTTTAATAATTATTTTTTATTTATTTATTTTGATTATGCTTTCTTAAAAACAAAATCTAGAACTTGCAAACACTAGCGTGGTAAGCATACAAATGTTTCATTAAAACAGGTTAATAGGCACCTTAAAGATTGGCGTTTTTCTGTACCAAATTTGAACTCTAAATGACGTTTGGCATAGAGTTGAATATTGTTCATTGCCTGCTATAATTGTTACTTTAATTGTGTGTTAACTTTGCGTCCTTTAATGTTGCGGACGATTTCGGAACTCTGACCCATAGGCGTAGTCACTTGGCCATTAAATATTTCTGCTTAGGATTGCAGCCAACACAAGGCATTGAATTGTTTGTAATGTAGCTCTGCGGTCCAAATCGGCGCGCTTTGACCAAATCCTCACACATATTTACAAGCAGAATGGGACGATCTGAGATATGTGATGTCCTCAATCAGCATAGAGCAGTTTTTGTTATCAAACATAAAGTGATTCCTGAAATGCAATTAGTTTTAAATTAAGTATTATATTGCCAATCTTATTAAGATTTCTTAAATTTGTTAAAATCAGGTTTTTAGTATGTCACGAAAGAACACTTTATTTAGACTTCACTTTTAAATATAATTACAATATAGACGCGCAATTCAGAATTTAAAACTCATTGATTGAATGGATTATAGAAGTTACTGTCAAGAAATTCCAAATACATTTACCCATGCAAAATAATTTAGTAATGGGAAAGATAAATTAGCAGCATAAAGTAGCTTAATTTCTCAGTACAGCTCAAATGGTCTCTTGTGCTGCTTATACTCGTATAACAATCAGTAGAGGCAGTTTATTAGAGCTCGAATCGAATCACCTGCGTCTGTAGTTGATTGTTCTACTGTCTAGAGTTAAAGGAACTCTTTTTTTCTCAATATTTAAATATCGTATCGTGCGTTGGGCTTGGGTCTCTAAGAGTTGTCGCTTACGAAATCAACTTCAAATCACGACTGGGCAAAAATACATGCAGAATCTACTGTGAATGTGGCTATATTTATGCCGGCAACTGGCACTCGGCATAGTACGACTGCAACAACAACTGCCAGACAGACGGCGAGACAGAGAGACGGACAGATGGCAGACAACAGCAACTGCAGTTCCCACCAAGTGGTGCTTGGTGGTGCTGGTGGTAGCTAAACAAAACGTGTGCTACAAACTAAGCCATTTTTGTCGCCGCCCGTCTAAATACCAAACTTGGCTCATACAGCAGCACCCAGCAGCAGCACTCAGCAGCAACAACAACAAAGTGAAAATGTCCTGCGCAGCAGTCGAAAAGTTATAGAAGCAACAAAAAAAGGCCAAATCCAAATAAATCATGATTCATGACCAAAAGCCACAGAAATGCCAAAAATAAAAGCAAAAATTGCATAAAACTTGGTAAAAAAAATTTAAAAAAAAATAAAAATAAAAATACAAAAAAGAGAAGTAGAAAGAGTTTTAAATGGAGGAGGCGACGACACAAACTGTTCGTGATTCGAGCCTCTGACTTTAGCCGAAGCTGCGAGCGCTACGAAAATAATGCGACATATTTTCGAGAAAAAAAAAGAAACAAGAAATAAATAAAAGCGACTGAATACAAAAATTGTGACAGAGTTAACGTCGAGAATCGTTAGGTTCGTATTGGAATCGAGAGTTTCTGGCTTTGCCCTTGGCCTTTTGTTTTTGTGCTTCAGTCATGTTGGCCATGTTTACAAAATGTGCCGTGTGCTAAGCATTTTTATCACGCAGCACTCCCCCCTTCTATGCAACAAGCCCCAAACAGGCTCCAGTTAACATTTTTTGTTTCGGTTTTATGTTGTGTTGTCGACAAAGTTCTTCATAAGAAATCATGTTGTCTGACGTCGGCCTCTGGTCTCTCGCTCGCTCTGGCCCTCCTAAACGATCGTTTTGTCATAATGCGACATTTAAGGAATCTTTATATGAATTCACTTAGCAATCTGACAATCTGACGCGCTGCTCTTTCGTTGGCTACTTTCGAGGTGTGGAATTGTAATTATGTGTTTGTACTATGGATAAATTCTAATTGCTTATAATAATAATAAAACTGAGTTTTAATATGGGAAACTAAATTAATTTCGAGATTTCTTCAACAATTATGAATACACTTTAGTAGACGCTTTGGTTAGGATTGATTACTACTTAAACACCAAAATTAAATTAATTTTAATTGTGAAAATAAATGATGAGAGTTGGATACTCGAAAACACTATAGGAATTAGAAGAGCTATACACAGGTATATACACAGGAAAATTATTTATTTGTATTATATTTAAAAATATATTTAGGAGTAGTTAATAATTCCATAAATAATAAAATATTTAGTAATCATTTAAACAAATTTTTTTTACTGTTGATTTCATTTTAAATATTATTATCATATATATACAATATACAATATATATATTATTAAATTTTTTATATTATTAACTTGCTTTAAATATTAGTTTTCTGATTTTTATTAATATCATATCATAGAAAACTTAATATAAATTGTATATTTCAAATTATGTAGAATTACATAGATTTTATCTATATTTTTATTTCTTTTATATTTTATTTGAGAACAAAATTTATTTATTTTATTATTTATATTATATTTCATTATTTATAAATATTTTTATTTATTTTGTATTTTATTTATATCAAATATAATTAAAATATTTATATTACTTTTTATATTATATATTTTTACTAATTTGTTTTAATTTTTTACTGCCGTTAGTATAAATATTATTTTTATTATAAATATTTTTGCTTTATATATAAAAATAAAAATATATTTTAATTTTTTAAAATTTAAATTATATTGTATTAAAAAATTTAGATGTTGTTTTGGTTTACTTAAGACTATTATTATAAATGCTATGATTATTTTTCATATCATCGTGTTTACTTAGCAATTACAGTCCCTGCTGAGTCATAGTCACCATTTGGCAAAAATAACTATGCTCACGTTTCTCTCAGCCAATTGCCATTATTGAAACTTACATAAAAAGTCCGGCAGCGTCCCACTGTGTCGCGGACTCAGTGTCGGACGCATTAAAATGGCTTCGGCAACAATGCGAGCCACATTAACAACCAAAGGGAACATCAACAACTTACAACTTTGTCAGGGCTACAACTGCAATGAGGCTGATGACGCTGAGTATGATGACGATTCTTGCTCTTGTCGCTGTCGTGGCTACGCATCTGCCTCTGCCTCTGCCTCCGCCTCTGTCTCTGCCTCTGCCTCGCTATCTTTTTGCGCACATGCTCGACTCACAGTCTTCTGGACTGAGACTGAACTGGACTGTCCTTTGGCTACCTTGGGCAGACAATTAACTTGCTCGCTGACTTTTAAAAAGGCATTGGCTGACATTTTTACGCGTGTACATGATTTTATTTGTGTGGCTGTTCGCTCTGGGTAATTATGGCACGTTAAAGTGTTAATGTGCCACGTTAAGGGCCAGAATCTGTTTCGCTCTCCCTCAATCTGTGGTTCCATGGGTGCAGCTAATGCAGCTGGTGCAAGCTTTGTTTAGGATTTGCTTGTGATAAAGCCATTTGCGGTTAAAATATGCGACGCGTACCATGTGGCTAGGCCAGTTGGCTAACTGGTTGACACTCATATTTTAACAGTTTTTAGTAATATGACCAATTAGCTGACCGTTGTCAACGAGCTGTAGTCAGGTAGTCAGGCAGTCAGACGGTCAGCTGCACGTTTATTTGCCTTTGACAAACTAAGAAACTGGTTTCAATCCAATCCAACTGTAACTAACCGTACGGCTAGGTCAGGCTTCCCAGAGGAGCTCACCTGGACTGTCACCTGCTCCGCATCCATTGACGTTATTGATTCGCAGCCCACAATTTGCCGCTGCCACCCAATAGCCATAAGTTATTATGTCTGGCTGAACTGGTTCTCTCTGGCTGGCTATAGCCATGGACATGTATAGATTGCCATTGCCTATTGCCTATTGCCAATTCCATTTTTGCCTATGCCATGTGTGCCGCCTGCTTCAATGGCTCGATGCCTCATCCTTAGCCTCAAACTGAAGCTCAAACTCAGCCTCATCCGCCTCTTAAGGCGTTCGAGAAAATTGCATGACAAATAAGTTTTGTGTGTCGCAGACAGTTGACATTTTTTATATGCTGAGTTATACGACGCTGTCTAGCTGAATGGGCCATGCACCTCTCCCTATACAGCTCCGCCTCACCATTCATGGCTAGGCAAAATATTGATTTTTATAAATGTGAGCCACATGCAAAGTTGGCAGTTGTTAAAGCGAACCAATTGCCGGGCCATCATCAGGAGTTCTATTTCGCGCTGTGGACCTGAAGCCAAGGCAGCTGTTAGCTTAATGGGCCCGATGTGTGGACAGCCTTTAGACGATGCTCTTTTCAGATATTGAAGTGTAGTAATTGAACGGACAAGCTTATGCGATGTTAATTTAAGAAAACTATATACTTTTATTAAATATAATATGGTTTTTATTCTCAAATTAAGGAACTTTTTTTTCGATTTTAATATGTACTTAAATAAATTTAATAAATATAAATAAAGAATATTATTGCTTTTATTTAATACAAAAAGCTTATAAAACTATTTTAGTTAATATAAAATTTAAGAAAATAGTAAAATTTATAATAAATATATAAAAATAAAATCTGTAATAATTAACTTCTTACGCGTCTTTAAATAATTTTTGATATAGTTTATTTCTATTAAAAGTTCAACTGCTCGATGTTTTCTTAAAGATAATACACAATATTACCTGAAATATATTTCAATAATTTAATTCTTATTAATTAAACACAGTTAAAAATATATTAAAATTTAAAAATGAATTTTTCATCTATTTCAACTTAATTTAAAGAAATTTTTTAGGTGTTATTCTTTGATTAACTGCTCTGCTACATAGCATAGCTGCCGTCATAATTATCCAAATGTTTTCATTAAAATTTCCATTGCTCATTAGTTAAATTACTTGACAGGCGTAAATCAATTAAAAGGTCTATGCGAATTTCTTGCATTTGCCAAAGTAACAGAGACTGCCCCCCACTACATCTGAGTAACAGTCTAGGCATTTTAATTGAAATTAATTAGCCAGCACATAAGACATGCCTGGTTAACTAACAAACGAGACCCGCAAAGTTGAGCGTAAAATGAAGCCCCAGAGAGAGGCAACATAGAGGGGGTAGCGAAGGCGGCAAGGGGTTGCTGTTAACGACAACAATAAGCTTCAACTACTTCACGCCAATTGTTGACAGTCAGTCAGAGAAAGAGTCTCAGATGGAGACAGAGAACCTAAATGGTGTTGGCTGAGGATGAGAAGTGAGGATAGGGCATAATGACAGTCAGAGGCGCAATTGAAGTTGGAGTCGTTGCAAATATGAGTCGTTGTTGTTGTTGTTGTTGTTATTGTCGTTGTCGTTGTCGTTGCTTCTATACGGAGGTGCGCCAGCATTTTGTCAGTCGGCAACAGCATTCGTTGTATGTCAATCAATTTGGGGCCAACATGTGAATCTTTTCCACATGAGCATTAAAGGCGCTCAGTTGGAATACAGAGACAGACACTGAGAATGCCGAGTTCAGTGAGACGACGCACTGCATTTGCCATTTATGACAGTTGAAATGTCAAAAGAACAACAGACTGAAGCCAAACACAAGGCAGCCAACAGCCAACAGCCAACAGTCAGCATGCAGCAGCACCAGCAGCGGCGGCTACATTTGCAAGTGTTAAGAGCACAAAAGATGACGAGTACGTCGCCGTCGTCATGTGCGCAGCTGTTTTTGATCTGCCACGGATGCGCTTCATTGCCCCCAAAAAGGCGACGAAGGGGTTACGTTGACCCCCTCACACACTCACACTCACATACAGAGAAACACACTCATACAACACTCACGCACCGTCACAGGCACCTCGTATTTCATATTAAGTATTCATTAAAAGGGTATTATAATTTACGAATGTCGTTTGCAACATCTAGTTGGGCTTTTGACTTGGGCATGAAGTAGAGAGAAATCACGTTTCTAATGCTCTTTTGTATGAGAACATATATGTTTCTTTTAGTAATGCAACTAAAGGAATTATGTATTCTTCTTGAATACTCTAGGTCTTTAATTTCATTTTTCATATTTATAAATACATATTTAAGTATTTTATAAATACATATTATTATTAGAGAATAGAGAATATCATTTCTTTTATTGAACACAAAAAGCTTATAAATAGATTAAATATTACAATAGATAACAATTGAAATAATCAAGAAACTATTTACTAATATATATATATATATATTTTATATATATATATTTAATATTATTTTAGTATATTATTATTTTAGTAGAGCATTAGCCATTCGGTCCTTACTTTCCATAATTTTTCGCCTTTATTTTTGGTCGGTTTTTAGCATTTTAATTGTGTGCAGTGTGGACAGATTTGTTGAAATGCTTGTTAAAAACGCATTTTTATGTCAAAAGGAAATAGTCGCTTGGCTGCCAACACACATACACAGAGAGTCACATTTTGAATGTGTTATTTGAGCAATGAGAGCGAAAGGCGTAAAAATCTGCGTAATTAAATTTTATTTCGGGCTGTGCCACGCGCAGCTGCCAGCGATTGGTGTTGAGCGATTGCTGCCGTATGCTACGTTGGCTAATTAGCTGCGCTGAGGCTCACAAAAAGTTGAAAGAATAAAGCGAAAAAAAAGAAGTGGAATTGAGGTACATCAAAGCCAGGCACGTGACCCAACCTAACACAACCCAACTCAACCCAACCTAACCCAGCCCAAATCGAAAGACCCAGCTGTGGCCCAGCCGACCAGGAAATGTAACTGGAACACCTCGGCAGCAAGACAAATCCATTGATGGCTGTCAAATTAGCAACGCAAATTGCAAAACGAACGCACACAGATACAAATGTATCTATTTATGTATGTTTACGTTTGTCTCTGTGTGTGTGTGCATAATTTTCGCAAACATATTTATGTCGCCTCTTTATGCAGCCACTTAGTTAGGCTTGTTCTGGCGCTCAAGTGCCTCTCGTTTTGTTTGCTTTCTGCTGCTGCCCTTTTCGCTGCCCCAGCCGCAGTCCCAGGTCCCAGCCCCAGTCCCAGCCGCAGCCCCATCTACTTGCTTATTGCTGCTTATTCATTTCAATTCAGTTGATGTCGGCGCTGCGCTTTCATCTTTTGCTCCCATCCAATGCGTGCCACATGGTGGCAAAGTCATCAGCGTCATCAACGCCTCGTGCATCCCATAATAAATAACATCCCAGCATTATATTCTAAATTTTGAATAAAGGCACAAGTGTTGCATTGATATACTTATGTATGTCAAGGGGTTTGCTGATAATCAAAGCTAAAGCAAATAAATGCTACTTAGTTTCGGATATTGGCTTGCTTGTCAAGATGACTCTGCATTTGTTTGATTTACATTTTCATTTCATTTCCATGTAATACAGAAACTCTTTAGATTTACGATACATAAATAGGCAAGTCTACATAGGATTTGTTGCTATTGGCTTATTGGAACTTTAATCAGACCAATCACATATTTAAATTGAGATTTGAAATTTAGGAGAGAAATTAATATTATAATATAGAAATTATTAATAGTCTTGAAAAATGTTGATATCAGTACGTTGATCAGTGAGCTCTTTACTCTAGGAGACTATTTACTTTTTATATATATTTAATATAATTTATTTAAGGCAAATTCAATTTTTTTTAAAATTTAAATCAAATTTATTCTTTGTTTGTTTTGCGTCTTCTTCTGTGGCGGAGTCTTATGGCAACTCTGTCAGGGTTGGAGTACAGTTTGTAGTTATACGTGGCTTGGAAAATTAGGAAATTAATTAATGAAACAGATATATGAATATTTATATATATACATTGTATATATAGTCATAGAAACCGTTAAGTCTATAGAGTATGTCATCTTACTAAATTAGTCCGTCTCTCATAAGGTATAGCTACAATAGTAGCGGACATCAAATTTGTTCTGTAGACTTTCCTTAGTACACACAAATTCGTATCTGTAGCTTAAATCCACATATCAATTTAATGCAGTTGCTTAAATTGGTTGGCCTTGACTAAGGGACGATGTCGTCACATCAGCAGCTCGTAAATTCGTGCGATTATACATTTGGCCGGAAGGCTTCTTATGTAGCACTCTATGCTTTCTTTTCCCCTTTTTTTTTTGGGAGGCGTGTTAAGTCAACGATGTCATCGACTATGATGTGAGCCATAAAAACGAGCAGCGTTGACAATTTCAAAAAGAACAAAAATATATATGTGTATATATCCACATTTATATTATACGTACAATAATATTCCGCTTGAGTGGTATAAGACAACATTCTAAGCAAAATAAAAACAAAATGAGCAGGCAAAAGAAAACATTACCAAGGCCACATCACATTTATGAGTTATGCCAGAGATACGCAGAGTTTTCACATGTGTGAGTCAGCGAGTGAGCGAGTCCAAAGATCAAACATCAACAAAAATATAAATACATATCATAAAATTATGGACTGCTCGCGGTGTAGAAAGAGTGAGAGGGGATGGGGCGTGAACCTGGATGGACCACGCCTCGTGTCATATAAATTCTTCCAAATCCAGAAACATAAAAGCTGTTGGATTTTGTTGCCACATAAGAATTTAACATGTTTTACAAGCAATCAAATTGCATTTTTCACATAATACACGCAGCAACACGAACACAATTCAGAGTTCAGTTCTCGGTCTCTCTGTGCGCTGAGTGGGCGTCGTAAATAGCTGAAGAAAAAGGGGTTTTGGTAAGGCTGCTTAGAGCTGTTGGAGAATTCACAAGTTGCCGCTAAAATAGCCGAAGAGAGATTAATATGCAACAAAGCGATGCTTTATGACGGACCCGGACCCAGGTTAAGTTCTATCGTTGGACAGAGTTTGTTTACCTTTCGGTCTAGTCGGTCGATCTGTTTATATGGTCTCTAATTAGTCTCACAAAGGGTATATTGTCTTTTGAAAAGTTTTGAATACGAGTTGAGAGTTTATTAGTGCATTTTTTGATCAATTCTGAAAATATGTATTAAGTAAAAAATTACATATAAATATAAATAAATATGATAGGAATTGTTTCAAATATATATACAAGTAACATCATTTTGTTATCTTATAGTGTTCAAAGAGTCATATTAAAATGTACAATAAATTTATGAATTATTTTGAAATTTTGGAATACTCTGGAAAAGTTCTAAAGAAAAATATATATAATTAATATATCGTATTTTTAATTATTGTCAGTTTTTGTGCTCTTTAGGACCATCTTTCCACGCCCTCAACCCCCGTTTCAGCAATTGCTGAAGCTTGAACATTGTCAGTTCTAGTTGTTGGGCCGTTGCCTCATTTCGCGCAATCTGACATTAGACAATGACGATTGATGGCCCAATGGTCGGCTCAGTTTTGGATGCAAGGCAAATGACATGCATTTAATCAAACGCGTCGAGCAGTTTCATTTGTTTCATTTGCTTATTTACTTTGTTTGTTTCTGGTTTTTTGCTGGTAAAGTTTTCAGCGCCAGCTACTGATAACGAGTTTTGCGCATTAAGCTCTATTATGGAGCCTACAATTTGAGTTGCCACAGCATGTGTAAGACGCGTCTCTGTCTCTATGCGGAATCTTTGTCGAATCCTTGTCGTTTATCTAGCCAAGGCAGACAGCCTGCTGCGCCCCAAAGCGATAATGGAACTTAGTGGAGGATTCTGGCTGTGGATTCGGGGGGTTTGTCATCTGCGAAACACTCGTTTAGTGTAATTGGGCCAATGGCGCTGTGAGTTACACCCACGCCACCAAAGGCGGGCGGTAGCGGCTGTTGCCAACAAAAGTCTGGCAACAAAAACTGCAAACTTTTTGGCCAAAAAAAAACCCACAACAACATCGACAAGGCAGTACAGACAACTATATATATACAGTTATATATATGTATTTATTTTTGGTTGGCCAAAAAGTTTTATATTTTATGACAGGCCAGCCAAGCTAGACACAGACAGACAGAGAGACAGACAGACAGATAGACAGTCGACATTTGAGCGACACTTGCAGTTTACAGAGATGAGTTCTGAGCCCAGCAGCTGAAGTTGAGGCTAGGATTGGAGTTTGGTGGGGCGGTAAACCGTTTGGATAAACTTGCAGACATTGGACGTGCCCAGCTCTCAGCTAGACGCACAGACTGACAGACAGTCAGCTGTATATAATTACAGTTACAGTTACACTTTCACTAAACTGTCCGCCAAAAAATGCCACCCCGCTCTCACTCTCTCTCTCTCTTTCTCTGTCCTTCTTTCGCACACATGACCGCCCCGCCCATAAAGCTGAAAGTTTTTTAGTACAATTTTGAGAAGTGCTCTGTGACCCCTTTAAAAGTGTCAACTGAATGGCATTTGGCCTGACGTCTGCCGGTTTAGCATAGTTTTATGGCTATCATAAAAGTAAAAACTGTGCTGACTCACACAGAGTTGTATAAGAGGCGAATTAGTTTAATTACAATATATTTAAAGTGGTTAAGGAAATTTTACTGCACGTAAGACAAAGAGATAAGATATGTTTACGAAATATATTAATTAAATTTAATTAAAAGAAAATAAATTAATTAAAATGTTCTTTGCAATAACAGTTTAAGATAAAATATTGATAGTTGAACAGAAAAGCAGGCGTTGTATGTTTAAGCGTTCGCTGAGCAATGAAGGAATATTATAAAAGTAGGATTAAATAAAGAGGATTCTGCATAAGTTTGGGAAATCAAAAACTTAAAGTGCCTAAAACTTCTTGCTGGCAATGCTCACTAAGTAAATAACCTGTAAATGCATATTTTCCATTGCCTAAAAGGTAGCAGAATGCCAACCAATTAAGAATTTCATTTCAATCAAAAATAAATAAAAAAAAAGCATATTTTCTGAGAGAGAGTGACAGAGTGACTCATTCAAATTCTGTCTACAATTTGTAAGAAATGTTAAAATAAGAAACTTTAATCGAGAAATCAATTATACAATATAGATTAAAATATACTAATGCTTCACATTATATAATATAAATATATAATAAAATATATTTCATAATGAAAATAAGCTAGAGGAACAAGGATTGAGCCTGATTCCTTTTGAATACTTTGTGATTTACTTGGTGCTGCATGTCACAAGATTTTCCCTAAATATACTTATAATACCGTGGCTCACATTTTTATCAGTTCAGCGCTTAAAAATATTAACTTTTAAATAACAATTTTTTTTTAAATATATATAATATAAATAAATATATAATATAATATATAAATATGTATATTTATTCTTAATACTAAGTGAAATAATTCATGATAAATTATTAGGTGTAATATTTTTAAGTCAATCCAATTTACATCAATTTGTTGCCGTAAAATATAGAATTTAATTTTGAAAAGTTATAATTAATTTTTAAATTTTGTTGAAATTTGGGAATACTCTAAGAATATGTTAAGTATAATACATCAAAATAACATATTTTTTAATATTTTCAGTTTTACCATAACATTTATTTCATAATGAAAGTTAACTATAGAATCGTGGATCGAACCTGATATACATTGAATAATTTGAGATTTGCTTGCTGCTGCCTGTCACCAGCTTTTCCCTAAATATTTAATGCCGTTGCACGCATTTTTATCAGTTTGATGAAGCTTGTAAACCTCATTTTTACATTTTAGTCCATTTAAGTTGGCCCCAATTTAATGTGAGGCCTTGTCTAAAGGAACTCTCTTAATGATTTGAAGCCGACTAAGCCGCTTTGCATTCAATCTCTTTGTGCTCTATGACCCACTTACTGATCAGCATAGCAATTGCTTTTGCTTAACTTTCGCTCTTGCTAGCCGGAGGTCAGTTCTATTGGCTTTGGGCAGCAAATTTGCAAAGAACAAAGGGCTGATAGTTCTCTGTGCTTTTCGCTTAGGTAAAAGAATCTTGTTTGGCATTTGAATTTTGTGCATTTGCAGTTCTCGAGCTATTCAAGGACAATTTAATTATTCAGCCCCATTTTCGTTTTTTTTTTTGTTCTTTCTCTTTTTTGGTGTTCTACAAACAGCTTGCACTTCCGTTTCCGCTTCCGCTCCCACTTCCGCTTCCGCCTGCCCCTTGGACGCCATTGTTGCGCTTGTCTTTAGCAGCAGGCAGCAGGCAGCAGGCTGTTGCTGCCGTCGGCATCCGCGACGTGTACAGAGAGAGAGAGAGAGAGAGAGCAGTGCAACTAGGAAAAAGTTTTTCCATTTCCTCAACGCTCGGCTGCTGCAAAGTTCGCTGGCGCTCTAATGGAACTTTAAGCTAGATTAATTTTTTAATTAGTTCTTTTGTTGTTGCGCCTTCGAGTGCCGTCTAGAAGCCAGCCAAACCTCGCCCACCTCGCCCCACGCACCTCGCTGCATCTGTCTTTTGCCTAAAACATCCTTTGGCAAGTTTTTCTTCGAGCTGCGCTCATTTGTAGTCGTATCCATTTCAACGAGCAGCGCATGCAAACTAATTTTTAGAGCACTTTCTGTATCTATTTTATTTATATATCGCGCTGCATCCACAAAGAAGAAAATTAATTTCAGGGACTGAGCGCAGAAATGCTGAAGGTTATTTTGCTGCTGCCTGGTAAATAGGTTAACATTTTAAAGTAGCCTGATCATATTTAACTTCCGCACCATCAATTGGTCTATGGGAACATTGTTTGTCATTTTAAGATAATAAGTATTTGGTATTTGGAAGCATCATTTTGTGCTGGATTATCTGATACTTAAAAGTGTTTAAAATTAACAACAAAATATCTCTGTAAGCGAGTAGATGCTTTTTCACTTAAATATGATCAAGCTGAAGTAAGATGAAGTGAGTGAAGAGCTACTTAATACAAACGTTTACATATTTTAAGTATTATTTAAAGTAATATATTTATTATTTAAATTTAATATATTAACATAAAATGGTTTGAAGTTATAAAAATCTTCTGAGCAAAATTTGTATTTGATAGAAAATAATATTTATTTTTTTATTTTATTATTTTATTTTTATTTTTATTTATTTATTTATTACGAATTATTATTTTTATTTACGAACAGCTTTACTTACTTACCAAACAATATTTTAATTATTTAAAATAGTTAAGATTTTTGATGAACGGTAATCGGCAGTCGAAGGCCAAAAATTCGGAATGAAAATTTATTTTTATTTATTTTAAAGTAAAGATTTTATGTATGAGCAGACTTTTGTTGTGACTATGGCCTTGAGACGCTCAAAACAAAAAAACAATCGCAAGTTGCCCGAAGGTGACTTGCCGATATCTTCGATCAATCATGGACAATGGCTTTCTTCCACGTCTCAGGTCTGGTGTCTTTTTTAGCTCGAAACTTACAAAATGACCCATAGAGCAAATACATTGAATTCGTCTGCTGAATTGGGAATTTGTAATTTCTTTTTATGCTTGAAGATCCTAATTATACAATATTTTTACAGCTTTTTATTTTATTCACAATAAAGATCTTAGTAACAATATATTAAACATTTTTTAATCATCTTTCAGTCTTTTTAAATCGAAAAATATATATATATTTTTTTTATTCACTTAAAATTATTTTCATATATTTTAGAGTGCCCAATATTTTTACAATTTTCACATTTCAGACTTTATTGTTTAAATATATTTCACAAAGTTTTCAATCTTTTTATTTTATTATTATTAATTTATTTTATTTTATTTCATATTTGAAAAGCGTTCTTAATATCCTTTCCTCTAATCAATTTAACTTATAAAGTCAACATATTGTTTGACTTGCCTTCTAATATCTCTTTTCCTTAAATTGATGTTTATTGCTTTATCTGAGCACATAGCAATTTGAAGTATTGAAATATATTTCAAAGATAATATTAAAAAATGTTGTATAATTTGTGGAAGTTTTAGTTATCGGTTCTATATAAATATAAATAGATCCGTTTATCCTTGTGAGAAACCTTTTCGCACTGAGTCAATGAGCAGCTGCCTCTTAAATTTGCGGCAGCTATAAAAAGCGCAATTTTATTTAAAAATGCTCAGAGAAAAAATGCAGAAAACTGAAAATACTTAATTAAATTTCCGTTTCAATGTGTCAAAGTGTGAACAACACAATAATTTGGTTCTTTATTAACAGAGGCCGCTGTCGTGGGGGCGTGGCAGCAGGCAGGCAACAGCAAAGGCAACAATCTAGGCAGCAGCTGCTGCACGAAATCCTTAATAAAGTTAACGTGCATGTGTGTGAGTGTGTGTGTGTGTGTGAACGCGGCTATATCCTGCCACCGGAGGTGTCAATTTAAAGCCAATTTAATTTGTGCGACCGGCGGCGGCTGCCCCAAAGAACTTGCAACACGCAGTTTAAAGCCGCGCTTGCAGCTTGCAGCAAAAGCAACAAAAATCAATTTGAAACTGAATTCGAATTCAGCAGAGCGAGAGAGGCAAGAAAAGAGGGAAGGACTGTAGGGAGTAGCTGTTCCCTGGCAGCAATGGAAATTACAATTTTTAACTGCGTCTGTCTTGGCCAACTTGTTGGTGTTGTTGTTGTTGCTGTTACTGCTGCTGCTGCTGTTGCTCTGCATATGCCGCTTTCAATTAAAAGGCATTGGCCAGCACCACGAACACTGGACATTCGACACGATGCAGTTCCACATGTGTGTATATTGGTGTTTGTGTGTGTGTGTGTGTGTGTGTTGCTGCCTTTGGCCAACGCATTCGAACCAAATGTGACAACAATGGCAACAGCCCCCCCAACAACAACATGAGCAACAACCAGTGCGACCTAATTTGAAAGCCAATTTAAAGCTCTTGCGAAATGCCAGAAGTGCCAAAGGCGAGGGGTGCGAGGAGAGGTTCTTGCATGAAACTGCAATTGAACTGAACGGTAAACGAGCCAACAGTGCAGCAGCAGCAACGTCACTGTTGTAAGGCTTGAGAGACTTGTTGGAGGTGAGAAGTAGAACAGTGTTAGAAACAAGCTCCGTTTTCAAAAAGTTTTAAATTTACGTTTAATGAATATTAACTAATATATGTTACATAAAAGTCATAGAGTTTTTATGGGAAAAATGCAATAAACTTTAAAATTAATTTCTGCATATATATAAATATATATTACAAAAGCGTAGACTTCGGTAGATGATTTGGCCTTCTACTTTAGGCATCTTACCGACGAGGATCCAGAGGCAACTGAACAATGAAGAATGATTGTATTGCTAAGCCCCTCAAATATTATTAAAAATATGAAACTTTGAGTCCATTTTTGAAAACTATTTGTTTAGCACATTATTACTAATTATCCCCAAATAATAATAAAGGCTTATAATTTATTATTATTTAATTATAAATAAACTATAATAAGCAATTTGAATTATTTTTCCTATTTATTTACTTATATATTACAGCACATACTTGAAGCGTATTTCAAAATCCAAAGTAATTGCTTAAACAGTATAATGAAGAACATAATCAAGTCAGGTAAGTTTATATTCTATAAATATCATTTACATTTAGAAAATAAAAACGTAGCAGCTTCAGCATGCACTGTTGCACTGTGGTACCTTATATTCATCAATTAAGTATCTTAACATCATCATTATATTCGCAAAGCAGAAAGAGTATATTGGTTTTTTTTAATGGCTGTTTGTCCGCTTGGACGCAAACTATTTTACTGCTATTGAGGCCAGACACTTTAAATTTGGAATGTACAACTTGAGGGCTCCTATGCTATGATTTTTCTTACTCCTCTAGTCAGCTTGGTGAAGCGGAAAATATTAATTTAGTTATATTTGTAATGAAATTTGTAGTTTGTTGGGGTCGACTGCAATGTTCGGAATGGTTTTCAAATGAATTTAACATGAGTAAACTTAAATGGAATTTAAGTAGATATTTTTGTTACTCGTAGATCCTATATATATTATATTTAAAATTCTTCAACGCAAGAAATGCACACAAAATCTAGCATTTAGTTATTTGGAGAGTATTTCCCAATAATTTATAAAAAATTAATCAATCAGTGAATCATTAGCCCAGATCTGTACGATACGTATTATATGATCAAAAAGACATTTCTTGAGCTTTTTAAATTATATATTATAATACTTAACTTAAAAGTTCTGTTAAATTAAATAAATATATATTGCATTACTTTGTTTATTGGGCTAAACCAACTTCTCTTAGAAAATGACTTATCGATAGGTCTGCCTTAATTGTTCGCCTAAAAATACATTCAATAGGCAATATAAAATCATATTTATAATACCCAACTTGTGATGTTTAAAAGCCTTAAACATGAATAACATTGCTCTAAGTAATTCAAGATTCATCAAATATCAACCAAATGCAACATATCAAGAAATAGCTACGCTGCTGAAAATCTTCATGTAATAGGTTTCAGCGGACTTTTTTATTTAAGCCAACGAAAGCAGCCCTCAGAAATTGACTTATCGCTAGCTATGCTCCACTTTATCCATAAAAAAAAGCCCGAGACATATGCTCATCACAATAAAAGTCTCTCTATATGTGGCACGGGCTTAGTCCACGCCATTCGGCAACTGGGTTGGGTTTGAGGGCAACTGCTAAGCTCGTCGACTTACTCTCGCTTGTCATGTAAAACACAAAACTTGGAGCTGCAGTAGTCAACTGCTGCTGCAGTAGTTGCTGCTGTGAAATGCCAAATGGCAAATGGCAAATGCTGCAAGTGGCGACAAGTCGCAGCCTTTGCACATTTGTAGCGAGTCGCAGATACTTGTGCATTCGTGAGGCACGGATACCTGGCTAAGTTTTCGCTTTTTGTTGTTGTCAAAGACAAACTGCCGTGTATTAAATTCTAGCCCAAAAAGACAAAATGCTGCGACACGTAAATGGAGCAGGCGGATGAGGTTAGACGGGAGGCAGGAGGCAGGAGCCAGGAGTCGAGAGACAGGAGACTGGAGGGAGAGAGGATTGCAATTGGATTTGCTGTTTTGTGCATGAGATGGTTCGTTTGCCAGCACAAAAACTTATCTGGCCAGAGCAGAGCTTTGCTCTAAAGCCGGGGCATAATGCAGCAGCAGCAGCAGTAGCAGCAACCTCCTCTCCACTGACATAGTTTCCAGCCAAGAATGACAGAGGGAGAGTGAGATCATGAGACAGGGGGGGAGTTGTGGGGGGCTATATTAAAATTTCTAGCCGGACAGTTTTATTTTTATGCCAACCTCTACACCCGGCCACCTTTTGCAATGTGCTACATTTTATTCTACTTCAACTCCTGGCGCCCTATTCCTCTTGTTGGCTATGCAAAAAGCCAAGTCTGGATCTGGCCACCCCGCCTCCTGTCCGCTCTGCCTCTGTGGCTAACAAAAGTTGTGCGCAGTCAGTTGACATAAATTTTGTTAGCCTACTTTTGGCCAAAATTGCTTACAGACAATGCACAGAAGCAATGCGCTATTATTATCCATTTTTTCGCAGAAGCGGAGGCGTAGAGCACGAAAGGGCAAAGGGTTGTAGGCGTGCCTGCCAAAATATACGCCATTAACTGCAGATAATTGTTGAATTTCACTTTTTATGGCGCTGCATGTGAAAGTGCAATGACTTTCCCCGGAGCAGATTACACAGATTTAAGGTAATAGGAAATTGGATGAACATTTTGGTTGGAATATAAATACAACGATAACTTTTTGTATAGACATAGTTTTATCTTAGACATCTTCTACTTAGAAGCTTCTTCAGACATATTTATAAATGCTTTTATTTTATTTATTTAAGCAAATTTAAATGGAATATTATATTGTATATTGTTATATTTTTAGATAAATTGATTTTTATTGATATCTTAATAATTTATTAAGAAAGGGCAGCAAATTGTATTGCATTTTTTTTTTTGTATTATTATTATTATTTTATTATATATTTATTATTATTATTATTTATTATTTATACTATATACATATATCACAGATATGTACCTATGTCTGCAAATTTTCAGTTAAAATATAAATAGTTCAATAATAATTAACTTAGTTGTAATTTAGAGCATTCAAAAGTCGTTTTGTTTTCCTTTCACTTAAGTATAAGTAATTTTAATTAAAATATTACAGGTTACTTCAGGAGGGGCGGGTGGCAACTCTAACGGTTAGCATAGCTCCACATTGTGGCGCATGCGACGCGCTGCATGCAACTAAAAAATAAATTTAATTATGCAAAAAGTCCGCGCTGCACTCAGCTCGAGGGGAGCTGCCAGCGCCCAGCAGGAAATTATTTCAATTGTATGCACTTGAATAAAATAAAAAAGAAATTTATATATTTGTGTGTGTAAGTATGTATATAGAAGCCCAGCAGAAGAAGAAGAAGCAGCAGCGGAGCCGAAACGAGCATTTCAAGAAGCAGTCAAAGCAGAGACCAGCAGCAAGTGCCATACTTAGAAGCAGCTGGGCCGATAGGGCAGCCACGCTGTGACTTGGGGCATGGGGCATGGAGCATGGGGCACATTTGCTGCACAGGCCATTTGAATGAGGTGCTGACTGACTGACGTTGGCCTGGCCAGCACCAAAACGAACAGAACAGGCCAACAAAAAAAAGTTGGCAAGCAGCGATTTTCAACTTGAAGTGCTTGAAGAGAAGGTCGTGGCGAAGGAAGGTTGGAGGGCAGCAGGGCGGGACACTCGTTTGGCGGTTTAGGCTACCTTTTTGGCCAGGCTGAGTGCCACTTTTCGGAAATTCAAATTTCCGATTCTTGATGATTTTATTTAAATTTGCGTATTCGAGTGTTTGTTGGAGGCACTCGAAGTGCCGACTGACTCCAGGTCCCCCCCACCGACCGACTGACTGCCAGGCAGCCAGCCAGCCAGCCAGCTTGGCTGCCTGCATGCAGCCTTCTTTGCCTCTGCCTCTGTCTTCGCCATTGCCTTTGTTTTTTGGCGCAAATTGTTTAAATTGGCAGGAATTTGTGCGTTGCAAAATTGGGCACGTCTTTGAGGGCTTCGCCTTTTAGGCCAATTAACATAGTGCAGCTTAACCATGATTTATGTTTTACGGCTTTAGCCCCCAAAAACGCACAGAGGGACCCTCATTATCATATCAGTGCGGCAGCTGCAGCGACTGTTGCCAAAGCTAGCCCACACGCCCACCAAAAGAGGCTGCAGCTTCTAGATAACAGAGATACAAACACACACAAACACACACACTCACACACACGTGTGTTGCATCCCTCCTCCCCCTCTGTGCACTCGACGAGTCTGTGAAACGCACGCGTGCAGCATTCCCATTAGGCAAATGCGCAGCTGCCTCTTAGATTTTGCCCGAAAATAGGCGTGGACAAATCGAAGTTTCCCTCAGTTATTTATGACATTTCGTATAGCTTAGCGTGGCTAACTTAGATTTCAGATAGTCTTGCGTTTCATTAGTCGATCCCTAACCTTGGTGGTCGCCATTTGTAGCCACGTTTTCGTCTGTTGTGTGGCTTTATCATTGTTCGGGCCTCGTGTTAGGGCGTGGCAGCTGCTGCCACTGATCCACACAAAAGTCAAATAGTTACCCTTGTTACTTCCGCTCCCCCTCTCTCTCTCTCACTCTCTTTTTGATGTAAAACATGAAACAATAAATTTCCCATAGACGATGTTATCGCCGCTTAGTCAACTCGATTGTTGCTGAATGCTTAGGCAGAAGGGAGATTTTCGGCTGCACTACATGACAAATAACAGCGAATGGAATCATAAGTTAGTCTGAGAAATCTAATGCGTAAATAAAAGTCAAGCCTGGGCAGATTATGAGAATGTTTGATTAAGGTATTAGTGCAAGCAAGCAAAACATGATGATCAGCAGATAAAATCTGGGTATAAGAGTATCTGTGTATAGAATTGGGTCTAGCATCAATTGGTATAGTTGAATGGATATAACAGCAAAGTTAAATTATAAAATGTTTAATATATAATTTTACACTATCGACGTTGCCAAAGTGATCACAATGCAAGATATTGGACAACAGCACCAGGAGCTAGGCAGCTTCAGTCCGTAACAATGTTGCGAGCAGGCGTGTGACATCAGCCATGATGCGCGGGACTAGCACTTTTAGGGCACAGAGCATAGGCTCAGAAGCATTTCTTACAGCATAGGCTGTAAGAAATTATTTTCTGTTTTAGTTGATATTTGAATTGATTTGTGTTGATATTATCTTCTTAATTACTGATCAAGCATGAAAATATTATTGACGACTATCTTATGACGCCTTCAAGTGGAGTGCGGGAGAGCATTGAAGAATTTATGATATTTTATGATATTTTATTTATATTTTATGAGTAAAACACTTGTGCCCTCTGCTTCAATTATACGTCTTGGTAAGCCATGGCAATAGATCTAAGATATTTTGTAAGAATTCTAAGCAAAAGGCATCAGTCTTCGGAGCTGTATGCTATATGCAAGTGCGCATAAGTCTTAGGCCAAACTTTGCAATCGATGCTCACAATTTGAGGTTACACACATTCCCAATTCGATAGCAACTGAGCTCAGCGCACCCAGCTCATGGGAAGAAACATATTCTAGAATATGTTCAAAGCACATTGATTATGCTTGTAAAAGATTCATTTCTAGATATCCATTTACCACTATCTACCTGCTTAAATTGTCTCTTTCTTCTTGCATTGAAAATCTCGTGGACATCTTTGGTATCGGCGCGCTATATCACGCATTCCTCATCATGCAGCATGTTGCGTCCAAAAAGGGGCAATTGCAATGCAAATGCTGCCACTTAGACACATTTCGAGTTAGTTATGCCACGAAAATGGCCAATCAGAGCCAACTAAGTAACCCGCTCATTTGAGAGAAACAGACGCCTTCAGTTGCACGTTTAATTGCGGCTGTTGCCACCAAATTGCATTTGAATATGTTGCTAGTCTCAGCCTCAGTCTCTCTCTCTCTCTCTTTCTCTATCTGTAGCTGTGTATGCAACATAATATAGCAGACCAAATTATACCACTTATTGCAGACCCCGCGCTAGGCCCCATTTCAAAGACTTAACAAGAAGGAACTACAAAAAAAGAAAAAGAAAAGAGAACCAACTGAACGACAGGCCAAACGACTCAACAACCAGGCCAAAATCATTGTTGTTGTTGCTTCGGTTGTTTTCGGCACTTTTCGCCTTGGCGTTGTCAGCATAGTTAGCGCACAGATCCAGATCCCCAAAGATAAGTTCAGTCGGGCACAGCTGCGCCGAAAATTGTTGGCATTTCGCGCATGCGTCGCCCCTCCTCAGAGGCAACTGCAACAGAGGCCGCGCTGATGAGGCAGAGGCAGCGGCAGCAATCACAGCGCACATTGGTAAAAGAGTTAGCAAATTGTATTACGAAGTGATTCATTGGAAAAATTCAATACATATATATATTGAAATAATTGTTAAGCAAGTTATGTATGTGTATGTATAGCTGTAATGTATGTGTGTAATGTATATGTGTATATACATATATTTATACACTGTCCGACTAGTGTAGTTAGTTAGTATAACTAATCTACCTGTGCTTTAAGCTAATTCTCAGCCAACTAAATCAAACTTTTTTCCATAAAACTTACTAAAATTATTCACAAGAAAAGTGATAGTTGGGATATTAACTTTATAGAATATTTTTTAACAGAGCTTTAAAGACCTTAACAAAATAAATTCATTTACATTTTTGCGACAATTGATTATAGAAATATCATATAGCATAGCAAAATGTGCTCAAAACACTGCCAAAATAATTTTCTATTTTAATTTCTGCAATTCTTAACTCATCAATAAACAAAACTCTTGGGCAACGAATCATGCAAATTCTTTATGTAATTGTGTGATATACATAGTCTCCCAGGTAGTATGTATACCATCTACAATTTCAGATTCAATATTGTATTGCCATCCAGATTCATACACTGTGCGTTTCAACCATCTCCACACACTTTCTATAATATTCAGATCGGGCGAGCATGGCGGCCATGTTAGAAAAGGCACGCTTTGACACTTGTATATACCCTGATGTCTGAGATAATCTTCTACCTTTGAAACTTCTACCTGTCTAAACTATTTAATGCAAATTCCAAATATATCGAAAAAATTCTCTAAGCTATGTATTTAAAATTCTTTATTTATCGATCAAATAAAATGTTAACTTTTAATAAAAAGCGATTCACAAAGAATTGTTTAAATATCTTAAATATTTCCATAATTAAGGTCTAACTATTATTTTTATTGACAAAAGACAATATAACGAATATGATGTAAATAAATCAATTTTGTTTAACCTGTAATATGAAAACATCTGATCAGGGAACTGACTCTAAGAATATATATTTTACTTAATTTTATTATCCATTTAATTACGCTTCGAACCACTGTGCAGCAATTTGAATTTAGTTCTGCGGCTTAAGCAGAAATTTTCAGCACCTCGACACAGGATTGAATTGGAGCCAGTGTGTGTGTGTGTGTGCTTGGAGTATGCTTTTTGCAGGCAGTGTTGGGCTGCGTTCAGCGAGTGTGGAGTGCTCGGAAGAGTTAGTGTGTGCTTGAAAATTAGTTGAAATAGTTGTAGGTACAAATTTTAGGCGCTGTTTTTTGCTGTATGTGTCGGCTACTCCAGGTCGATCGTGTTGTGGTTGTTGCTGTTGTTGTTAGAGTTGCTGAGTTGCTGTGCGTGTTGTCAGGCACCGTTAGCCAGGCCCGGCAACAACGTTGTCGGTTGTATGTGTCAATTGGTTGAACTTTGGCAACAGTTGTTACAGTTGTTCCAGAAAAAAAAGAAGCGTGGTGGAAAGGTAAAGCCAGAGGGCGGAGGCTGAAGGAGGTTACATACTTGTAATGAAAGCACAACAGCTAGAAAAAAGCAGGCGATTTTTGCAGCCGGTGCGCATAATTTATTTGACTATAATTACAATTAATTATGGTAATTATGTTGTTTTTAGAGACCAATGCCAACTCAATTATTTGAACGCACAGCACTTTTCCGTAGCTACATGAAAACTTTGCGGTTGGAAAATTCCCCAACGCATGCACACACACACACACACACATACACACCCACACCACGCCCCCCCACACACATACACACACAGCAACAGCAGACCGCCCCCGCTGTAACTGCAAAAGGAAAGACAAAAACAGCGTCGAAAATAACATTTGGCAAAACTTTTGCCACGTTGTGGCAAAAACTCGCGAGTGTGTGTGTGGCTATGTGTGTGTGTGTGTCTGTGTTCTGCTATCTGCGTGGGCGTGCGACATTGCAGCGACGTGGGCGTGGCTGGCAACACGCTTCGTCCAGGACGCAAAATTGCAGGAAGCACAAAAAGTTGGCGGGCAATGTACATAAAAACATCTAACAGCGGGTTATGAGTGTGTGTGTGTGTGTGTGTGTGTGTGTGTGTGCGAGTGTGTATGGCAACCGCAATCAAAAGGGATATTTAATTGTGCCTAATTAGCTAATTTATGTTGGTGCTGTTGTCATGAGTGGCAGCAAAGTGTTTCTCTAAGCATATTAAACTGCGCGTCCTTTTGCCTTGTGCCTTGTGCCTGGTGCCTGCTTCCTGGTGCCTTCGCTCTGGTCTGCCTGGTCCCACTGCACGTCCCACTCCTGCGTCCTGTCAGCGACATTGTCATGTGCAAACTGACTGTGCTGCAGTGTGAAGGTTGTGTGTGGGCAGAGACTGTGTGGGTGGCTAACAGAAAGGTAAAGGTAAATTTGATGAACGCCCGCAGATAGGCAATAACTTTGGACAATGCCAAAGGCGGCCCCATATGGAGTTGGCTCAGTCTAAGACCAAATTGCGAAGTTGTTATCATTAGCAGGACAATATGCATGCTTTAAATATTCTTTAGATCAAAGGAAATATATTAGCTTAAGCATTTTGAAACATTTTAAGTAGTTTATCTTTAAAGCTTAAGCTTCAATTTTTTTATTGTATAATTTAAAATAATTCTTAAGCATATATAAATATTACTGCTTATCTCTAAGTTCTTCATCAACAAAATACAAAATATTTATATACTACATATATTAATTTCAATCAAATAATCTTCAAGTTCCAACACCTCTGGTCTTAAAAGTAATGTTGAAATAATATTTATTGTTTAACTATATATTCATAGCTTAGCTAAAGCATAGTTAAGAGGCTTTTAATGCTCATATTATTAACTTAAATTATTAACTTAATATATTAATTTTATTATTTTTTAATTTAAATACAAATACATTTTAAATTAGTAAGAAAAGCATTAGAAGCATGCAAAATAGACTTTACCTAATTAAACAAGTAATAGATTAAACAAGAATATTTTGTATGCATACTATATAAATATGCGAACTATATAAATATGTAATAAATTCGAAAAAAATAGTGACATATTTATTTATACTTTAATATTTTTTACCTTAAATAGCGAGTTGAAGCATCGTGTTAAACATTTAATCAAGCGAACTTCTGCGTATTTACTTACGTTTATGTATTTTTAATAAATAATTACAAATATTTTAAAGATTTACCTTATGAAACTGCCGCCCAGGTTCAAGTGTGTTGCCAACTGTAGCTTAAGATTTTGTTTGCACATTGAAAAACTAAGCCAATGTAGAAAGCCAAGTTCATTTATTGATGTAAGTAAAAACAGCAACAAATGAGCGGGTAATCTGTTTATCACTTTCAAGACTCTGCCGCGTTCCATATCAACATACTTTGATGAGCTTCAAAAATTCCTTGCAACTCCAAGTCAAGACTTTAACAATCCGAAATTTATATTTTACATAGATATAGTTAAAAGCTAAGACTCTAGATAGATGATAAACTTCTCAGAAAATGACTACAATTAATTGTAATACATTCTTCTAATCAACACTGTACTAAAATATGTTTTTTATTTTTTACCAAAAACTACTTTTCTGATTTCCTTCATTATTATTATTGTTTTTTTAATAAACTCTGTGTTAATATGCTTTTTTTCTAAGCATTAACTGTTTATCCCATATTCTTCTTTTACCATTTTTGGCAAATGCAGTTGTAAATTGGGCTTTGTCAATTGTTTATCAATAGACATTGATTTGCTCTCACGTTTGCCTTCTTGGCTGCTGACAGCTGCTCGTCAATTGGACTGGCACAAGGACATTTAGTTGCCTGCCGATGGCAGGACACACGCAGTGCCCTAAGTCTCACTCAGTCGGAGTCTGACCCAGTTGCAAGTCAAATCAAATGAGCGCCTGTCAACAGCAACAACAACAGCAACAACAACAAACAGTTGAAGCAACAAGGCCTAAATGTACATAATGACAGGAGCTGTAAGGCGCTGCTGTGGGGCAGGTCTGTTGCGAAGGCGCCTGCTGTCAGTTTTGCATAAATCGATAAAAAATAAAGCAGAAGAGAACTACGAACAGGTTTAAAGAGACGTCTGTGTGGGGGGGGGGCAGATGGGATAGAGGAGGGGAGGCCTTGGCACGCCTTGGCTCTTGGTCGCCTGCCTAATGCGTTTAATTTTTCTTGTGCTACAATTTGCTGACAATCTTCTTCCTCTGCTCAGTACTTGCCCCGCCCTGTCCCGGCCTCATTGTTTGCCTTGTGCACGTCGCTTGCGCATTTTTTCCAGGCATTAAATTTTATTTCGCGTTTTTTTCTTTCGTTTGCATTTGCATAGAAAATTCATTAATTTTGTCGCATTCTGTGTGAAAAAGTTGAGAGGGAGGCAGGCAGCCGAAATTGTTAGACAAATTTTTGTGGCTGGCTGCTGTAATAAATTTTCGAGTGTGCGGTTCAATAGTTCGCTTGATAGAAAGTGAAAGAGCGCTCGATGTGACCAGAGCATACGAATTTGCTTATCATTGTTGCTTTTCTTTCACTCGTACTCAATGTGCCTTCGGTGCGTCTTGCCAATTGACTTGAGCCATCGATTTTGGTCGCTTTCGTTTCTTGACTTGTCATTGCCCCCACTGCCACCCCGTTCTACGCCCCTGGGGGGCGCTCTCTTCTGCTACAGCGTCGTCTTCTACTTCGGCCTTTAGTCTGGACACACACATGCACTTCAAGCTGTCAGTTGGCGCATTGTAATCGGCGTCTGACCCGCATTAATTATAGCTCACTGACATGTGATATTCACACATGCCGCACACTCACTTTAACACACGCACACACTCTTCCCGGTCCACTCGAGTCCACTTAAGCCGACTTCTCATATGGACAGCAATGAGTTTCAGCTGCCTACGAGCGTCTCGTTAATCGATATATCTTTTTACTGCTCTGCAACTCTTTCATATGCCCCTCTATCCATCTATCTGTCTGTCCGCCTGTCTCTGTCTGTCTCTTGAAATTGAGCCGTGTCCATGTCCAGAGCTCGTCAAGCTGCTTGACCCAGCAGCAGCAGCAGCAGCAGCAGCAGCTGCTGTTGCTCTGTCTCTATCAATTTCAGCTCTTTCAGCATCTTTTGTTATATTTATTTGTACTCGCATTTATTGTTATTTATTTAGCTGTGAAAAAACGAAAGTCGTTTCACACCTTTTCAACTGGCTTTTCTCCAAGTACCCACCTCTCGCTCGCTCTCTTCTATATGGGTTAAGTTCAATATCCAAACACTTTTGAAAAACTTTTAACATAGTATATCTATGGCAGTTGGCTTTTCTCAAGTATTTATCAAAATTTCTATGTTGTCTTCTAAATGGACGTCGCTTTACTTTCTTTTGTCTGGAGCAAAGAGCTCGCTTTGCTCTGTTAAGTGTTGTTGTTTTTTTTTTGTCTAGAAAGCGCTCTAGATAGAGTTAAAAGCGTGGGATAAACTGAAAGCAAATAGATTCTAGTAGGAGAATTCCTCACTGAAGATATATGTTTGATTACCTTTTGGGTGTGCTTGGGTGAGCATATCCAAAGCCGGCATCTCTTAAATATGTTAAGTCTAACAATTCGGTTATTACTAAACACATTAGCTTTGATCACTGATCTCAGTTGTAATTATTTTGATGAGCTGACGTTAAGGTAGACAAAACTGAGTAGCTTTTAGTTTATGAGTCTTCGTCTTCAGCTTTATCTAGCCGAGCTGAAGAACCATTTAGCTGCTCTTCTAATAAATACTGCTCAAGCAAACTTATTGCTTTTAGTTGAATTCGCAACTTGCGGCTTCTGCTCTCTGGGAAAGCGACCGATTGTCTCTGGCTACAAATTGTTTTGTGACATAAGTGGAGAGCATGATGAGTGTGGAGTGTGCGCTGACATGCTCGCTCTTACAAATTCATGATCTTATTAAGAATTCACTCAAATAACTTTTACTGACTTCTTCTCCATACACACTTGATGAAATTTGCCATGCTGACTCTTTGATTAGTCTTAAATACCATCGAAGTCTGCTCACTTCTGACTTAGTCAAACATATGCTTCTGTTTCACACAGCCAACTATATTTAAATGGTAATACATTTATCGCTCAACTTATTCAGTTAAAGCTGAAGAGTTCTCTTACTCACTCTCGAATACGATGCGCACTTCATTCTTTCGTCTATAATCCTTTGAGAGCCTGATTAGTTGCAACCACCTGTTCGCAGAGCTTGAAGCTTATTAATTTTCAATTGAGATGCCATTGCTGTTGAGGAATTTCAGGCAAATCAAAACCCCATTTGCCGATTTAGCAATTCCAGTTGGAGAAGCAGCTCGAGTTGGTTCAATCCATGCGCTAATCTCAGCGCTCGAATGCAATGCAAATGCTGAGCTGGGGGAAAACAAAAGTAAAAGGAAAATGGGGAAAAAAAGAAAAACTTGATAAAGAGGAAAAATGGAAGGCGAAGGGTGGGAAAAACATTAATGAAAATTCGTCGACGTTCAAGCAGCAAAAAGAAACCTTCAACTTGAGCAGTTTTTTTAGCATTTCCACAGCAATTTTCCAACATTTTCCGCTGACTACTAAAGTCATTATGTGAGCAGGTAAATAGGTGCACATATATACATTGAGGGCTATATATATAGCTTTAGTGCTCGCTGCGACGTTTTGTCGTTCAGTAGGTAAGTAATCTCATTATAATAATGGGAACAATTGATTTCTGTCTGGCCACAGCTCCTGGCAAGGACTTGACTGACAGGCTCGGCCTTCGCATCGTTGTCTTCTGTCGCTGCCGAAGCAGTCAATAAATGTACAGCGCGCTGTTTCCGGCCATAGACAGGCAGCTCCTCCACTACTGGCACTCAATCATCGCAACATTCCATCGTTGCCAAGAGAGCTTCGCCTCTTTCCGGACCAACCGCAACACACACACACAGAGAGAGAGAGAGAGAGAGAGACGAAGCTCCTGCTCCGTCTCTGGCTGTCTTCGACATGCCTGTGATGATGCTTTAGTGTTGCCGCTGATGAAATTATAATCAAGGGAATATATAATTTCTTTCACCTGGTTACATCTGCAGCGTCCGCCCAACCGACCTCCCAAACAACAAACAAAGCCATCAGTAGCTGCTTCTGCGCTCGCCCCGTCTCCTGCTTCGTCCTTCAACTTTCAATGATATGATAATTTGCTTTTGTTTTCTTGCCAGCGAAAACTTTTGCCTGTCTGACGCGCGGTTGCCTGAGTGGTAGGAGGTGGGGGGCTGGGGGTGTGGCATGTGGCATTGCATCGATTTCTTCAGCTGTTTCAGCTGCTTTAGCTGCTCAGTTATTCAACTGCCTTGCGGCACAGTTTGTGGACCCTAGACACCAAAAACATTTTTGCCCCTTGTCTTCGAGTTATCTCGTTTAGCAATTTTCATGCTCCAAAAAAAAAAAAAAAAAATACAAAAATATAATAAAAATGGCATTCAAATGCAGAAGGCGAAACGCCTGAAATCCGAAAACCGAAAACCGAAAACTGAAGACCGAAATCGACCGCATAATGTGCCACAATTAAATTACAATAAATCATACTCAGATCTCGCCCCCAAAAGCCCTTCTCTCTCTCTCGCTCTCTCTCTCTCTCTTATGCTCTAGCGTAATTAATCATTTCTTCTTATACACACACACGTATATGAGTGTTTTTTTCTTCTATTTTTTGGACTACATTTCTTTCAGGTTTATTTTTATGCTTTATCGGTAGTTAGTTGGCTGCTAATTAATACCTCATTTATTGTTGTGGAGCTCGTTGGGGTTACCTTTGAATTTAGATTTCGGATTCTGATTTCGTTTTGATTGGCTTGCAGATGTGAATAACCGCAGCTACGATGCTCAGCTCAGCTCAACTCAGCTCTGCGGTCAAAGGTTATAGCTAAAGCTTTACAAGTCGTATTCCATTGAAAAGGTTCGATGCACTTTTTGGAGCAGTCGAAATACGGCAAATGTTTTAAGCTCGAATAGAAAAGGTTAACGCAGGTAAAAAAAAAAGAATAATACCTCAACTAGACAAAAAATTTTAAAAGCTTCAGTGATTTTTTAGTAGATGATAAGCAGATATACACATGTGTATAATATTTAATAAAGAAATTGTAACAAGAGCTTAAAAATATAAATAAAGTATGAGTTAAATTTTACACACTCACATTTCTATTTAAGGTCAGAGAACATATCAACAAATTTGTCAGCTGTAGCTAAACACAATGTAATATATAGAGATATTTCAGAAAGCAGTAAGGAATCAGAGAGACAGAAAAATCCAAATATTAAGCTATTCCAATCCCAAAATACAAGATAAAAAGCTAGCTAATATAAAGTCAGTGAGAGATAACATGAAATTGCATTATATAGTAACGTAAGATCTTACATATATATTGTATATGCATGGTTAAAACAAATATAATAAAATAAAAATATTCTTTTAATAATTATTTGATAGTTTTTAATTGACTCATATAATTGTGAGATTTCTTAAGATTCATTTGAGATTATATAGACATTTCATTGCAAATATGAGTTTTGTTTATACGCCGCCTACACCTGACTCTTTGGCTAATTTTAAGTCGCTTTTCAGCTGTCTTATCGCGTGTGTGTATCTGCTTTGAACTTTACCCTTACAATTCGAGCTTGTGGTGGCACACGGCAGGCACTTATTCATTTGACTTGGCAAATTTGTCTTAGGCAATTTGATGGCTTAATGAATGTCCGCCTGCGCAGCCAAACAATTCAGCTTCCCCATCCAGACAGCCAGACAGTCAGTCAGCCAGCCAGCCAGCCAGCCAGCCAGCCAAAAAGCTAAACAGCTACCACTTGAAGGCTTCATAATCAACCTGAAAACAGCAGCGGGCGCTCTGCCATTGCCACGCCCCCTTATCCAACAGTTTGGATGAGTGTCTGCTCATCCGCTTGGCTGCTGATAAATTAACTTCATAATCTGCACAGTTATAAGCGCTGATGTTTGGCATTACTCTTCCATATTTTGGGCAGCCCGCCCGCAGTACCTTACCTTCAGTGCCCTGCTTACTCCACACCCTGTTAAGCATCATTACAACAAAGCATGGGTCAAAAACAACAACAACAACAACAGCAACAAGAGCAACACGCACCTTATTGTACAGTGTTACCTCCTCTGGCAACGGTTACAGTCAATGGCATAACTTTTCACCTTTTCGGAGGGGGATTTGTGTGCTTGTTCGCGGGTCGACTGATTGCTTGGGTCTGGGATTCCAGCAGGTGGCCTGCCTTTTGTACTTTGGCTTGCTGTCTGGCATGCCGGAAAAATTGCACACAATTTAATTGAATGTGTTTAATTTTGCTTTTAATTTTTCGGTGCCCTTTTGTCTGCGGCACATAATGAGGCGTTAAAGCGTTTCTTTGCCCAAAATATAACCAGAAATTAAATGAAGCACAAGATTAACTATGCGCAGACTTCTCTTGCAGACAAAGCCAAGCGAGTGACAAGCTAATAATCCAAGGAAAAGTTCAACATTATTCTTTGACTTTCACTTTCATTTACTTTGTCAAGAGAGAATAGCTTTAGAATTTACAATATATTATATATTATATATAGATGTATCTCTTTTACTACCTAATATCTATACGATCTATGTTCTATATATACTTTACTTTACGTTAGTTATGTTTGCCAGCAAGACTTTTCTTTAGTTCATGCCAGAAGCTAGCTGCTATAATACTTCATATAATTAGCTTCTGCCGCAAAGGGCAAACATTTCAAATATAATTTTATTGATAACATTTAAATACAATTTTAAAAGAATATGTTCAAAACGTACATGAAAGTATAAGTTAACGCTTTCTTCTTGGCTAACAGCGTACAGAGTTTCAAACTTGAGAAGTTAACACACGCATGCAGTAGAGTACTGGAACTGGGATGACTAAGACTTACTGTAATCAGACCATTGTCTATAAGAACATGACAACAACAGCAGGCTATACCCATAATATGTTAAATCAAGAATCCACTGCAAAAGAAACAGACTGTGTAAATTATTAAGAGCTCACAGCGTTCAGCTAGTGGATCCAGCCAGCTTACCGAATAGAGCTCTGCCTAAAGTTTTCTTGGCAATATTATAAACTTTTATGCAGCTAAAAATAAATTAAAAGATCTCTTTAATATATATATTTAATATCTCTTTGTATCTGCTGTATATCAGTAGCTTCACAATCTAATTCTTTTACTAACATTTTCTTATAATTTTCAACATTTTCATATACATTTGTTGATATCCTTAACAAACCTCGGAGATGTATATATTTTCAGTTCAGCTGTGTAAGTCCCTCATTTAAGCAACAAAGCACTTTCTTCAACTTTTGATTTATATATATCCTCTATTAGATAGAGCTTAAAGCTAACTGCTATGTCACTCCATATGGCTGGCGTCTGGCAGCAGCTGGAAAAGTTTCTTTGGCAACTTTATTTTTGGTTAGAACAAGTGCTGTTGCCTTTTTGCGCACTTGCTGAGAAAAATTCCAGCTTCAATTTACTTTCAACATGCTTTTTCCTCTCGAGGAGTTTTACTTTTTTGTATATATCTCAACACACACACACGCACACTCTAGCCAGGCAGGCAGCCTTAACGATATGGCGCACGCACAACCAACGAATGCGAATGCGCGTTGAAGGTTTGGGGGGGGAGGTTTAGCGGTGGCTGGGCTGGGGCTTGTCGCGTCTGCAGCGCCGTAGACATTACCGCAGCCACGCGCGTGTTTTACGTTCATCTGTCTACTTAACGTTGGCCCCGCCCACTAATCCCCCCCTAGCTGCAGCTACCTTGCTTATGCTTGCCCGTATTCTCGCTTTCTTGGCATTCTCGTCTGCGTTTTAACGTACTAATCCTTGCTTTTATCTCTTGTTTGACTTTTGCTACGCGCACTCCATATACACCCGCTCATTTAATGTCATTGTCGCTGCCAAGGCAGCCAGCCAGCCCACCAGCCAGGCAGCCAGTCAGACAGTCAGCCCATCTCTTCGCTGGCATCCTCACAATCCTTTCTAAATATTTGTCAATTTATATGCGCGAGTTTCATTCAATTCAAGTGCGCTAAACACACGGGGCGTATGCGTGTCATAAGCGTTTCTTAAAGTGTTTACTTCCTCAAGTTGTGCTTTGATTTCCCAAGGCACTTCCATTCGCATTCGCATTCGCATTCGTATTCGTATTTGTTTTCACTTATTTCGCTCAGTTATTTTTCATCATCTTTCACTGGCCGTTGGCAGCAGCTCTTTTTTTTCATTAATCAACGGCACGTGACCAAGTTTAAATTTTTAACCAATTTAATTTTCCTCTCGCTCTCTTTGGTGTGCAGTGCGGGGCTCACGTGTCGTATGGACGTTGTGCAAACAAACTCGATGAGTTTCTCCTTTCTCTCTCTCTCTCTCTCTCTGTGTGTGTGTGCATGTTTCTAGTAGATTCAATTAATTTTTGATGCCAGTTACTGTTTACTCTTACTCATGGGCTTAGCCAACACGCAATAATAGTCGAAATTGGTGCAGCAAAATTAGAGTTGAGACTAGGAAAAAAAAGTTGAAGTAAATATTTTCAGAGTGATATATCAAATATTTCAAGTGGAACAAACTTGGCTAGGCAATGTATATAGCAAAGACTTTAAATTGGATTATCATTTATGTTTGAATTTATTTGCAGCAATTAATTATAATTTTTATTTGTGTGTGTGCTCATACTATTACCTATTAAGTAGTAAGGCCATATAAGTAGTAAGGCCTTTCTGCTTTATTCTGCTTTTGTTTGACATTTATCAAAATATACTTGTAAACAATACTTTCCTAAAATAATTTAAATGAAATATATGTTTTATTAAATTAACTTTTAGGCCATCCCAACTGTCACGAACGACCACAACATTAATTTTTTGATAAAGATTTAATGTGGCGTGGCAGCAGTTTGAATTGCATATATCTGCTGGAAGCAGTCGAGCTCTTTCGGCAACTCAGACTTCAATCACAGGTTAATTAAATATTATTGTTTAATCCGTTTAATTATATGTATTATTATTTATTAATTTAAATGCCGTGACCGTGATGTTTATATAGAAAAAAGTGAATTTGTCACGAGAACAATTACAAATCTGCTAAGCGCTTGAAGACAATTTTTGGATAGACAGACAAAGGCAAAGATTAGAAGCTATAAATAAGGAATGAAGCTGAGTGTTACAAATGAATATTAGGTTTGCTGCACTGACGATAAATAAGCGCGACACCTCTAAAGAGTCGAAAAGGGTCGATAAGCTTAATAGAGTTTATAAGTTGAATGATTGTTAGCTGTTGCGCCGAACAATATCTTCATACCATCTGTTTTCATCCAAACTGAAGTTTGTTTAAGCGTCTTTTTGAAATACAGTCGAGTCTCGATAATTCGAAATGGCAAGGGGATCAGGTTTTTTACGAATTAGACGGAAATTCAAATTATCGAGACTCGACTGTACCGAATTTTTTTTAAGGGGATAGATTTTGTTTCGATTTATCGCGATTATCGATTTAGCGGGGTACAAATTATCGAGACTCGACTGTATCTGCACTAATGTTACTGATTGGAAAAACTGAGCTAAAATGCAACATTTGATTTAAGCAGCTCGATTAAATTAATTCATATTTAATCCAACATTAATCGGAAATATCTCACACTTCTTTTCACTCGACATATATATATAAGTCTATGTATCTATTGTGAAGACACATCTATTTGCACTTTCACCTTACTGACCTCAGGTTTTTCTTGATTAACTTGTATCTTCCACTTGTTGAAATAAGAAAGCAGGCAATTACAGACAGTCTGTAGACAGTCTGTGTAATGACAGCAGGCAGTACAAGCCAAGTTGTAATAGTTAAACAATGACAAAATTGTGAGTCTTGAGTTAATAGTTAGACTTAAGAGTCACAAATTTGTCAGCATAACTCTAACTGCAAATGCAACTGAAACTACAACAACATTTACAACTACAACTACAACTTGATATAAATATATATAAATATTTATAAAAACTTAAAGTTTACCTAGAAGTATTAAAAACTGTCTCTTAAATATCTCGAATATTTTCATCAATTATTTTGTTTGTGCAAACTCTCAGGCTTTTGGACAAGTTCCCAATCTGATAATTTGGCTGCATTGTTTTTCTTACACATGAGTAGCAATAAATTCAAATTAGTCTGATAAAAATGACAATGGACAATGTGAAAGCTGAAGCCGAACCTGAAGCTGAAGCTGAAGCTGAAGCTGAGAAGCGCTTAGATGACTTCCTGCTTAGCTGCACTTGTCTTTATTATAATTAACAAAAATTGAAAGGGCTAAATTGTGAAATTGTGCTTACAAAGCAAATGACGTTCATTAGGAAAAACAACAAAAAAGCAATAAAGCGGGAAGGCTGGGGTGAGCAGCAACCAAGACACATGAGAAAAGTCAACTTAAGTTGTCTTTGTGTGTGTGTGTGTGTGTGTGTGCGTGTGTTTTTATATAATAGACATTATCAACGCTAATTCAGTTATGTCTTAATTATAAACTACTTAAGCGCGCCTCGCTGCGAGCGTAGCAAATTTCCCTAAGTCTTTGTCTACGGTTGGCAGCTGGATGCTGGAGGGTGACTGCGTCTGGGCACGTGTGACATTTGCTGGCCTCGTTGGGTCGTTGTCTCAGTTACAGTTTTTAGCACGGCGCCCGATTGCCAGCAACATAATTACCAAAGTTATATGTGCGAGTAGTTCTGCTAGCTCCGATTACAGCGCACAACTTTTAAGTGGAAAGAGGAAGTGCGGTGTGGCAGCCCTTGGCAGAAGCCAAAGAATGTGGGGGCGGGTGGAAGGCAGAAGCAGCAAACGAGGGAGTTCTCCAGCTACCCCTTTGGCCAGGCAGTCGAACGCCCACTCGAAGGGCAACCAAGCAGCGAACTTTGATTGAAATATACAATTTTAATGAGGCAACAACTGAAGCAACTCTGCTGCAAACAATACACACAAAACAATTTTTCCTCATTGAGAGACGAATAAACAAACAGACCGAGAGAAATCAAAGTAAAGTCGCAAAACGAAACAACGCACAAGAAGCTTAAATCGTCTGAAGGGGGGGGCCGGATGGCAGTGTATAAAAGCGAGTATTGGCCGGAAAGGAAGATGGGAAGGGGAAAGGGCAAAGTACACAAGCGACTCACTAGTCTAGACGGCTTGTAAGGCATTTGAAATGCATGCCAGGGGAGCACACGAAAAACAGACAAAAGATAAACAAATCACTTTACCTAGTTAGGCTATAAATTGCCGGCAGCTAGCGCCTCTCTATGCGATTCTCAAAAATACTTTGTTTTTTTTTTTTGTTAAAGTAAATCGTGGCGTACAGAGCTTTACGGCGACATTAATCGACAAATGCCTCAGCTTGAGTCTGTGGAAATTTGAGACGAGCGCAAACGAAAGGCAAACCCCAAGAAAGCATTTTTCTAGTTTATGGCAAATGCCGGCGATTAAAATCTTGAATGTCAAGCAGAAAATTGTCAAGCCAAACGTTGATAATGAAGTTTGATGTTGATGATCATGCCGTTGTTGATGTCACAAAAGGCAAGAGATAGCAAACAAATAAAAACGCATCAAAGACGAGCCAAAAGGAAGAAGCGTTGAGCAAACGGAGCAAATGAAACATGAATCTGAAACCGAGAAGGCGACGATGGCAAACAAACCGCGGTGACAAAGATGACGGCCAAAATCAAAGACCCTTTGCTGCTGCTGCGGCGGCTGCTGCTGCTGCAACCTGCAATTAAGCGACAGGATAGCTGCGACAGGATATGCCACACAGCAAAGGGGTGCGCTCTCTATGAAATTCGAGGCAATATCAAAAAAGGAAAAATCTACATACATACTATTAAAAGGAGCTTGTTTTAGGGGCGAACTTCTCTGGCAATGCTAGGCCAGGGCAAATGCAAAACGCATGTCCTAGCGACGCCTTAACACACGCTCCTGATCCCGACGACGACAATACGTGTACAAATAATTCGCACGAGTAAATCAACAAACAAAAAAAGGAGCTGAAATAGGGGAAAAAGAAGCTGAACGCTGATGCCTTTGGCTGCTAGCACACATCCTGCGCAGTAAAGCTGAACAATTTTACGGTTTCAATTATCAAAGACCGAAACGACAGGACAAACGGTGACAAAGCAAAAAGGTAGATGCTGCTGCTCCCTATTCATTTTGTTGTTGTTGAGCTTGTTCTTCTTGTTGTTCCCAAAATAAAGGCGATTATCATTTCTAAGCCTTAGATTACCTGAAGTAGTTTATATAACGCAACCCCAAACTAGAGCCTAGGCTCGATAACAAAATTGTCCCGAAAAGAGAGACACGAAAGCAGAACAAAAATAAACAGTTTGTTTTCTCAGCCCTAAAACCCCCTACCAGGACAATCCCTCGCTTGTCCTTTTATCTAATGCAACCCTTAAAGCCTGCTTGCCCCCTGCCCGACCCGGCCCTGGTGCTGATTTCATCAAAACGCCTGAGTGCATTCCATACATAAGGCATAAGATGGTTAATTTATGCTCTTGTATTCAATATTGGTTTCGATTTTGGTTTATTATTGGATTTCATGTCGTACAGTTTGATTAACCGCAAATTCCCAGGCAATTGAGTCTCGAGTTGCCGAAAACCAAAGAATGAGCAGTTACCACCTCTCCAAGAACCACTGAAGTACCTCTACTTCCACCTCTTGCCGTGCGACTTCAATGAATTCGGAAAAAATGAAGTGAGAGTTCATAAATTTAATGAGACAGCATTCATGTTGACTGGGCTGGAAGCTAACACAGATGGGGAGCTTGTAATATTTTTTGAAAAATTAATGTGAATTTAGGTGAGATATATGGGAAATATATGCAGATGGACTTAACTGAGGATTTTCATTGTGGTGTGTTTTGGATCGTACTGAATACAGTTGTATATTGAGCGTAGTTTTAGATGAAGGATGAGCTTAAGAATGACTGTTGCTTGTCTAACTATATAAGGAACACTCGATTATTGCTCGATTATTGGCAGATTATAATCGAAAATGCGAAATCAGGTTAAATTGTTACAGGCAAAATGAGGCGTGATAGACCCTGTGTTCATAAAAATAGTAGTGCAACTGAAATGTTGAACAACAAAAATATAAACTTTTGAAAATAAATTGATAAACATAAACATAATAATTTAAAAACCAATTTTAATATATATATATATATATATATATATATATATATATATATATATATATATATATATATATATATATATATATATATATATATATATATATTTAATCCTAGTAATTTCTTTCAAAATATTATGTTTGTCACAAAATGTTGCTCTCAAACATTTCAGTCGCACTACTATTTTCATGAACACAGCTGTATATAAATTTGATATTTGGTAAATCAATTATATAAAATTTAGCTGAGAAGTCATACGTATGATCTCCTATAAGAAACTAACTAATGCCTTCCTGCAATTACCTGCCTAATGTTCACCTTTGTGAGCCAAAGTCTCGATATGCTCAGATCTGCGCAGGTTCTCAAGATTGCAGGCAATATATCTTTGAGTAATTTTGCGCGTTCATGTTGGTTCGTCTGTCTCTTAAGCTGCAACGTCCTAATTTACACTTGACTCCGCCCTGAGAGAAGACCACAAAGCCAGCAAGCAACACAAATCCACACTGATCCGCACACACACAGAGAGAGAGAGAGAGTTGAGCTGGCTGCTTGGTGGTTTTTATTCGAGTGAAAAAATTAACGCAGACACAAATTATATCTGGCGCTGATTAATCACTTAACAAGGCTTGTACGCGAGTATTTCGCAGATATTAACTTCACACACTCGCGCTGGGCCCACGTTCCGCAGGTGGAGCGGACAGGGTAGGTAGGAAACTAAAATAAAAGCCACGTCAATTTCATGCAAAGGTGCGCAGTCGTAAATTTAACTGGACGCGTAAATCCTGCGCGCAAAAAAATGTTTCAAGTTCGCGCCGACAAGTCGAGAGTCAACCTCTCGCTCAGCCCATTGCTGTCCAATTGTATTTATTTAGGGTCCGTCTGAGCAGAGCAGAGAGCCGAGCCTTCCTCCCCCCATTCGTATGCCTGCGTCGCGCCGCCGCACGCTCTTAAGTCGCGTCTGTTTGGCCGCGCTAAAATTTAAATTCATACACGATCGTTGGCCCCAAAAAGACTAATGAGCACAATTATGCATTATTGCAGCTCGTTGCATCGAAAATGAACTTTAACAAGCCTCACACACACACACACACACACAGCAGGAGTGACTGAGTGAGGACTGAAACTGGAACTTGAATTGAAGTTGGACGCAGGGGCAAGGTGTCTGCTCTTTGAGTTGGGTAAGTTGCCCAAACTAGTTTCTTACCAATTGTTGTTGTTGCTGTCTGGCCAAAAGGTTGTTAATGCTGTCATCTGAACTTTGTATTTCAAGGTCTATCAAGATGATAATTGGCAGGCACTTCAATTTCAGCTAGTTCAGTGAGTTACTTATGAACTCAAGATTCATTCATTTCGCAGCTTTATCAATTGAACTTTTAGCTTAAGGCAATCAATAATCGAAGAAGCTAGAATGTTTATGTGTACTATCAAAATTCGAGGAAGCTAGAGTGCTTATCTGTACTATTATATAAAGAGGAAAGATTTGATTGCTTGTTTGTATTGAATAGAATACAAAAGTACTGGACCGATTTGAAAACATTATTTTACCAGTAGAATCATATTTACATAGAGTAAATTTAGAAAATACAGAAATTTTATATTTTGAGCTTTACGATTATAGAAATTTATTGTTGGCGACAATCGACTGCACGTTGGCAGCCAAAAAATTGGAGTCTTATAGCATTCGAGATGTTATTTTAGATTATCTGCGGCTAAGTCAGAGGCAGAGCCAGAGCCAGAGCCAGAGCCACGCCGCGACGTTTAGGCCACGGAACTGTTGCGAGGCTGGCCAAAAAGCAAAACAGAGCTCAGTGTGGGGCATTGGTATGCAAATGTGTATGGGCCATGAGAGGGGTGAAGAGCATGGGGGCTAGTATGGAACCTATTTGGGGCGCTTGCCAAAAGTGTAGCAGCGGTCGGAGCGGCTCTTGTGTCTGCGCTGACAAATAAGGCTGTGGAAATTCACTTTTTTTGTTGCTTCTTTTGCAGCGCATGAAATTCAAATCATTGACAAGCCGCAGACATGGAGAATGAGCAACAAGAAGCAGAGCAGCGAGACAGCAGCAACATTTGCGTTTCATTGCCAAAATGCCAATTTGGCAGGAGAAGAAGATGCTGCAGCATCCGAATCAGCATCAGCAGCAGCAGCAGCAGCAGCAGCATCAGAAGAACAGGATTCTTTCTTGTTCTTCACTTTTTATGGCTTATAGATATGGTCTCAAGATGTCTGTTCAAGCGACTGCTGCTTGGATAATCTTGTTATCGCGCTGCTCGTTCCGTTTAATTGAGTAAGAACCGAACACAAAAAAAAAAAAAAACAGAAACTCGACAAATTAATTGGTATATCAAAGCATTTGAATTTTAATGTGTTTCGCTTCGGTCAGCGATTAAAGAATTCCTTTTCTCATTTTCATTTTCGTTTTCGTCTCCTCTCTTTGATAATTGGCGCTGCCTGCTTGGTGACTAGGGCGTGGCACTCATTTCCATTCAATTGCACTTCAGTTCGGTTTGAATTGGTTCCTTTCTATTCCATTTTTCTATGCTATTTTCTTCTACTGCTGCTTTTTGGAACACGCAGCTGCCGTTGACATTTGCCATTGATAAAGCAAAATGTGCCGAAAAATAGAATAAAAAAAATACAAATTCTAAGCATATCCAAATGTTATTCAATACTTTTGCCTTTGCATTCATCGAGTGCTTTCTTTGTAGGCACCAGGCGCCATTTTCCAATTTCTGAGAGGGAGAGAGAGAGAGAGAGAGAGAGAGACAGCAATTTGTCGCATAATATTACAAAAGACAAAAGATTGAGGAATGCCTCTCGATTTGTGTGTTTGTGCGCACTTCTTTTTTTTTAATAGAAATCTATGCCCGTATTTTCGTTTGACAACGTTTCAACCCAAATGTGCTGGGTTCGCTCTGCTGCTGCTGCTGCTGCTGCTGCTTCTTTTCTTTTGCATTTCCTTTTATATTTGGGCATTTCAATTGCCCTTTGCTCGTTTGTCGGCCGCTCTTTGATTCGCCTCCTTTCTGCCGCATATGCAGATTGAATTACAGCACTTGATGCCTCCATTTTAGCCAACTCAATGCCAAGCTGCTCCTCCCTCCACTCGTTGTCCTTGCCGATTCCCTAATTGTGCTGATAATTTCCTAGAGCTTTTGCTACCTCCTCAACTGTGACTGGCTTAGCGCTATTGGGCAATGGCGCAAGGGATCGTACCTCCACCCAGCTGCCAATCCAAAGCACAGATCTCTACGCATTGTACGCCAATCCGCAAGCCTCTTCACATCAATTATTTCTCAAGTCCTTTGTGATTGGCATCTAATTGTGAGTGCACAAATCAATTCCAGCTGCTTATGATTATAATGATTGTTTCGTCTATTGTATGGGGTCTATACGGAAAGGTAGATGCTTAAATGAATCTACCCCATCACACCTTTAGTTTGCACATAGCATAGGAATTTACAAAAATTCAATTTTTTTTCTCTTCTTTTTCAGCCTGTGCAACTTGAAGCATTTCTTCTTCTGCCGTATTTCGTGTGTTTTTGTTTTTGTTTTTGTCTTTTTAATTGTGTCGGCATTCCTCTTTAGCGCAAGGCAACATGCTTTGGGCAGGGGCTAATTGTTTTTATTGGCCAAAAGGCTTGCCGCATTTAAGCAATGCCTTTAAGAGGCCACAACTGTCATGTCGTTAGGCCATTCCCGGCCAACATCTCGTTTAAGCGCGGCCCACCAAAAAATAATAATATTAAAAGAATCTGCAAATGACGCGCAAATGTTTCAACACTCTTTGACAAGCTCTTCGGGCAGCAGCCAAACAGCCAGCCAAGGAGCCAAGGAGCCCAAGCCAGCCAGCACAAAGAACGAAAAATGTAATAATAATAAAAAAGAAAATTATTGCACGTCACATTCACAGTCATCGGACAGTGCCATCTTTTGCCTCAAGCCTTCCACGTCGACGTCCAGGTCCGGGTCCAGGTCCAGGTCCAGGTCCTCATCATCGAGCGCGTCTCCTATGCAGGCGGCATTAAAGATCGCGTTATGAAAATGCAACGCGCATTGCGCAAGCCGAAAGAGCAGCGAGGGCAGCGATAGGGCGAGAGAGAGAGAGAGGGAGTGAGAGGGAGGCAAATGAAGAGACGAGCAGAGTCCAATGGCTGCTCGTTCTAACTAGAAGGTGATATAAGTGGTTCGATTGTTGCCGCCGCCATCGCACAGTGCAACCAGAGTGTGCAGAAAGCAACTCAAACTTTTCCAATTTCCTTTCTAATGCACAATGAAATTACTTTGAGCCATAATTAATTAACTTGGCATAAACATTCAGTTAGAAATTAAATTATTAATAATTAATAATTTTATTAAATTTATCTTTGAGTATTTCAATGATTTCATATAGTTTTTGTTGCATGTTGCACCACTGTGGAGCTTGCAGCGGTTTTGCAGTCGGAACTGAAGTCAGCGGCGCGTTAGCGCTAATAAGCAATTGCCAAATTACATTCGCGTGAGTAATCTCGCGCCCCGATGCAGGTCCCCCCGTCACCTCTTCCACCCCTCTCCACTCCACACTCTCCACTGCCCACCCCTTTGTCTACTTCTTCTGCAGCTGAGGCAGTGGGCGTAGCTTTTGAGCGCACCGCAAGCGCAGATACTTAAGTTGGCCATTGCCCATGCCACTCAGTCAGTCAGTCAGTCGCTCACTCACTCACTCACTCACTCACTCATTCATGCCATCATTTATATCAGGGGAAGCGGTAATCCCCCTCCCTTGCTCCAAGCACTGTGCGCGCCTTGAAGCCTGTAATTTAGTTTTTTTCTCGCTCTTTTGTGTCTTCTCTTTAACTGCTGCTTCTTCGCTTAGCTTTGTTGTTGTTGCTGCTGCTGCTGCTGCTGTTGCATTTGCAGTTAGTTAGCGCTGCGGCGATCGCCTTTGCTGCTGCTGCTGCTGCCATCCCTTTCTGTCCCATGGGCAGCGACCTCAACTTTTTTGTTGGTCTCTCTTTTTGGGTTTTGGGCTCGGGAATGTCTTCCCTTTAACACATTTTGGCATGCAATTTGCTGAAATTAACTTCAATTGCAATTTGTGCTGTTGTTGTTGTTGCTGTTGTTCTCATTGCTGTTGTTGCTGGCATTGTTTCATTGGGTTATCATTGCCCCATCTTTAATAGTATTATTTTTGTTGTTCTTTGCGATGCGACTGACATGTGCATGTGGGGGTACATGGATTAGAGTGCCAACTCGTGGTTCCAGGCTGTTTATAATTTGATTGGTGGGTTCGCTCTGAAATGATGCCCGCCGGTCTACAGTAACTGTAAATGACAACTGCAACTGTAAAGCCTTCGCAATAGCCAATGGGAAAGTGTCTGCGACTGCGACTGCGACTACGACTTCGAGTGAAATCCATAAACTTATTATGAGTGCGAGCGAAACACTAATTGGACGACATTTTACATAATCATTAGGTTTCCTATTAGGAAGGGAGGACGGGAGGACTACGCGTACGTCATTTAGATAAAATAGGAAAAGAGAATAAACATTTCAAATTTACTGTAAAATTATCATTATTATTAAAATTAAAATCAAAAATTTATTTAATGTCAAAGTGATCAATTTTGTTATTAGATAATTCTAATTAACTTAACTGTTAGAAAATCAAAAATTTGTTTAAAATTAAAAAAATGTTAACTTTAATTATTATTTATTTAATTATTTGATAATTTTAATTTTTAATTTATTTTTTTTAATTTATAGAAAATCATCTTATTTCTTATTTCTTATTTCTTATTTCTTATTTCTTATTTCTTATTTCTTATTTCTTATTTCTTATTTCTTATTTCTTATTTCTTATTTCTTATTTCTTATTTCTTATTTCTTATTTCTTATTTCTTATTTCTTATTTCTTATTTCTTATTTCTTATTTCTTATTTCTTATTTCTTATTTCTTATTTCTTATTTCTTATTTCTTATTTCTTATTTCTTATTTCTTATTACTTATTTCTTATTTCTTATTTCTTATTTCTTATTTCTTATTTCTTATTTCTTATTTCTTATTTCTTATTTCTTATTTCTTATTTCTTATTTCTTAATTCTTAAAATTTATTATTTATTATTTATTATTTTTAATTTTTAATTTCCTTTTTCTCATTTCTCACTTATTATTATTATTATTATGATTATGATTGATAAAGCGCTATCTCTTACAGTGCATCTAGAGCCGCTCAAAGCTTTCAGCTTTGGTCGAGTACATAAATTGCACTCGATGACATTTGAGTGGATATATTTCTAGCACTCAGTCAGAGTTGCTGAGGCCCATCATTAAGTCGAGCAGTCAGTCAGCCAGTTAGTCGGTCTGTCATACTCGTGCACTGGCCCCGGTCAGTCCGTTGCCGTCTTGACTGACATGGCCATGGCCAGGGCCAACGCCAACTCCAACTCCAACAGCAACGGCAACTGCAACTGCAACTGCATGGGGGCCGCAGCCGTCGCGCATGCGCGTCAAGACCAGCAACCATTCAACGCGCTTAGCAGACACAGCTGAGAAGCAGACATACGGCCAGGGCCAAAGCCAGAGCCAGCGCCAGAGCCCGAGCCAGAGTCGGAGTCGGAGTCGAAGTCGAAGCTCCTTGCAATGCATTGGTAGACGTCAGCGGCGTCGTTTTGGTGCAAAATGTTTGCGGCAAAACCTGCAATTACCATCGCCAGCTTTGATAGCCGCCTAGTGCTAGGGTTGTCTGTCTGCCTGTCTCTCCTGCTGTCTGTCTGTCTGTCTGCCTGGCTGCCTGACTGCCTGCATGAGCCCTGTTTAGGTTTTTAGGCATTTAGTCTTTGTTTCGACAGCATTTGCTGCGCGAATCGCAATCCCTGGCAGTCTGGTAGCGCAGCAGTTGATATGTTGTTGAGTACTTTTAATTTGCATGCTGTTAATGGTGTTGCTTCATATTAGGCAAGAGCCGGGCCAGAGTCGAGGCCAGAAGCCAGCCACAGAAGGCAATCAATGCAGTTGTTGTTGTTGTCCTCAGGATGTTAAAGCCATTGAACTGCAGCACGTCTTGGACTTGGTTGGAGTTGGTCTGGACTTGAGCTCAGTCTCCATCTAGCTTGGTGTTGCCTTTGGGGGGCAGAGCTGGCATATTAATGGCAGGATTGAAATCAAACGTTGCCTGGAATGCTGCACAGACTCCAAAATAGACGTAATGGAGCAAAATTGTTTGGCGATTGCCTTTTCGTAATAAGTATAAATGCTGATCGTTTATGACGTAAATGGCATAAATATTAGCTGCGAACTAGAGAACATGCATATTGAGTGTTTTGCTTGCTCTCCTATAAATGATGTGCGCAAATTTGCATGCTAAAAGAAATTACGAAGATCTGAAGAATATGGGAAATGAATATGATAAGAATGCGAGTTGATCTGCAGCAGAATGATTTGACTCGCAAAATACATACTTATTTCATATTATCTAATTGAATGAAGTGTGGCTGGCATTCAGACAATATAAAATTCCAGTAATTGCTTAAGACACACACAGAGTGAGAGAGAGAGAGAGAGACAGACTAGCAGGCAAAAGTGAATCATGTAGGTCCAAACATGACTCGCCTATACTTGTGTGCATTGTAAGTAAATGTGCAGAAGTAACTCAAATAGACCAGAGAGACAGACGGAGGAACTGTTGTGGCTGGCTCTACCTGCCGCCTGTTTGTCTTTTAGCTGTAACAGCTACCGCACAATTTCCCAAATGACAAACATGCCAAAATGGTTAGGGCCCATAGACATAGACAATGGCAACAAAGGCTGCCTGCAGAAGGCGAAGGACAAGCTGAGAAACAGGAGCTACACCAGCTAACAGCTAACAGCCAGCAGCCAGCAGCCAGCAGCCAGCAAGCAGCAGGAGCAGCACATTAATCACAATGCTCCAAAAGAGCTTGACAGCTAGCTACATGGAAACCTCTCCCTGGGTGTCTCAAGACAGTCTCTCTGTGTATGTGTGTGTGTGTGTGTGTGGCATCCTTTGGCATAATTCTTATTCAATCGCTAAGGACAATGCCATGTTGTAGTTTCAATTTGCGGTGGGCATGAGATTTGTGCCAAGACAATTGCCAAACAGGAAGCCAACGACTCCCGACTCCCGACTTTGACTCTCGACGCCCGACTCCGAATCCGGCGGCCATCAATTTAAAAAATGAAAAATTTCCCTTTTTGCTTTTGCCGGCGTCCGGAAAATGGAAAATTAAATTAACCTTTGGGAGCTGTTGCTGTTGCTGTTGCTGCTGCTGCCAAACAATGTTGCTGTCTGCGCTGCTCCCGATAGCATCTACTGCCGAAATATGTTAATTTTCAATTTAGTAGTTTGGCCTCCGCCTCCAATACACACACATAGATCTGTTTATATATAAATTGTATATTTGTATATAGCTTGGCTGGTGTTTCATTCGCTTTTCTTTCGGAGTTTTCGGGCTGGTTTTATTAAGCGCACCAGAGCGCAACGGTAATGGGTACCAGAGAAAACATATTATCACATATAGCTAATCTGCTGCATATCATTTCGTATTTGCCCATTCTTTTGAGGCAGCCCACCTCCCGGAGAGGAAGTGTTTGCTTGTTAGTTGTCGAGTTCATAAACAATTTGTTGACCACATTTCGGCTGTTGAGGAAATAATTAAGACATTATAAATTATTTGAGGTCTCTCGAGTGATGATTGTTAACTTGCGGTCTTTGCGTTTTTACTTATCTATCTTGCATCTCTCTCTGAATCTCTCTCTCTCTCTTGCTCTCTCTCGGTCTGACTGCATTGTTGCCCCTAATGAGCATAACAAAATATTTTAGTTTATTTTATAGATATGCATCTCTTTCTCTAGGCCAGTTTTCAACAAATACGTATTTAATTTGATTTATGCGCTAGACCTGCCTAGCGCATACTAAAACAACTGTAATGAAATATATTTATAAAATGTAGTTGGCTCTTAACAATGTGGTATAAATGAAATAATCTGATGTAAACTTTAGATAGGTGAGCAGAAGAAGGTTATGCCGAAGGTTAGATCGTTAACAACTACAAAACATAAGACTCAATGCAAAATGGATATTCAAAAAACAAATCTGAACAAAGTGAATTATTATAAAATATGGAAATATATTTTGAAGAGTTCTTACTGCATAGATCGGTCTAATATACCTAGGCTTATACCCTTGGAAAATGTGTAAGTAGCGTATAAAAATATATCAGATGTCTCTTTTTAGAGTTACATAACTTTAAATCGTAATAGAACAATGAAATATAATTTTGCTCATTCAACTAAAAATGGGCTTTATCGAAGAGCAATATTTAGAATGGAAATTCAATATAAATATCAATTTGTGCATTATTTCAAAAATTTTCAAGCTTTGCTCTGGTGTAGATCTATCCATAATAAAATGTCAAACCAAAATCAACAAAAAGCAACAATCTGCTGTTATTGAAGACAGAAGTCTTGCCAACTTAGAGCTGTGAAACTCTAAAAACATTTATTGCAAGAGGCTGGAGCAGACGTGGTCGAGTCGGCATAGTCTTGCCCATGTCTATCATTGTTTTAACTAATCAATAACTTTGCTTCTTCTTTGAAAACAATTTAAAGAGATATCTAGCTTATGCTAGTTAGGTACATTGCATTTGTGTTAGTAGCTAGCTATACCTAGACAAATTAGCCATACTTTTTGAACTCCTTGATTCATTCAGTACAAAGAAGAACAACTCATTTCAAGAGATAGACCTTTTTGCTTACACTCACATACAGCTCGATATGGAGTCCAGGGTATCTGCTAGCCGAGCACATTCAAATTAACTGCCTATAAACTAAACTAGAGACATTTCTGCTTACACAATATTTCATTCATGAGCTGAAACTCAAAGCTGAATATTCCTTTTGCAGTTGTCTAGAGAAATTTGTTAGTTAGTGAACTTATCTAAAAATAAAAAACACTTCAGTTATTAGAACTTAGGTTATATATAGGCATAATTGAATGTTGACTTTAACTATATCAAACTTTATTATTTAAAGTTTATGTCTATATCAAAAGAATTAAATATATAGTATTAAAGCAGTAAAACCTTAGAAGTAATACAAACTATTGGGCTTTAATTTTAATAACGACTCAGAAAAACACAATATCTATAGGAGTGAAACTCTACATGGTTTCCATACTTAATTCTATATTGACTATGGTTCCCAGGAATCAATAACCAATTAACCTATTTCCTTAAGCAATCTTCGCACGTAGCCTTCAAAAACGTCTTTGCCTATGCCATTCATTCCAATATTTATAGTTCTAAGTCCATTAGCTTATTACGCAAACCATTCTAGCTGGCCAGAGACACCAATTTACAAATTGTTGCATTACTTTTTCAACATTCACTTAACGCAATTGGGCCAGCAAAAAAAGTTATGCCATGTACCGGAGCGAAGGTCAAGCGATGCCTGAAGAGAACGCTTTACCTCAAAAGTTGGCAGCTGTTGTGCTATGTGGCCCCACTACGACTCGACTGGCATCTGTCATTAGCAGTCATGTGCAACAATATTTGCCACAAACTAACTTTCCAACAACAGCAACAACAACAACAACAATGAATTGTTGTCGTTGTGGCAAAGTTGAGAAAATTTTATAAATTACATTTTCCATTAAATTGGACATGGAGAGCGAAGCAGAGATGCATTTGATTTAAATTGATTTAGTTACGAGTCAGTTGAGAGCGCGTAAAATGCCCAAAAAATGCGATTTTGCATTTGCAGCAATTAAATCAAAAAGTTTTTAAATCAAAACTGTTAAGGCTGTTGCTTGAGCGGAACGAGGATCGAAGGGTAAGGGCAAAGAAGGGCTGTTGAGGAGCTTAACTGACAGACAGTTGCGCGCTTTAACCGATTGAAATCAGCGAGAACGCTGCTTAAATCAATTTCTCAATCAATGTCAGCCAGCAGGCAGCGTGAGGGGGAGTCGCGGTTGGGGCCGGGGCCGGCTACTCTCGAGAGTTCCAGGAACTGCGCTTAAGCTGGAAATCGTGGCTTACACTCTGGCCCCAAAAACCAGCAGAAGAAGAAAACAACAAAAACCAAAAGTAAAAGGTTCAAATTGTGTCCAAAATGTCAAAAGCAGACGCTCAATATGATCGCCCTATACACAGCATTCCATGCACTGAGCGAAAAAACTGAAGTCAATTGACTCAAGGTCGAAGTTGAGAAAAGAAATTCAAGCAATAAAATGCCTCAAAGTTGAGGGAAGAAATTTAAGAAATAAATAAGATTTAGAGACTTTTTTAATGTTTATTTCTTTCTTACTAAAATCAACTAAAAGAGAAAAATGCTTTTCATTCATTAGTTAAAACATTAAGTAAAACATTTATTTACTTTTATTTTTTGAGGCCTACAAAAGTTTTTGATAAAATTTAATTTTTGTCAAATTTTTTTTATAGTTTATATATATATTTTTTGAGTTAGAATTTTTTTTCATGTTACGACTCTTTTCAGCAAATCTACAAGTTGAATTTGGTTTTTACTTAAAATCAATCAATATTATTTCTGTCAGTGTAGCTGTGCACAACAGAAGCCCTGGAAATTTGATCGCATGCAGATAGCGCTGCCTGCCCTGACTAAGGCCTGCCAACCTGTCTGTCTGTCTGTGTGTCGCTCCGTCTGCTTGCCTGTTTGTCGGTTCTGTCTGAGCGCTGGGCATGCAACTGTTTTGTCTTTTTGGCGTGCGATAACTGAAGTCAATGACTGGAGCTGGAGTGCAGCTTCCAGCTCAGCGCAGTGCATGAAAAGTGAACTTGAGCTGCAGTTGCATTGTTTTGGCCGCTTACGGGAGCCATCGACATCGACATGGCCATGGCCAATGCCAATGTAGTCGCTAATGCTGCTGATGCTGCTGCTGCTGCTGCTGCTGCTGTTTCTGCTGTTGTTGCTTTAAGTCGCATCCTGATCCTCATCAGCATCATCATCGCTGCATACAATCGTCGATAATCTCACGCTTGGCATCGCCAATATCACAGACAGCAGCAGCATCCGCAGCAGCAGCAGCAGCAACCTCTACGGCAGCTTCTTCTTTAGAGTTCGTTTTAGTTTAGTTTAGTTTGCTGGGCAGTTCGTTAAATTACATGAATGTATAACCATTTTAATTTTGCCTGGGCTTTTGTCTGTCTCTCTGTCTGTCGCACACTCGATGCCTTTTGAATGATGACCTTACAAATCACGTTTCGCAATGTGTTCGCGGCCAGATCATCAAGATGGCTGAGTGTTGATAGCACTGCCAGCTATGCCCATGCCTGCAGCCTGTGAGAAACATTTCGATCAGAGAATAGTTGGCCAGGCGTAGTTAGGCAAACGAATCGCAGCAGCCCACAGCCTTACAGCTCAGCAAACTATAAACAAATATACATTGAGTGAATAATAGTTTTAAGCATATATATGGAGAACATCAAAATGTGCCAGATTGATGAGAATATAATTTGGAACATTAAGAACGGGGAAATCGATGCGGTGCAGTTGATATTCGGCCAATCAACTCGAAATGTTAACGAATTCATTGGCGGCCGCGCTCCCTTGCACTATGCAGCCGACTTTGGACAGCTGAAGGTGCTCAAGTATCTTGTGCAGATCGGAGCTGATGTTAATAAGCTGGATAAATATCATATCACGCCCATTCTGGCTGCCATTTGGGAGGGGCACACCGAATGCGTTGCGTTTCTGCTCAAGCAGGGCGCCAGTAAAGAGGGAACTACGCCCTCTGGACAGAATTATGTGGAGGCCGCCGAGAAGGTAGAGATTAAAAAGCTGCTCATGGATCCAAATGTTGTCTGATTAAGAGCAAGGCGAGGTTTTTTGCTAAAGTTTTCGTTTTCCTTCAATTTATTTTCTTTTGTTTTGTTTAAATTATATTTTTGGTTTTAGTTTAATTGAAAAGGATACTTGAGCTTAAATCTCTGGCTTTGGAAAACTTATTTTGTGTGCGCTTCTCCAATCCATTTCAGCCCTGCAAATCATCCTATTATATCTTCGCCTTGCTGCCATCCATAAAATATCGCTGAAAAGTCACATATTTATTTGGGTACGGCTAGTTATTGCTGCCCTTGGCTGATAACCTTTTCTGGCCATTAACACCCAATGGCCAATTGCTGAAGCATTTCACACGCCTCCTCCGGTTGGCAGCAAATCATTTTGATTACACAGCCAAAATTCAGGGAATGACACATTTCGCATATAGATGAGAGGGGGCGGGCGGGCGGCAGTTAGTTAATTTCAATTTTGAACACGATACGCCCCAGAGGAGAAGGATAACTCGTGTGACAAAAAACAATTAAATGGGAAACGCGACACGAAGCGCGGGCAACTGTGAATCGAAAACGCGATATTCAGGAGTCCAAAGAGCAGACCTAAATGAAATTCACACATATTCCTAAACGCTCTGAATAGAAAAGCAACAGAGAGTGAGAGAGAGAGAGAGAGAGGTGGGTAGAGACAATGAGAGAGAAAGCGTGAAATGAAAATGAAAAATCACGGTCCAAAATGTGCTGCACACACACACTGAGAGAGTGTCTAGATGGGTAGAGGGAGATGCATGCGCCGAGGCATGCACAATTGGGCGTTGTAATTGAATTAGTCACACCCACAGATTGCACACATGAATGACTTGCCGAAGACAAAAGCGCCAGATAGAGAGGGGAATATTATGAAAGAGAAGGCTAAAGCAAAAAATAGCGAATTATTTATTAAACTAGGTTACCAGGCAACGGGACTTGCTGAACAAGGTAACAGCGAGCGAGAGACAAAGAGAGAAATGTGCATATGAAAGTTGAGGGTGAGCTCTCCAGCTGGGACAATGTGTGTGGAACTATCTGAGCATGAGTGCACTGCCCAAACAACCTTTCGGGGTGTATGATTGCTTCATTAAAAAAATAGTTTAAAAAGTGATTGTGGATGAGAGACAACTTAACTATGTACATATATATATATATATATATATATATATATAAATTAAAACATAAGTATAAATATTATATAGTTTTGTATTATAAAATTGATGAAACAAATAGGTAATTTCAGAGTTAATTTTTAAATATTTTTAATTAGTTACAAACTAATTCAATTTTTATTTATTTATTGATATAATTAATTGTTTAAACTCAACACAAAATGAATTTGTTTCCTTTTATTTTCATGCGGAGATCGCCAACGTTTCCAATCAGATGATGTCTTGTTAGCATGGAACTAGAACATATCTGATTTGAAACGTTTTTAATCTGTGCATGAAAATAAAAGGAAACAAATCAATCTTGACTTGAACTTAAGCAATTATTAGATTTCTATTATGAACTAATTTGAAAACGAAATTCTTTCTATACTACTCAGAGGAAGTATTCTACTTTTTCTTTATTGTTCATATAGTATTTACGGAGTAGTAAATTACTATTTTTTTTTAGCACATGTAGATTAAAAGAATTCAATTGGTCTTTAAAAATTAAAGAAAGCTGTTCAATTGTTCAAGTTTTTCTCGTAGATTTTTTTCGAGTTATATTAAATAATAAACATATTTTTGTCTTTGAAATTTGGCCACTTCAGTCAAAAGTCATAGATTTGTTCGAGTTGAACTAAATTTCATTAGCCCGCCAATAAAATAAAAAGTTGATATGGGCTCGTCTATTTTATTTGTCAAATTTCTAAATTTAAACAAGTAAGAGCGTTGCTATCGGGCGTAGCCGACTGCAGGATACTTATTCACGGTCCAAACGCTACCAGCGCTATATAATTTTTGGTAAATCAAAAGAGGAGGGCAACAGTCATTTAGAAATTCTTACTTACGGTAGAAGATAGAGTTTTTCCCAATTTACCACTCCTATAGTGGGCGTATCGCGAAAATCTTGAATCTTTAAGTTCGAGGGGATTCACGAGTATAATTTCCAAATTTCAAGTCTCTAGGTTCAATAGCGGTAAAATGGTTTGCGTTCAGACGGACAGACGCTCAGACGGACGGACATCAAGACGGACATTGCACATAATCAGTATACTTATTCCGCTTCGTAAATGAGTATAAAAACTGAAATATTAAGTACAAACAAAATTTTTTGCTTTTTTCTTTGCCCTCTTTTCAAAGGCCCTGAGAAAAAAATAAAAATAAATAAAACTACAGATTTCAGCAAAGTAGCGCGAGCAGAAATGACCAGAAGGTCGACAAAAATGGTTTGCATATCCAAAAGGGACCTTTGTGTTGAGATTCGAGCTAACTGCAATTTGTGTGAATTACTGGCCGCACACAAATGTGCAGAAGGTCAGTGAAAGAAATCATTGCATAGCCAAAGTGGAAATTCTAGTTGGAAGTCGAGTTTTGAAATGGAATATGGCTGTAGGCAGCTATTAGCTTACATATTCCTTAACTGTTAACATACAGATTCCTTAACTGTTAGATTACAGAATCTTGAGATTCTCATCTTTAAAAGAATTTTAAAAATATAAATTTTATTTATTTATATGATTTATATCTTCTATATAACATTTCTATATACTGTTCTTGATTTTTCATTGTTTTGTAATCTATATATTTTTTAAGCCAATCGAACTTATACTGAATAATAACAGCCTCTACACACTAGAACTGCAATAAGAGTTCTTGCTTCTAATATTCTAATTCCCACTTTTAAGCTTACAGGAACACAGTTCGCATATCGCTAGTCGCGTTTCTGAAAGGATATGCCTCGTTCGACTCTTCATAGCCTCGATTTCGTAGTAATGAAATATCCTAATAGAAAGAAATAATGTTTTGTAAAATAACTTTTTTAATAGCTACTTCGAAGAGATATAGAATTATATCATGCAGTTAGAAAAAATATATATTATATTTTGATAAAATAAAATAAATATATATATTATAAATAATAGGGCATTTCTGATAGTTAAGTGAAGATCCTGCTTCGTAGGTGTTTTGAAAAGAGTATACTAAAAGTATCGCAACATAGATACTAAGTATAACGTGAATACAGAACAGATGTACCATGGCGGCCTCTAATTTAAAGACCTATCTGAAGGATCTACCCTAAACAGTGAACCATCTGTAAAATTAAATGATCCTAGCTTATAATAATTTTTTTCCGATTTGTCCTGCCCCTATAATTGTTGCTCTATAGAGAAAGTCAACCCACTTCATTCGCTAGCTTCTATAGCAATGAAATGCTTTACGGACAAAGTCAAATATTCAATAAAACCAATATACCTACTCCTCCCACTTCATCACTTCATCAGCGCGCATAATGAGCAGCTTGAATGGCGCAGCAACTACTTCGGTTTGAAGGGGAATACATGCAGGTAATAGTGATCGTAGAGCAGTCGCTTTTCTTGCAGGGTATGTTGAGTTCACTCTCACTTTTGTGTCTCGAGTGGCTGCAGCTCGCCACTAAGCCGCCGCTCAAGTATTTGCCCACGTGTGCAAACACTGCGAGGCCAATTTGCATAATAATCGTGCCGTCGAGCGGCGAGCGTCGAGCGAGTGCAGCAGCAAGCGTTTCGAGTCACTTGACCTTGTCTTAGCCAAAGAGAATGTAATATGTGTGTGTGAGTGTGTGTGTGTGTGTGTGTGTGTGTGTGTGTAGTGTCAACTTGTGGCCCGTTTGCTTCGGCAACACTTTCTCGAGCACTTTTTTCCGCGCCGCCTAAAAGTATGCTTTGAAATGTGAAATGTGAGATGAGAGTCGCTTGTAATTAAACATGTTAAGCTAGAAAGCAACGGCAGCTACAGCAGCGGCCACTACATTAAGGTTATTTATCGTTGAGTTGGGCTCTGTTTGCTTCTAATGATAAAATGCAAGCTGACCTCAGGCGGAATGAGCAAGAGCGAGATAGAGTGGGTAGGAGAGAGCGGGAGGTAGCGCGACGCACTCAACTCTGTAATAAAATCCAAAAATGTGTTGCCACAAAAATGTTATTTCCTAAATAAACACACACACACACACACACACACGCATACACTTAAGCCAGGTAAGAGTCTTCAGTGTTTGTGAAAATTGCGACTGTGTGCTAGATAGCAGGCACGTCCTTGCACACGGCTCACTCATCTAGCTGGGAGTCACTCATGCGGTTTTTACTGGTAATTAAATTAAATTTATTTAAGCTGAGTTACGCTTGCCCAGCAAGTAGTAGGAGCACTTGAAGGGAACAGCTAGGCAGATGGAGAGACAGGCAGAGAGAGAGAAGGGGTAATGTTGCCAGCTGTGCGGCTGTCTTGGCTTGGGTTACGTTGGTTTTCGGCAACAATGTTGCGGTGGGGCAACCACAGGACTTTTCAATGAGGCAACAAGGCTTCAGGTACCATGTCAGAAATCTAGCAAAAAAGAGCGGGGCTCCAGATGAGAGGGGTGCACTTTGTATTGCATTTAAAGTGACAGTTTTGTTGCTTTAAATTGTGTAATCGGAGCTGATAAAAGCATTTGCCATTAAGTGCGCCACTACAACCAAATGCCAGCCCTGCGGCCATAGAGACAGACAGAGAGAAAGAATGAGAGAAAGAAGCTTTGCGAAAAATAACCAAAATTCTTTGTTTTATGATATAAGTATAATGCTCTCGCACACTCCCTGTCTCCCTCTCTCCCGCCCTCTCTCGCTCTATGAAGCATGCTTTAGGGCAAACACATCCTCAGCACCAACTGCTATACAATTACACTGCGTGTGCGTGTGTGTGTGTGTGTTAGCTTGTTGAGCTTTTGGTTTTTCTTCTTTTTTGTTGTTGAAGCTGGTTTTAGTTTACGAGCAGCGCTTGGCACTTGTTGGACAGACAGTAGCTGGAAGCGAGGCATAAACTAAGAGGCCACCATCAATTGTTGTGCTGCAGAAATGTAACCCAAGCTTCCAGCTAGCTAAAGGTAAAAGTCTTCAAATACATCATGGCAAAAAGTTGAAAGAGCTTTCGAGTGTTCGGTTAAACACCGAACATATTTCAATTCCAAGTGAAATTAATTGGCTTTAAATTTAGGTATTTCAAGTCAAGTAAGCTGATTTCAAAATCAAAACTAATTTGCATCATTTTCTATTCATTCTAATCGGAAAAGTTTCAGGATGACTTTGTGATGAAACCTCTCTCGAAATTAGAAAATGAATTGGTAAATTAAAAGTATTGTTTAACCTTGACTTCAACCTAAATATAATATAACCAATATATAGATATTGACCATGCCCAAGGTCGACAGGATTTGGTATAGGGACATAAGAAATACACTTCTGCCCCGTGCTCCAATTACATGTCGTAGGAAACCGTGGCTGAGACATAAGCAGTTATATAATAATTTTAAATAAAACAGCATAAAGTTTTGTGACTCAAACATCAGAGTTCAACATGGATCGCTGTAGCTCATTCACATGGAATCATCAAATTAATGAAGTTACTTTTTACTAACATTGTTTCACTTTCTGTCAGCTCAACAGAGTATGCCTGCTTTAGTTTAGACCTATCAACGATCATTTATATTAATGGAACACTAAACTGAATTTTGCTTTCAAATGTGTCATAGTTTTTCTGTCTTTGTTTACATATAAAGAATTATAGCTGTCTTAATAAAGACCTAATATTCTGCTCAACAGGCTGACTAACAAGACTTCGATTTGCCATATACTTTGGAAGCAACGGGCCTTCAAATAGAGCAGTAAAGCGATATAATTTGCTTTATATCCTATTGTTATGTTCTGCTTAAAGCTAGCTTATTTAATTTACAGAGTTTACAGAGTTTTTGTCTATTCAGCTTCGATATTATATTTTAATAGGAATTTATTTGTACAAAGTTTGATTTTTTTATGGTGAAGGAAAATGGACGAAAAACCTTTCATTGTGAAAAAGCTATATAAAAATGGCACGAATTGTTTTTTAATTTAGAAGTCAAGTAGGCGTAGCTTTAGCGCATTACTTCGTTGGGGCACTATACTACTTTATTTATTTGTTGTCTTTATTGGAGTATTTATTTATTTATTATTTAAATTTATTATTTATTTATTTAAATTATATATATGTAGCTTAAGTAATCTGTGCATAAACTTAATATATGCTAATAGTTTCTACTACATTTTATTTCCTCTTGAGTTTAAGGCTTGTTATAAGTCCCAAACTGCAAAATAAAATACACTCTAATATACAAATTTATATATTTATATATCAAATTGTTTCCCTGCACTTTTACGTAAGCACAATCTCTGGCAATAGCAAAAAAATTTCCTATTAAACCATTTTTTGTAGCCGCCTCGAAAATTGCTGAAGTTCAAAAGTCAATCAGTTGCGCTTGGTCAGTTAAAGAAATGTGCAATTGCCTAGGAAATTGAGAGCGTGGATTTTGGGATAGTTTTATAAATATTGCTGCAGTTGTTACCATTATTATTGCTGTTGCTGCTGTTGTAGTTATTATTTGCAGTTTATGCGCATTTATTGCACAATTTTCGGTGTGCCATATTTGGCCGCTGTTGTGTTGGCTGCCAACTTTATTTATAGGTCAATTGGCATGGCTGGAGGAAAGGCCGAAAGGAAAAGCAGACAAATAATACAAATAAATAGAAGCAGCAAACAGCAAGCAGAAACAACAACTGACGCGCCAAGTATGCAGCTCAGCATGTGCATACGATTGTATAGGCTTTACTATGTATATATATTTATTTATTTATATATATATATATTTTATTTTTTACGATTCCCCAAAGAGCAACGGCTGAAAACTATTTTGTATTTGTTCAATTGCTGCAAATGCTTTCAAAGTATTTACAAACGTTTTCAATTTTGTCTGCGATGCCAGAGACACGAATTGCAATAGCAACAATAACAACGGCAACAACAAGAGAAAACTACAAACAAGCCAAGAAATAAACAGCAGCAACGAATATCGAATGCAACGAATATCAAATGCACTTGATGAAACTAAATATTTTGAGACGTTTGAAGTTAAGTTTTGATTATTACAGAAATTTAAGTTTTTGGAATTTGCAATTGGAAAAGTATTTTGCAGCTTTCCAAGATGGCAATTTGGTTTTCTTATGCCTGAATGTCTGTCATGCCTCTGAATAATTATATAAAAAATGTTAAAAAATTAAGGCTAGTAAAATATAAAGCAAATTGTTTACTTTATGTAAAAGAAAGAATTTTAAAAGTATATTCATGTATTTAGAAATAAAGTGATTATAATAGAAAATGTAATTAAAGTATGATTTGCAATCAAAAAGTATTTCGAACTATATATTGATATTATTTATTATTAATTGTTAGTCTACATTCATGGATTTCTTTTATTATTTTAATCAGTTGTATACATATAGTAGGTCACATCTCAATCAAAATATTTGTGAAAAGAAAAACGAAATAGGATTAGGAAAACTTTAAAAATGCATTTTATATTTGAATACATTATAAAATGCGTTGAGTTTAACTATCTTTCCATCTGTCAATTTTACGGATGGAAAGATATGTACAATATATATATTTGTATGAGTATATAAAAACTTTAAACCTATTCATCAGTTCTTTTGTTGATAAAAAGAACATCCCATCATTATAATATTTATTTTTTTGAAAATAAATTACTAAATAATATGAAATCCTAATCCATCTAATCTTGATCAAATTCTTATTAAATTAAAACTAATTATTTACATTATTATACATAAAACGAATATTAAAGGAAATATAAACAATCAACTAATATTTATGTCTCATCTCATATTTTATTTTCTGTAATAAATATTTGTAGTAATACAGAACCTATTATTATTCTACGAGGAAACATTTGAAGTGCTCTAAGCAATAAATTCTTTATTTGAAGTAAATTTAATCACTACCAACTCTGATTATATATTGAGTTGAACTCGTGAGTATCTCAGAGAAACTTCTGACCTGACCTATCCCTGTTCTCCAATTGGCCCTACTGACTGCCTTAGCTAATCTACCCTTATGGGCCCTATATGAGTACCAAAAGTGTTGGCGCTGCCAAAAGCATTTCAATTTCAATTTCTGGCGCTGAGGCCGAGCTGCTAGCTGAAATCGTGCCGTTAATCGCTTTAAATATGCGACAGGTTGCTGCCAGTTTTTCCCCCAAGCCCAGAGAGCCGGGCTACATTGTTGTTGGCGTTGCTTGGCAGGCTTCCGTCTGGACCGTCTGCGGCTTCCAGCCGCGCCGGGTAGCCTTTGAGCGAAGGATTTCATAATCCGCTGCATTTGTCTCACTGATTATGCAATTTGGCTCTGCTTGTTTTTTCTATTTCTCTTTTTTTCACTTTTGTGTGTTTGTTGGCTGTTTGTTTGGGCTGTAATTCAGGAAGTCATTTGCTCAACCTATTTGTGCCTTTGTGCAAATAAATGTTTATTTAAATTAGGCGTCCAAAATAAATAATAAATAAATGCAGCAACAAATTCAATGGCCAAACGGACAAAGCGCGCTGCCAAAAAATATAAACGGTAGCATTTTCTATTCGATTTTCACTTTCAGCTCAACTGCGGCTGTTTACTTTGGGGCGTATTCACATTTTGTTCGTTGTTTTGTCGTTGTTGCTGTTGCTGCTGCTGTTTCTGTTGATATTTTATGCAAATTTCTGCATGTCAGCCTTTGACAGAGATTTTATTTGTTGATCTCTGACATTAGGTGAGCAAACACAGCTTGGATACAAAAGAAATGTGTTTTGCTTAAAATTAAGAAAAAGTTAATACAATGCAAATGGAAAACTAACATAATTGGAGATGGGTTTTGTGATATGAAAACTAAAGGAAATGTATAAATATTTAAGGTTAATTAAATATTTAATTGAGGGGTTGATAGAAATGTTTGACATAGTGTAAGTTTTGTAAGTTTTTTAATGTTGTATTTATAGCGTATCTACATGTCCATCTTTCGGTTTTTATTGGTTTTTGTAAGCAGTGTCTCCAGCGTAAGCTCAATGTTCCCATTGGGACGTTCCCCAGTGGGATTTTGTTTGTTCCGCGTAAATTTCTATAGGTAATTGAGTAACCAATTTTCTATATGTCAACTGTCCGCTTATTGTAAGATATATAGTGCAGGATATAGCATGCAACATTGTAAGAATTATTCTACAACAGGCATAAAAGAATTCGTAATGAAATGGCAATTTCTATTAAGCATTTCAACAGCTAAATGTTATCGATATAACTGAACTATAGTAATCGGATATAGTATCCGTCATGTTTGGTCAGCCCTCTAACTATCTTATGTCGCCATTATGAAGCTCTTCTGAATACATATTGACAACTTGTATTCGAGTAGATTGAACCACAGCTGGCAGTTGTTGTAGCTCTAGTTCTAGTTCAAAGGCAGTTTTTCATTTATAGTTTTTATAACACCTTTTCAATATTTTATTTTACAAAATATCACATAGCTAAACTTTGCTTCATTGCACTCACTCTGAAGACGAATCAATTGCCACAATTAAATTTGTACATAAAAGGCAGCCAAAAGATACAAATAATACACAGCAAAAGCAAACGCGAATGCTGAAAGGCAAACAAAAAAAGTCAAAATAAAAAAACAGTTAACAGAAAATTAAATTTTAATCAAACATATTCGTAATTGAATCAACACGGAGCTGAGCCGAGCTGAGCTTTTGTGCACTCGGCACTCCGTGGCTCAATTGTGTGTGGCAGGGCGAAGGGCCACGCCCACACACACACACATACATGAAATGAGACAAGCACACATATATATATGATATTTTTTGTAAATATTCTGAGCTCTTTTGATAATATTCTTGCTTTTTCCATTTTCAGTTTTTGGCAAACTCGTAAAAATCAATTCGTGCACAAAAAATGCCAACATTTTAATTAAATTTTCAAGCAATTCAAGCAAAAGTTGTCAGCGGGCGCAGGCACAGGGCAGGGGGCGAAAAGGGCGTGGACAGTGGAAGGGGGCTTGCAACATGTAGGTGACTGCACTTTTTGTTGACTGCACACGGGGCAAAAGTGTGCAGAGAACTTTCACACATAACAGCAGCTCTCTCTCTCTCTCTCTCCTTCTGTCTCTGTCACACACACATCTTGCATCTCTTTCGCCGTTCACGTCGCTGTCCTAGCCAAGCCATTAATTAACTAGAAATGCCATTTTCCACAATTATACGTTCCCGACTATATAGAAATGTAAAAACTAATTACATTGCAATTTGCCAGCGTAATAGCTCGGGCTGAGGCTCTCTGTCTCTATGTGGGCGCGCCCGCTGAAAGTGGGTGGGGTGGAGGTGGGCGGCGCGAGCCAGAAAACTGCATGCAAAGCACAATTTTTTTGAAAGGGGGCGAATGGAGGTTCTGGCTAACAAGCTTCCGCGCGACTTCCTTGGAAATACAAAATCAATGCAGAAAAGGACGAAGGACACATCCTGCAAACTTAAAGTTTGCACGCGCTCAACTCGACCAGCGCTAGCTCTATGTGTGTGTTGGTGTGCTTTGAAGCCGTAAGTCGTGGTATAATATCATAATTTGCATGCAAAGCCATTTCCAGCAGGCACAGGGGGATCAGCAGCTGAAAAGTGTGGCAAAAAAAGGATAAGAAATGAAAAACTTAAAGCTAAGGCCAAGATCAATAAGCACATTGACAAACTATAGTAATAATATCTCAATGTATAGATTAAACAAATCAGACAATTTTCATTCGATTCGTGCGCAACATTTGCTTAGGTTTCGTTACACTGTGCCATGCCACACACAATTAGCCGTTGTGGAACTTGGCCATAAGGCGTGCGGCAATCCACGTGGGTCTGATTGACTGGGCCCGATCGATGGGCGCTATAATTTGGGCTTGCAATGTTGTCCTTAGTGGTTATTCAATCTTGGTTTAATTTCGCAACGGGTCAATTGTCGCCAATGCGGCTAGAGAGAGAGAGGGAGAGAGAGAGAGAGAGAGAAAGGGAGAGAGAGAGAGAGAGAGAGAGAGAGAGATGGGACACATTCCATATCTATTGTTACGTATTATCGTTGTTGTGGTTGTTGTAGGCAGCACACATTTTGATTGATGTGGGATTTGTGGCACTTGCCACACACACAGACGCGACTCGGCCCTTTCATAATGTCCGCTATATATATATATATGTGTGTATGTGTGTATGTAGTAGAGACAAGCACTCATGGCCATGCGAGGCCAAACAATTCCTGGAAATTGCAATTGTTGTAGGCCTCCATTTATTGCTGTTGCAACTGCAGCCATTGGCAATTAGGCAGCATTTAAATATTTATTGACATAACATATTTAAGTACACTCTATGCATTTTAATGACATGTTGCAGCTAGGAATTAAAAATTTCAATTACCTTTTAATTCCTTGAAAGCATTCCGCTGTGTTCATAAAAAAAGCTGTGTCTTCATATTGAAATATATATATATATTGGCAGTGAAGCAAGGCCAGATTCAAGCAATGAGAATTTAGCGAGATTGCAAAGAAAATTTGATGCACTTAGAGTGGACCTAAACACACATTGAAAGATCTTTATTCAAAGGGAATTTCTTTTCTTTCTTTTGGAATAGGACATATATTTTTATAAACAAGCTAGTATGTAAAAGAATTTTAAATCTTTAAAAAAAACATGGATCGTTGACAAACACCGTTTAGTGTTTTTAGAGAAATTTATAAAGAAATTAAGTGGCAACAGCGAGTTGATAATTAATACTAAATGCATGATAGAGTGCTTGTTAGAATACTTTTGCAGCTTACAAATTTCATGGCTTGCTTATAGAGAAAGTATTCTTTCTTTATATGACAGATTTTTATTGTTAAATTGTTACATTCTTCACGTTATTAAAACACTAACAAGCTTAACTATGATGGAAAGTAATTAAAAGAGTTGTGAAAGTGATGTTAAGAGTAGTGTAAGACTAAGTTAAATGATGAGTTTCCAAAGAAGAGAGTAGACTCTGGTGAATAATACTATTAGAGAATTTTGAAGGTCTATGAGAGTATTTATAGTAGGGTTTTTCCAGGTCTGATCATTTGAATGATTGAATTTAGTAAGTCTGTTATTAATGAATGATAAATTGATATGATTTGTAGGTTGAGAGATTAGTGTAGTTGGGATATGTGATGCTGTGATGTTTTGGTTGGTTAGAGAATGAAACCTTTGATCAAGGATTTCATGACTTCGTCGGAGAGGTGATGTTAGGTGAAATGTTGTCCTTTCTCTGTAAACCTGGTAGAAGTCGATACAGCCATAGCGAGAGTGTGAATAGTGTTAGAAGAGCGTTTAGTTTTTCTTGATGTAAAACGAACTTAATATTTCTTAAATTTCTAGCACCCATGCTAATTAGTCTCTCCACAAAGGACACAGCTCGCTGGGGCATACCTCGGCTTAAGACCACATTTAAATAATGATTAAAAAAACATATTCTAACGCTTAAGCATACAAATGAGGTTCACTCAATTAAATTAAATCAAATCAAATCGACTCTTTTAAACTCTTCTTAAATGACAAGAAATATTCTCAAAGTGACTTTGATATTTGGAGCCTAGTCCAAAATGTTTTCATAATTATGCACAATATTCTGGTTAAACGATTCTTGAGCGTAGAGCATAAAAATTATTTATTAGCCATTCTCGAAACGTGGCTCAGCACTGATAGAGCTGCATTTGGGCCATAATGAAGCCTAGTTTGTAGCAGCTTGCACAAAAAATTATGGCCACAATTTGCGCGAAAAGCAAACCAAACAATTTGTGGCTGCCTCTAATGCACTCACATATAACCCGAGCCCCAGCCTGAACTCAAAACCCAGCCAACAACAGCAACAACAAGAACAACAACAAAATGAGAAGAGCTTGCATCTGGCCAATAATTACGCAGGGGCGTACAGAGGGGGGGCGGTAAATTATGTGCGCAAGTTGTGCGTAAAGTTGCAGCCGATGCTAAAAGTTTAGCACCGCACTCAAGGACATTCACAGGTGAAGGGGGCGTGGCATGTGGTCGAGAGGAGGTAGCTGTGCTCTGCTCTGACAAAGTGGCTGCCTACACAGTTGCCATTGAGCGAGCGTTCATAAAGTTTATCAGAGGAAGCCGCGCGACGCGTTTCTTAACCATTTTTGGCCTGCATCTTGGCCATTGTCTGGCTGTCTGGCTGGATGGCCGTCTGACTGGCAGCTCCTTTTCTATAGTTTATGGCATATTATTGGCATAAACATGGAGCAGGCTGAAGGCAACTGGCAACAGGCAACAGGCAGCACGAAGCACGAAGCAAGCATGCAGCAAGGTGCAGTGCAGTGCCGTGCAGTCCAGTCCGCCTGATTTATGCCAAATGTCTGGCCAAAGCGTTCAATTAGCGACTTAAATTGTGAGCGAGGAATTGCTGCATAGACCCGCTAAACACATGTGACCCAATTTTGCGAGCAAAGGGCTGGGGCTTGACAAATTACATCAAGAAGAAGAACAATCAGAAGAAGCTAATGATGAGCCGCCGTGGCATAACTCATGCGTGCCCAAACATTTTGCACAATTTGTGGCTCATTGAGCTCCATAACAATACTTCATCTTCAATAAGAAAGAAAGAGGAGCGGGAGCAGCAAAAAGTGCTGCAGATACAGATACAGATACAGATACATCTTTAGCTGCAGCTTTCAGTCTACAGTCTACAGTATACAGTCTTCAGTCTTGGCCCGCTCTTGGCCATAATTGATGATACCGAATGCCACTAAATTATCAATTGACCATAAATTTGCTCATTACGTTCAGTTTGTGGTCTCTGGGTTTTCATTCAAGTTTTCTGTGTCTGCCAAAACGTTCGCTCATCATCATCATCGTCATCATCATCATTTGCCAAAGCGGCTGGCGTTTTAAATAACTTTTTTATAAGCGCCCGACGATCTTGCCAACTTATTGGTATTTCCAACTATATATATATATATATATATATATATATATATATTTCTTTCCTTTTTTGTGTGCACGTTTTTCGTTGGTTTGCTTTCTTTCTCTCTTTATTCTGTTTCTTCTTTTTGTGTTGTGGCCTAGCAAATTGTTGTTTACAGCTGTCGGGTGTTGGTATTTCATGGCTCTGATCTGTCTGCCCGCTATAATTGCTGTTTATGCTCTGGGAGCGCTTTAAATGTGAGCAGCCTATTGCTGCAGTTAGAGCCATAAATGGCCAACAAATTCCTAGCTAAATATGGCCAAGATTAAGACTGATCGGCTTATGATTAAATACGATGCCTAACTATGTTATTACCCAGTGAATGTCCGAAATTATATATAACGTTTGCATGATTGAGTAAAACTTTAACTGATGCCACTCCATAGGCGAACTGAGGCTCCTAATAGGTCAATCTCTGAATTACGTGAATGATTTTGTTTGCCGATTTTCGAATGGATTAAGTTTTCGAATGAGAGTTGAGTCGAATCAGCAATTTTCTTCTAAGTTATTTTGCCAAACTGTTCGAATCTTAAAACTGCTTAAAGATCACTTTAGGGCCGAGGCCGCCACACATAGATGGCGCCACTAAGCACCTTATGAGCTTAACAAAGCTACAGTATTTAGCAGATATTTAACTGATTCCGATTCTATGAAGACTTAAATAAAATAATACAAGTAAATAAACTTCTATTTGCTATGGAGGCTTTTGGGATGGAGCTGAAACTTATTTGGAGACTAAAATAAATAATTAAAAAATTAAAAAAAATTTAATTGATAGAAAAGTGTTTACGTAATCATGTTTTCTTTGTCCTCGAACCGAGTTGACTACAACTAATATATATTTCTTAGCTGAACATCTATTGAAATTTCTTAAGAAAACAAATGCTTTGGTAATCGAAGTATTTTGAAATATTTACATATTCTATTTATAAATTCTAAGCCAAAAACTGATATACTAAAATAGTTAAGTTAGCTTCAACAATAGTTTATTGCTTCCAATTTTAGTTTTATTTACTGCGTGCTCGATAAAGAATAAAGAAAGGCATCGACAGAAATTCCAATAAATATATATAAATACTTTATGCTGTATATATAAATGCTATATAAACTGCTTGCCAAGAACTTTAGTGGAATGTTTGTTTACTTGACCTCCTGCATAGCTATCGCAGGGGTATTTGAGTTGCTGTTGTAGTTGGTAACTGTTTGACATTTATGCCTTGCCACTGTGTTACGAGTTTCTACTTCATTCTCCTTCTCTCACTGTTGTGCAGCAAGTGCTTTGGCTTCGGCTTTGGCCACATCCGCATCCTGGACGCGAAGCACACGTTCCATGGCTGCATGATTAACATATCACGTAGACGTTGCCATAACATTTCACAAACTCCACAGCAAATAAACTGCAGCACAGCTCAGCTGCCATATACCCCGCAGGCCTTCAGCCGACTCAGCGAGCCCGCCCCCACTTTTCGGACTGTTGAGTGACGTACAACTTGACTGGCAGCCGAGGCAGCAGCGATTCAGTGAGAAAAACCTTTAGCCCCGCACATTCGACGCTCGGCGCGGGTATTTGGAGAGGGGAGTAGGTGGGAGGGGGGAGGGCCAGGCGCTTGTAATATTTAACACCAGCTGAATTTTAATGCGATTTGCAGCTGACTAACTGACTGACTGACTGACTGCAGGAGCGACCGCAGGACCGACGGACTGTCTGTATGTCTGTGCGCCTAATGGCCAACTAATATGCGCAAAATGACTTGCAGGCAAGTCGCGAACTGCCAACTACGAACTCTCTCGCCTGTCTGCAGCGCACAGATCGTGCCCAAGTGTGTGCACTGAAAGAAAAACTAGATCAATATGTTTACAATTCTAGTCAAGTTGAAAGTAAGTAGAGCAGTGAAATAAGATAAGCAAAGACAGATGATGAGTTTGCTAAAAGCTCAGCAAGTTTTTAAGCAATCTGTGAACTTCTCTAAATATATTATATTATAGTTTTTAATAATTTTTCCTGTTTTTGTTTCGCTGAGTGTGTGTTTCAGACATTGCAACACCTTGTGTGAGAGTTATGGCCCTGGCCGAGCAGCAGATCTTTAGCGGCTGCCTCCTCCAGCTCACGATCGGCGCGAGTAGGTGTCAATAACTTTCAAATGCTGGCCCAGGATCTACTGCATATTATCATATGGCAGTTACATGCACTCAGCCTCATGCATAAGCAGCTAAGTCCTCCATCTCCCTCCCCGCTACTTTTCCATCTTGCGAGTATTTCTGCAAATTTATGCATTTTTGAAGTTTTAATAATGTAGCTCGTTAGCCACGGTTTGTTAAACTTTGTTTTCATTTTCACTTCACTTAACTTCAATGCAAGGCAGCTCCAGCTCCAGCTACAGCTCCAGCTCCAGCTTCAGCTTCAGCTTCAGCTCCAGCTGAGTCGCTCCACATCTATGAAAAACCCGTCACGTGTTGCTGCCAGCCTCCCCTTTGTAATCCTCCTTCTTATTCCCTACTCAGTTCTTCATCGACTCTGGCTGCAGTTTTCGGTTTCAATATGCGCGTCGTGCATTTGCTGGGGGTCATTGTTGTAGTTGTTGTTGTTGTTGTTGTCGCTGTTATTGTCAGCTATTTGTTGCCTTTGGTCATATTGCAGCTGGCCATGTCTCCTTGTGGCGCTTGGCACCTACCCAACTACCCAGCAACCCAGCAGCCCGGCCAGACCCCCTCGGACTCCCAGTCAAATCGTTTGATAAACGTACAAAAGTGAAAACACATTTTACATTCGGTCGCAATGGCTGCTGTTGCTACTTTGCATAGCGCCCCATCGAGGAATCCCCGCACCATCTTCTGCCGCAGACCAACATGTTTAGCGCGTACAAATAATATGGCATAGAGCTATTGTAAATGGAGACTAAGCTCGAATTGTCATGATATGATCTGGTGTCATTAGTAATCGGACTGTGTTTGGACTCGGATCAGCGCCACTTTATGAACTGGCATTAAAAGTGACCATTGTCTGGTCTTTTGCCAGCTTTACATTATGATTTATTGAAGTACGAACTACTTCTGTGCTATTTACACTATTCTGTTAATGATTCGCATAAGGAAAACGTAAGAGAAGTGAAAGGCTAGGAAGAACTGCTTCAGAATCTCACTCAAATGTAGGGGAAATTAACTTCTAATTATTTGTAGTTTTTAAATCAACTCTTTTGTATCTTAAACAACTATTTCACGTACAATCATATAAAATTTTGGTAAAATGTTTTAAATTTAGTATTAAACTCATCAAAGTTTTGCTCTCTTAGTAATTGCATCATTGATTTCACTCTACATTCTCTTGTTTATTTACAGTATCTTTAAATATTAAATTATGGCTATTAAATAATGGCTATATGAAATTCCACTTCTAATAATGGAAAGTGAGTCAAAACATGAATATGTTTAGAGTTCAATGACATTGTATTAGTTTCCCTTTTGCCAACCTTTTTGAGTAAGTACTGATCATTATACTGATTTTTATACTGATTTAATAACAACTGATTTCTTCTAAAATTTTTAAGTCTTTAAGGGTTTCCTTTGCAACTTTAAGCACTACACCCTTTAAGCACTTTGTATTGATTTTTGTTGATTTTTTATAGTTTTAAGATACAAATTTTGAATTTGTCCCAGTTACCTATTTCGTTTGAAGATATTTTGTTTAATTTTTTAATATTTTCCAAAGTTTTTTTGGATTTTATTGAGTTGAATTATATTGATAATTTCATTAAGTTTAAACACCAATTTACTATTTTGAAAAATCTTTAATCGGTTCAGTAGTTATCTAATTCAACGTACTGTCCCAGTTACTTATTTCACGCACCTTATATCAAATTTATTCAATGATTTATCAACTGTGATATTATTTCATAATCATTCTCTTTTGATTTATATATAATTCCATTGCTTTATATATGTAAAGGCTCTGCAGCTGTATTAATATAAGATCTGAAATCAACTCATATAAGTTTCCCTTTGCCAATCATTAATATTTTTAATTTCTTTCTGTTTTTTTTTCTCCGTCTAAAATGTTTACCCAATTTAACTCTTTATTAGATTTATTCAAAAGTTTTATATTATTTCATAATCTTTCAAATATATATTGATGATTTATTTGATATGTTTAAGCGTTTTTCAGTTCTGTTTTTAAAAGATCTTCAGTTAACTCTTATTGGTTTCCCTTTCCTTCATCCCATTTCTTTCCTTCTAAGATCTTTAGCTAATGCTTCTCTTTCAGATTCATTCATTGGCTTATCTACTTTGATGTTATTTCATAATCTTCCTCTTTCGAAATATATCGATTGCATTAAATATTTATAAGAGCTCTTCAGCGCTATTATTCATTCAGAGTTTTCTCAGCTCATTTGTTGCAAATTTCAGTTATTTTTTGAAGTTAAAATATGTTCATGCCACTGGCCAAATGGCTGCCCAAACCCCACCTCATTCCCACCTGTTTGTTGTGTCGGATGCCTGATGAAGTAATACAATTAAATGTCGTATTACACAAAAGGAAATCTTGCAGCGCTGTTGTCCAGGCACATGTCTGAGCCATTAGGCAAAATGGCCAAGTCGTGAGTTGGTGTTAACTACAAACGAGTTGAATTCGTTTTCATTTGTTGGCCAACGTAATAAATAGGTTTCGTTATGGCCAATAAATTGAAATGATTTTTTTCTACAGCGCAAAAACGTTTTTCTCTCTCTCTCAAAGGCAGCAAAGTTACACGAAATATTTTGATTAAATATAAATAACTATTTGTTATATTAGTATAAGCAAAGAGAATGAAAGAAACCGCAAAAGAGAACTTGGAAAATACAGGGTATCTGTGTCTCTTCCGTACTCTGTGCCAGCTTAATGCAATCTATTAGCAAACTTCAATATGGAATTTGAAAACAAATTTGATTATGTTCGAGCTCGTTGCTGGCTTGACAAACTGTTGTAAACTCGTTCGTTAATAAACTTGCAGCTCATTCATCAACATCATCATTAGCTCAAAATTTGTGGTCTTTTGGTCTAATGAATGGAAATCATTTGAAAGTTTGCCCTTAACTAATAAGACATATTGTCTAGCTAGGCGGTAACTGGACCCAAAAGGTAAAAGTCTAGAGTCCTGACTACGGTCAGGATTCGGCTGTGGCTTTCTGGAGTTTCGGTTCGGCTTGAGACTGGGGGGTTTGGGGTACGTGTAATGCGAGACTCGAAGCTGTTTTTGTTGCTGCTGTCGCAAGTTTTTGGCAACTTGTTCGCTTCCTTGGGCTAACCGTAGCACATTACAACTAATACACTGAGACGATGATGTTGTAGCCCAAAAGTTTGCGTTCTTTGAATTTCACAAAGCGCATAATTACCAACAACATGCGAAAGAATAAGGAAAAAAATAACAAGAGAAAAAAATAGATGGGAGACAAAGTTTTCGACAAAATTATTTGTGGTAAGAACGACAACAAGTAGACAGAGAAAGAGTGATGGAGAGAGGGAGAGGGAGCGGGAGAGAGGGGTTGTTAGATGAATAGCGAGTGGAAAACTTTCACATAAAGAAAAGTTTGCGCAAACCGACTTAAAGAAAATTATAATTACACGCACAGTCAGCCAAAATGCCAGTCGAACCCTGTCTATGCAGGGTTACGAGCCGGGGACAATCGAGGCTAGAGGGAGCGGGCATACAAGAAAATACTTTAATTGCCGCTAGTTTTGGTAACTTTTCGATTTGCAATTTGTTTGTGCAGAGGGCAGACAAACAAGCGCAGCAAATTATGGAAAAATATGCTAAAAATTGCTGTGAAGCATGAAAATTTTACTGAATAATTAGACCACCTGCAGCAGCCCCCCCAAACAACAACGGCAACAAAGCGTACAAAAATTGAATTGCCTGGAATTGAATTACGTGCCGAGCTTACATAGAGCACAAGTATTTTCCCTTTTTTTTTGTAGTTTTTCGGTTTTGATTTTTATTATTTTCACTCAAAACTTCATAATTGGCCAAGGCAATTAAAATGCATTCAGCAGTGGCGCAATTGCCTGAGACTTTAAGGAAAAACAATATTTTCACGAGCATTTCTTTACACTTCATAAATCAAAAAGCTTTGCAAATATACATTTAGCCACACAGAGAGCAAAAATTAAGCATGAAAAAAGCTGCCGTTTCAATTGCTTTGTTTAATTTTCACTCTTGACTGAGCCGGACTGCAAGTAAAAAAACAAACAAAAAATATAGAAACCCCCAAACATATGAACCCCATTGAACGAGTCTGTTTCGCTCTGCTTCATTTATTTAATGGATGCGAATGAAGGAAAAGAAGGAAAAACATTGTGGGGCTATCCTTATTTTCAATATGGCTTGGCATTAAATAGACTTGAGGTTGAGGCTGGAAATATGTTTAGGCTGGAAAATATTTCAATAATTGTTTATACTTGTTTATAATATCGCTTTAATATCTTAGTATTAAGAGCCGTATATATGCTTTTTAAAATATTTAACTCTATAGAATATCGTTTTTCTATATTTATGAAAATTTTCAAAATAGACTTAAGGTATTTAGCGCTTAGATTTCTATGTCCTGAACCCATGCACAGTGGGAGCTCAAGGTATAATGTTTATGTGAAAATATATGCAACAGTTAGAAGAAGGTGTGGTAGACCCTGTAAGGTATATTTGTTCGACATAGCAGCTAAAAATCACTCTTTTAATAAGCTCTCTTAAGTATATCTTCTCTTTTGAGCTGTCGGACTCATTTACTCTCAGCGCACTCATGCACAACATAAGAAAGCCTATGTAAAATACTGCTGCGCTACCTCCTTACAAGGTGCAATTCTAGTGGTGCTATTCGCACTTTCTAGTGGCGCCATCTGTCTGAAAATTTTATCGTTTGATTGTCTATTTCTCTGTCCTGTTGTGTCAAATTTTCATGACATTCGGACGTATAGAAGCCGAGATATCGCGCTAAAAGTGACAGTACTTTTGTTGTGTCCGTCGAAGCTGGCGATTGTTGCATGATAATGCGCCATCTCACCGTTCGACGCTCACGACGGATTATTTGACCAAAAATCACATTTTAACCATCAACCATTCACCGTATTCGCCTGATATGGCACCCTGCGACTTCTACTTGTTCGGAAAACTTCATTTGGCAATAAAAGGAAAACGGTATGCTGACATTGATGCTATTCAAAAGGCTTCGACCGCCATACTCAACGCCATACCGAAGGATGACCTAAAAAAGTCATTTGATAATCTTCTTGATCGTGCAAATCGTTGTATTCAGTCCGAAGGGGACTATTTCGAAGGCGACCAATAAAATTGTTGCCAAAGAAAATCTATTTTTTATTTTTTTTATAAAGTCCTGGAACTTTTGAATTGCACCTTGTATAACTTAAATTCTTTGCCTTTGTCTCCATGCAAAATTATTGTAATCTTTTCTCTCCACAAATTCACTTTTTCCTCAATAACGTCAAAGTCGCAGCATTTAAATCAATAAATTATTATCTTATAAAACTAAGTAAACTAAAGCCTTAAATTTAAGCGAATTGACGAAACAGCTGAGCAGTTTCCAACAAAATTCTTAATAAGGACTACGAGCTGACTTAATGGTGTGCTGTGATGAACACAGAGATTTTTTTTTAGATTTTGGATACCTTCTTTTAAGGCATTTCAGAAATTTATAGGAGCGGAGCTGTAATTGCACTGCCCACATATTTATGCCCATTACGCTCTCCACTTACATCAGTTTAAACAACTTAACAGAATAATAATAGAGATGAGTTTGAAATTGATACCAAAGGCGAGCAGTTGTGCTTTACTTTTGTGCTTCCCACAGAGAACAAAACGCAAGTTGCAGACTTAACTCCATTAAACTATTTGCTAGGACACAAACTAGATACATACTAGAGACAATTCTCTCTGCTTTGGCAACTACACTTATCATTAGTCATTATTACGTTTTGATAAAGAAAGTCTTTCTAGAAGCAAATTATTCAAAATTCAGTTTCCTTGGTAAAGCCCATATGCACAGCCCAAAAGAAGCATAAAATGATTGGAATAGCAGCACTGCGCAGAGTTCAGGGTATCTGATAGTCGTGCTAGTCATTCTTATTTTACTTTTCTTAAATATAACTCAATAAATATATCTAACTAACGCACATTGTCTTTGCCAAATCACGCTTTGGTCAAACATTTAGTCAGCTCTTTAAGTTCCCTCTAAAATTCTCTAATTTCAGCTAGATAAAAATTTCAATTTCATTTCGCTTTATTATTGTCGAGGATTCAGTCGAGTGGCAACCCCTGTTTGGCTCTGGACCCGGGTCAGTTCGTCTGCAAAGTGTTTCATTTATTTAATGCATTCACAATTTTCTAGACACTTTAACTGCGACTTTTGATTTCCAGGCCGGAGTTATGTGGGGTTGCTTTGGCTTTGGACAAAGCCAGCCCAAGCCACTTTCGTTTTGTTTTCTTTTTATGGGGAACAGCAGGCGGCTATATATATATATATATATATACATATATATTGAGAGAGCAGCGTCTAGTGCTAAAATAGACGGCCAGACGAAAATAAAAACACGCAAATAAAAGGATTTTTCGCGTTTCCTCTTTGGCCAATGGGGGTTTTATTGCGGGGGAAGGACCATTCGCCCGGCTGCCTCGGCAGGCGTTGGCTTTTAGCTCGACGGCGCTAAGATTGCAGTTTTCCGGCTGCTAACTTTCATTAAGGTTTCGGCCAAATGTGCATGCAAAGCTGCAGACTAGACAAATTTTATTGAGAATTATGGTCGGAGAGCTGCAGAATCCCATCAACTGGAATGGAGAGTGCACTTTGGCAGCAGCTGTTACGCCGAATAAGCCCAGAAAATATTTCATTTACTTTGTGAACTTATGCAAATATCATAAAGGGCAATAACCTTGATCAGCATTACGAGTCGAAGTATAGGAAAAGAACTTATAGATACTTCAGTCACAGCCTTATATATAGATGATTATAGTTGTGCGATATATTAAGCCAAGTCGGATTCATCATTTTCCGCTTGCTTCATTTCTGGTTGACATATTATGCCAGGGAAACATTTATTAACATTTACTTACCTGCATAATATGACTCATTATGCAACTGCCTTTATTTCCCATGAATAAAAGAAATCAATTCGCGCCAGCTGCATAATGAGTGAGCGAGACAAGAAGACCACCAGAGAGAGAGAGAGAGGCATTTCAATTGAAACTCGGTTAATTTGATGCCCGGCGAGGGCGATGTCGTCTGGGCCGCTGAAATCAATGACAGAAATATGAAATGAAAATATAATTGGTAATTTATTGTGTCTACAGATTGTTGCACGAAACTCGAGCAAACCGAGCGAATGTAAGCACTGATCGACTAGCTTGTACCCTGGAAATAGTTCAAATATGCACAGATGAATTCGTTTTGAATTCATCTGAAACTAAAATATAGAATCAAATGTGGCACATCTTTGCACAGGTGAGCATACCCTGCTGTAGTCTCAGTTCGTGTACAGGGTATTATTATAAATTCACGTACAATATATACAAATTGTCGATCCGTTTGCCTCATGGATATGCATTGCAGTTGTGTTTACAGCAACCAGCCTCCCGCCATGCGTCACTGGCATGCACCACCTTGCACCACCATGCTGCACCACTCCAAGCCAACTCCACTCCACTCGAGTGCGCACCAATAAAAATCATAAAAATTGTGCCATAATAAAAAGCGCAGCGCACTGCAGCGGGTGACTATAAAAAAAATAAGAAAAAAACAACACACACTCACACACACACACACACACGCACACACACTCACACACACACACGCACACACATGCACACGAGTCGGGCAAATAAATCACACAACTTTTCAGACATGGGGCCCGCCAAGTCAATGGGCTTGGCACCGCCCCGCCGCCCTCGCATGGCAGATGCAGCAGACACCGCTGCAGTCGGGACCGAATCGAAGCCTGTGACTGAAGCGGAGGCTGCGGCTGCAGCTGGGCTGGGGCTGGTGCTGAGGCGGACGTAGTTCCGTTTACGGTTACTGCAAATTATGGGCTTACGTACTGCAAATGACAAACAAATCAAAATGAGAAAGATACGTAGAGAGAGAGAGAGAGAGAGAGAGAGAGAGAGAGAGAGAGAGAGAGAGAGAGAGAGAGAGAGAGAGAGAGAGAGAGAGCGAGAGAAAACGAGATAGAAAAACCTATAGAGAGATGTAGAGAAGAGTTAGAGACAGAGAAATATGAAGTGAAAGGGAGAGAAGTAGAATTAAGTGAAAGAAAGAGAGACAAAAAGAGAATGGGCGACAAAGAGCGAACGAAAGAGATAGGAAAATTAACTAATAGAGAGGGAGGGAAAAAAGATAAATAGATGACAGAAGAAAAGAGAGAGAGAGAAACAGATTGAATGAAAAGTGGAAAGAAAGAGGGAGATATGGAGAGGGACAGAAAAAGGAAATGACTGAAAGGTTGAGACAGATAGAGAAAGAAGGAGAAAGAGAGATAAAAAAAGAGAGAGAGAGACAGAGTGACAGAGAGTAAGGAGGAAGAGGTAAACAAAAACCGAAGGAAGTGAAAGAAAGAGTGACAAATAGAGAATGACTGATATAGAGAGATATAAAAAGAGTAAAATTGACTAGTGACAGAGAGATAGAAATTAACTGCATGATAGAAGGAGAAGAAAGGGCGAAAAAAAAGAAAGAATGAAAAAAAGATGGAGATATAGTAAATTTGATTTGCAATAGTTTTGCACCGGAGTTTTCTAATAAGTTTAAATCCATTGGTAAATTTAAACTTTAAATAGTTTTCATACGCCTATATATCACTATTCCAATCAATTATTGCATAGTTATATATGTCAGAATGAATTACTAGTTGTATCTGACATGGACAAAGACCAACACAAAAATACTCTAATAAAAAGTAAATATTATATAAAGACATTTAATGCTCAAGCAGAAATTATTGCAATATTAGCAGCAAAATGATTGATATTATTTATGCTACATTGCGCTTCTCTTTGAGTGCAGGGTATGCAAAAACTGCATAAATATTAATATGCATAAATATTTTATACGAAATTTGCATGCATATATATGCAGCACATACAGCTTTATAAAATATTATAAATATCTGGAAATTCGAGAGCCGAAATGCCTTTGCATAATGATGATGGCCGATCATTAATTATGCGTCCTGCCAGCCAAGGAGTCGCATTCGAGCCGGGGCCAACGGCAGGCGAGCGAAACAATGGCAAGTACCTAACTGGACTGGTCGAGGCTGCATTAAATTTGATGTCTATAAATCAATTGGCGGTACGCAGACTGTCAAAGCGGAAAATGACAAATAAAAGATAAAAAAACTTTCCATTTTGTTGCGGCGTCGGCGGCTTTTATTAGAAATCGTTCAACATTTGACAATAAATCAGAGCGCTCAGTCGAGACTTCAAAGCCAAGTCAAACGAAAGCCGCAATTGGCAGAGCTAAAGTATTTCAGCTATGTGCCAATATGTTGTCAACTAGCCAACTGTCTGTGTATGTGTGTGTGTATGTGTGAGAGAGTTGGCCAAGTGTTTGTTCATTAACGCCATTAAACCAGTTTTGACATTTTAATTAAGCTGGACAGCTGCTCCCGCGCGCTGCTTCGGGATAAGGTCAAGATCATAGATCATAGGCGAGGCGCTTATCGCAGCTAGCAACAGCAACAGCAACAGCAGCACCAACAACAAGTAAAATGACAACAACAAAAACACAAAAAGGAGCAACAACATCGCTGGCTTATCAGGCATATCGGACGACGGCATCTGCATCGCAGTTGGCGCATGTCCTGGCCTCAGCTGCCGTCGGGACAAGACACAAAAATTTGCATTTACCAGACTGTCGCCCACTTAATTACGCAGCAACAGCAACGCAGTTGGCGTCGCTGCAACATGTTGCACATTACACTAACAAGCATGCCACAAGCAACACAAGCACAGCAGCTCAGTCAACCAACAAATGAAACCACTTGGGTATGCGTAAAGGGCTCCTAATGATACATCTGGAGTTTTTCCAAATTACAATATAAAATATGGTAATAATTCAGAATAGTTAAGTCTCTACGAGCTTAAAAGTATGACAGCTCTACTCTGTCCTCAAGCTATTTTTTTTAAGAATATTATTATTTTAACCAGAAGCAAACTTGAATAAAACAAAAATTTAATTGCAAACTATACTCAAGCCCAGTCACATCACATAGTTTGTAATGACAATTTATATTTAAATATATTTGTATATTGCATATTAGATCAGCTTTTCTTATATAATATATACCTTCTGCTGTATATATATATAACCTTAAAATACTATTGCAATTATGATTTTTGTTCTTGTGGAAATTTGTTCTTCAATCTGATTAATGTTTGACTTAAATTTAAAATATATATATTGTATATATAACTCTCAAATCATTTTCAGCCAAACTAAAACTTAATTACTCCTTAACTCTTATAAAATTAAATACATTTTAGTTGGATGTACGTATTTAAATAAAACCTATAAATTGTCAAAATGCCAATAAAGAGTTCAAAAAGTTTGCATATTCAAAAAGTTCGATTTGAGTACTCAGAAAATTAGCTAAAAATTCATTTCTTAATAAAAGTTTAACACTTTCATTCATATTTCCACCTTAACAATATATCAAGTCAACTTAAAAGCTTATTTACACTTATCTATCAAAGTGTTAATGACATTTTTGCTGGGTGTATGCCGCGAAACGGATACGCGCAACTAGAAATATTTCGCAACAAATTATTCAACACTTTGCATGCACAGCAAGCGCAGCAGCAGCAGCAGACGGCGACCCTCAGCCGCCCCAGACTTAGAAGCAGAGAAGAACCTGAAGCAGACTGGGTCCCCAGACTAGGCTAGAGCAGGGCAGAGCCAAGACCCAACCAGACCAGCCAAGGCAATGCCAAGAGCAACGTTCGCCCGCTTGGCTTCGTCTGTCAACATCTTGTCTTTGGGCTGTTGTTTGTCATTTCCTTTTGCTGCTGCTGCTGCGGCTGTGGCAAATTCCAACAGCATTTAACAAGCCGCAGAGCGAGCTGCTTGCCAATGAGAAATGCGAAATGCGAACTGCCAAATGCTGAGTGAGGAAATGGGAAATGGGGAGTCGAACACGTAAATCATGCCAATTTAAATGAGTCAAGTTTTTAGGCCCACCTGCAGCTGGGCGCGTTTTGACACTTGTCATTTGTGGCATGCGGCATGCGGCATGTAGCATGTGGCATGTGCAACATGTGCAGCAGCGCCAGACAGTATGACGTCGCAGCGGAAACGCAGCACTTGTCAGCAGCCGAAGCATCTGCATTAATCAGCCAACGCGCTGATTGATCAATGTGCCTCGCATGTGTTGCTGGCTCTTGCCAGCTCGACCCACAGCCAGCTAAATCCGTTGCCAAGCCCAGTCGACCATTAAAATGTTATCGCTTATTTATCGCTCGGGAGACAGAGACTCCGCAATCGCGACTCTCGTGTCGATGCAGACTTTAGTCTGTTGGCGGTCCTTGCTGCTAATCCGCGTACGCATGCGATATGCCCGCAACATTGTTGACAAAGTGTGCAACAAAATGTTGCCAGCAACGTGCAACAGCAACGACAACAACAACTGAATGAAAAACAAACATGCAACATTATTGCAGAATTATTGCAGCTAATGTGCGTTCGCCTTTTAATGCATTTGCAGCTCATTGCCCACGCACAGTGGTGCCAAAAGCATTTGCATGCAAACACATTTTTATTGTGTTGAATTTATAAATAATGAATTTGATTGAGAATATCAGCATATAATTGAAATATATACTAAATGTAAAAAGTGTAATATATTGTATTAAGGAAAATAATAAAGTAAGTTTTAATATTTGGTATTTAGTTCACGAAAATAGTAGTGCTGCAGAAAACTTATACCAAATTAAATGTTGAACACTAAAAACAGCCCAGTTTTTTTTAAGAATAGGATGCAAAGAAGAAAGTTGCAAAAAAAATGTTATCAGCTTTGGTCAAACTCATTTTTTTTTTGACGATATTAGAGAGATGCATTGCAAGTCGGATGTTCATTGAAATAGTAGTGCTGGAGAAGTTGAAAAAATAGGTAAATCTACGGAAAAAAAAGATCTTAGAAATAAGTGTAATTAATTATGTAATATTTTACTAAATGAAATATATTGTAATTGCAATCTCTGTTTGATTTGAGTGGCAAGAGAAAAGTATTGCTCTGCAGAAAAGATAAGTTTCATTTTTAGACTCAAGGCATTCCTAATGTTCTTCCTTTATGCAAAATATGCTAATGTTAATATTTGTTTCAAATTGTGTTCAAAATATTGTGCTTAACACTAAATTTTTGTGTCCAACATTTAGGGCTCAGTCGTACTACTATTTTCGTGAACACAGCTGTATATACAGAGTCCAAAATTATGTTGGTTTGTTGTTCAAATAGTATTGTTGTTGAAATATTATAGATCAATATCAATTTTATGTTTTTAATACAAAATAACAATTAGAATAAGACAAATTAGTTCAGAAATGATATTCCAGACTATCTTCTTGTTTCCGGCTGCTGATTCGAGCCTTTACTTGAGAAGAGTTTAAGTATTCGAAACACGTAAGTTATATTTTATGAAATGATTGGCCAATATGTATATAAAACTTTAAATACAAGCAAATCAGACTACTCTAAAATGGAGTGCTCAATTAGGAGTTACCCTGACTCATGTGCCATTCGTATCAGAATTTAGATTTATTCCATAAAGCTTAAATGGGTCAAACTATCTAAAAAATGCTTTAGCTGTAATTGGCATATATCTTGTTTTATATGAGAATTCAAATGATGTAAATTTTGTAAAAAAGACACTTAAATGAAGTTTATTATTAATATTTAGCACTATTTTGAAAGCGCACAAGTAATCAATGATGAGGAAGATCTAAGATCATATCTTAAGCTTTAACTTTTGCTAAAATGAAAACATTCAGATATGCGGATAGAAGGCCAGAGAGAACACAGATCGTCGCAATCGACACGGCTGTTGCTACTGTTGCTAGAGTATGCATACTTCATGGATTCATCTATGGCCCCATGAGCCTGTTCTATAGACCTTAACACAACTATTATAACTTTATTTTCAATAAGTTCTCTATATTGAATAAGTTTCATTTTAAGCTGCGACAAATTCACTTAAATAGATAAGAAATGTTTATAGATTATCAGATAAGAGCATTAGTTTTGACTTTCAATAGTTGTGCACAAGCAATAAAAGCTCATCTGTCTTATTATTATTAAAATCAAGTTTGATAATCTAAATTTTATATTTCAATCTGTCCATATTATGTGTTTGACAAAGAGTAAATTCATTTCTTTTGGCATTGTTTGAGCGTGTGCTAAATGGAATTGGTATCGCAGCGCATCTAATTTATTGATAAAGAGGCTATTCACTTGCCAGCCCATTTCCACTCAATCTGAGCCTAATCCATGCCATAACTATTTAAGTAGCAGGCCAAGCCCATGCCCAAGTTCAGACAGAGAGACAGTCAGAGTCGGAGAGTCAGAGAGTCATAGAGTCGACGGCTGTGGTTGTTGGGCTTGTCGGGGTCCCTATCTGGAAGCCCAGCTGATTGGTGGGCTGTTGAATGCTAAGTTGACGCTTTGATCTTGTCTAGCGCGTAAATCTGGCGATGCGCTTTGAGATTAAATGCCATTTGTGTGGCAATGCGAATGCCGGCACTCACTCTGACCACGGTCCACAGAGTGCTCCATGCCGAACTCCCGCTCTTCCTCCAGATTGTGTGCACTTGGCAAATTAAGCAGGCAGGCAGCCAAGCAGGCCAGCCTGGCAGGTAGGCAGGCAGGTAGACATGCGAAGTTGGACTGGGCACCTGTTCATTAAACGGCTGGAAAATTATAGTTGAGCGAGTGCAGTAAACAAATGTAATCGACATCCTGTGCCACAAAGGATGCCGCCAGCCGCTGCATTGTGGCCAGCGGGTCTGCTGCATTCAACTGGCGTCTTTAGCTGTTGGGGGCGCCCAAATGAACTACATTCAGACACACAGATAGAGAGAGAGAGAGAGAGAGAGAGAGAGAGAGAGTAGAGACAAACAAACAAACAACAGCGAAAACAAATAATAAACGCAACGAATTTTGATTTACCATGAAATTTAAATGAAGCAAGCGAAACGAAGCAGGGCAACAGCTTGAGACTTGAGACTTCACTTTGCGTTTTATTGTCAAGGCGCGCAAATATTGTCAAAAGACTTTGAAGTGGAAAGAACTCTGTTTGGTCCCCGAGCCGGCGACCAGTCGGGCCACATTTGCATCTCTCTCTCGCGCTGCAACGGAAGCGCCACAGATATGAAAAAAAGATGCCGACAATGGGACAACGCACAGGGCACAGTGGAAAACTTGTCGCTGTCTGCGAGTGTCCGTCCGTCCGTTTGTCCGACTGTCTGTTCCCTCGATTCGAAGCCGAATGCAGTCCTGTTTTTGTTTGCGCCGGCGCTTCAAGTGTCCCTTTTGGCATGCGGGCAGGTGCGGGGAGTGTGCTTGCCCACTTGTTTGGATTTATAAATATCTGTGTATATGTTTTCTCTCGTCGGTTTACTTAGGACCTGGACTCGAGACGCCGACGACACTCGAGTGCCAGCCAATCAACAACAAATTATGAGTGCTACAATTTGCCCAGCTAGATACGGTAATGGATCGTCGACTTATCGCCGCGTTTATAGCCAATGCGATGCACTCACTTGGTATTTGGCTGGCATTGAACTTTCGCCAGGGCATTCGTAGAGACTAGCAGACAATGTCGACACTCTACTGACCCACTTGGGCAGGTCTAAAGAGCATGCCCAGCATAATCATAAGTAAAAATCCTCAAACGATTACACTAGCTAACAAGCTATTAGAATCTTTATCATTTTTAGTAACTCAACCAATAAGTATCATTTATTTTTGATCTTTTCGATATATTATAGATTTCTTTGTATATTCTTCTTAAAAAATAAAGTAAAATATATTGTGAGTATTTGTAATATTAAAATTTTAAATTATATTTTTTATTTATGTGATTTTTGATAAACATATAAAAAAAATTAATAAATTAAAACTTTGAAAAATATTTTTAAATTATAATATAATTTTAATATAATTTCTATTTTATATAATCAAAAAATTAAGATTTGTTTGTTTTCAAACGTCGTTTCTAGAAATGATCTATATTCTTCGTTACATATCGATACTTATCGTTGCTTGCGATACATTTGTTTTTTCTGCTCAAAATAAAAGAAATCGTTTGTTCACTAGTCAAAGTCGATGTGGTGGGCAAATCCCATTTATATAGATTTTCCTCTTAGTGAGTTTGGAAAATGTAGTTGCCGAGTGTAATTGACTTGAAAGCAAACAATTTATGATGACCTAAGCCAAACAAAAGCAGCGAATACCCAGAAAAGGGTGCGGTAATCAAAGGAATTGGCCAACAGATTGAGCCAAACGGATAACGGCCCAGTCAGCGCGCCAAGACCTAAAAACTGATGACGTTGTTATTGTTGCTGTTGTTGGCCAATGATGATGCTGATGCTGATGCTGATAATGTACTCGATGAACGATAGAGCACGCCGAGTGCAGTGGAAGTATGGGGCAGCAGTCAGTGCTAAAACCCACTCAAAACTAATGTGAAAGTCAGAGAGGGGTACAGAGAGGGACTGAGAAAGAGCAAGAGGAAGAGAGAGGGAGACAGGGCTATGGTGGATGATGACTGGCGCGAGCTGCAATGTTGACCTTTGAAGCGAGTCTCGGCAAACATCTTTATGCTGACTCGAGAGCAATAAATAGCAGCAAAGAATTCAAGTGGAAAAGCATTGCAAATAAATACGAAATATCTAGTGGATAAATATTATTTGTGGCGATAACTATGAGCAGATACTAGGCCAGCCGAGGCACAGCCAAGGCACAGCTAGGCTAGCCCAGGCCAGAAACAAAGGCCATGGCATAGCTGTTTCGCCCAACTGGGTCAGCAAGTCAAGGACCCAGTTAAAGAGCGCTCCAGGGAATCGCACACCCAGCTCATCTCTGCATATTTTCCATTTATGGCACTCGGAACTCCAATTCCAATTCCAACTCCAACTCGAACTCGAACTGGAACTCAAATTATGGACAGTAGCAAATAAGTGCATAAATCTTGGCTCGACTAAGCATCTAACTGCAAATCAATGTGGGGATGACTTGACATTTTGGACTTTAGCGAGGTAGTTGACTTATCGACAAGGCAGCTACAGTCCAACCGACTGCCCCTTTCATGACTCGTTCATGTCGAGAACTTTTCGCTGTGCAGTTTCAGCTGACTCACTTATGTAATAACAAAATTGGCATAAACATATGTATTAGAGAGTCGCGACGACAGTGCAACAAATGGCGAGCTCCCTCGACCCGACTCCTACCCCAACCTCGATTTTGTCCATGCTCGTACTAGGAAATTTTCGAGAACTGCCTTGTCACCAAGGGTTAAAAGCAAAGTAAAAACATATCCAAGTTTTTAGTTAAGGCAGTTTTAATAGAGCTAACACAACTTTTGTAAAGTTTTTAGTTGAGCAACGTTTGTATATTTTATATAGATACAAACGGAAGTTGTCAAGTCAAGTAAATACTACAATTAAGACTTATGTATGTATTATGACAAAATATATTAAATTTCAAAAAACTATAAGCTGTTTTCAACATTCAGATGGAGATTGGTATGAATTGATCAAATATAGCGGCCCTAGTCAACATCATTAAAGTAAACTTATAAAAGTTGATTCACCAAACCCATGCGAGACGCTACAGCCAGACGACCAGAGCACAGATTGACCCACGTCATCTAAAATAGCATTAAGTTGTTTTCCGTTGGATCTAGCTGCAAAATCAAATCAGAAACAACAACATTATCATCTTTTCTTTCCTTCTATTTCAATCTGCTCAGAGTACTCTCATTACACATATGTATATATTGCTTTTCAGATTCTCTTCCTTCCGCAGTTTTAAATTAAGAGACACCCCCTGAAGGCTAAGCGCACGGAATTCCAGCTGTGTTTAGAGAACTTTGACAGCTTCTGCACCAATATCTTTGGCTATCCAATAGCCCAACTGTTAAGTCCACATTAATTACGTGTATCTTACAGCTGTATATGAGAACGATACACTAATACAGCGTGGCCAAGACAGCGAAGCAGGCTAATCAGCTCTAATGCCGCCTAGCGCCCAATTCGCTTGTCAAAAGTTTTCAGTGCATTGTTTGGATGGACATCATTAAGACCACACCGCAGAGTGGCTGCTTGTATGGAGAGCTTAAGCATTGACCAGCTAATAACCGCCAAGAGATGGGACGAGGGCAGAGAAGATGAGAGGGGAAGCTGCTGCTGCGTAGCGCCACTTAAGTGAAGACGCTGTGCGTCAGAGTCCACGCTGGAAGCAGTCAGCGGCGCTCCTTCTCCATCGCCGTCTTGGGCTCTGCTTGTTAGCTGTCAAACTCGAAAATTTGCAATGACAGCAAACATTGGAGCCAGAGCCAGATAAGCAGCGGCGAAATGAACACAAACTAAAAACTCATTGTCAGGCGCTGTCTGCCGCAACGAGGAGCCAGGCCAAGCCAAGCCAAGCAGCAGCAGCAACAGCGGCAGCGGCAACCCGATCCGCATTGGGGGTGCGTTGCTGCATAATAAACTCAACTGCAGTGCAACGTTGCCACAGCAGAGGGGCAGCCTCTCCATCTCTCTCTCTCTCTCTGTCTCTCTCTGAGGCAGGATCAAAACCAGGCTGGAACAATAGGGCGCCAGTTAGTTGCTGCGGCTGCGGCGGTGGCTGCTGAGTGGCCCGTGGCCAGTTTGGCGGCAACTGCCGCAGCGCAAAGAAACAATAAACACACGAAAATAATGTAATGAGTGGCAGCAATGGGACAAGTGCAGCTTAGGCCTGAGAGTCCGATGACAGTGGAGCGAAATGCACAAAAATTCTATAAAAGAAAATGCCGAGAGAAGATGAAGAGAAGAAGTAAGAGTCAAGTTCTAAATAATTTAAAAAGTTGATCAAGATTTAATTGATAAATCCATTCTTTTCCTTCCCTTTGGCTGAAGTTTAGTAAAGATAAAATTTGCATATTTAGGAATTATGCTCAAAAGTTGGCATCGATATTTATCGATTTGTTGGTTAAAGTAGCATGCAAAAGATGAGAATGCCATAGATATTTCGGTAGACAAGCTATTAGATCCCTGGGATATTAATTAGAATAAGTCTGCCTGGCAGGCTCAAGCTTGCCTGACAGACATGTTGCCAAAGGGTTGGATATATAAGGCCAGCATGGGATAAACAGAGCTGTATTCAATTACCTAAATGTGCATATTAAGCATAGAGGCTGAGCAGAGTCGACTATCACCTGTTACATCAAGTGTTCAATTCCATTTTCCAATATAGTTTCTATCCATATACGAGTATGGCTGCATTTAAGCCCTTATGATAGTACCTGCGGGCTATGCACATTTACCAATTAGATGAGTTCTCTTTAGATAGCAGCCTATGCCATTCCACTGTCCAGGACAACATGATGGTCACTCCATACTTTTGGTTAAGCTGCGGGTACTGCAATATAGTAAAGAGCATATTAAATTCATTTTAAAGCTTGCACCGTGAGAAACTTGGCGAGTGGGCGGCGACGCTGGGCTTTGAGTGGAGCAGCTGAAGCGCAGGGAGCTGCCACATGGCATCCATAATTGATGCGCCCTGCATTACTAGACAAAAACTTGGTGCCGCAGAGTGCGGGCAGAGGAGGCAAAACAAACTCGACGAGTGCCATCAAAGGGCTGTGTCCCTTACTTACTGCATGTCCCTCTGCTGCCTGCTGCCTGCTGACTGCGGCCTGCAGCTGTAAATGTGGCACATGCAACTGCAACAATCATCGAGGCTGCAGCATCCAGCAGAAGCTTATGCCCCGCTGCCTTTCCTTCTTATTAATTAAGAATTATTTTAATTAACGTAATAAATTTGCGGCCTGGCAAAAAAAGAAGAGGAGAAGAAGCAGAAGAAGGCTTACAAATAAAATGCTCGCTCGTATACATTTGGTTTTTGCGCTTCAATTCTTTGGGGCCAGGTTCGCGACTTTGGACTTGGACTTGGACTCGAAGTTGGAGCTGGCGCTGGAGCTGGTTGCATGTGCCGCAGCCCCGAAAAAATGTGCGAAAATTTATGTTGCATGCGATTTTGGTGACTTGTTTGCAACTTGTTTGCCATGTTTCGATCGCAGTGAGCTGGAGAGCAGGCTGCAGCAGCCAGCCAAGTGGGTCATCAGCAGGCAGGCCCCACTGTGGTTTGCCGAATTTCAATTAAATGCACATAAATTTAAAATTAGTAATAACTACGGGGACGTGGACAAAACGTTGCCAGGCACGCAACGCGCACCGCTCTGATGACGCAGCTGTCGCCCGCATTGCGCAGCGGACGTGACCCGTTGCCCAGCCAACACATACCGACACAAACACACACACACAGGCGCACACACACCTGTCGAGAGGCTCAACTCGCATCCAGTTGAAAAATCTGTGTGCCTATTAATTAGCCAAACTTCAACACCTGCTGTGCACAAGTTAACTTGACGGCAGGGCAAACAAAACGTTGTACTCCACTCGACGAGCTGCCGCCAGCCCTTTCCCGTTTTTGGGGCTGTGAATTGGAAAATAATTGTGCGACGGCCATTAAATTACAATGCCCCATGGACAATATTAGACGAGAGACCGAGTTATTTTGGGACACCACCAGCAGCAGCAGCAGCAGCAGCAGCAGGTGCCAAGGCACATTGGCCACGTCTCGGCAATTATAGCATTATAAATAAACAAAGAGCAAAATAGTTATTAACTAATAACTGCCACGCGCTGGGCGCCCAGGCTGGGCGGGAGCTGTTGATAAACTACATTAAACGTTAATGCCTCGGCCACCTGGCGACAGGGTTCGAATGTCAAGGCTGAAACTAGAAAACGAATCAATGAACTTTCAACAACAAAAGCTAATTACTTCCAATTCGAATTTATCCACAGCTGCTGTTGGTGCCATAAATATCTCTGATGCCCTTTCTCTTTGACAGTCTTTTGATATTATATTGTATGGTAATGAAATGCATTAAATAATATCATATCAAAAGACTCTCAAAGAAAGGGGAATCGGTTTCATAAGTAGATATATAAATATGACTATAATGACTATAAGGAATATCATAATGAGATCTGTATCAAAATATCAACCAGTTAACTTTACAAATTTATATATAAAATAAACCTTTTGGAAAACCCAGTTTATACAAAATATAGTTAGCAATATCTAATAGACGTCATGAGGTAATTCCTTCATATACTAATTCATTCATATATAATATCTAACGTAGCTATATGTCGGTGCTATGTCAACTTGATCACCTTTCATTCTAGTTCCATTCTATCTTTTACAACTGCGCCTAATGTCAGTTTGCTCTCTTTCACAAAGTGCTCTTCCAGCATGTCAATTTCCAGGCGGCTGCCCTTCGTCCACTGACGAATCATAACGACCCTATAATCTCACTCTCTTACAGCAACAGCCAAGACTACGTTCAGCAGCAGCTATCTATGTCTCTCCTTCTCACAGAGTGAGAACTAGAGTATACAGTTTAGAAATGAGAGAAGTGCGCAACTAAGCCGCAAACTGATTGTGATAATAATTTAACAACAACTCGTAACATGCTCTCAGCCTCACACTAATACTACTGCAACAGTAGGAGGCAAATCACGACCAAACAGAATTGGGAAGCTTAGAGAGCAGACTCCATCATCAATTTGACAGTATCACATCATAATATCATTCCAATGTGACTATTTAATAATAGTTTTAAAAATCAATATACTATATAGTATGTTTATATATATAGTATTATTTAATAAACTAAACTAGGTAAAATATTATATTCATTCTATAGGACTCGGCACTCGAAGTGTAACCTATTCAAAAGACCTTAAAATCGAAGTGAAAAATTATTTGTATGCATATTTCAAAACTAAGCATAAAGAAATAAAAAATAATAAAAATGTAGAATAAATTCATTTTGGCCCGATGTGACCAATTTTAACCCAGACTTTGGGCTTGAGACGGATAAAAAAACCAATTGTATGTTGCCCGAAGACGATTTGCCTGCAACGAACAATGGCTTTCTTCAGTGTCTCGACGCAGATGCTGCCCTAGATGGACAATTCCATTGGATGGCAGTTATTAAATTATATCTGAATTAAAATACTTGCAGATTTACTGTTTCGAGCTTGTTAAACTTGCAGTTATTGATTGACTCCAATTTTGATTAGCCTTTAAATTCAGCAAATTATATAAAATTTTACAAATTTCATAATCGCCACTTCCTCCATTCCATTATATTTCCATATTTACTTTTCACTCATGTCATCATTCAATTACACTATATATTTCAATAGCCCAGGCTAAATTCAAAAGAAAATCTTTGGGACATCTTGACTCAACGGGTTTATGCTAACGGGAAGTAATTTAAAAATTTAATTGACTGAAAAATTTGACATCCAAATGCTCCAAAACCTGATGTATTCAGCATGAATAATGATAGTGTTTAACAACAAAGCGTGCTCCATTCCAAACTAATTTTTCTTTAAAGTATTTTCTATTGATCTTTTTGATTTTTTCTAGTTTTACGACACAAATTGTGGATTTGTCCCAGTTATTTATTTCGTTTGAAAATATTTTCTTTAATTTTTTTTTTAATTTTTTCGTGAATTCAATTTTATTTATTTAATTAAGTTGAAGTATAATGATAATTTTATAAAGCTTAAAAACCAATTTGATTTCTTTTTATATATATTTATCTGTTCAGTTGTTATATTTGTTGTTATATTCAACGTAGTCTGTTATTGACTTAATTAGCTACAAGCATATGATAATATTTCTAAGCACACACATAAGTATATACTTATTGCTACATTTGAACTCAAACATTCCCCAATTTCTGTACTTCCCCATTTCCAGCTGGGTAATAACATTAGAAATGTTTCTCTTACTTATCAGAACTCACATATTCCATTTTCATTTGCTATTCATATATATTTCAAAAATAGTTTCACTTCTTTATTAGTGAATTCCTTTAGTTTTCGCCCACTCCAATCACTTTCTTCAGTTCCAGGTAATTCCCATAACTCGCATTGCTCGATTCGCTCAAGCCGTCACACATTCGATGTTGTTTAGCCTCGACGTTGTTGATGGGGATTTGAGCTGCGTATTAGGTGGCATTCAACGTAATCGAACTAATCAATTTGCGTGAATAAACTGCACAAGGTTTGTTATCAGGTAAGGCAGGTGAGCTGGTGGGCAGGTGGGCAGGTGGGCAGGTGGCACGTGGCGCGTGCCACATTGTTGCACACTGGCGCCCCCCAAGCGACATAAATCTTTATTTACAAAAGTGTAAACAAAAATTACTCATTCACGCGCATTTAAAAGAGACGGCGAGCGCAAGCCAAAGAGAATCCGGGACGAGGCGGGGCATGGAAGAAGCGTGAAAAAGGCTGAAATGCGAAAAATCAACGACTTCAACAGGGGAACAATGGGAATGCGAATGCGGGGATTGGGAGCAGGGTGCCAGGCTCCAAATGTGTGTATTAGCATGTGTGGGCGGTTAGGGCGGGGGTAGGGGGCAGGAAGTACTAAAAACCCCGTAACACAACCCCCAATGCGCACGCTAATGGCTCTCCAGTGTGTTTGACGTCGATGTGAGAGCAGAGAAACTGTTCGCAGTTCGCTGTTCACTGTTCGCCGAGTCGAGTTGGTCCCTGGTTGGGTTGAAAAGTCAACGATTGCCGCGTTGCGGAAATTAACGGAAAATCAGCAGAGCAGGCGAAAAGGCAGCTGCCTGTTAACAGCAGCAGCAGCAGCAGCAGCAGCAGCAGCAGCAGCAGCAAATGCCCAGGATGCTTGATTTAATGTACAAAACTTTTTGATGTTTTCTGAATGAGACAGAGGCGAAGGCAAAAGCCGGAGGTGGAGGTGGAGGCGTAGGCTGTGGCTGCCATTGCGGCTGAGTCGAAGTTAAAGTTGAAGTTGGCAGCGGCAGAGTCTCTGTTGAAGCTTATCAGCTGGCAGACATTTTGCTTATTTAAAAGTAATTATGGGCAACCCGAGCACCTACGACGCGTCGTCTCCGTGTCAGTTGGAACGGACCTCAAGACACCGCCGTGCTGGAGCTCTGTAATGCTCTGTCCTGGCGGCCTCTCATCCCACCACTGTCAGCTCATTCAAGCAGAATGCGGCAAATCACGCACCCAACTTTTTGAGCTGCCTCTCGGGTCGAGGTGTACGCCGTATGCGCACATACATACATATACATATTCCGTATAAATGTATACAAATTATGCGTATTTATCAGGAAAATTCAATGAACTGTAAATGGTGTGGAAGTTGTTCATGTGAGGCAAATGTGTGTGTGTCAGTCTGTCTTTGTGTGTGTGTGTGTGTGGAAGTGTGTGTAAAGGTGTTTTGCGCCACGACCCATTGTTGTTCTGCGGTTGTCTGTTACAACATTAAGCCAAGGGGTCGGCCTGAGAAAGCGCACAGGTGTGTGTCAAAAGGCATGCGAAATGGGCGGTAGTAATAGGGGCAGCGGCAGTGGCAGCGGCAGGGATGGGGGCGGAGGGCGGGCAAGTGACAGAAGGTGTGGCAGAAAGCCCAAGCAATTCATTCAAGCTCAGGCGGGGCAGGGGCTGTTAAATAATGAACAGACGGCTGGCATCGGGACATAGAACGACTTTTATGTGTTTGTATATTGGGTTTATATTATAGTTCAGCTGGCATACAAAACATTAATTAAGCCAAAGGGGAAAGGGCAACTGTAATAAAGAGAAAGCCATGGCAAGAGTTTGAACTGAACTGCGAAAAAACAGAACATAGATGAAAATTTCAGCAATGCAAGTCATACGAGTATGTGGTAAAAAAAGATGATGAAGGTAGATGATAAAATATTTATAAGAAAATTTTAAAAAAATGTATTAAAATGTGTGAAATATGCTCAGAATATAATTCTGCTAATATTAAACAAAATATTTGCAAGTGTTTTTCTTTTTTTTATAAAATTTTATATTTTTATTTTATAATTTGCATTTGTAAAAGATTTTTTTAGTTTGTTGTTGCATTTTAGTAACTTTGACTGCAGACTTGTTTGTTCGTGTAGTTGAGGCTTTAAGCTGAGTTGAGAGATTTTAATATTGAGATGCAAATTAAATAAAGCAATCTGGTAAATGTGAAGGGAATATCCTTTTGAGTCTTTTGTGGCTATTACTCTGGCGTCTTCTGCCTTTTGGAAATCTTACGTTGAATGAGAAAGTGTGTTCTAGCTGCAAATCTTCATGAAGTAAAGAGCAGCTCGAATGCATTCACACCAAAAGTCGGATGAATATGTAGCTCATAACATTGAGTTGGTTTTATTTGAACACCAATTTAACAACCGATAGTTGCTTTTCGTCGTGTTCGTTTTGACATTTCATTGTGGATAGACCTACCTACACAAATTGATGTTTATATTGAATTTCCACTCAAAATTTTCTTCTCCTTTGAAGCACATATGAATGAAACATAAATATCATAAAATCTTCTATCCAATAAAGGCTGTTTATTTGAATTTAAAAATTTATTTCTTTGCTTGAGTATAATTTAAATTCGTGGCAAAGAAAACAAAGACTTCTACATTACCTCTATTTAATAATATATATTCTATTGTTAAAGCAGCAAAAGTTAATTATAAAAATATTTCCTACTTTGAAGCTTTTGTTTAAGCCAGCAAGAATTCTTATTAAAATATATGTAATTTTGCTTGTGTCCTAATATTTTCTAACAAAGTAATTCGAATTCTAAAATCTAGCGTCTTGGATCATTAAAACTTTGGCTAAGCAACTGCATTTGCCAACTGCTGCTAGCTGGCTGCCTGCTTCCTCTTGTTGCTGGGGGCCGAGGCAGAGCGGCGTTTGCCACTTGGCAGGCGAGTGAAAAACTTTTCATTTTACAACAATAGCTGCAGTCGCAATGCGAACTGAGAATCCAAACCGGAAGCGAAGGAGCACAGAGGTGGGCGGAACAGAGAGAGAGAAAGAGAGAGAGAGAGAGTTGGTTCTAGGCAAGTGTAAAAGAAATAAACGGACTTAAAATAGGAAAAGTCAACATGAGCTGTGCGTTGTGTCCTGGGACAGGACGTTGCTGCCTTGCCTTGTCTTGCCTTGCCAGAGGGACTAACTTATTTTATTTGCAGCACAAGCCAAAAGGCTGGGCAATGTCCTCTGGACACGGGACAGGCCAGGGGCTAAGTGCAAACACAAAGATGAGATTTCTTGCCATCACTGCGCCCTTCCTCCCAGAGCAACTTCTTTTAGAGGCGGGGGCTCACAAGAGCGTAACGGCGCTCAAAATGACTGACACGGCTTGCTGGTCACATGGTCAAGAGCGTGCAGCGAGCCATGGCTAGAAAGTACACACACCCAACACCAACACACACCAACACACACAATGTCAGACAATGCGAAATGAAATTCCATCGTACAACATTTTGTATCTGGCTTAGTTGTTTTAAACTTTATTGTTTACGCTTGTGATCAGCGTGGCGACCATTTTGTTGACTGCTGCCATTGACGCTGCCTGCTGCCTGCCTCAGCTTCTTCTTCAGCATCTACTTCGTGCTCTGCTCCTTCACACTTTGACCCATTGTGCGGCTCTAAAACATAAACGGAAGCGATTTATGGCGCAAACACAATGAACGAGTCAGCAGCAACAACAACAGCAACAACAGCAAACACACAACACACAAGAAAATGACGCACAACAAAGGACGCGGATACGGTCAGAGCAACAATTTGTGTAGTGTTGACCATCAGCATCAGTCTGCTGGCCCTAGTCCGTCTGTCTGTCTGTCCATCTGTCCCTACTGGCATTCGCGCTATCCTGGCAGCTCATAAAAAAAACACAAACAAACGGACGTCAGCTCAGATTTTAGTTTGGGCAGGAGGCTTGGTCAGCTCAAGACTTGCGACAGATTTGACAAACAAAAATGGCTGAAAATTTGGCCTCGACATAAACTAAGTATATACTACATATATAAATTACATAGGTATATATAATATAAATTATTAAATAAACTTATTCGGATTGCTGATGGAAATTTAATTAAATTAATAAATAAATAAAGTTATTTTTTAAATACAATACATTAAATAAATTTTAATTTAAAATATAAAATTTTCTACCATATATAATATATATGATTTTTGTTGTTATTGTTAAGTTAAACAAAAATATAAAATATTAAAATATCTTATTTACAGCATACAATTTTGCATTTAAAATCAAAATTAAATTTTAAAAAAATATTAAAATATAACTTTATTTATTTAATAGTTTTTAAACATATTTTTTGAAAATGGTTAAAAAAAACTGATTTAAATTAATATTGTTTATTTCGTTATATTAGCGTAGCTACAGTTGGTCTTCAAATAGTAGGATTTTAAAAAGCATTCAAAAATCTGTATGTAGCATCATTTTTACATAATTTATATGTCTGTTTAGACTTAATTTGATGGCTTAGAAAATAATAGTTTGACTCGGCGTTTACTGATTATTGATTAACATTTTTGATTGATTTTTGATTGATTAATATGCTTTAATATCCTAATATTTACAACTACACTGAAATGTAACTTTTCTGTTAAAGTTTCTTTTGATACATTTGAATGTATTATGGAGTAATTTGTAAGAGCGGCATTTTGATTTGGATTTGTAAAAGCGAGATTGTTGATGCGGTCTCGCTGTGCTCGCTTTCCCTGTGCTTGCTCTTACTGTGCTCGTTCACTGTGCGCTGGCTGCTGCTGAGCAGATGAATAATAATAAATAAGCTGAAACTATAGGCGAGCGGTTGGGTACTTGGGTACTTGGGATCCCGCGAACGAAGAAGCCACAAGTTGCGAATTAAATGATTTTGGACATTGGCAAAGGACAGTTTCTATCACACAATGCTTTTTTTTAGAGTTGCTCAAAGAGTATATCTGGATATAGAATGAGTTGTTCATATTGAACTTGCTGAGCAATTTTTCTATCACCTTTTACTTTATATAATGCTTACACTCTGGCGAAGCTCATTTCGTAGCAATGATTCAGGTGGAGTCAATGGTATGTGAACAAAAGATACAACGATTCCTCCGAACAAAATCCTTTACAAGCTTTAATATAATTACAATAATATTAGTTTAATTTTTTACATTTATAATAAATTAAATTTAAGTTGCTCTCTTTATTGACCAAAAGAGAATCAAAAATATAAATAATAATGTGCAAAGCCAGATGTAAAAGAATTTAATATGTAAGTCCTAATAAGTTAGTTTAATATGTTCTATAAGACTTTCACTTACATGAAAGGTACAATTACATTTTAGCTATAAAACGGCTAAGTTGCCAGCACTGCTCGCACTGGATCCAAGCAATTCGCATTGTTCGCTAGCCGCAACTAAAGTGCTTGTCACTGGTCACGGCCCGGAAGTATCTTTATTTTAGCTGTGTTTGCACTCGCGCTCACACAGACTCTCACTGACACACACACACACTCGCACACACACACACTGGCACACACCAAGTGTTATTATCCTGCTTAGCCATAATACGTTGTTAAAATGTTGAGTCTGTCATTTGTTTGGCCCGCACTAAAAATCACAAGAAATTGAAAAAAGAGAAGAGAAGAGCAGACAAAAATGCCTCAAGACTTGACCAGATAAATGCCAAGGCAGCTTAGGGGCAGTCATAGAGGAGGAGGGGGCGTGGTGTGTGCGCTGCAGGTCCTGTGGGAATTGTTGACAGGCGCGTGGCCATTTTGTATTTCGACTTTATTAACTTTTCAGCTTTCAGCCGAAAGAAGGAAAACAAGACAACGCCTTTGATTTGCGGCCATTTTGTGTTGCTTCCGTTTTTGCATATTTCCGCTTGTTGTTATTGTTGCTTTTTATTGCTACCTGAACGGCAACAGCAACAGCAACAGCAACAGCAACAACAATCAAGCGTTATTTTCAGGTTCGCTGCGTTTAGATTCTTAACAATTAGGTTCATTAAATTTCAATTAATTTGATTAATTGAAGCAGAAATATGCGTTTCATTTGATTTGTTTTGATAGGCGCCATGTTTATCTCTCCCTCCCTCTCTCTCTCTGTAATTTTTTTCACTCTTTTATTTTACTCTCTCTCTCTCTCTCTCTCTCTCTCTTGGCTACCTTTCTTTTGTTGTATGCTTCAATTGCAATTAATTACGACAGCCAAACCACAATTAAAATTAATTTGCCTGTCTCTAAAAAAAAATAAAGAACTGAAAAAAAGAACTGGCAAAATAAGGAAAATACAAGCAAAACGCATGCCGGAAGCAGCGTCCAAGTCCTTTGCATTCGCATCCGCATCCGCAGCCTTACATCCGCCACATCCGCACGAGTTGGGCAATAAAAATTCTCGACGTAATTAAAATCAAAGGATTTCGCGTTTAACAATTTATGTGCGCTATAATTTTTGGGGCGACGCAGACAACGCTCGTAAATTTGAAAGTCCCGCTCTCCCCCTGCCCGACGACCTATTGGGCCCCCACCCAACTGCCTCTGCGACTGGCAAAAACGCTTTATGGTCGTTAATTTGTTGTGCGGGGGTTGCCAAGGGGAGGGGACTGGGGGGTGGGGTCGAGTAAAGCTGTGTGCAAATGATTTGTTTCCTTGGCGCCCGTTTGAAAACAAAAGCTTTTGACCAGCGACAGGACACGGACGGACACACACACCGAGGAGGAGGAGCGTGGACAAATGCGTTGGCGGATTTCGCGTCGTTTGGCTGCACGTGACTGCGTGCCACACATGCCGCACGAACTGGACAACTGGACACTAGCAGCATAGCTGTGTGCATACGCACTGAATGCCATTCCTTTGGACCCTGTTACCGCGCAACCTGCTCCTGCTCCTGCTCCTGCTCCGGCTCCTGCGCCTCCTTCTGCTGCTGCTTTTGCTTTTACTACTGCTGCTGCTTGTCCTGCTGTGCGTTGCATTTCATCGCTAATTTAAGTTAATGTTCATTGTTGTAAATTACATTAATTTTAATGCGATTTCGCACACACACACTGGCAACGGCTACGTACACGGGCCACGCCCACAGCCGAAAAGCTTTTAAGTGTGTGATTGTTTGGCCGTTGCACTTTTATGTAATTACCGCACTAACAAATTACATCAAGTGTCACAAATGAATGCATTTATGATGCGCGCATTTAAAACAAAAACAGCAAAAAAAAGCCATCCCAACCCGTGCCACCCCCAGCCCCAGCCTCCATAAGCCCCCTGCCATAAAAGCACTCGGCAAAAGTTCGGCTTATGGGAAAATATGCTGCGCGTGGTCCGAGCGGAGTGCGTCGGCAAATGCATTAATTAAAAAGCCTGCTTCACGGGTGAGAGCTTAAATCTTTATTGGCTTTCGGTAGCGCATACCCACTGTGCACCATGGGATTCTCTTAGATTTCCAATGGAGATGGCAATGCATATTAAGTACAGTTTATGACATTCCCGCAGATCACAATGCTTGTTATTGTCTGATTTATTCGCCAAATATATCAACGCCTCTCTATGCAATTCTCAGAGATTAAATGAATGAGAATTGAGGAATATGAGTAAATAAAGTAATAATAGCTGCAGGCTCTACATATTCTATATTTCAAGCTAACTATCTGGCTAAGTTCGAGGTTAAAGCAGAATCGTCTACCATTCGATAATAGACTTAGCACGCTGCAATGCGTGGACCATATAATTTATAGCTGTACGTTTTCAGCTCTGATGCTGTAAAAGAAATAGTTGGTCCTAAAGACGAGTAGACGAGGTACGTGCTGCAACGGCTACATTAATAAGATAGACTTTGAGGCTAAAGATATAATAATTCTCAAAGGAAACTTGCAACGGCACAGACAACTATATATACAATACATATCAAATTTCAAGGCACTAGCTCTAGTCGACACATTAAAGATTTTGTAAATTCTCAGTTATCCAAGACACGAAAACTCTACTCCTCATTGTCTGCCAGATGTACTTGGGACACAATAACTATATTCTCAAGCAAATATATTTGTCTAATAAATATATAAATCTGTTTAAAAACTATTTCATATTTAATAATATTTTTATATTCACATATAATATTTTTATCAATTATCTAGGTAAACTGAGGATAAAAATATATTTATAAAAAAATATTAAAAAATTATTTTAGATACAGCAAATATTTCCAATACATGTTTAAGCTACAACGATAACGTAAGCATCAGTTCTCACATCTATTCAGTGTGTGATGAACACGTAGATAGATATTATAAAATAAATAAGAGCAAAGGGAGCACAGCCGACAGCAGCTAACAACAGGCTGACTTAGCTGTTGTGTGGCCGAATGGGTAAACATTGGAACGGTAACAGAGACTGGAGCCAGGGCAGCAAGCGCACAGAATGTTGCTTCTATAACAATATTTGGCTTCATTTGCATAAAATGCAGCAACAGCAGCTGAAGCGGCGCAAAAATGTCAGATGCAAAAAGGGCAGCCACAAGCAGCTGCCTGTCGACTGTCGACTGTCGACTGTCGACAGGCGGCATACGCGGCGTATACGCAATGCGGACTTGAACGTACCTGCAGCAGGCAAGTAAACAAGTCTATGGAGTTGAACAGAGCCAGCTGCCATGGCATGTTATCAGAGGGAAGGTGCTGGAGTGCCAGTCCCAGGGCTGCCATAAACTGAACGATTGATTGAACAGCAAACATGTCGTCCAGTTGCTGCGCCTCATCGCATCATCAACAGTCCCCAGTCGCCAATCCTCAATCGCCAATGCCATGTAAAACACATGTTGCCTCCCATTTCTTTTGCTCTGCACATCGAACAGCCACAATGTCCAGGGCGTAGCCAATTTTAAGCAAATATTATTGTTTTCATTTATGTTTGTGTCTGATATCGCACAACCGATAATATACACATAGCAAGAGGGTGAGATAGAGAGAGAGAGAGAGAAAGAGGGAGACAGGACAGATAGAGAGAGGCCCTACTGAACTGAATTTTTATTACACTAGACATCTCGAAAAGTTAACTTTGCACAATATTTTAAATTTAAGTTTTTTTAAATATATGAAAATGTGAACTGAAACATGTCATTTCACACATCTAACTGCTGCATCTTCTTTAAAACTTGTTACTTCAAGTTGAATTTGCAGCAGATAAATTATTCAAACCAAGTTTTGATAAGGCTTCGCCAACATTCTTGATATCTAGATATACATATATCAAATAATATGAGTTACATAAATAATGCATATAAATGAATTCTTAAATACTTACAAATTATATAAATTATTCAATTATTATTTCGTAAATTTTATTTCAGTCAATTTATTAATTTTCTTTTAATATTCAACTTATATTTTAAAGTTTTCTTTACCATATTCTTTCTATAAAGCACCATATATCACACTTTGGCAATTTGTATTATGTCGTTTATTGCTCAGTGTAATTTGTATATAGGAATATTATGCATCCAGGCACTGCTGTTGCTTTAGCTATTAATGTTGTTGCTGATGTTGTGTGAGCTGAAGCGATGCACGCACACACACACACACCCACGAACACACACGTACACACGCAGGCAGAGAGAGAGAGAGCATGTAAACATAACCTCAAATTAAAATATGTTTGCTTACGTACAAGCAAACTAAAAGGCAAACAAACGGATGGCAGGACGCTGGACTCGATTCGAGGCATAAATTAAAAACTTTTGCTTAATTGTAACGGTGCAAGTTTTGTAGTCAAGTTAATTATGCATAAAGTGCGAGAGTAAGAGGCAGCAAAAGGAGAGGAGTAGAGAGAGACAGAGAGAGAGAGTAAGAGCCGTGTTGGAATTTATTTACCTTCTGGTCTAAAACACACGCAAAGATTGCAAAGTGTATGTCTGCGGCGGCGGCTGGCTGCTATTATGACAGCTGCTTTGACTGACAGCCGGCGGTTGGCGACTGTCGGCAGCGGAAATTAAGCGCCTCGATTTGCGTGCGCGCCACGTATAAATCAGCGTGTACCTCTGCACCTGCGAGCCGCCTAAACCAATTGATTAGGCCCTTCAAGTCGTGGAGCAGGCCGATTACCAGAGCCTTCAACAAGGCGTAAAATACTCGACTCGATTATTAAGCTTAATGCATATAAATGCGACTCGTCCAGGAAATCCAGCAGAGCGTCAGTCAGTCAGTCAGTCAGTCAGTCAGTCAGTCAATCAGCCAGTCAGTCAGTCAGTCGTGTCAAATTGCTTAACAAGCAATTATGTAAACCGTCAACAGCAAAGCTCGCGAGCAGTTCAAAGCAAAGCCGAAGCCTAGCCAGGGGCAGGCCATGCAAAAAGGGCTAAGACCAATTGGCCAGGCTTAGTTAAGCGACAAATCTGTAAGCCAACAACAGCAGCACTTGATCATAATGATGATGATGCTTATGGCACTCGGCTGGAAGTTGAGTTGCAAACAAATGACTTAAGTGAGCAACTTACAAGCCGCATTAGCCAGGCCCATGACAGCGCCCCACTAGCAGTCACTGGCAATTTGGTTAACAAGCTTGTTTCATCTGTGGAAATACCTGTCGCTATTAAACTTGGTAGTTATCATATGAAATTGTTACGTAATATATTTAGATAAAGCGTAAAATGTTAGTTTGCTTCTTGTTCCATATTAATTGATACACAATTTAGGCCAAACCTGAATATTAAATTTTAGAATTTAAATAGACAATTTAGGATTTTAAAACGTATTTTGATTTTGTTTAATTTTTATTTTGGTTTTGGAAGATTTTTTTTAAAATATCAGTTATGTTTTGTTTATGTCATATTGTTCAAATCTTTCGATGAAAAAATCTGTATATTATCCCGTTCAACAGTTCTAGCTGAAGACTTAAAATATACCTAAAAAACTGCCATGTATACCATAGTTAAAGGAGTTGAATTAATGCATTGTATGCAAGAGAAGTAAAAGAGAGCGGTGAAAAAATTCAGTTGTCTGACTGTGCAAATTAGCGCTCTCTCTCTCTCTCTCTCTCTCTCTCTAGTTAGGCCTTCCTTGTAGATTGCAATAAAATCACTTTGAATTTGAAACTCGAGGCGGTCGGTCGTTTTATATTTTGGAGCCAGATCAGGGGGAAGCAGCCGCGAGCTGCAGTGATGTGCAAGTAAAGTTGCTTGAACATCTGTCATATTGCAAAAATCTTTCAAAGAATAAATGTTGTGATATGTTCGACATATATAGAAGAAATATTATATACATAATTACTATATATACCATTTAAACAAAATATATCATGTATACCACATGGATAAGTCTTTTATATTATAAAATTTATAATTTATAATATATAATATAATTTACAAATTATAAAGTTGTTGACTTTAAGGCATTCAAAAAGCATTTCGCAGTCTGATGATTCGAATATCCATTTATAGAAAACATATTTGAAGAATAATTCAATTCTGTCTTAAAGGACGATACTTTATTATTGTATTATAATATGTTAAATACATTTTTAATATCTACCAAATTGCTATACATGCCAATAAATGAAAATAAATCATATCACAGTAGGCAAAACTTGCTGCTTTTAAACTTTTATGCCGTTATCCCCTGCCAATTGCTCAACATGTTTCTTGGGCAAGTCTGCGGTTCTGATTTATGCGACAGTCATTAGGATTCGCTCGTTTGTGGTTGGCAGCAGGACATATTGAAAGGGCCAGCGTAAACTGAAACATATTGCTGCATTTTATTATGTTTTAAAATTAACAATTTTAGAGAGAGAGGCAGCTAGAGTCAGAGACAGAGTCAGAGTCTCTTGCATTCCAATTTAATGCGATTTTGCGCCTCTGGCCAAACAAATTACTCAAAAATTGCGCATAAATTAATGGAGGAGTAAGAGGACGACTAAACTAGACGACTGACTAGCAAAAATTAAAACATTAATCTAAAGCCTGAGCCTGAGCCTGAGCCTGCGCGCATGCATAACAATTAATGCTGGCCTTTAAATTTATTAATTTATTTATAAAACCAAAAAAGGGCAGCATGGAAAGAAAAGAGGTGCGAATGCGAACTTAAAGACCTGCTGCACAGAGCAGAGCAGAGCCCAACAGAAGTCCACAAGAACTTAACGAGAAATAGTCCTCCACATGGTTCGCAGTCGACGTTCGTCTGCAGGTTCTGCTTGTTCGTTATTTTTTTCTTGAAAGAAATGTCCGTACGCCCTCCAGGGACAGATTTGCGATTAATCTATGGGGCATGGTCACATGCACGTCCTACACTTGCCTGCCAGGCAGCTAGAGGCAGCTAGAAAGAAGCGTCTGTGGAACGTGGAACCAGAGGTAACGATTAAAAAATCTCCACTGTAAAGACTGAGCACTTAATCAAAGAGGATTTAGAGAGGAATATAGAGCCAAAGCCGAGTGCCCAGAGCCCAGAGCTGATGCGGCGCTTTGTTTTTAGCTCATTTCGTTCTTCCACTTTAACTGATGCACCGCAAATACCCTATCAAAGTAAATGGGTAAATAAAGATGGAACAGACCTTTATATCTAGTCTTTTTCTACTTTACTGCGCATTTCATTTGTATTACATACGCAATTTTTTCTATTTACTGAACCTACTTCTACCGATCCTGCCGATATACTAGTCCAAGGTAACAACTTGACAGCTTTTGCAGGAGAGCCAAGCAGATGCTTGATAAGAACTCAGCTAGCAAATATTTGCTATAGAGCAATTCTTTGGGGTAGTTTTGCACAGTATTTATAGCAAGCGTAAGCAATTGATTTTGTTCAGTTGAGGTCAGGCAGCTGACAAGTTTTTATCAACGTTTCTGCATTCCAACTAAAGTGAGTAAAAATATAACAATTTCCAAGATATTCAGATGAAATTTTGATAATTATTTAAAATCAAAAATTATTGTTCACATAATTCTAAAAATTAAAGAAAAGAAATATAATATTATAAATATATATTAATCTCAAATATATTTTTAAATAAAATTTATTTCGTAATTCAATGAAAAGCATGAAAATTCATATACACAAAGTTCTCAAAGAAAATGTGATATTTCTGAGACATTTCCACTAAAGTGTTACACAAAAATCAATTTGATTCGTCTTGACTGAACTTAACCTTGATTTCAGCTTAATATACTTAATAAAACAGGGTATTTCTAAGTCGTGCAAGTCAGCTCATAATAATTTTTACTTGCGCTCTTTACTACATATTACAAGCAGTAATATTTTGCTGAAGCCTTGTCCATAGTTTGTGGTGCGCTTTTTCATTTGCGCAGCTCCCCAATGCCAATTCACCTCCGCCTCCCCCACACACCTTGCCGGATCGAGCTCCCATCTGCTGGACTGGTATTTAAGCTACCAGCTTGGCAGCGCAGTTGGCAACTCGTAAAAGACCTTAAATAGTGGCAGAGACATTTCAGACATTGCCGCGCGTTGGCTGCTGCATTTGTCAATTTGCTATGAGTTGAAAGGGGCGTGGCTGGGGCATAAAAATGATATATGCGAGCGCTGAGTTAGCAATTTTCGTATGAATTGCCAAATGGTAAAGCGACGCCGCCATTCGCTTTATGAATTTTCTTTATGGGCAAAAACAAAAAAAAAAATTAAAAAAAAAAAACATAACTATAAAATATTTTGATTGTATTTCATGTGAGCTTAAATTAAATGCATGTTGCACTTTATACCTACATATATCTGTCTGATACGGCATCGAGTGGATTTAGAAGAGCCACCATCAGCACTCCAGCACTAGCAAAAGCACCAGCACCACTAGCACACCGTCCTCTCTGTCTGTGTGCTCGTGTTGCAATTATGGCCCAGTAACCGCAACACTAGCTGGCCAGCTTTGGCCTTGGCCCAAACACTCGCATTTCGTCATAAGCCCCGGCCAATTTTTGGGCATTTGGGCCTGTAATCCTTTTGTGTGCTAATTGGAGCGTTTCTACGGGCCATAAATACCCCGGCAAATGAAAACGAGTGGCCAAAAAATACTTGTATATATATGTATATTTGCCAAAATATTTGCCATAAACAGGCAGCTCAAAAGCCGCTTAAACCTGCCACTTGGCCGAGAGCGAACAACAAATGTAAACCTTCTGTATGCCTTTTAATTGCTTTAGCTTTGTGGTCACACTTGGCACGGGCTCAGACAATGAGAGAGAGAGTGGGAATGGGAAGTGAGAGCGGGGCTGGTGCATTTGCCATTTCGATAGGCATTTCAGCTTGTGGCTTTTTGCCTTAGCAGAAAATCTCTATTAATTACACGTTGTTTTTGAATGCGAGTCAAGGATTATTTATTGTGAAAGCTTTTCAAAAAGATTAAATCATTTTCACATATTTAAATCAAAAGTTTGAATTCACCATGAAAACAAAGAGTTAAACTTATGTCTTAACTATAAATAAATTTACTTTTATTTTACATACTTACTTTGCCTCGTATGTTAGCAGTTCTGACTGCCTTACCTCAAACCTCTAACATAAATCCAATATTTAAAATGTATTTAATACCCTGATAACTTCTGGCTTTAAGTTTTACAGTCAGCAATGTTGCTATACGCAACATACATATCATGCCATATGGAATAGAGACTATTTTTTTAGGTTATTGTAAAGGACATATTCAAATGGATACACATACATTATGTTCTTAAAGCATTATAAGTAAATATATTATAATTTATACTTTAGTTTTATTGAGAATCGCTGATAAGCAATAGACATGGAAATAGTTGTATTAAATAATAGTTCTTTTTTAAAAAGAATATACAAAATTTATATAAATATGATTTATACAGATTTATAAGAATTACGTTCACAAACATGCAGTCAAAGTGTTCTAAAGAAAGTTTTTTAAGAAGCAATTTGAATCATGGCATCAGCTTCTCTGTTTATTGACGATCGTCTGCTTATTGTCAGATTTTATCATTATCACTCGCGGCACTGAAATGTTGTGGACTGTTTGTCTATCATTATCCCGCTACAAACTGTTCTCACACCCTAACAAACTTGCTTAAAGTCTTCGCCAGAAAAGAGTACACAAAGGACTTAAGCGGATATTCACAACACACTTACCAGATTGCTTCATTTAATTTTCATCTGAAATAATCCCACACTTCGGATAAAAGCGCTCGCTTGTAAAAGTGAAGAATAGAAGGTTTAGTGGTGCAGTCTGGCACAAGTTGCAGAAAGCTATATTGTATGAAATAATATTGTATGATGAATCTTATAATCGCATTTAATCTTTACATATTGTATTTTAAATATTTGCATAGTAAACTCAGTTGCATGATAAGTATTAATGAAGTTAAAATATTTAAAATATTGCCAAATGTGAAAGGGAGATAAACTAGAGCCAAATAGACCAGACAATTGAAGGCAGACTGACAGATTGCCAACTCTTTCTCTACAATAACAACGAGCCAACAAGTGACCTGTTTATGTGGCCCCTCTTTGCTAGAACTTGCATGTTTCTTTTATACTTTAAAGCCATAGAGAGTGGAATTCAATGTGCAATGCTTTCTTTTTTTTATAAATTTTTGTATCCCATAAAATATAAATATATTGCTGATCAGTGCAACCAACTGAGTCGATTTAGCCATGCCCATTTGTATGTCGGTCCATCCGAATCAACACATCTCGCCAAACATAGAAACTAGGCTCTTCAAACTTAAGGTATAGATTCTCATATGTACACGACAATTCATCTCATCATTTATTATAGACAATAATCAATATTTTGTAATAAAAGCTAGAAATACCAATGTGTGGATTCTTGTCATGAATATACAGATTAAGATTTTGGATATTATCTCCAAATTGTGGAAAAGAAAATTGTAAAGAACAGTAAAATGAGTTTCGGTATATACTAGAAGGCTGCATGAATAGCAACCACATTCAAAGGGACAATGCTCAAAATGCGTCGAGTGAAGCTGTTGGAGTGAATGAGTGCGCTCGCGTAAGATTCAGCGGTACAACTTTCAAGCGAAAGCAAATTAATTGAATGAGTGGGGTTGTGCGTATGCTAGATGTTGCGTTTCGAATTCAATCGAGTGCCAAACAGACGCGTCGCAAAGTTTTAATTGTTGTTGTTTTGCCGTGAAAAAAACAACAACAACAAAGTAGGCCTAAGCGAAGTGTGGCCTTTCGGCCTCTGCTTTTTTTCTTCGCCTATTGCTTATGACTGCTTGAGTAATTCGACTGTCTCCGACATCACCTTACGAGTGCACGCATTTCGCTGAATGCCCATATACTAAAAGACACAACGCGCACTCAAATTGATCAAAATTCGCTTCATTGTGCGCATCGCACTCATTTGACAACATGTTGTGAGTGAAGCTATGCAGCCCTCTAGGATATACTAATACATTTCATTAGGATCTGATACATTTGATATCTAATAAGTTTGAATTTACCCAGATACAGCCCAAGCGTAGCCTAGAATGATTGAAATAACAGCTCTGCACAGCGTTCCAGGGGGCTATTGCTAAAGCACTCAAACTTGTTTGTATTCTAGTTCTACGTAAAGATACATATATATATATATATATATATATATATATATATATATATATATGGCTATTACTATTACGTTTCTTTTAGTAGGAGAATTACAATTACAAAATTTTCATTTATGTAAGCTGCTAAGTTATTTGCTTATGCTAATCTCAAGTCATGTTGACAGCTCTTAAGTAACCGAATCGAAAGGCAAGAATCTGAAGTGGTTTCTCTGTGCCCGCTTTGGGCATCTTAGTGGGTGCCAATGTGACACATTTATGCGACAATTGGCGGATTTATCATGTATATATGTATACACATATATATTTATTTATATGTGTGTGTGGATTTGTGTGTGTTACATTGATTGGCTATCCAATTTGCATATAATTTATTTTCAATTGTTGTGACATTTTGCGCCACTGTGGCTGTGGCTGCGGCTATTGCTGTTTCTGTTGCTATTGTTGGGGTCTGGACAGGTTGCCACAGTCGTGGGAATATGCAGCACGGTTTCGCGTCTCAAGTTGCAAGTTGCAAGTTGCGAGTGTTGATTGTTGCTTGTCGCTAGCGACAAATCTCGGGCCTGACTCACTCTCAGTTGTGGCGAACTTTCACTCGATTGCGGCCTGGGCATAGTCGATAATTAAGCCATCTTGTGGCACGTTTATCTAGTTGCAGACAATGGCTGCATCTAGCGGATATCTGTGGCAAATAGCTGCGGCCCGGGCGCACCTTCAATTAATGCTGCAGCCAACGTCAGAGTATCTGCCTCTCTCCGTCTCTAACTGTCCCTGATTGGAGTAGAGGTAAAAGTGTGGCATTGTTGCCTTTTGGCCTTATTTCAGCTGAACTACTAAATGCCAATTTAGCCCGAATGCTAGCCCAGGCTAGGCCTGGCAATCAGGTGCTAATGCCTGTCCAAGAGTTTGGCCAAGTTTGTCACGCTAACCGACTGCCAGCCGAAAACAGGTTCGATGTTGGCCTCTGAAATCGATCTGTAGATCTACAATATTGGGGCCCAGTTGCCAGTTCGAGCCAATTGTCAGCTGTATAAGTACTTTCGGAGCGGTCAAGTATACACTTGAAAAAAACTCAGAGTTATATAGTTAGTTATAATCCGAACACAGTCACACTTTGTTCACATATTCCGGTTTTATTTCTTCGAAATTCTTTTAAATTGTAATTTTTGTTTCTTTACTGCAGTTAATCAAACCAATTAATAATGGCGGATGAGAAGAAGAAACCTAGCTGGTGGAAGAAGAAGGAGAAGAAGAAGAAGGATCCAGTACCAGTGGAGAAGACAGCCGATCCCATTATTTCGGCGATCGGCGACTTTAAAATTTATCAATTCTGGTACTGCATGCTGATATTCCTTTGCAAGTTCGGCACCGCCTGGCACACGCTGGCCCACATCTTTCTGGCCGCGCCGACGCCCTACACCTGCAAAACTGAGAACGTGACGAATCCGTGCAGCAGTGACTGCGACTCCCCCGAATTCGATACGAGCATCTTCAAAACCACAATTGTAACGGAATGGAATCTGACCTGCAAAAGGAACAGCTTGTCCAGTCTGTCGCAATCGATTGTTATGGTTGGCATCATGTTTGGCAGCTTAACGTTCGGCATGATATCAGATCGGTAATCCCCATATACTTGCATATTTGTCCCTGTATATATATGATATCATCTAATTTAGCTGCGGACGGAGACCTGCGTTTTTGGGCTGCTGTTTCATGCAGCTTGGGACGGGCCTGATCGTCTGTGTCTCTCCCTTTTTTTGGTTCTATTGCATTTTTCGATTTCTGGTGGCCTTTGCCACTGGCGGCACAATGACAACGAGGTAAGACATCGAAACCGCGCTTGATTTTAGCTGCAAGCATTTGATTCCAAATATATTTGACATTTCTCTCAATTAACTATATTGACCCGATATCATTTTGTAAATGCTCGCGTATCTCTTTGCCTAGTTTCGTGCTCATCATGGAGATAATTGGACCGAAAAAACGTGAATTGGTTGCCATTTTGTATCAATTACCATTTAACGTTGGCCACGCATCCCTCGCCGTATTTGCCTACTTTATACGCACGTGGCGCTGGTTCCAATTCAGTGTGACCATCTTTTCGGTCGTGTTCTTCATCTATATCTGTCTGGTGCCCGAATCGCCGCGTTGGCTGTTCACCACGGGACGCTTGGAGAAAGCTATCAAGATATTGGAGATGATCGCCAAGCGGAATAATGTGCCCACAGAGACAATTCGAGGCGAAATTGAGGCTGCCTATAAGGTAGTGTCGGCCAGTGCCCCACTGAAAAAGGGCACCATAATAGATCTGTTTCGCTATCCCTATTTGCGTTTGAAGACCATTTGCATGGCCAACATTTGGTTGGTGGTATGCATGGTCTACTACGGCACCGCCCAGTACATATCCAAGCTAGGCGGCAACATCTTTATAAACAATCTAATCGCTGCGGCCATGGGTATTCCTGGCACCCTGCTCTGCGTGGTGATGACCAAGTATTTGGGCCGCAAGCTCACAATGATGATCACCAATGGGCTGAGTGCGGTTGGGCTGCTGGCGTTGGCATTCCTAACTCATGCCGATATGAAAATTCAGGTGGTGTGCGCGACATTGGGACTGTTTGGCGCATCCATCACGTTCCCCAATGCGTATCTGTGGGGCGGCGAGGTATTCCCAACTGTCGTCCGTGCAAACGGGCTAGGTCTCTGTTCGATGGTCGGTCGCGGTGGCAGCCTCGTGGCGCCACTCATATGTGATCTTGCTCAAATCCGCGCTTGGATAACACCGCTAATATTTGGTTTATTTTCGGTTTCGGGTATATTGGTGAGCTTTTGTTTGCCAGAGACACGAGGTACTCAACTGCCAACGACATTCGAAGATAGTGAAAAAAGGGAAAAGCCAAAATGGTGCAGCAGAGGTTGAGCTATGGACTGGCTATGGAGATCTAGTTACCGCAACTAAAAGCAAATATCATGAATCGATTTATTAATATTGATCAATAAGTTTTTCTATAATTGTGACAAGTTTGATCTACAAATTTTAAGAATATTTTAATTTTGTGAGTAGGTTAATTAGTTGGCAATTGTAACCAAAACCTTATGGATGTGTTACAATATTCAAATACAAATTTTAAATATGTCATTTTTTCTATAATTTACTATTTTTACTGATTAAAAAGTAGGAAATGTAGGAAACGTACAAGCTGAAAAGATTATCGAACTGATTGACTCAAATGAATGACAATCTCTTTAGAGCTAATCCAGCTAATGTTGAGAGCAATTAGCTTCAAGCGGCGTTCAGCGTGCAAGTGGAGTTGGTTACCCGCCTGCTAAACGACCTTCGCGCACAACAAGAAAAGAATTTATAACCTGCTGAAAAGTCCACTCAAGGTTAATATCATTGTCAACTTTGGCACGCCTCATTTATATGCAACACTTAGTTCTCTGTCCCTGCTCTGTAGTCCGGATGTCAGTAGTCGCGAGTCGGGCATCAGGAGTCGGGAGTTGGGAGTCAGGAGCCAGGAGTCAGTGGTCAGTCGCCGTCGGCACTTCGCAACATGGCTGTGGTGCGATGCTCAATCGCCACTCAAGCCAAGCAGGCCCAGCATCAGCGGTTTGAGATGCCGTCTCACAGTCGGCTTGTCTCGACAGTCAATCAGTTGGGGGCAGTCGCCGGCCGCCGGCCGCCGGCCGCCACTTGCCGACTGCCGCGGCTTGGAGGCCAAGTTTTTAACGTCATCGGCACTGGCAGCTTGTCATGTCAGCCGTAAGAAAACTGTCAGAAATCGAGCTGAAGTTGGCGTCCAACTTGCTGCCTCGCTGCACATCACCAGGCTCACTTCAAGACCAAGTTCAAGTTCCAACTCAAAGTCGAAGTCGAAGTCGAAGTCAAACTCAAAGTCGAACTCGAAGTCGAGGCTCAGCGTCGGCGTCGCATTTTTAATCAGCCGCGGCGCGTCTTAGTGATAATTACCAGACATATTTGCTGCTCGCTCCTGTTCCTGTGCCTCTGCTCTTCCAACGATTCCGGCTGTATAATTAATTACAAGTGCGAAGCTGCTGTTTCGTCTGGGCAATTATTCATTGCTTTCGCTCTTGCGGCTGATTGTTCTTCATTCAGTCGACACTCGCATGCTTAGCTCACTCTTTGTTGCAATTTCGGCATCCGAAATCATGGGAACTATTCCAGAAAACGGATGAATAGGGACAAAGTATTGTCTTTCAGATTGTAATGGTAAAAGTAATATAAATTTCAGCTTGGAAAAATTGGAGAGTAATGAAACTATGCTCTTTTATTAAGAGCTTGAGCCAGGAATGAATATTTCTCGGACATTCCTTAGTCGATTTGCCAATAGTTATCATTTTCCATTTCAACCATGACATTCTACTGCAATCTATTTTTTAGCACCTGGGAGAAGATATGGATATACATGACACCAAACTGTAATATGTTAAATTATGGAATTCTTGTTGTCAAATAAGAAAAGTAAAAGTTTGAAATCAAACAGCCACACCCCGAATATACATAATTCTATTGCATTTCTTCTTCTATCTGGGCTGGGGCTGGGAATATGTTTCAGATCTTAAAAGCGCAAAGTACCTGAATAATTTATATGAAATACTAAATAGTTATTCCAGACTTGTTTTCTGATCGAAATTTGAAGGAGAGTTACAGCTCTATCTCTAAAAATGAAAAAGTTTATGCGATCTTGATTTGAAATGGAATTTCTTCTCTAGTTTCCAGCTATATGATTATGTATAATTTGAATTATCTAGCGCCAACTGAACTCAAATCTCTTGCAGTCAAAGACAGATGAAAAACATACCACAAAAAGAGTATAGTCTCAAACTTGCCTTGGACTTTAAAGTCTCTAGCAGTAACTAAAGGAACATGTGTTGCAATCACACATACAGAAGAGCAGATATAGAGCATCGCGGATATTCCTCAAAGCCAATATACTCTGTTCATAATTCAGGAACGAGTATAATTAATATGGGAAATGCATGAAATTGTGATGTGTTTAGCAGGCGAGCACGCGAAATGGCATTAAAACAATTGGAATGGAATTTGTAGGTGAATTTAAATAAAATGTTGTCTGTATTGTTTTATTGTCTGCCTGTTCGCATGGCGAGCAGCAAGTCCTGGCAAGGCAATGTTAAAAAACCTGACACTTGGCTAAAGCCGAAAGGCCAGCGCAAAAGCAGTTTGCCATTTTGCCAACATATGGCAAATTTGCCTGCTGACTGCATGTCAACAGCTAAAACAGCAACAGCAAGAGGAACAACAACAACAACAGCAGCAAAACCCATTTAAGTTCAAAGCGCGACAACCGCCAGAGTCAGGAGTTGCAGTTGCAGTTGGAGCTGGAGCTGGAGCTGGAGCTGGAGCTGCAGCTTGGCATGCCAGCTGAGCCGATCATTATCTGAGTCGCATATCTATTTGCGATTACGAGAGGCAGGCAGTCAGACAACAGTGAGACAGTGAGGCAGGCAGGTCGGGGGTCTGTCAGTCGTGGGAGTCTGTCGGCCTGGTGGCAATTGCAACGTGGGCGCTGCAAACAGACAAATGTCAAAATGACGCGCTTTGTTGTTTATCATATTTACCGCAAGGCAACAAGGCAACAGCTACAGCAACATCAACATGGCCCAAATGCAATTAGTATTCAAATGCAGACACGCCAAAGACGAGCACAAAGCCAAAACGAGTCATCATCAACAAAAGTCTTTTGCTTTATTCATTTTTTGCCGCCCGGGGAGTCAGCTAGGCAGCGGAGGGCACGCTAAAAAATGCGTCTAGTCTCTCTTCTATATACATACATTTTTCTTCTTTTTTTTTGTTCAGAATTCGTCGTAATTTAGCGCACGCATTTTGCATTTTAAATGCTGGCCACATTCTGTTTAATTCCAACAAATTCGTTTGACTAATTGCGAACAGGTGAGCGAGCGAGGGGATTCTGTGTAACTGCACACCTTTAGCGGCCGCAATTAAATGAATGAAGCTCGCAGCCGATTTAATGCATGATTTTGTCTCCTCATCATCTACGTGACTTTGGGACTTATCAGCTGCGAGCTGAACTGCGATAGAGTGTGTGCCCGCGGCATTTTCGCTCAGATGATTCAATATGGGCACTCGCTGCATATTAAGCAGCCCATCGCATCGACTCCAATATGGTCTTTGTCCAGTTTCGCTTTTACATAACCATAAAGAAAGTCAGCAGTCAGCGCAGTGTGCGTTCAGGGCGCCATTAAACGCACCTCGCATCGCCCTCTCACTCTCTCTCTCTCTCTCTCCCTCTCTCTCTCTCTCTCTCTCTCACTGTGTCCCTTCTCTCTTTCGCTCTTTGCTCAGTTGTAAAGTTAACAACCGAGTTATGACAACTGCCAGCAATTAAAATTGACAATTGATACGACAGACAACAGCAAAAGAGACAACAACAAAATCGTGTCTGTTGCGGGGGTAATAAACGATGCTTTTTATGACTGATAGGCTATCAGAAGAGCGCAGGTACACACGGCTGCTCTTATTGTGATAATATACTTTAAACTACTACTACTATAAGAAATTGTAAGCAATTTAATCTCTTCGTTTCTCTCTCTCTCGTGAATAGTATATATATATGTATATATATATATATATGTATATATAGGCACTTCTGTTATCAGGAGACATTAAGGTTCTCAAACAATTTCTAACATACAATATATTTTCAACTCGTGTAAACCTTGCAGCAACAGTGCCACAAATGCAAATTTATAATAGGAAATATGTCCATCTCTTTCGCGGTAACTGCAGCTATCTCTTTCAGGGCCAAATTCATCAGCATTGTTTTTATTTTGTGCGCCAGCATTTCTTTTCATTGTGAGATAGTTGGAAATTTGCTGAAACTAATTGCTGCAAAGAGCTGGAATAACCATATGAGGCGGGGAGCGGCCATCTGCGAAATGGCTTGGCCATTTGCGTTGGGGCAAATATGACAATTGCCAGCATTATTAAAAATGCTACGTGCGCTAAATCTGCCGACATCAGCCAGAACGACAATAGCAACGGCTAAAGGGAGACAAACACCCAAAACAGGTGAAGCTGGGCAAAGGCAGCAAAGGTAGCTTTGAATGTGGTAAGGGTAGATGTAGATAGGTTGCCATGACAGTTGCTGATAGCGCACTCAATTTGCATTTCTGGCCAAGAGAGCGGGCGGGCGAGAGAGGTGGGCAAAAATGTAAAAATCAACGGGTGCCAACAATTACTTTTTATAACTTTCTAGCTGGCACTTCAATCTCAGCCAGAAATTAGTTTGCCTCGCGCTGATTTCAGCTGAACCCCATTTAGTGAGCGCTGCGAAATAAAGTGACAGGGTCTGACAGGGCTGGGTAGTTTTTCAGGTGGCTGGCAAACATTAACATAATATTATGAAGGGATTTTAATTAAAAAATCTCAAAGCATTTGTTCGGGGCATATACTCAACAAAGTCGTTTCATATCGGACGTGTGTGCACTGAGCACAATAACTAGTTCATTATAAATAGTTGTAGTAAAACAATAACAACCACATATATATATATATAATATTTTATATAAATAAAAATGCCAAAATACTTTTAGTAATTAATTAATTATTAATTTGTATTTTAATAAAAAAAATTGAAATTAATAAAATAAAAATAATAGAAATTATAAAATCATATCACTTTTTTTTAGAATTCTTATTTATTTATTTTATAGTAAAATAAATAGAAAAATGCAAACTAAAACAAATTTTTAAATTAAATTAAAAGTTTTTCATTAATTATTTATTGTTCATTATTATATATTGTTTCTTTTGAATACGAGTATTAAATAAAATATTTTAAAAATATATATAAATAATTATTACATTTATTTCTATCTTCTTGTACTTTTCTCTTATTTTAATTAAATATTTCTGTCATTGTGGAAATTCAGACTAGTCTTTTCTCTACGTGTGCATCGGGGTCCATCTTGTGTCGTAGGGCATTTAAGGCTGCCATCCGGCGCAGACAATTAAAAACCCTCTGCAGAGTTTTGCCATTTGCCGTTTTATAAGCACAGATTACAGCTTTACGTAACGCACACGGAGGACACAATCACGGGACAGAGCTCACAGTTCCAGACGAGCCACACAGACTCACACACACACACACAGAGAGAGGGAACGTCCGATAAGCGACCACAGACAGGAATACGGGTTGGGTTACGGATTGTGTTACGGCGTATGTCTTTCTATCCGTTGCGTGCGTGTGTCTCTGCATGTGTGTGTGAGTGTTGTGATTTTATGTTGGTCATAGTCATCGTCAGGCGCCGTTCAAGCTCCGCACTCGTCGCTGTCTGCTTGTCTACTTTAATGACATTGCATTGCACTTATTTCTTTTTGACTTTTTTATACACATATTGTACTTGAATGTCTTGCCACCTTATAGCGTAACTGAGACTGAGAGAAAGACAGAGAGAGAGAGAGAGAGAGAGAGAGAGAGGTGATAAGGGAAAGAGCCAGCGCTGTAAAACCTGATGATAGCTTAATTTTACAGTTTTAAAATCGTTTCTTTTTGGCTTTTGCATTATTCCATACGTTCTTTCCCTACTCAACAATGTGATTTGGGCACAAAATCAGTTGCGAATTTGCATGGCTGAGCGCACAAAATGAAGTCCTTTAGTTGCATAGAAAGAGAGACAGAGAGTGCAAGAGAGAGACAGAGAGAGTGAGAGGAGCAACTGCTAAATATGCACCGCACGAACAGCAGGCGATCAACAGCGACTGCTATGTCATCAGATTTTTGGCGTGTGAAGCATATTCGCCAAGCAACATGCCCGTCAACTTAAAAAAATGATGTTTAAGCTTTTGTGAACATTATGCAAAATGCATATATTGAAATGCAAGCAATACTCGATTACAAATATAAGAATAAAATATAAGTGATAAATATATATATTTCTTTTTTTTGAGGTTCTTTAGTGAAAAACGCTTTATTATAATTCGGAACTTACAAAAAACTAGTATTATAAACATTGATTAAAAGTGACGTTTGGCATAGAGTTGTTCCAATTGCTCCTCGGGTTGTGTGTTGGCTTAGCATCCCTTCACGTGGAAGACGGTTTCGCTTAGACTCTCAGCCATTTGGCCTCTACGTGTTTCTGCAAAGGATTGTGAATAATACTCATCGCCCTATCGCAAAAACGAATGTCGATCGATACAATCGATGGCGCCATCGATGGTCTTAACAGCTCTAATGGCAAATCTAATTAACTCTGTCACACTCCTGTTAAGTCATCTTCTATACCATAACTATATAGCTGTCAGAAGTATTTAAAGTTGTTTTTATTTCAAATTGTTTTGAGAATTACTTTCCGTAAACAATTCCAATTGCCGCAATCTCACTTTTTTATAAACAAAATATACAAGAGTAAAAATAAACAAACAAAATTAATAAAAATGCAAATTGAAATAGAGAATTATGTTTTAAGGGCCGTCTAGAGGCTGTCGCTGGGGGGCCGCTATGCGTAATACAAATGGAATGTAACGTGTCCATAATGTGGCATAGTCTTGGCTACAATCGTATAATTTAATACTTCATCAACTTTAAGGAAACATTTAATATGTTAATGAGGCGTAAGGAACACCCATTGCCGAATTGCGAAACCCTTTCGTCCGGCACATCAACACGATGATAAAATACAAGCGGAGAAAACGAGATGAAGGAAGTGCTGAAATTGAAACCGTTTATGGAAATTGGAAAATTACGCGCGAGACAATCGGACAAGCGCATAATAAATTCGAGAATTTCCATATATGTGGCGGATGTATAAAAAAATATGGCCGAGCCACATCGTAAAAGAAAAATCTGAGCAAATTGTCCGACATCATAAGCGGGTCCGGGTCGAGGTCCGCGTGCAACAGCAGCAACAAACCGGAAGCGGAAATATTTCGCAATTGGCGCAAGACAAGGCGACGGGGCCACAGGGTCGGCGTGGCTGTTAACACATTTACAAGCCTCGACGACGACGACGACGACGACGACAATGAAATATCAGCAAGATTATCTGATGTCTGCCAGGGGGGCGGGCATTTACTTTGCATAATAAGCCGGCTTATGAAACCGTGGCTCGAACGACTTTGACAATTGATTGCGCAGGACATGTAAAGAGAATGGGACAAGCAGCAGCAGCAGCCCAGCCGATGACATGGAAGAAAGCATTTTGCATCACTCAGCATCAGTCATCAAGTGGCGGAGTAGTAAATAAAAGCGCGACAAATTTCGATTTGAAGCAAGCCAGCAAGTCGTATACGTATAGTAAGAATTTATCATATTTGTCTGACGTCTGACCTCTGACGTCTGACGTCGGACGTCTGATGTCGGACGTCTGGCTCTAATGCGTTTTATGTTAGAAATCACTTAGGAGTTTCTGCTGCTTTGGTGCTTTCTGGTCAGCGGAAGTGGCCATAAAATAGCCATGCCGCCATTTTTATGCCCATAAATTCGGCTGTGAAATTGAAACTTAAAATGCGTAAAGTATACGCCATGTTTGGCCGCTGCCAAGCGAGCGCCCTCAAGCGCCTGCCGGCAGTTTCAATTTTTATGCACATTTTATATGCCTACTGTAAATTGTTGTCCAGCCACGCCCCCTTCCCCCTCCCCCTCCCCCTCCCCACTCTTCGCCCACACTGCCCCATCGCAAAGAAGTTCAAAGGCCAGAGGCGCGCACAAATGTTGCGGCATTTTCTTTTGGCCACTTTTGTCTATGTGGACTCTGTCGAAATTCCACGTTCGCAATCGTCATAAATCTTATGGCCACATCTTGAATTTATGTGCCCCTCTCTCCATCCATTCGGCCTCCCACTCCACCACGCATACTGCGGCTGTGCTTTGTGGCTTAGATTACTTAGTTCGCGCCACTTCGATGGAGGCAGCTGTCGGCTTATGTTATTGATTTTTGCTAGCTGCCGCTTATTGAATTTGTTTTGTTTTGGTTGGGCAAAAAGTTTTTTAATCAAAAATAGTTGGCTTTAAGCGCATGCTGGCCAAATGACAAACAATTTAAGATTGTAACGTTATAATTCGTAGCACACAACAAGACAAGACAAGAGCAGCAGAAGACAAAGGCAGAAACCAAAAGCATTTTTGCAACTAAAATATTTACAGCACAGCCAAAGAGCTGCCACTCTCTCTTTCTCTCTCTATCTCTCCCTCTCACTCTTTAAAAAAAAACTCAACCCTTAACTAAGGGCAGTTTTCATTACTTGGCCAAGTCTGACCGAGCTAAGACAATCAAAGGTGAGCTTACAACGTGTCGGCTGCTGCTTGGCATTTCTTTTATTTTCCACTTGGCTGGCACACAGAATCACGTGGTCAACCCCTGCACACCTGCACACAGGTAACTGAACAGCTGCATCCTTTGGATAGCCATGGCCAGAGCCATAGCCAGAGCCAAAGCCAAAGCCAAAGCCGTTGCCGCCGCCGCCGCCGCCATGAAAATTGGCGTCTGCCAAACATAAATAAAAAAGGTAGACAAATCCGGAATAAATAACAGCGTTGTCTAGGCGCCCCTCCATTTCTCGCCCGCTCCCACCCCACTCGCACCACATTACAGCACTTGTCTGTGAAGTGCAGGCGTCGCGGCGTCTCGACTTGGCTGCGGGGCTGCTGCGTCAGCGTTATGGCAACTCCCAAAGCACCCCTGCCACGCCCACACTTCAATTGTTCGGATACTGTTGCACGTTGCGTATACGCTCAGTTGCACCGTCTATTTGCCATGGCAATGCGATTGCGTCTTTTGTTTGAGACTTTTAATAAAATATAACCATTTAATTGATGCGGGCGTCGTTGGCGCCGCAGCTCTTAAAGCATCCACAAATTGGAAAGACATTAAAGTAAATAAAACGAAATATGACTTAATAGATCCAATGCGAAAGGGGTTGTGGAATCCTCAGCTTGGATTTCATTTAACCTTTTTCAATTTTGAGCCAACAAGAAATAAATTATGTAAATATATGCAATGGTCATGAACGTAAATATAAATTTATATATCAACAACAACTACTCAAATGCCCTGTGTATACATACATATATATAATTAAAATAAATATTTTATATAAAAATATAAATATACTCAATATATAAGAAGTAAGAGTGCTCTTAGTGCGGAGTGGCCAACTAGCAGATACCCTGAGCCCTGCGAAGATATTAAAATCACTCTACACACATTTTGTATATACATATCAAACAACATACACCCGCGCACACACACACACACACACAAACACATAACCTCGCGCTCTACTCACTTCACAGTTTACGACTTTACAATGGTAACTTAATTGTTAAATAATTTTGGTTCCTGATAGACTTTTCTTAATTACATTTTCAGAGAGGAAAATATATATCTATTTAGATGTGTGTACTTTCCAAAGCAAAATTGTTTAGTTTTCGAAACACGAAATACAGAACCCAACATAGTAAATTAAACGTCTCCATGTCTTGTGGTAATCAAGCTACACTTAGTCAACGGAATTATATGATCGATTTTTATCTAAAACATAAAAATGGGATGAGTTATCGAAAAAAAGATAAGTCTGCACTACTGCGTGTGGTATATGTGCGTTTACAATTTCAAGTCTCTAGCTTTTGTGGAACGCACAGATTCAACGCGTCATACTGATTAGGAATATATATACTTTAAGAGGTCAGCCCCGCCTCTGTCTGCCTGTTACATACATTTTCACAAAACAATTAAGCCCTGAAATCTCATTTTGAATGGGTTCAGGGTATTAAAAACATTAATATGAGAGAATAATCTTTAAATTTAAAATTTCATATTGAAGCAGCATACACATTATACTGTATGTATATATATTATATTATATATGTACATATCACATTATAAACATTTGCTGTTCATTCAGAGCAAATCATATATATATACAAGTATGTATATATAGCGCAGAGAGAGCTCACACATAGAGAGCTCACAGCGCACAACTGTTTGAGATAAGGCAGCCCATATGTAGCACAGTAAAGCCTTCCTTAGCGGTAAACTGCGTAATTCAAAGACTTTACCAACTCTAAATTAATCTTCAATTGTTATTTTAGTTTAAATTTTAAAAAAATATAGTTTAAGTAAATATTTTTCAGAACTTACTGTAGTTCTACACTAAATTTAACAATTTTCGGAAGTATGCGTCTGGATTACGAGGTATGTACTGTATATAATATGATAAAGCAAATATGAGCTTAAGAAATCACAAACGATTCCAGCAGCTTTATTTTGTTTCACAAATTTCAAGAAAGAAACAAGTTGTGCGAACAGATCGAATGAAATGCGGATCCAAATTTGCGTGTGTGTAATATTCGTGCTGTTATTTGTGAAAAGCTTCAATCAATCGGGAGCAAAAGCAGCAGCCGATCAATCGAGCTCAGCCTTAGTAAAGTGCCGAAACATTCGAAATAAATTCATACAATATCAGAACGTGTGTAAGAATATAACTGAGAAACGGCAGCACCACATACAGATATATGACAAACTAACGCGAAGTCTGCAGCTCAATATTACACAGTCACAAACAGCAATAATCGAGCACAAGCAAACAATTATTAATAGGACCGATTTGTTAAACAAGTGCCAACGGGAGTCAAATGAAAGAGAGTTAAAGTCATGTAACCTTGAGATAACCCTAAATAGCACGCTGATCCAATTGCGCCAAAGTACCGAAACCATCGCGAATATAACCAGTCGAAATACACTATTGGAAAGTGAATTGAGTAATAAACAAGCCAGCATTGACAAACAAAGCTCAACAATAGATGAGTTAACCAAGTTCATAAGTAATCAAAATAGTACAGTTCTGGAACTGCAACGAGTAAATGTGATCCAGTTAGCCAATCTCAGCCGCAATTGGCATCGAACAGACGCATTGGAGACGAACGCACTAAAATCTACTTCAGTCATAGATGCACTAAGTCAACAGGTCAATGAGCTGCAGTCGCAGCTCAACTCGAGAGATGAGCATATCAAGCATTTGAATGCTATTATCGAGGGCTATACGGACTGCTGCCAGGCATCCAGTTGCGTTGTATTTGGAGCCTCCAATGGTGTGCACATGATTAAGGTGGATGGTGTGAAGGAACCCTTCGAGGTGCTGTGCAATAGCCAACTGGCTGGCAACGGCTGGACTGTCATACAGCGCCGGATCAACGGACAGGTCGACTTTTATCGCAACTGGGATGCCTACAAGAAGGGATTCGGCAAGCCGTCCGGCGAGTTCTTCATTGGGTTGGAGCGATTATATCACATGACTAAGGACGCGCCGCAACAGCTGTACATCTGGCTGGAGGATTTTAGCAACAATACAAAATATGCCAGCTTTGATGACTTTAAGGTGGGCTCTGAGCGGCAAGCGTATGCCCTGCTATCCCTGGGCAAGCACCAGGGAACCACCCAAAATGCCATGCGTGTGAACAAAGGTCAAAAGTTCAGCACGTACGATCATGACAACGATGCTGATGAAGCTAATAACTGTGCTGAACGCCTACATGGTGCCTGGTGGTACGACCATTGTACCTTTAGGTATGTTAACTCTATTATTCAATATATAAATAAATATATAATATATAAAATATATATATATATATATATATATATATATATAGGTATATTTAAATATATTTTTAAATAAAGCTATCTTACTTCATCAACTATATTTTACAAAATATATGTACAATTTAATAGATGAAGTTAGACTAATGTTAAATGGTTTTATTTGCCTCTATTATATCACACTACTATTTGCTAAAGTTATAGCATATTTCAATAGGGAGATTACTTTGCATTTGATATATTCATATAATATTTATTTTCTATATTTTCAGCAACTTGAATGGTCTTTACAGAGAAGCTGATTTGGTCTATGATTCTGTCAATCAAGGCATCTTTTGGATGGATGAAGATTTTCATGATGCGGACTATTCGTTGAAATCAGTTGTCATGATGATACGGCCAAAGGACTCCAAAAAGATCCCATAAGAACTAAAAGCCAAAAAGATTTAGTTGTTAGTAAAGTCAGTTGAAGTTGAAGGCCTTTTCTAAATTTTAATAGTATGTTTCAATTCGAATATCAAATACTTTTCTGTAAATAAATAATGTGTCAAATAGATGATTAATTCAACGAATTCTGTATTACTGAAAATTGTGTATTTATTTATAATTAATTACTATTCTTAGCAAAACATATATAAAATATTTACAAAACATTTGATTTCTTATAAATTTAAAACGATTTCTAAACTTTTATTTTCTTATGAATCCCACAATTTTGCTCAGTGTATTTAGCTGATAGCGCTACATAAAGTGTTGTTGGATTGCTTTTAGAATTCTCTTAGGCTTCGCTCTCACTTGGCTGCCAAATACGAAAAATTCTATGCGATTTCTATAAAAATATAAGCTTGGAGTTTTAGTTTGTGACGCATAGGCAAAATGAGAACATATTCTTCTATATTTAAATACTATATTTGGCTGTGTATTGTGGTGATAGGCAGGGCCGCCGTCGAGAAGAAAAATGAGATGAATGTGAACATAGATCAGCTAGAAAAGTTGATACAGCGAAACAATGAAGAATTGCTGCAGCTGGAAGCCAACTGGAAATCTGTAAGAAGTGCAAGCATAGATCAACTTGAGGCGCCTTGTGACGCTTACATCAGGGAGCAGAAGAGCCAGTTGAGTGCGTGCCAGACGCGGGCAAAAACAGCGGAACAGAAGCTTAAAGAGAATGAAGATCGTTGCGGAATACTACTTCATAATTTGACGAGCTGCAGAATTAGTTTAATGGACAGGAAAGATCAGACTCAAATCTTGGATTTACATTTGCAGCTCAAAGCTAAAGATGCTGAAATTTTAGAGCTACGAGCGCAGAGCAATGATAACTTGCTAAAGCTGCGCGCAGAACAGGTCAAATTGCGGGCTTACGATTCAGAGCTGAAAGAGTTCTTGCCGCAGAACTGTTTGCCCTTCGGCAGTGCCACGGGCATCTACAGGATCAAACTGCCCGGCCTGGATACCTTCCATGTGCCCTGCGATGCGCGCTTTGCTGGCTCCGGCTGGCTGGTCATTCAGCGTCGCATGGACGGCAGCGTTGATTTCTATCGCAACTGGACCGAGTACCAAGCTGGCTTCGGTGCTCTCAATGGCGAGTTCTTCATTGGGTTGGAGAAGCTGCATCGGCTGACCGCCCAGCAGCCCTTCGAGCTCTTCATCTATCTGGAGGACTTTGAGGGCGAGGTACGCTACGCGCACTATGATAATTTTAGTGTTGGCAGCGAACAGAGTTTCTACCAACTCAACTCCTTGGGCAAATATGAGGGTACCGCTGGCAACTCGATGGCCTTGAATGTCCTGCAGAAGTTCTCCACAGCGGACAAGGACAACGACAGCTGGCTGGAGGGCAACTGTGCCCGTAGGTACCACAGCGCTTGGTGGTATGCATCCTGCTCCGCTTTCTGGTAAGTCTTACTTTTACTCTCCTTATCTCTCTGTAGCTCTTTTAGTGATTCAATGATTAATTGAGTATTGATTTTATTTTTATATTTAGCAATCCCAATGGCAAGTACTTTAAGAAAAGGCAGCTGAGCTCCAGTACACGCGGCAAAGGCATCATCTGGCAGCAATGGCATGGCTTCGACGAAACACTCAAATTCGTTCAGCTCATGATAAGACCCATATCTGCGTCAGTATGAAATGCATATACTTATTTATACATACATATATGTATGAGCACAATGTATATACAATAAGTCAGCGATGAAGGCGGCAATAAAAGTCGAAAAACTACGCGCATTTTATAACAGTTTAGTTGACAAGTCATATACAAATTGAATCACGACTTCATATGTGTGTAAATACATAGAGAAAAGAGCTTGAGTTTGTGTAGAAAACCCTTAACTGCCTCAACTTTTCCTTTGGGCATTCCTCCTATCCATGACAAATTAGGCACTTCAATTGCACTGCCAGAAAAATTAATGAAAAGGAATTCAAGAAGAGCCATCTCTAACCTTGAAGCAGAAAATAATTAGTTCACAATCCGAATTATTGGTAACCTTTGTCAGCTGAATGCCTTTCAAGTAAGCTCAAGACGTAAAATAGGTAAGTATTTCTCCACAATTCCAGACTTGTCTCATATTTGAGAGATGTGTTATCAAATGAATACAGATTCTGACAAGCATTCCGTTTTCAGTTTCAATTAACAAATGTGGAGCAGCTGTTAGGGAAAATAGGTGCACTAATTTATGCAGAGACGGGCGCAAAGATTCACACCATGTTATGTAGTGGATAGAGCAGCAGGTGATGCTTGCCCAAATGGCTGCAATCAATTAAGCGGCAACAAAGTCAGCCAAGACTAAAACGATGTTCAGTTCAGAGAGTCCTGCAAATTAATGAACAGCAGCGCAGCAAATCGAAGTAAATAGCAAAAGCTGGGCAGCGAGCACTGAAGGAGAGGTGGATGTGATGATTGTCTCATATTTGCATATTCATGTGTCAAAGAGAAGTCGCCAGCTGTGGTCGCAGCACTGATTGCTTGGCAAATGTATCTGTATCTGCATTTCTCTGCATGTATCTGTATCTTAAGCACATACAACAGCAATTACTTCCGCCTAACTGGTCAACAAAATTGCTGCTGCTGCTGCTGTTGTTGCTGTTGTTGTTGATGTTGTTGTTGCTTTACTTTAATTAGTTGTTTTAGTTTGTCTAGCTAAGTGAGTGTCTGGTAAATAGAAAAATAGTAGTCGCAGAAGAATCTGAAGTCGGAGTGTACTCTAATGGAACTAAACTTTGAGAAAATGCGTTTTGCCTGTTAATGGACGGTACGCAGCAGCAGCTCATTAGATATTCCCTTTTCCATGCTAATATGCAAGCACTCAATGTGCAAATAGTTTGAGAGCTACTACAACTACAACACGACTACAATCTTGCCTTCTCTCCCGCTCTCTCTCTCTCTCTCTCTCTTCGGCTCAAAGCCTAACGGCATTTGTAGTGCCAGCCATGGCCAGGATGAGAGGCATTTGCTGCCTTGGCCACTTATCGTCATCACAAGCGCAAAGGGGCATTGCTGGAGCCTTCGCTTTTGCGGTCTAAAGATACTTTCTGCATACCTCTGGCCTTTTCGCTTTGCCTTGAAGCTGAGCTGAGCGTAGTTGTAAGATTATGAGTCCATGATTAGAAGATAACTCTTTGAAAGCTCGAAAGATATTCATGCAAATCCTGTTAAGAGAAAGCAATGAACTAACTTTATATAATACGCTAAGTTCGGATTTGAGCTATATGTATATTAATATATATTATTTGATGATAGAGAATTGATTAATAGAAGGAGGTGTGTAAAAGCATGTAAAAGCATGCTTAAACTGTAGACTTCGAGAATTCTGTATGAAGTACGAAGTCGATTTGCCCTTGCCTGAGCATCTGTTTGTTGATCTCACAACCGAAAAGACCTGAAGACATCGGTGCTGCTAATGGCAGATATATGTGTATATATAGTATGTAGACCTTTCTAGCATATACCTAAAATATAGAGTATAGAGTACTTAGAGTAATATAAACCTGATAAGCTATATATATATATTTATATATATGTTTCTTTCTCTCTCACCAATGAGAATTAAAGTATTCAGTCTTGAGATAAGTAGCGTGCTTTCAAGAGGTAAACTCACTTGTTTAATAACTTTACAACAACTCTAGATCCTCAGCTAGACATATATCTCCCTTTCGCTCAATCTAACTAGCTATCAATTGATCTATCTTGCCTATCTTGTGTAATTATCCTGTCTATTCGAACACTTTCATGCTTCCATTTTATTCTACGAAACTTCACTCACGTCTGAGCCAAGCTTAATAACATTCACAATTTTATTATTTGAACCAATTATGCGTGTAGTAGGGGAACAGTAAGCGTCCTTTGTGAATGGGAAGCAGGCGAAAATTATGCGAATGTTTTGCAACAAGCAAAAAATTAACAACAAAGTTGAAGAAATAAAAGTAGAAACAAAAACAAAAACAAGTGCAACAAATATTGTCACATGCATAAAAACGAGCTCACAGCTTAATGCAAGAATATGGAAACAGCGCTCGACATATGTATACGTAGTGTACGTGTGTGTGTGTGCATGTATGTCTGTGTGTCCAACGTTATATGTATACATATATGAATATATGAAAGTTTTCAATGATACTTGGCTAAAATACCAAAGGCAAAACTTTTATTAATAAAGTTTCTTTCTTTCTTACTTGTGCTAAGAGCCGAGCTCCTCCGTCTCTGTCTTCATTTCCATCTGTGACTGCCTTCAGGCTTCCTTCCTTTTAGCTTCGACAGCTACTACGATGCTTTAATTACAGCTGGAAAATATAGAGAAGCTAGTCAGATCGACTGGGCAATACTCGTTCATGGTTTACAAACAGTTATATTTCTTAAAAAAATCGGAATGGTATGTAAATATATACCAGTTGGGGGCGTGGCAAATCAGAAATTGGAGCTGGTAGCGCTTAATATATCATTTTTTCTTTATTAAACCATTTTCATATAAAACCGATTGAATATACTTTATTTCCACAGTTATTCTGAGTATTAAAGAATGTTATTTGAATTAACAATTAAAAAAGATTTTTTTGGAATTGTAACATTTGATTCTATATGATTACGATTAAATGGGGCGTATCATCATTTGCACAGATTTAAGTGAGTAACTCCGACCATGCCAATTCTGCCAGTAAATGCATCCAGTTTTTTGTAACTTGTTCGAAGCTTCCATTTTGCAGTCGAAATTTTCCCCGTTCAGGTTGCTATTTACAGAAATAAAATTATTTTATCAGCATTGATTATACATACAAATTATTTACCTATCTGCACATTTAAAATACCACCAGGCACCTTTTAAACTTATGGCACAATTAGAATGGTGACTTCCATTATCTTTATCATGGGTTGAAAATGGTTCGCCCTTGTGGTATTTCATAGAATCTCCAGCATTTCCAGAATATTTACCAAGAGAAACTAACTTAAATTTTGTATTCTCACTTCCTATTTTAAAGTTATCATATCTGGCGTACCTCTGCTCGTTATTCTGATCAACTAGGTGTATGTAGAGCTCATATCTCTTCACGCTCGTCATTTTATGTAGCTTTTCCAATCCTATCCAATATTCCCTATCCACCTCTCCGAAACCAACTTTGTATTCATCCCAATTCCTATAGAATTCTACCTTTCCATCAATTCGGCGTTGTATTACGGTCCACCCTGATCCCGCGATATTCGAATCACACGACACGATAAACGGACTCAGTCCATTAACTTCTAGTAGTGCTTTTCCCGAATAGCTCTGACAAGTTAAACAACTGCTCGGAAGATTCTCAAGTTTTTTCCTGTATTCGACTAATTTACTTTGAAGACTGTCTACCTCAACATCTTTAGCAACGAGATTATTTTCGCATAAAGTCATGTTTGTCTCTAAGTTCTGAATAATCTGATTATTAACGGACATTTGTTTGTTTGACTTTTCTATTTTATCTGTAAAATTGATCGATTCAGTTTTACATTTCTCGAGTTCGTTATTCAGCTTCGCTATTCTCTGTTTGTTTTCATTAAGAACTAATGAATTCTCCTCAGCTGTTCTCTCAAGAACCAATATAGTATTTTCGCAAGATGTTACGTTTGCTTGTAGATGGTTAAATCTATCTTCTAATATTGCCTTTTGTTTTCCCAAATTTCCTAAGTCAGTTTCACATTTATCAGATTTTTCAGTCAGTTCACTTAATTGTCTTTTGTTTAAACTAAGAGTTTTTGAGCTCTCTTCATACATTTTTTCAAGTTCAACGATTTTCTGTTTGTTATCCGAGTTTAACTTTTCACATTTTCTATTTTCATTACTTTTTTCAACTAAATTATTTTCGAAATGAGTCAGATTTGTTCGTAATTTTGCGATCTCTGTCTCCTTCATATTCAGACTATCTTTTAAGTTTTTATTTTGAGTTCTTAGTTCAAGTTCACTTTCAATAAGTTTAGCTATTTGCACTTCACTTTTGTTTAGATTAAGTTCATCACTGACAATTTTATTTTCTAGCTCTACGATTTTCTGATCTTTTAGTTCGACTTCTTTGTTGATTTTCGCAAAATACTCCAGCATTGGTTTTACAATGCGATAAGCATACTTCCCACACTTGGCATCCTGTTCGTCACGTTCTTTGCAAGACTAAAGACAGTTGATAATATTCACAATAAATAAAACACAATATTGCAACAACTTTAACTTAAGTCTAATCCACTTACCAATAGATAAGGGTTTACAGATTCTGATGCCAAACACACTGACAAAACAGCTATTAAAACCACAAAAACTTGATGATTGATTATCATTTTGCTAATGCAAAATACAAATATTTATTATTTTTAAATTATTTTATTCTTTGTGCTTCTGTTGATTCGTTTTAAGCTCTCGCCACAAATTGAGACTTGGCTTCAATGTGACTGTCTTTAAATACGGTGCTACTGCTATGAAGATCTGTTTCGAGGCAGTTATCAAATGCAATTTTTGTTGTCTATATAATATTCATGTGAACATAAGCCAAAGGTTACCGACTTGGAGATAGGTCGTGCCTATCTGTTGTTTCAAACATTAAACTCTTGGCTATGCGTTTGCCTTTTGTATTGTATATATTGAATATGTTTATATGAATTTATTTAGCATTATTCCTAATAATTTTTCGATAAACATATAAAGAAAGAAAGCTTGGGCCATAAACAGATTCTATACTGTTTATAATAGGCATATACCGGTTTGTATATAATATTATAATTATATAAATAAAATATATAAATCAAGATATATATATTTTAAAATTTGTATATATTTATATTTTATAAATATATAGATAGATAGTTGTTCAACAGTTTCTGCCCGTATGTGTATATTTCGTAAGAAACAAGTAAGAAAACTCTTGTCGGTGGTGCTCGACTAGCAGATGCCCTGAACCCCGTCCGATCTAACTATTAAAATATACCCAGTTATGTATTTATTAAAGCAGCAAAATTTAAGCTTATAAATAAAAAAAATAGCAAAAAATTTATGTGTTTTAATTTGGACCCGGTATCCAAAATGCAACAAAAATCAAAATTGCGTAACACATAAATTTTGAGACTATCTCTAATAACATACGAGATATAATTTTTTAACTGCATTTTGAAAAAGTTTTTAATCGATAACATTTAAACGGGAACAGTTATCGAGTTAAAAAATTAAATTTGAAGTCTCTAGCTCTTACTGGGTGTGACGGACATGGCCATATCGACTCAGCTCGTCGTCCTGATCAAGAATATGTATACTTTATGAGGTCTGCCACGCCTCCTTCTTCATGTTACATACATATTTAACAAAACCAGTATACCCTGATTTTACATTTTCAATGAGTTCAGGGTATAAAAGAGTAAAAATATTATGTAGCCTAAGCATGAATACGCTATGAAACTAAACTGAGTAGTCAGGGGTATGGATAGGGCACGTTATAAGAATGCAGTAGCTGTGAGGATAATTAATATATAATCTAATATATATAAACTATAGTTTAGTATTGTAAAATATTGACTAGCAAGCTGCCTGTGAGTTGCTTTCTTCAGCGTCTCGAGGCTGGTGTATGTGCAGTATAAACCCTGAACAGCGTATTTATAAATATACATATTTAAATATATAAATATGGTCCACATACTCATGTACAAAGCTTCAAGAATATCATACTTTACTTTGCATTAGACAATGCATTAGACGGAACCGAAACTATATATAATCTTTTACGAAATAAAGCTTATTAGTTACGGAGCTATTTGTGCATGATACTAGTCGAAGGTATGTCTAAGTAGAGTTTGATGCCATAATTTAACATATAATACAATAAAAATTACAAAATATTACAATTCTTTTATTTCCTGCATATCTCACGACAAATTGACAACACTCCATCGGCGAGAGGGTATTCCAACTAATGCTACTGTTTAGCTCATTTGTAATATAAATTTATATGCAAAGTAGCATTACACAATTGGTTTTGCACCACTGAAATACGTCGAGCCTAACAACTACAATTTCTGTGCTATTGATGTTTACTGTTGGTGTTTGTTGTTGTTGTTGTTGTTGTTTTTTTTGTCTGTTTCTACTAAGCGCCGCATTTATTTATTACAAGTACATTAAACCGAAAATGTCACGACATTAATTCTGTAAATGCGATTAATAAACGTCAGCATAATGTCATTGTTTGCAAATGCCCCGATAGAAGCAATCGCTGTTGTTGTTGCTGTTGCTGTTGCTGTTGTTGTTGCTGCTGTTGCTGTCGGGGCAGCCATTATGTGCAAGCCATTGACCACAAGTCAAGTCGACGGCAGACAACTAGACAGCAATAGCAACAGCAGCAACAGCAACAGCAGCAGCTACAGCAGCGTAAACATGATTTACACCCATCCATTGTCATATTGTCTAGTCGAAAAGTCAACTATGAATACTTCTGAGAGAGAGAGAGAGAGAGCAAGAACAACAACAGCAACAAACATACTGCAAGGTGCTTTAAGTAGCCCACATTTAGGCACAGGGTCACCTTTTTAGCTCAGCTAAAATCAAAGCAGTTATTGGCCAACTAAGTGAGAATCTGATTGGACGGTTATTCGAATTGGATTTTTATGAACAGTCTATAAGTTAATATAGATTGCATTGGACATTTTATTTAAATCGCATTGACTTTTTTATTCCACTCCAGATCAAAATGTTATATAACAGCTCTACCATGTTATGCCAGTTACATCTATATAGAATTTCAATCTTTTGATTCCCTATTCATAATAACTATCTGACATGACACATAGATGGCGCCATGTTTGTGTAATTAGGTGTGGCCCGAAACTCTTGCTCTATTTCATTATTTACAAATTCAACCGGAACTTTTTTTGTTATATTCATCTATAGCACAATCAACTTCACAAATTTAAAGCAATCGATATGTGTTTGTAAACGCTGTCAGTCAATGTAGGAAGCTGACGCAAAAATCTTGATTTCTGCACATGACAAGTGACATTACATCTATGCAGATAGTTTGAAAATAAGTTTAAAAACAATTTATTACCTGATCAATGAGAAAGCTGCTTCTAACTGTGTACTTAGATTTGACTGTGGTTTCTTCTAGACAAATAGATTCAACATTACCCAGATTTGATCTTCAGTTCAGTTGTATGTTTAATGTCTTCAATAAAGCTAGATTAACGTTCAAAGATTTTACCACTTGCTTATCTATATTCAACTGCTCACATCTGTGTGCTCAATTTCATTTGGACAATTTATTACATTATAAGATTTGCTTTGAGTTTATCTCTCTGATCTGCATGATTCTTATAAAAGCTTTTTGCTCTTTTAGGTTAAATTATTCATTTATTTTTCAGCTGAGCTATTCCTAGGTTTTAGCACTTTAAGCACTTTTGCAGCTACATTTAACAGCTTTCAGGCTTAGCTTCGTTAATAGTTGTGGTTGCTTTACTTCTTAAAGCAATCATCTATATCATATTTCCAATTTTAAGTCTCTAGCTTCAATTTCTTATAAAAGTTGAATACAAAAGTGGATAAAAAAAGTTAAACTGAGTTATCAACAGCTCCATTGGCTTACAATCTTTGTCAATTTGGATGTTTCGAAATATATTCAGAAACGAACAATTACTAAAACTAAAAGAATAAAGGTTTTTAAATATATCGAAATCTAGTTTCATAGGTTTTGATATTTTTTTTTCAATTGATATTTCTAATTTTTGTTGATTGATTTCCATGTCATCAATTATTAGAATATGAGCTTATGTGAGACAGCTAAGAGCCCGTAGCTGATTTGCAATCCCAGCAAGAAATTATGACGCATTATTGATTAAGCGAGTGGAAATTAAAGACTCGCAGATTGCAATTGCAAATTGCAAATTGCAAAAACGGCAGCTGTGATAGTCGAGCCGAGTCGAGGCGTTGTCCACAGCTGGAGGTGAGTTAGGTGAGGGAAGTGGGGAATGAGACCTTGAAATGTCGCACACATAAGCGAAACGCAACGAAACGGTTTTCCAGGCCACAAATCGCTTTGGCAGCCTTTGGGCGCATGCAAAAAGCCAATCTTGATTACAATCAGTCCGACAGTCAATGGGAGCAACGCAGATGCAAGCGCCGATGCAGCCCGAGCAGAGAGAGCGAGAGAGAGTGCGGTGTGCGGTCGAGCATGTTGCATATTGCATGTTGCATGTTGCTAGGCGATAAAGATCAAATGAGGAATGAATGTCGCCGACGCAGCCGCCGCAATACTCGCTGCCAGTGCCAGTTGCCAGTGCCAGTTGCCAGTTGCCAGTTGACCAGTTGCATGTTGCGTAGATATTTGCATTTTGCATTTTTGCGGGCGGTCGCCGACTGACAAGATTTGTGGCAGCAACATTGCAACAAGCGGCAGCAATCAGTAAATAGCTACACCTAGCTCTCTGTGCAGAGAGCTACCAGAGCAAGTGTTCGTTGCAACTGCCTACTTGCTACTCAGCTCAGCTCAGCTCAGCTTGTGTTTTTCTTGGTAATCGCATTTCGTTTTCAATGAAATAAAATAAATAATAACTAATTTATAAACTCTGCAACTTCTTTCTAATGATAGCATATCAATAAATTGAAAATACTTGTTGTTCACGTTTAAATCTGTGATTCTGATGCGTCCCCAGTAGGCATCTCAGACTTCATTTTATTTGCTCTCTCTCTAATTTCACAAAACTAGAAGGTTTCCATATGCAGTTGTCATTAGTTAGTTCCTTTGCATATCTGCTTTATTTCATTCTTTATTTCATAACGTAAAAGCTCTTCAAGCAAATGTTATATTAACATTCAATGTGAATCAAATAAATCTCTGACACATATATACATATAAATATATATAATATACCTATATAGATTGTGTGTGAGCAGAAACCCTATTTTGAGACTTTCTGCAGCTCCCAAAAGTAGTCTATTTTGTATAAGTCTTGGTATTAGTCATCAATTAATGCTTAAATATTTTGGTTTTCATGCATATATTTACTTCTTTAATACAAAGTCAAGTACATCACATCTGTTTATAATTTTGTTCAAATCAGACTTAACTTAAAATTCTAAATAAATGGCTGTCCTTATGAAACATATATACTCTTGAGTGCAGCAATAAGCAAAGTCGATATAACAATGTCTGTCTGTCGAGCAGTCTGCCTAATAACCTGTGAGATTGGAGATCTTAAATTAAGTGGACATTTACAACCGAAGTCAATCAATGCAGTTCAGTTGCTCAGCAATTTTACTTCTGCTAGAGTGTTTATAAGAGCAAATATTACTTTTATTTATAACATTTGTCAATGATTGAGTTGAAAAAGTAGCTCAGCGTAAAGCTCAAGAGTTGAGCTGGACAAATTGACGCTACAACAGAGAAGTCATAAGATCAACGTCATTTGCAATTTCTCGAATAATGTAGAAATTGCAGCTCGTCACTGATTTCAGAATATATTTTTCAATCAGACATTCGCTACAAGCGAGATTTGATATGTTAAAGCATATTTATGTCTTACTTTAATCAAAGAAAATACTGCATTTGGCTGCACTAATCGAAACTTTATACAAACAAACATTTCATAATACAAACTTATTGCGAGTCATGAATGCATGAATATCCTGACTTAGGAAGCTAAAAAGATGAACTGAAAAAGGCTGCAATGAAGATCAACTCACATTTACCACAGCTACTACTCACATCGATTCAAATTTGTTTCCACTTTTATGCATTTTATTCCTTTAAGAAAATACTCAGCAGCTGTGTTATTCGGCAGAAAAAAGCCGTAAATTCAATTGTAATATAAATTGAATAACTTTTGTCAATTGTTTTTGGCTACGACAATAAAATCTTATATGCAAGGCAACAGAAGACGTGTTCATTAAATGTACCTACAACTAATTGACAGCTTCCAGACCAGCCGGCTTCGGTCTAAATTAAAAGAATTTCGTGATATGTCACGTGGCTGAGGTGTATACAAATGAAATGAAAAAGAGCCGCCGCTGCGGCCATAAAAACCGGCCCCACGTCTTCAGCGGAGGTCGGAGCTGGAGTAGACCGAGTGATTGGACGGTAAATTATTTTTGCCAGAGTGTGCAAATTAATTTCAACTAACTGACTGACTGACAGAGAGTCACTCTGTCTGACTGTCTGTCTGACTCCAACTGCATTCGCCTGGCGGTTACAATTATGTATGTTTTATGAGCGTTTGCCCACGCTGCCAAGGCAACTGCAACTAGCAGTTGCAGTAGGTAAGCAAAAATAAAACCCGTCACTTTGCCAGTTTTTTTTTTTTGGTCGGCCAAGTTTGGCTATCAATTTTTATGTGCGCCATTCTCCTGTGCCATGTTGACATTTTGTAAGCGCGTGCCTTGGCTAACAGCAATTAGCATTTTGTTAACATGGCCCCAAAATACACACACACACACACACACACACATACATAGGGAATCCATAAAGCTGCTTGGCCTGAACTATGACATGGCATAAATCAAAAACGCGACTCTGACTGCCATTGTAAGCTGTTTGCAAAGATGCGCCAGAAAGTTTCCTTCCAAGTATTGGCTTCAACTGGCTGGCAGTAGGTTTGGCTTTCACGCCGCCTCGCAGCGGCGCACCTGAACTATGGCCGACTGAGGCAAACACATCAACGCGACTCTGCTAACTAAATCAACAGCTAAACAATGGACTGCCAACATGTTCACACACACACACACACACACACACACACACACACACACACACACTTACACACACACTCCGATAACTTGCAAGTCGCGCAAATTAAAGTTAATCGAATGCTTTGACCTTTTCACACAGCCACACAGAGTGCAGGTAGGCATGGCCAGCCCTTCTCCAACTGCATCGCATTCGATTTGCAATTTCAGATAAAAACAGAACAACAACAGCAAAGACACGAACAAAAAGCAGAACCCAGAATGTAGCGACTAGACTGGTTATGCTAAGCCACCAAATACTCCGTAAAAAAGAGAAAAATTAAATTTGTTTAAGATCAATTAAAACAAAAATTGATTAAAAGCGCATTAAAAAAACATTGTTAAGTGGCAAAAAGTATTTTTATATTAACATCAAACATACATAAACACATATATTTATATTTCCATTACATTCTATAAATACTAATCTCAATAGGAATATTATGTAAATTAAAAGGCTGCAAAATTAATACAAAATTACAGTTAAAAAAATATTAATTTAAAAATCAACTGAACATATTTAAATTATAAATTACATGTCTTGGCAAATTTAAGCTATTTTTTTAAATAATTAGAAATTAAAAGTCTTTTAATAATGATTGAAAATTGCAAAAAAATACTCTTAAATATGTAGAAAAATAAGTGAGCTATGAGCATAGATAGTAAATCTACTTCCTCTTCTTAAAGTTCGTGCTGAAAAATATATATAAATATAAAAGTATAAGTTGTATAAAATATAGGTATGTACATATAAGCAGAGCTGTTAAAAATTCCATTTGAATGGAAATTCAAAATGGGTTTTCAGAACAAAAACCCATTTTGAATTTCCATTCAAATGGAATTCTTAACAGCTCTGCATATAAGTAAATATATATCCCAATATAAATAGATTCATATCCAACCTGCTCGCAGCTCCTATATATTTCTTGAAGCTAGAAATCAATTAAAAAACCGCCAACAATGATTAAATAACATACAAATATGTTTAAATAAGCAGCAAATAATCAAAGTGTGAATGTATATAGGCTATAGTATGTATATACAAGGTGCAATTCAAATTCGCGCTTTCTAGTGGCGCCATCTATCTGAAAATTTTATCGTTTGATTGTCTATTTCTCTGTCATGTTGTGTCAAATTTTCATGACATTCGGACGTATAGAAGCCGAGATATCGCGCTAAAAGTGACAGTACTTTTGTTGTGTCCGTCGAAGCTGGTGATTGTTGCATGATAATGCGCCATCTCACCGTTCGACGCTCACGACGGATTATTTGACCAAAAATTACATTTTAACCATCAACCATTCACCGTATTCGCCTGATATGGCACCCTGCGACTTCTACTTGTTCGGAAAACTTCATTTGGCAATGAAAGGAAAACGGTATGCTGACATTGATGCTATTCAAAAGGCTTCGACCGCCATACTCAACGCCATACCGAAGGATGACCTAAAAAAGTCATTTGATAATCTTCTTGATCGTGCAAATCGTTGTATTCAGTCCGAAGGGGACTATTTCGAAGGCGACCAATAAAATTTTTGCCAAAGAAAATCTATTTTTTATTTTTTTTATAAAGTCCTGGAACTTTTGAATTGCACCTTGTATGCTCATTTGCTATTCTGCTTCAAAGGCTTGCTGAAAATGATGTTAAAATAAAAGCAGTTAGCTCAAAATATCCCCATATCCAAATACAACCACCGCTATGGTCATTTATTTTTCATAATTCATAGACTAAACAAATTCGCCCAAACAACGTTGTTCGTCTCAGCGCTAGAGCCTACGAAATCAAGCTTAATTAAATTTGTCATATCTGCGGTTTTTAATCAAACAAATGCTTCATGTTGTATGCTAAATTTGTGAGCTTGTGCTTGTGCTTGTGCCAGAGGGGTCTGTGCAGGGGCAGGGGCGCTGTGCTAATGTCAGCGACGACATGACAACAAAATGTGACCAGAGCGGAAAAAACGAAATCTATGTTAGAACACAGGCGATTAAAATCGTTTTAGCCCCCGTGGAACACACCTAATTGCTGGACAAGCATCAGACAGCTAATTGAAAAGCCGCCCGGTCTCATGTTTCTAGCCTTTATTTTCAGCTTTTTGTTGTGCTTTTGCTTTTGCTTTTGCACTTCAAGGCCCCCTCTTGACTAATTTTCTGCGCTCAGCTTTTATTTTATTTATTATTTTTTGCTGTATTTTGCTCTCTGCACAATTATTTCAATTTTATATTATTTATTTGCTTTGGGGTGTGGCTAAAAAGTGGGCGGCACGCTTTACTCGGGCAGCTGGCTGTGGCAGCATTGCCGTTGCAGTTGCTGCGCCCGACTAGAACTGTGGGCGGTTGCACACGCCTCGTTTTATGGCAATCAAATGCGTTGTTTAATTCGAATTGACTTTTTGAACTTGACGTGAACGTGTCGCAAGTGGAGCCGGCACTGCGAATGGGGCACGTGCCCCATACTCTGGAGACAAAAATTGTGAACTGAATGACTTAATGTGCAAGTTTTTGATTTGATTGTCTAATAGCTCACAGGTCTTTGATGTTAAGACTTGCAATGATAATCAAAAATATTAATAATAATGATAATAATAAAGCTTAATGAGCTTAAATGAACAGGTCAACAAAACTTAAGAGTCAATTATCAGACTGTATAATACGGATCTGATTTCAGAATAGCCGAACAAGCTTAGAGTGATGAAGAGGAAGACTTGACTTAGCCAGCTGTTCAGTAAATTCAATATTCAGCGAGAGATGAATAGATGAAATATTTTATGAACCAACAAATAGGAGCAAGGTTAAAATAAATTTAAAGAAAAAAACAAGTGTGAAATATTATTTTTTCTACATTTTTCTATATTTGTACATTTTTTAGTTTCCCTTTGAAACTACGTCCTATAAAAAATTCTCTAGTTAAAACTAATTTTGGATAATTCCGTCAACAGCTTCCCGATGGATGCTCTTTCATTCAGTTTGCTTATTATCAACTGAGCCGTTCCTATCGAAACTCATAGCTTTTTACACAGGTTCAATTGACAAATCTTGTTAGGAATTTCAACAGATGCTGAACTGTAGTTACTGGAAATAGATCCTGTCTAGTTGACAGTGAAGGTCTCAATCGGAGTTATGTTTATGCTCATGCTACATGAACTCATTTGCATAATATTCTGACAATCTGTAAACTTGTTTCAGGTTTGTCTTCAGCACGTACAAAACCTGCTAAAAGTATAATCTGATACTAAGTGATTCTTAGGCCTGTCTAATCGAAATATTTCATAAATAATTTGTTCGATATTATTATTTCTATTTATATATTGTAGATAAATCAGTTTCAAGGGTTACAAATGTAGCTTGGCCTGAAGAGTTTTTAGATTACAAATATATTGAATGTTAGTTCTGCTCAATTATTTGTTTTCAATTATTTTATTTTGTATTTATAAAACGTAAAAAATTTGCATATCGAAATAAAATATGTGGCTACAGTTTATTTACATAACTATATTGAATGCATTCGTCTATTTGCAATTGTTTTGAAGTACTTTGAGCGCATCTCAAATAGAACGAAAATGTTATAAATTGTTGAAAGTTTGCAATTGATAGTTGTATCATAAACTAACGCCGGCTCGCTTTTAAAACTATTGCAAAACATTCGCAAAAAAACAAAAGGCCGGCGCATAAGCCCTTCATCTCCTCCTCCTTGCCCTCACCCCAAATGCTGCTCGCCCTGCAACAGCCCCAGTTCTGCCCTCTAAACAAACGCCCTGCGGATGCGGACATGCAAACAAATGCGATTCGGAGGCGGTTCGGACACAAGGCAGGCAAGCAAAACAAGTTGCATTGATGAGAGATTGTGGGCGGGGACGGGGATTCGGGCGGCGGCGGTTGCAGCGTGGCATCGCAGCGATTTGTGAAGTGCAGTTTTGGGTGGAGGGGCGGAGAGAAGGAGGATAGGACTATGCCAAACTTTGTGGCATAAACTTTTAATGAGTTCTTTTTATATTTGCGATTTGCATGGCCACGCCCCCCATTTGTCACACAAATGAAATCTGCTAGAGCGAAATTGCATTAAAGTTGCTAACGCTGTTGTTGTTGCTGTTGTTGCTGCCACTTGTAAATTATTCACCCGCCCGTGGCCCACTTCAATGACATTGCCTACAACAGCACCAAAGTTTTGGTCAAAGCAGCCACACCCATCAGCCCCCACCCAGTTGCCGGCTCAATGATGAGCGCAAAACAAAAATTGAGAAATAAAATAAATAAATATGCCTGGGCGCAAAAACTTTTAAATTGAAAATGCGCTTTGAATATTTCAGCGCTTTGCAGTTCGCAATTCGCAATTCGCAATTCGCATTTCGCAGCACTTCCGGTCCGCCATCTTGTGCGCCATTGCACTTGGCTAACTGCTAACTGTACTTGTCCTCATCTTTCGCAAAAGGCGAAAATAATTTGAAATTTTAATTAAAAGTATTTTTGGCAAAAGTTGCCCCGCCGCTGCCAGACAGCGGGTCTCCGCTTTCTATCGCCAGACGCAAATACGACAAAATCAAAAACATAGCAAAGAACAGAAAAAAAATAAGAAGAAATTCAAGGAAAATTCCACACAAAGACGGGGGAAACTATTTCCGGGCCTCCTTCACTTCATGTTCTTCATCTCGGCTTCAATTTGAATATTGCCGCCAAAGGCAAAAGATCCGGACATGTTGCAGCTCGCAACTGTTGTTTTCCATGCTTATCAGAGTCTGTGTGCGTGTGTGTGTATGGCTTTCAGTGTAGTGTAAATGCGTACTCAGCTCTCGTGCTATTTTAATTATTTTATATGAAATTTATTTTAAATTAAAAAATTATTGCATGTTCATATTGTATTTTGACAGAACTTAAGCGATTTTTAAACATTTTAGTCAGAGAAAAGTATATGAAAACCAAAGATCATTTAATAAATATCAAATAAGTAAGACTCTTCTAGTCGACTGCTCTCTAGGAGATACCCTAAACCCAGCCAAAAGCTGATATATCAATCATTCTATTCATTCTAAATAACACATGCGCACACACACATACGCACGGAGCTTATTTGTTGAATAATGCCGCTTGTTGATGGGCTTTCCTAATCAAACTTTCAGAGCGTGATAGTGACATTATGTATATACTTGCCAAAGCTCAAGTCTCTAGTATTTGAATTAGGTTTTTTGCAATTTAATTTAAAATTTCAGACCTCCTGCTTTTGTGGCTTACACGATCGCTGCTATCTTACGTCGTCGTCTTGATGAAGAAGAAATATACTTTATGGGCTCTGCCACTCGTCCTTCTGCCTGTTACATACATTTTAACAAAACTAATATACCCTGAAATTCTGTTCTCAATGCGTTCAAGGTATAACAACTGTAAAACTGCAAAAAATATAGTTTTTCAAAGATTTTTCTACACGAGTATTCATTCAAATTCAAAATTGCAAATCACCAGGCACAATCTATGTGCTATCTCCAAGTCCACAACCTTTGGCTTTCGTTCACATGAATATAGACAACAAAAATTTCGTTTGATAACTGCCTCGCAGCAGATTTTCATAGCAGTGGCACCTTATTTAAAGACAGTGACATTGAAGCCTAGTCTCAATTTGTGGCGAGAGCTTAAAACGAATCAAGAGAAGCTCAAAGAATAAAATAATTTAAAAATAATAAATATTTGTATTTTGCATTAGCAAAATGATAATAAATCATCAAGTTTTTGTGGTTTTAATAGCTGTTTTGTCAGTGTGTTTGGCATCAGAATCTGCAAACCCTTATTTTTGGGTGAGTCGATTAAACTTAAGTTAAAGTTGTTGCAATATTGTGTTTTATTCATTGTGATAATTATCAACTGTCTTCAGCCCTACAAAGCACGTGACGAACAGGACGCCAAGAGTGGGACGTATGCATATCAAATCGTAAAACTAATGCTGGAATATTTTGCGAAAATCAACAAAGAAGTCGAACTAAAAGATCAAAAAATCGTAGAGCTAGAAAATAAAATTGTCAGTGATAAACTTAATCGTAAAAAAAGTGAAGTGCAAATAGCTAAACTTATTGAAAGTGAACTTGAACTAAGAACTCAAAATAAAAACTTAACAGATAGTCTGAATATGAAGGAGACAGAGATCGCAAATTTACGAACAAATCTGACACATTTCGAAAATAATTTAGTGGAAAAAAGTAATGAAAATAGAAAATGTGAAAAGTTAAACTCGGATTACAAAAAGAAAATCGCTGAGTTTGAAAAAATGTATGAAGAGAGCTCAAAAACTCTTAGTTTAAACAAAAGACAATTAAGTGAACTGACTGAAAAATCTGACAAATGTGAAACTGACTTAGGAAATTTGGGAAAACAAAAGGCAATATTAGAAGATAGATTTAACCATCTACAAGCAAACGTAACTCCTTGCGAAAATACTATATTGGTTCTTGAGAGAACAGCTGAGGAGAATTCATTAGTTCTTAATGAAAACAAACAGAGAATAGCGAAGCTGAATAACGAACTCGAGAAATGTAAAACTGAATCGATCAATTTTACAGATAAAATAGAAAAGTCAAACAAACAAATGTCCGTTAATAATCAGATTATTCAGAACTTAGAGACAAACATCACTATCTGCGAAAAGAATCTCGCTGGTAATGATGTTGAGATAATCAGTCTTCAAAGTCTTCTCAGTGAAAACAAACAGGGAATAGCGAAGCTGAATAACGCAATTGAGAAATCTAAAATGGAACTGACCAATTTTAATGATACCCTAGAAAAGTCGAACAGTCAAATGTCCGTTAATAATCAAATTATCCAGAACTTAAAGACAAACATGACTCTATGCGAAAATAATCTCGTTGCTAAAGACGTTGAGGTAGAAAGTCTTCAAAGTAAATTAGTCGACTACAGGAAAAAACTTGAGAATCTTCCGAGCAGTTGTGTAAATTATAAGAACTATTCGGGAATAGCAGCAATAGAAGTTAATGGACTCAGTCCGTTTATCGTGTCGTGTGATTCGAATATCGCGGGAGCAGGGTGGACCGTAATACAACGCCGAATTGATGGACAGGTCAATTTTTATAGGAATTGGGAAGAATACAAAGTTGGTTTCGGAGATGTAGATAGGGAATATTGGATAGGATTGGAAAAGCTACATAAAATGACGAGCGAGAAGAGATATGAGCTCTACATACACCTTGTTGATCAGAAAAACGAGCAGCGGTTCGTTAGATATGATAACTTCACAATAGGAAGCGAGGATACAAAATTTACGTTGGTTTCTCTTGGTAAACGTACTGGAAATGTTGGAGAGTCTATGAGATACCACGAAGGAAGGCCATTTTCAACATATGATAATGATAATGACGGGTATCCCGGTGCTAATTGCGCCCGATTTTCTAAAGGTGCCTGGTGGTATTTTAAATGTGCAGATAGGTAAATAATTTGTATGTATAATCAATGCTGTTAAAATAATTTTATTTCTCTAAATAGCAACCTTAACGGGGAAAATTTCGACTGCAAATGGGATCATTCGAACTACTTTCAATATAATGCATGCATTTTCTGGCAGAATTGGCATGGTCGGAGTTACTCACTTAAATCTGTGCAGATGATGATCCGCCCCCTTAATTCATAATCATAAAAATCAAATATTTGCAAAGTTTGATAATTTATTGAAAATGTCTGTAAAATTTAAACCAATGAGAAATATTCGTTTTAAAAAGTCAAACAAAATAAAATAAAAATTTAATTTGACAGGAAAATGGCTTTGGCATGTCCACTAAGACATAAATGGCATTTAACATATATTTCTTATTTAAATGTATTGTTGCATAATCAAATATGAAAATTAAATTACCAAAAATTTAATATGAACAACAAACATTTCAGATTAACTTTTCAATTTAGTTTAAAAGTAATGAAGCAGTTCTCATTTAGTTTTTAAAAAATATGCCATGAAAACTCTAGACATTGAAATTGTATTTGTAGTCGCTCATGAAGTAAAAGGGCATATTGGGTTTCTATTGAATGGGGATGTGGCAAATGAAGAAGAAATGAAGAAATGGGTGGCAAAGGAACTTTCACTCCAAATTAACTTGCAATTTTATTTCTTCCACAATGATAGAGCTAGGATAACCAACTATTTGTATAAGGATCACTGTTGACCTGCTCTATGTTGACCTATGAATGATGTCTAGCAAATCGGAAGGCATCCGATCATATTAAATGTGGTTCGCTTAGCGCTGTGAATAAGTATAATGTAGTAAATAAGCCTCATAGCAAATAAATATATATTCACACGCTATTTCATTTGAATATTACACCTTATATATTATTATATAATATTCTTTTTATTTTATTATTCTGATTATGCCACATTTTTCCTATTTCTATTGGAATTATACAGTACTTGCACATTAAACTATAACACATAACATTTTGGTATTCATTCAGCCAAAACTCCTCTAGAAACCTGCGAACTTAAATGGTATCCCAGCTCTTATGTTTCTGATCAGCCAAAAGACGAGATAGCCAATCAACTCTGTTATCAAAGGCAAGTGCCACTAACTGAGAGCTCACCATACAATTTTAGGAATTTTAAGAAACTTAGCGATTGTGATGATAGAGCTATCCATACAAACTCTCGACAATAGAAAATAAAACAATTTCTGATGTGTAATTATTATTTAGCAAAAAATTGTTTTCAACTGAAAGCAACTTTGTTGGCCAATTGAAAAATACTTTGCAATTGCCTTGCGTCGTTTGGCCTTTTGGCTGGCTTTCCCATTAATTTGAAGAGCTTGACGGGCCGAGCTCAATATCGATTACAGACATTTAAACGCTGTTAATAAATGGCAATCAACGTTTTGATGAGCTGTCAAAACGCCGCTTGACATTATGAGTACCTGCAGTGTGGGTGCGGCCAGACTTTACTTAGACACCCAATCCATTTGAGCTTCAGCTCAGTCGCAACAATTCCATTTCAAAGTTTTTCATATTATGGATCGTAAATTCACTTTCGCCCAGCGCAGCACATCACAGCAGAGTTCAAATATGCAGATAGAGTAAAATATGGCAAATTGCCGAACCGGGCAGCAACTTTGTGCCATTTTCAGTTTTCATAAACAACAAAACAAGGGCACATCGACGAGGAGATACCCTGTATGCATGTGTGTGTCTTAGCTATTTCATATATCCAATTTGCTATAACTGCCTAGAATAGGCAAGGGCGTAGATACTAGAAAATGGAAGACAGAAAGGCTAGGCATCAGCTTGATGTTCTCTTAATTGTTGAAGCTTATTATATTTCTAGTAAGCCATCCAGATACCCTCTTAATGTCATCAGCTTTTATTACTATAGGGTATAGAAAAAAAAACTTTTGCATAGTTCCATTTGTTTTACGCTCTTGGCAAAGTTCAGAATGTGCTCAAGGTTAAAGTGGGTGGATAAGTGTACTTTGTGGGTGCTTCTGCACCCACTCTCTCTCTTTCTGTCTCGCCCTCTGTGTGGCTGTGTTTGTATGTGTGTGTCTATGGTCTGGCTGACTGTATCAGCGGCTCATCATTAATGCAAATTCATTGTTGCAGCTGTTGGAGAAGCAAACGCAACGAGATCCGCGTGCATTAAAACAATTCATGTTGAATTTTTGATATGCAAACTGCCAGACAACAACAGCAACAATAGCAGCTAGAGAGAGAGAGATGCAACATGTTCCCACACAAACACGCACACTCACAGAAAAGGGACATAAAAAACGAGCACATTTTGCTGTTAAATTAATGACGAGTGCTCACAAAATGTAGGCCAGGCCCAGACCGCATTTGAGCTCTATAAAAATAAATAAAAACAACAACAACAAACGGATAGCAGAAAAGCAGCGCAACTTTATGAGCAGCTCTCTGGTATTTTGCTTAATTGAAAAAGGCCAGCAATGGGCATAAGAGGATGCGCCTTAAAAGGATACGCTGTCCCTAGCACCGGACCTGCTTTGAAGGCATGCAGTTCATAAAGCTGACACGGCTAGAAAAGCGCATGACCAAAGCAAGCGACTCAGCCAAAATAGACCGACAACTAGCAAACAACAACAACAACCAGTAAGCAACAACCAACAAAACAAACAACGAGCGGCGAAAAATTATCAACTCAGATTATGTCGAGATTAATTACATACGTTGAGCGCCATTGTCTTGTCAATAAATTGTCGTCGTTGTTGTCGCTGTTTTTGTTGCTGTTGCTGTTGCTGTTGTTGTTTTTGTTGTTGCTTTAATACCCTGTAAGCATTTCAAAATTGCTTAAGCCAGTGTGCAACACAATTTGCAAATTACATTTTATCTATGCTTATTGTATGTAACTAAAATCTACAAAGTAAATAAATTTATTACATATTATAAATATATAATATAGATCAAATCTAAATTAGATTTAAAATATTGAACCTAGATCGATTTTAACTTTTAGCTATATATTGTAATATGCATATTTTATAAATACATATAAGCAGAGCTGTTAAAAATTCCATTTGAATGGAAATTCAAAATGGGTTTTCAGAACAAAAAACCATTTTGAATTTCCATTCAAATGGAATTCTTAACAGCTCTGCATATAAGTATATATAGATCTTAATTACATACGAAAAAATTTTTAACAGTGAATAAGTTTAACGTTGCAAATACTCTATAAGATTAAGCTTTCTAACAAGGTACTACATCTTATATAAATATTCTCATCCATCAGCTTTTCTAAAACTCTCAAAAACATTTGAAATATTTCTTCATAGAACATTTGTTGTATCTAGACTCTGAAATGTATTCTTAACCCAATTGGGGTATTTATCAGCAGCATCTCCTTCTTCAATTATTCTTCTATGTAAAATTGCGAGTTCTTCACAAATTGTTAATCATCATTTTCATAACTGAAATTTATTACAGAGTATTTGCAGTGCACGTGCAGACTTTTACCTGCTTCTCTAAACAATCTGAAGCTTCATATATTGTACAAATTTATAATTTAGAATCGAATACTTCTTTAACATTTCTATAACATACAGGGTATTTGGTAGTCACATACTATATTCCATAACAACATATAACATATAAAGTTGACAAAGTTCACATATTCTCAATTAAGTATAGGCAATTTCATGTTCTTTATATACCCTTTTTCAGCATATTTATATAGTTGCAGGGTATTTGTAAGTCGTATACTATATTCCTTTTCCCTATTCCCTATCAATTTCACATGTTTCGCAAATTTTTCACTCTAGAATCAAAAGTCAAACCAAATTTTCATATATTTATCCATACAGGGTATTTGTAAGTCGCATACTCCCATCTCGGCACATTTCTTCCACATTGCTGTTGTCATTGTGTGTTGTGCAGATAAGAGCTTGAAAAAAAGTTGGCGTTGGGCAACTCAGTTAATGGTAATGGGTACCTAACTGCCACTACCGAAATGTTAACAGACTTTTTTGTTAAAGTTGTTTTTTTTTTGTGGACTTTTTGCCTGTTGGTATTTTCTTCTTCTTCTTTTTTCGGCTGATGCTGTCAAAAATGGTTGCCAAGCCTTTTGGCCAGGCGACGGCGGCGGCGGCTAATTAATTGCAAATGTTGCCAGCCACGTCAAGGGAGCGCCGTTAGGCCAAGCAACAAATGCGCTCCTAATAATGAAAATGCGATATGGATGGACCATATGATCCCTCGCCCTTTCTCTCTCTCTCTCTCTCTCTCTACCTTTCTCCCTTGCACTCTCAAAGCCTTTAAGCCACTCGGCAGATAGGCCGATAAGCATCATTTGGCCAAGTGCGCGTAAATTAATTGACAGGCAAAGACCAAAGGCAGCCCATGGCCAACATAGATGCCGTTGCAGCTACTCGAACCAGCAGCTAGGTCGAGCTCTTGGCCAATTTAGTGCATTTTTAGCAGCAAATAGCCAATGTAAATTTTTTGGCCAGCGAAATAACAGCAGATGCTGCAGTTGCAGTAACTGGACAGCGACAGCAGCAGCAGCAACAGCTAAGTACCAAAGTAGTTTCGATTCGCTTGTTAGGCGGGACAAACTTGAATAAATGTATTAGTCTAACATAAGTAGCTCAGATATTGAAATTTATTTAAATATTAGATTAGTTCGAACGATACAAAGCTAACAATTGACTCAAAGTATGCAATTCAGTTTTCTGGTGACTTTCGTTCAACACTTTCTTTACTTCACTTTCTTTACTGACTGCAATTAGGACTTTAAAGCAAGATTCATTTGAATGTATAATTAAAGCAACATTTAATGTGGCACAGTTAATTAACAAACAAGGAGTGCTTGACTAGAAGATACCCGGAACTTTGAACAATGCCTTACACACGATATGTGTATAAACTAAAGCACACGTGCTCTCTGCATCTGCTAAATATTCGAAGTCCGAAGTATTCATATTTGATGTATTCATCACAGGATTTCATACATACATACGAAACTTGTGGTCGTTTTATTTTATGGTCTTTTAAAATAGGCTCACATAATTAGTCAAAATATCGAATGTTGTCGACTATGAAGAACTGTGATGAGATATCTAACAGAAATGATAAATGTCTGCTGCGCACAATAGACAAGATATATTACTACATAATATTATTATATTACATATATTATCTTCTGAAGTATACAAGCTTGCTGCATAGGTATGTGCAACCAGCCAGATTGATGATGATCAGCTGACTGACTCCTGAATAAGAATAGATAAATATGTTTTGAGGTTTGCTTAGTAATATTATTATTATTGTTATTTTAATATAATTATTTTATATTCATCTCTTATATAAGAAGCGCTTCACCTAACATGGTGTACGTGATCACTGTAGATATATAGATATATAGAGACAAACAGATAGACATACAGAAAGACACCCAATCAGAGGAACATGATCAACTTTGACTGACTTCTGTTGACGACATTTATATGCCGTATCGGTATTATATTATGACGTTATGCTGCAATAGTATTGAAGAGAACTGACAGCTTGTATAATCAGCGTGAATCAGCATTTTAGTGGCAATCAAAGGATGTATTATCATTGCGAGGGAGATAACTATAGCTGTTGCTGAACTTAGTCCCGGGTGTTGCTGAGTGAGAGTGAGAGGGCTTCGACAAAAGAGGGAAATGCGACTAGAAATAGAGAGCCTGCCGGAAGGTGTCTGAAGAAGGGAGTTGGTGCAAGACTGTGTAACAAGACGGAGCACTTCAATGTAAAAGAAAGTAACTTAGGAGGCCGATAAGATAATTAATGCTGCGATGAATAGTTGGATATATGTTTGATATCTATTAGATATCTAGTCTCCATCTGACTTTTACACACGTTTGGCTTTAAGCTTAATTCACTAAATATTTGTTGCATTGTTGTGTATCGTCAGCTGTTCATTTTTCCAACTATCATGAATTTAACAAGTTAAATTTCACTATATTATATAATTAATTTTAGTTTTGAGTAAAGAACTGGACTGCACTAAGCTTGGCATTTGAGTGCACAACTTTAATGGATCATAAATACTTGGAAATAGCCATGCAGAGAGCTGAGTATAATTGCGTTTGTTCTTCAACATGTTTCGGCCCGATTGAAATGCAATTGAAAAGCCAATGCAGAGCGGAAGCCAATGCGCATTCAATGCATTTCACACTCTGCCAGCCAGCAGAAGCAACTGAGCCGCAAAACTAATTTAATTAACAAATATTTACCGACACATTACTCATCATTAAAGTGGGGCCGGCAATCGGGGGTGTTAGCTGCCCCAAATGCAGTTGCAAATAGACTTGGACTGCAGCTGAAGACCTTACATAATTATTTCTAATTAAAGTTTATTTAACAAGTTGTTGTCGCTGTTTGCCAAATGAATGAATTATGCTATTGAGACTGTTAACCATGGCCAAAACAGTTGCCACAGACCAAACACACACAGCAGACGCTCTCTTAGCAGAGCTGCAGTCTGTGGCAACTAAATTGGGGCATATTAGCTGTGCGAGCTGATAAGACACGAATGTTAAATGAGTAAGAAAACTAAGTAAGAGTAAAGTTATTAACATAGTAAATTAAATTATATAAATTTGCATTATCACTTAATAAGTAACAAGTCCAACTCATCAATCAGAAAACAACAATCAATTTTTGTAGCGATCTACAACCTTTAAGTTAAAATTCGAGCTAAGTCAGTTATTAACTTTGCAGCTTACACTGCTCTCTTAATAGATCTGCATTTCGTAAACCGAGGCACAAAATAATTCTTAAGCAAAGCAAATTTATTTGGACTCTGCTGCTGCTTCATCGAAATAACGACATAAAAAATGCGGATTTCGCCAAATTTCAAGTGATTTGGATTAGCGTAAAGGAAGTGTTCATACAATATGCTTCAATAGACCTGCCACTCGCAGTTTTTCCTTCTGATCTGGTCTACAAGGAGATGAGACTGCGCTAACATGCATGCTCGTACAATTGTCTTAGCATAAAGTCTTCTAAAATATTGTAGGAGTTGAAGATTAAAGACCATTCTGTTAGCAAACGGTGTTCTATAGCCACAATGGCCAAACTAAGCACATTAAAATGTGTCCTGCTCAGAGCTGTTAAAAATTCCATTTGAATGGAAATGCAAAATGGGTTTTAAATGCTTCCATTTCCATTCAAATGGAATTTTTAACAGCTCTGGTCCTGCTATAGTACAGTATGCACTGGATTTGGTTGTCAGCACTTAACATAAAAATAGATTCGGATAAACTGTGAAGATTTTTGCGTATATAGCTTACGTCTTAGTGTTAGGTTTATAAAAAATATAATAATATAAAAATAAATAACTTCAAGCTCTTAAAGATCTAAAGTTTAGTTCAGTGAATGATCCTGGAAGCAAACTAATTAAACTTTTGCCAAAAAATTGTTATTTTATTAGTTACTTATTCAGAGTAAAAATACAAAAGAAAGCACATAAATAAAATAAACTATATATATACCTTTAATGTATAAAATATGATATCATATGGCGAAAGTGCGTAAGAGCTTGATTAGGGAATTGCTAAAAAATATGTTTCAAATATGTTAATAAATTTATATTAAGCAGAAAATGTATTTAAATATATTTAAAAAAAAAACATTAATAATAAAATTTAAATATTTTTATGTACTACAATTTAATATACATCACATCACATATAAATTATATATTCAGTTATTGCAATTGGCAGTAATGATTCGAGAGAGCATTTGGGCTTCCAGTTGAAGCTAGAATAGTTTTCTATGTTGCAGCCACCAATGATTGTGTGTGGACAGTGGCAAAGTTTAAGGTATTTTATGCTACTTATTTACATGCCACGCACTCCCACACACACACACACACACACACATACACACACACACACACACACACGCTTAATTTCCCAAGTGTGCGACGGAAATGCGCCGACGCCATTTTTGCCCGCGGCCATTTTTCGGGATACGTCGCGTGCCGCCTGAATAATTGATGCCGTGTTGGCTGTGATGGGTTAAGAGAGCTCTGCCCGTAACCGTAACCGGGTAGCGAGCGCACTTGCTATTAATGAGTTTCTGCTGCCTATGTACATAATATACGAGCTGCATGTGCGTGTGTTTGTCTGCAGCCCTTGCCATATTGTAGTTGACAAATAAGCGCTTAAGTAATTTGCCAGCAACAACAACGACAACAACAACACGAGCAGGATATTACAGCCTGCTTTCCGCTTTATAAGTGAATATTAAATAAATTTGCCAGCTATTTGCGAGCAGCAGCAGCAGCAGCAGCAGCAGCAGCATGAAGGCCAACTAAAGCTGAAGGTTGGAGTTGAATTCAACTTGTAATTAATGTCAAATATTTACACATTCGCTGGAGATCAAAGGTTCTGGTCCCAGAGAAGCGTTGCTAATTAAATGACTATTTATATTTAAATTATACGCAACTACTTCAATAGACAAAGAGAGAGAGAGAGAGAGAGAGAGAGAGAGAGCGAGAGAGGAGGGCTAAAAACTTGAGTACTCTGGACGTTGCATTCACATTCGGCAGCAACCCCTTTTCTGACTGACTGGGCAAACAGCAGCATGTGAATGGCTGGTCCATCATCTGTCTCAGCCTCTGTTTGTATATTTGCGAAAAGTTTGCCAACACACGCTTTGATCTACGCCATTAAGTTGTTAGCTATTTAGATTTATGAAGTGCAAATAGTTTTCAATTAAATGCGGGGGGGTTCAGCTATTAATACAACTGAGTGTGGGTAGTTGAAGCTTAATACTGAATTTATAGCATAGATAAAGTATTACAATAATTAATTAATTTACTTGTTAATCAGAGACTTGAAGCAATGACTTATGCTTTGTCAATTTTTATTTTCTGCCTTCTGCTCATTATGCAACTCAAAGCAATAAATTTATGGTAGCTGCTGCCTGGGCTGGTCTCCAGCTCAGCTCAACTCAGACTCAATTTGTAAAGCGATTGAACTGAGTATTTTATAATATTTACTTTAGTCGTACTTTACTTATTCTCCCTAAACAAATATTCATCTTTTAATCATAATCTCATTATATTCTTCGTTTATAGGATTTCATTGGCTTAAAATTGGTATAATTGGCGTTCGCATAGCTGGCGCCTTTCTTTGGCTTTCAAAATGCATTTGCGCGCGCCTTTAGCTTGGACAAGAACCCGACTGTTAGTCAGCAGGCCGAAGCTCTCATATGTGTGCATTTACCGTTATACATACGTGTGTGTGTGTGTGTGTGTGTGTGCGTGTGAGTATGGGCATGTGACTTGGTCCAGTTGTGCTCTGTTGTGGCACTGTTAGCAAAACGGAAATGTCGGCGCACACGAGAAATGCATTTTGTAACCCAATTTCCGGCATCGGGTATCTTTTTGACAGACGCCTCACCTCACAAACACAGAGTGACAGAGAGAGAGAGAGAGAGAGCAGCAGGCAGCAGAGCAAGAGAGCGGGAGTGAGCACGTGTGGGAGAGAGCGAGTGTGCGGAAATGAGCTTATGTGCATGCCGTGCACTACGCAAAAATTAACTCACACTCACAAAAGCTTTTTTCCACACATGCTGCTGCCCATTGGCCGTTGCCCCAGCCACGCCGACGACGAAACACTCACGAGTGAGCGTGCGTGTGCGACGAGCTGGCCGAGGCTCAAGCATCGCAACGGAAGCTTACGGTGCTTTCGCGGAAGCTTCACTGCACGCAACGGGCTTTCGTCATGTTGAGCCGAATGCATTTCGGCAGCCGCCTTCGCATTTGCATTTGCACTCGTGACGTTCGGCTCTCAATTTGAGTGGCTTTTTTTGCACTCTTTTGTTGTTGCTGTAGTAGTTTGAGTGCGAGCAGCCATGGGCAACTACTCATATGCTCATGTGTGCAGTTGACTTGATTTGATGAGTTATTATAATGATTGCGATTCGTGTTGTCAGTTTGATTGATTGGTTAATGTAGTTATTAGATGCATAGATGTGAGTGCCATTCACACAGGTGTGCCAGCTTGTGTGTCCCTGTGTGTGTGAGCAATTGACAAGCAAATTAGGCGGCTCATTAGAGTTAGATTTTATACACGAATATGCATGCACGTCGACACCTGATCAGATTTTTTCAGCAATTAAGTATGAGTATAGAGACAATTAATCAAATAAAGCAAAGCATTTCCATTAGAATGCAAATTCAAATTAATATATTGATAAATATTAATGAAAGCTAAGAGACAAAAGCAATTATTATTGGATTATAATTATGATAGTAAAAATGAACACATTGAATATAGATTAAGAGTGTTTTTATTAGAAACTAATCAGAATATTTAAATCGATATAGAGTTTAACGATTTATGAAAGTTGGTTGATTAATTAGAAAAATTGTATGAAATGATGTTGATTAAGAATCGATTAATCAATAAGTACTCACAGCTTCCATAATTTGTAGTCGAGGCTTATCGTTTAGCCAGATAGTTATGATAACAGCCTGGGCAGCTTGTCACTTAGACTGACAAGGTCACATTGCCAACGTCAATGCGCGTGCGTAAACCAATAAAATTTGTCTAGCTTAGCTGTCGAGCGTTGGCCGCTTAAAACAATAGCCAAATAAACAAAGCCTAAACGGCCTGACGGGGTTCGGGCATCGGGTATTGGGTATTGGGTATCGGACAGCGGGTATCGGACATCGGACATCGGGATCGAACTGGCTTTAATGATTCAATCCAAATATGGGTGTCAATAAGTTAACAGACAGACAATGTTGCACTTGCCGCAGCCATAAAAACGGCTTGCCCCTAGCTGGAAAACGGCCAGAAGCAGCAACAAAGAGAGGACGATAGAGACAAAGTCAGAGACAGAGAGAGAGAGAGACAGAGTTGAAGCTAGACTTGGAAATTATGAAATGCATTTAATTTTGTTGCGCACTGTTTTTCCTTTAGCTTTTTTTTCTCTTTGCTTTGTGTGTGCATAAGGAAAATCTATAAAAATTCCATTGACCATATTTTAAGCCATTGGCATTGGACTTGAACGTGGACCTGGACTGGGTCTTGAGAGAGTCTTGGCTGTTTAAGGAAGCAAATGTTTCCGTGCAGCTGCCAACTAGCTGACAACTTGTATGGCCTGTGTTTTATGTGCCACATGCAGCAGCACCAGCACCAGCAGCAGTTTGTTGCACAGTCGTATATTGCAATCTGTCTGCAATCATGTCACATCATTCGCCATAACTGGTTCCAAGCTGCTGCTTCTTTAGCAAGTAGCCATGGCCATGGCCATGGCTAATGAGCGCGTTCGAGGGCGTTTTTCATATAAAAGCGTTTATTATCGAACAGCTGCAGAAGAGGAGGGAAGCCAGAGGGGCAAGCCAAGCGGGATGAACATAAATCTCAAGTGTGTATGCATAAAACTTGCAACAATAAATGCCCAACAGACAGACAGACGACGTTGGTGGGGGCGTTCAACTCACAGCTGTAACAAACAGTAGCAACAGCAACAACTTTTGGCCAAGTATTTTGTGTTGCCAAACAAAGACAGAGAAAGAATATTGTAACGCAGTCAACAAGGACACTGTCATAACTTTTTTAATGGTCAGCAGCAGCAAACAGGAGTCGTGCTTACAGAAGCAGCCAGGACTCGGCCTGACAGTAGATAAATTCTAAGCAAAGCAACTTTTGTTTGCCCTCCTCTTTGGCAGCCAAGTTGCAAGCCATGTTGCACTGACAGTTGGCCACGTTGCGCCAACTGACAAAGCGCAAAAACTGCGCCAAAGACAAAGGGAAAAGAAAAGATGAGGCAAACGCCAAACCAACGACTTAGAGATGCTCTGCACACGGCTGTGGAAACGAGTTTTGTTTAGTAAAAGCAAAATATGTAAGGCAGCTAGAACGAAAATCTAATATACCCATGCATAAGCACTTTGTAGAGAGTATTTAAAGGACAAATGTGAAAAAACATTGGAAGCTGTCTGTTTCAAGATTTGGCCCAGCAGCTACTCTCTCAGCGGTCAAGCCATAAATCGAAGTAGCTACTTAATTTTTCAGCAGTTACCCACATTGTCAACCCTCTACTAGTGCCCAAGTCCCATTGATCGCATGCAAATGCTGGCATTTGGCCAAGCTACGAACTCAGATTGTGAGTTGCGTTTTTGCTATTGACAATTGACATAGTTTTTGAACTATTTGACATGCAAACAAATTGAAGACCTTCGCAATGCTACCACATGTGTGTGTGTGTGTTTGGGTGTGTGTGTGTGTGTGTGTGTGTGTGTGTGTGTGTGTGTGTGTGTGTGTGGGTGGGTGGGTATGTATGTATATATGTGTGTATTGTTTTAAGCAACTGATATACTTACGTTGTCTTTACATTTAAGAGCTTAGGCTAGGTTAGTTGGGAATGACAGACTTAAGGCTATTCTCTACCCCGCAATTTTATTTATTTATTCTATTTTGTAATGTGACTAAATTTCTATTTTATTGAAAAGTTCATTTTTTATCGAGCCCAGTTGACAATGAACAAGTATTGGGTGAAATAATTAATGAGTTTGGAAACTAAAGAATTGACTGTAAATGATATGAGTGATCAAGAATTCTAACAGTCTGTAAGACGCAAGACCATAATAAGACCATACATTTTTCTATGGTCTACATGCCATAGCTTCCCACAGCTTTATTTGTAATATTTTATCAGCACTTAAGTACAGAAAATATATTCCGTACATAAAAATCACGACAGAAAGGTTGTTGAGTTGAATCCAAATAGTGTGAGTAAATATTTTTCAACTGTGATGAAAATATATATTTTTTTTATTAATATTTATGTATTTTATTAAATAGTTTAATATATATGTCGGAGTGTTTGCTAATTGATCGCCTTTCATTATAATTTAATCCTTTTCAGCTGTGCCCATTAACGCATTCCGGGTTTTCTGTTTATCACAATGTACTTTTTAAAAAATGCTCTTTCTTGAGCCAAATGCTTTGTCCTGCTCTACAGTCCGGGACCAAGTGTATTTTCATCAGACTCCCTATGTCTAGTCGCATGCTCTTCGTTTATTGAAACTATAGTGACATAAGCAGCCCACTCGCATACATCCAGAATACAGATGCGAACAACTAAAAAGCAATCACGACAAATTAAACAGAATTAGAAAACTTTAAATATCAACGACAAACGAAGAACAACTTAACAGCTAACAGATGCTGCTGCTGGTTATAGGGTGGGAGCTAAGCTTTAATCAGTTTTAAAGATGTACATAGTTTGTCCACTTCATATGCATAAACACATAAACATTGCTGGCAATTCTTCCAGAGTAATTAATTTAGGAGCTGCTAAACGAGAAGGTAAAAGTAAAACAAAGTTATTGTTATAAATTAGAACAATTTGAATCTAAATATATTTGTAGCCCTGTGAATTATCGATAGGTCGCAGCCCTGGATCTCAACATCGATACCTCGATATGTTAGTACGTTGAAAAAAGCGCTACATGCTGCCTTCACCCTCTCAATATTGTCAGTGGTTCTAGACGTTCTTGGCCGTCGTTTTGCTGGTGGTTTAAACGTGGATATGGTCTCTTCAAATTGGTTCCCGTCGAAGTGATTCATGGCTACTAAAACTCAACCAGCTAACCACGCTAAGCTCCCCCCTCCCGCGCACATTTACCCCACGAAACGAGATGACGCAATATGCACGTTCTATTGCGCCAGCCTGTATATAGCCTACAAAGGAAAAACAAAAATGTAAGAAAACATTTTCAACATTTTCTCATTTTAGGTCGAAACACTTGACCCAGCGATGCTCTAAGTTTTTTTTTCCTGTCAGAGAATTATGTTTTCTCCCTGGAGACCTGTCCCTGTAGGTCTACTACATGGTGACGACAACCTACTCATTCGACTCAAATTTGTAGACGAATGAAGAATACGCTTGTTGAGGCAGCTGTTCGTAGCTCGATTCTTCCAACTTGGCCGTCAGTAGAGTCCTCAACATCCAATAACATATTTACTACTATTACTAGTCTTAGTACTATTACTATATACCTAATGAAAAAACTACTATAGCTTCATCAGCTCTTTAAACAAAATTCCAATTTAAACAGTGAAAAGTAACCATTCATTCTTCTTTTTTTGTTAAATATTAATTTTACATAAATTGCAATTGGCCAGACAAACTAATTAAAAATGCAATATATATACATATATATATGTATATACAGTCGGTTAGTTAATTAAGTGTTTGATTGATTGCTTGCATTGTCAAATCGATATAAATAATGCCGGGCCAACGGCCACGCCTCTGACACACGCCCCAACTGTGGCCAGCAGAACAGGCATTTTGACCAAAAATCACGCACATAATAATTACAATTTATGCATAGAGGTACATACGAATCGAGTCTATATACATATATGTATGTGTATGTGTATATGTATAAATATATTAATTACTGAATCAAATATTGAACGTTATTATTATTTTGCATTTGATGGGCAGCGCAAATGCTGTGTGGGATTATCTGACTAGTTACACAACCTGTGCATGCATTTTCATATTTTCATATTTCCCATTTTCGCATTTTCACTAGGCAATTCAATTATAAATTATATTTACTCATCGAAAATCAGCTGAATAATCGAGAATGAGTGCTTACCCGTTCGATATTAGCACTGGAAACTTTTATAGAGATCATAGTTGAAATCAAATCAAAGTGTTTATAGATGAAAATTGAAGTTCAGATTTATTTGCCATTATACGAACAGATGCTCTGTTAAATTTGGAATATAAAACAGAAAAAAAGGCATAAGATTAAGGAATTATATAGAAATTCTCAAAAAAATTGCATTTTTACACTCTGAATTCCCATTTCATACAAAGATTGCGAATCGAATGAACTTCAATGAAAAAATCCTTGACTTACCCTGAAATCTATTCAGCTGCATCATTATATTGTATATATATATATATGTGTGTGTGTGTGTCTGCAAGAGCTAAGGAAGAAAAAGGTAACCCATTATCATTATGATCATTGGCATTAACATTTAAAAGAAATAAAATATAATTTATTATCAGTTGGTTGTCATTTGCGACGACTCGCATCGGCCAATTGGGTGTTGATGCGAAATTATTAATTTTGCCACATATCCTACCAAAGCAGCAGTGGCGGCAGGCATGTCTTGGGGCGTGTGAATGTGTTGCAAGTGAATGCCCATATGAATGTGAATGCCATTTGGACGCATCATTACGATAACAATCGCAGCTAAACGGCGACAGGCTGCTGTATCAGAAGAAGCAGAAGCAGAAGCAGAAACAGAGCCAAAGGCAGAGGAAAGACGATGAAGAATGATTGCGACAAGAACAACATTTCCGTGGATGGTTCCGTCTCGGTCTTCATTTCGAATTCCTGACATTCGCTTAATAATGCAAGATGCATGTCGATATGTCAATGCGTTTGCGCGCAATCGATCATTTAGGCGACGGTCTCTCTCTCACTCTCCCTCTCTCTCTCTCTCTCTCTCTCTCTCTCTGTCCCAACTGGACATTGGCTCCAACTTCAACTTCATCTTCAACTTCTACTGCAGCCTGTGGCCTGTGGCTGTGCCTTGCTTTGACATAATGCTGCCAGATTAACACAAATGATAAACCCGCGTGTCGTTCAAAAGGGCAGACGAGAGCATGTGTTTTGGCATCATTATCAATTTTTAGTTGGCAATTTTATGGCACGTCGCAGTCACGGCTGATAAGCCTAGACACACTAAAGGCTAACACTAATGTGTTTACTCTGATCTCGGCCAGCAATAGCTTCGGCTCTTACATTAGGGCTTCGCTACTGTCGAGCCTATGCAATAATTTATTGTCAGATCGTTCCAGCAATGATCAACAAGAAGTACGTCAACTGTTTTTAATGCCACATTGATTTATCGCCGAGGCTGTCCACACTTTTTGCCCCACTCGGACAAAGTTGTCATAAGGACAACAAAATCAGCGGCCAACAACAACGCGGACAAGTTGATTGCCAGCCTTTCGCAGCAGTTTTATTGTTATTTTATGCTAATTGCACATTGCTGCGCACAGATCACAAGATCACAGATTTCGTATATAAACATGGTATACTTGTATATATGTATACCATATATTGAATATACATCATATGCCAAATATAAATTGATATATGTAATTATATGAATATTAAGAATTTTCTACATACCTCGTTTTTTATTATACGTATAAAAAATATATATTACAATATATATCAGCATAAATTGACCTGACGAAGATGTACATATGTATTAAGCAGACGTATATAATATTTAATATAGTACAATAGAATTGTTTTTAGTGCAATTAAATGGACTTAATGGAAAGAGCTGTCTTTAAATGCTCAAGAGCTTCAAGTCTGCAAGTACAGCTACATTCATTTCATTTAGCAAATATATTCCTTTCTATATATGTATGTATATTAGGAGTAAAATTTAGAATTCTGCATCATTTCTAATCATCTTTGCCATATGCCGTAAACACAAAGGCATAAAACTTTAACCCATCTAAGCTGCATTCGAATTATATTAAAAATAACTAACACAAAATCTATTTATTAATTTATGTTTTATTTATAAATATTTGGTATATTTTCATCAATCAAAATAATAAGTAAATAATATGTGATTTTCGTTAATAAGAGAATCGATGACCAACAATGAAATCCTTAACAATGAAAGTGTCAGCGATGACGTCAAAAGAAAAGTCGCAAAATCAAAAAGGATTTGAAAAGTCGAACAAAAATTCTGCCTTATTATCCCACTTCTTAAGCTTTGAAATTGGCAATATAAATACAGTCGAGTCTCGATAATTTGTACCCCGCTAAATCGAAAATCGCGATAAATCGAAAAAAATTCTATACCCTTGATGGGGATATCTATATGATAGAAATCTCGATAATTTGAATTTCTGTGTTAATCGAAAAAAAAACTGATCCCCTTGCCATTTCGAATTATCGGGACTCGACTGTATATATAACTCTTAGAGATTAATAATTTAGTACAGGTAAACACTTTCTGCGCCAATTGCCCCGTTGAAGCTTACTTGTCTCACTCGTACACATTTAATAACTCATTATTTAAGCAATGAACATTTCTATAAGATCCGACAATGAGCATCACAATTATGCCACACAGATAATTGAGTTATACTAAACGGTAATAAATTCCTGTCTAGTTAGACGTGTAGATTTAGCTTATAAAAGAAAATCAGACCTAGACTGCGCTCTTTAAATGCATCCAGGGTATGCAAACTAGACATCTGCATGAATGCATCCAAATGGGCAAATGAATCATAATTGTATATGGTGTACAACATGTAGAAACGAGACAAATATTGTACTCACTCACGAAGTGTACTACATTTTACTGAACTCACTCTAGTTGAGAACAGTAGTAATGTTGTACTCGATTCTTCTGTACAGTAGAAATACTGTACAGAAATGAACTGGGTGCAGTATTTTAAGAACACTTTACTACTGTACAGTACTATGCTCAGAGCTGTTAAGAATTCCATTTGAATGGAAATTCAAAATGGGTTTTTGTTCTGAAAACCCATTTTGAATTTCCATTCAAATGGAATTTTTAACAGCTCTGACTATGCTGTAAGAAATGAATGTATTCTTGCAGACCTGTAATGCAAACTTTCAAAAGTCTATCAACTACTTGGGTCTATCAAGTAACTAAACTTTCTTAATAACTAGAAAAATATATTTAAGTATTTGTTGTACTTGCATATATCGAAGACTTTATAATACTTTTTAAATGTTCTCCAAGCTCTGTAAGACTTCGATTCGTGTTTCTCTCTTTGATAAGTTGGTATAGTTTCTGACTTTAAGCTAAAGATAAAAGTTCTTTTGCTTTCGAAGAACTTAAATTTGATATATATTTTGTAGCTTAACATAAATAAGTAAGCTAGCCAACTTAGCTGGATAATATGATTCAATCAGATGAAAGAACACAAATTGTAAGCAACTCACAGAATGGCGTGTAAAGTGTTTTTCTGATTTGGAACGACTACAACAAAAATATATTTTTATACTCACAATTTTACATACTACAACAATTATGAAAGTTGTCTTTGAATTTGAGAGATTTCCAACTATTCATACACACAAACAAAATCAATAATGAGGTTACATGCGGCATTATAATTCCGTGGGCAATTATGGTGAACGTGAGTTTAGTTCTATCACCTTTTGGGCAAGTGTCAAAACGAAACTTGTTGACAAAGTTTTAAAGGCATTTCATATCGCGCAGTCCCCTATTAATTTGTCTGACTCGCGTTTGCATAATTTTCACATAAATTCACTAATCATTTTCGTCAGGCCCAAGCCCAAAAGTCAAACCTCGCATATTAATTTCCATCATAAATTAACAAAGAAAAAGTAACAGAAATAAAAAGAATCTACGAAAATAAAAAGAGCTCGCTGACATTCATTTATAACGTAGTGAGCCCCCAAAATTCTGAGTGTGTCTATAAAATATTAAATTTATATTTCGCTTGCAATTGTCGCCGACAGTTTGCCAGTTTGCCAGTTTGCCAGTTTGCCAGACTGGCAACACTTTACTCGAGTCGTTTCGCTTTGTAACATAATAAATGTCTGCACAAGGCGCTCCAGCAGCTGCCACGCCCAGCATATGCGGCCCAGAGCCAAAGCCGAAGCTGGCCAAAATTTATGTGCCATATGAGTTTTTAAATGAATTGCGCCGCGTCAGCAGCTAAGCGACTCGAACAGCTCTTAGATACATATACACATTCATATATCCCTCGCCTCTTGAGTTATGGCTGAGCGAATTTCTCATAAAAATCCATTTTTCATTCAAATAGCTTTGCTCGTAGTTGAATCCTAGTAATAAATAGTTTTTATAATTAAATATAATAGAAATTAAGATAGATAAGATAATAATAAATATAATACAAATAATAATGAAGTAGAACTTCGAGGTTCTATCGCAAAGAGGCTCTATCCAATAACATCGATAACGAAAATGATGATGTTGATCATGATATGCAATGAAAGTGATAGATAATATGATGATAATATGATGATGATAATATGATGATTATCATATTATTATCCCGTGCAACTTGTCTGTAGGTGGGCTACGCCAGAGCATCCTCGTATATTTATGATATATCCCTAACTCTTATCAGTTCTATTTGTGCCATACCAGAGCAACATCTCTGCAAGATGATTTTCTAGAGTCACAAAAGTTCTGATTTGTTCTAAATAATTTTGCACAATAAGTTGTCGGCGTCAGTGCCTTGCTGAGTTTTCCAGGACCTTGTGCACTGGCTCTGTGACTTCGGACTCTATTTCAAGTAAGTCAAGATCTTGTATTTCGAATGTTCCTGTGGGCTGTGAACTCAGCTAATTTGACAGTTTCCTTGACGGTAGCCTTCACTTCTCTCTAAGCTTCGGCTGTAGTTTTTGAACCCAGGAGCGGGCTTTCCTGATACCTCTCACATGTGGATAGTGCTGCGTGTGTCGAGTAGAACGTCTACGTAGCTATTATTTTCTTCAGGTTATAATACGGCTGTTTTTGTTCGAGGAAGTAGTTTGACAGATTTGATCTCTTAAATAATAAAAGAAATAACAAAAAATTAATTTTATTTTTAATTGTTAAGTTTCTAATTTAAAAGCAGAATTGAGCATAGAATAGTCTAATAAATCAATCAGATATATTTTCGCACTTCGAGTTTATTTATATTCAAAATATATATTGGATTTAAGTCTGAGTAATGCAACAAGATTTTCAATCCGATTTAATAATTTGTGGGCTAAGCGGGGTCTACGTGATTGACATATGCTAATGCTGTGATTAGCTAGCGATTGCGATTAAGCAACTCAAATGGATGGCCATAAATCAGGCAAAGTGCAGTTCACTTTCACTTCATGCACAGCGATTGCGGCTGACTTTTCGTTTTCAATCAAGCAGTTAAATGCTGCCTGGGATCAGATCAACTAAAGCGTCGACACCTGGCGACACCTGCCGTCGAGCATTTTCGCTTTAGCTCGTCGGGCCCAAATGTCTGAGCAATCAATTAATTTGACATGCAAGCCGAGAGCCGTCGAGACTCGACACTCGCAACGAGACGATAGAAATTGCCAATAAACTGAAGGGGGAGCTATGGAAATCCTTTCACTTTTGCCGCTGCCAACAAAATTTGTATAGCCTGCAGTTAGATTTGACTGTTGTGATATATAGTCTAACAAATGGTAATGGCGTGCTAACAGTAGATAACTATATAAGACAATAAAGCTGGTAGAATCGATAGAAATTGTATGTTTTCTACACACTCGATTAACTTAATGTACTGAAAAGTATTCTCAAATCAGACATTTGGAATATCCCATCTGTCTTTAACATCAAAAAAGGCCGTAAACTTGGCGATCGGTGCTAAATTTCTTTCCAGTGAGCACTCTCTTGGGGTCTGCGAACAGGAAAACGTCTGTGCATTGCCTTATGTTATGTATTCATATTTTTAATTACATCTTCAGCTACTCATTAAACAGCTCAGTCAAACTAATCATATGCCAATGAAAGCTGTATGCGGTGCTCTCTGCAATGGCTACTGGATGCTATATAATCGTCAAATTGACGGCGGCACGCAATGAAAATGCAGCTAATCGAAAGCCAAAGCGGAAAAAATGTCAATAAAAACGAGAATAAAGCAAATGCAATTAAAATTTGCAGACTGGTAAATCCGGCCAATCAACTTGATAATTTTATTTGCCAATTGGATTTTGTGCGTTTTGCGCATTTTGTGGGTCAAATGCGGCGTATGCGCGATTTGTGCTTACCAAATCGGTAAATCGGCAACAAGAGCCGCATGCCATGCCATGCCAAATCCACATGGCATATGTGGCATGGCAATTTGATTGCCAGCGCACAGTTTCTAGTGCCTTCGAATGCGCTGCGGACAGAAACATTTGTAAAACATTTTAATAACCATTGACAATAACAATAAAGACAACAACAACAGCGATATGGATTATATATGTATGTATAGCTGCTGTGCGGCATTGCGTAAAGCCAACTCGAAATAGTTGTGCAGCTGTTGGAGCTCAACATTTATGATTGAAGTAGAATTTTGTATTTCGAGTGCTCATTAAGAGCATTTAATATACAATAGTTGAAAAACTGTTTAGTTAGGTAGACAAAAGGCCTCACAAAACGTGATCAATATAAACTTCAGTTATTATTTCTCTCCCTCTTACACAATTTCTGAGAATTGCAATTCATTTGCAAAGCGTTGAATCAGAATACGCTTTTATTGTGCTCTTAATCATGAAATATATATTCTGTTCGCGTTCCAATACTTTAAAATAAAGCTGGCTCAACAAATGATCAATTCTGGGTGACTTAAAATGTTTTTATACTCATTCACGAAAGTGAAATGAGTATATTGGGTTTGTGCAATGTCCGTCTTACTGTCCATCCGTCTGACCATCTGAGACTTGAAATTTGGACATATACTCGTGTATACTCTCGCCTTGACTTCCTTTATTGATTTGCCAAAAACTATATATACATATATATATACAATATATATGCATATATACCAATTGGTGGCGCGGCAAACAAGAAAATGGAACTGATACTGTCGTGAATGAGTATTCTGCAGTCGGTAACGCCCGACTGCAACGTTCTTACTTGTTTTCTTTGCATTCGTTTCAATTTGACAATTTGAAATTGAAAGAATTGTTTCATAAATAGTTATAAATAAGTTTTTTAAGCCATTAGAAAAAGAGCTGAAGAAGGAGTAAACATCAATAGGCACATTTATCAAGTAAAGTGACCAGTATTGCGCTCTACACAGGGTCAAAGTGAAATTGAAAGATACAAGAAAGTTATATTTTGCAAATAGAAAATATCCACATGAGGTCATTTAGACCAATAGACAAACAGATAGTCACATTAGGACACATTATCCATTTACAAAAGAAATATTAAACATAATTTCAATGAACTTTATTTCTTATTCTTTAATGCAGCAACTATTTAAGAAAATGTAACTCCTCCTTTACGTCTCAAGTTAATGGAGATTTTTTAAGGCCACACTGCGAAACTTGTTGAACTTGATAATGTTGCAAAAACGTTTTATTACTTCCACCTATGCCAACAATTAACATAAGAATTTCGACTTTGGCTTCAACCAAACTGCTAGGAAAAACTTTTCGCCCAGACAGCCAAATAGTTGTCTAGCGCACATATTTCTATGTAGCGCAGGCACCCTTAGAGCTAACCAGCTTGCTCCTGTAGCGACGCTATCATTTACTTATGCAGCGCCGAGTCGTTGTACTTCTCATACTCATCTCGATCCACTTGTGAGTTGCACAACTTTTCAGTCGAGCATCCACAAAATTTGTCATGACACACAATATCAGCGAAAGAAGTTTTGCGAGCTGTTTTGAATTACATCGAGTTTGTGGACTCCGGCACAGCTACCCAGTTTGCTGGCTTCACCTGTGTAGCTGCAGGTGCAATCAAATTGAATGCGAGCAGCTCTAGCCTCTGTCTCAGCCTCAGCCAATTGCCAATCAATTTCAATTTCAATTTCAATTCAATCAATAATTGCAACTTCAATTAGCCAAAGACAAAAGGAACAGCCACAAAACAATTGCCAATTACCAGACCAACTGCTGCAGAGCTTTACAGAGTACAGGGTAACAAACATTGCCAGCCATAAAAAAATTGAAAAAAGAAGGAAAACAAAATTGTTACCAATATAGCTTAGAGTTTGATTCGCTGCCAAGAAATTAAAGTCTTGAAAAATGTTATATTCATATATTACTTTAAGACCAAAGAAAGAAACCCATAATACTAATAAGGGTCAGCTTGTATAATGTATGTGGACATAGATAACATAATGGTATATAGTCTATATATATATTTGTATAGGCAAAGTAAGGTAAGGTAGGGTAAGGTTTCGTCTTTCAATCTTTCCTTTATTATAATATAGGAATATTGTTTAAGCAACTTTAGTTGCTGCAACTCGGAGCTTCATCGCTCTGATGTAAACTGATCGACCGCCTCTAGTTTCAATTTTGTAGTGTACAGGTTTGTTAGGGTTCCATTTCTCTTGATGAGAGTGTAGTCTATTCCCCAGCAGAGGGAATTACTAAGCTTGGACTGTGGTGTAGAAGGCTTTGAGGTGCGCACTCTCGCTATGCTCGTCACTAGCTTGCCGGATTGTCGTGGTTCTTCTTCACCTAAACTACACGGTTGCATCGTAACTTACTTATATTAGTGCGCGTTTCAGAATCTATATAAACAAGAATTCTCTAGTCGATACTGCTCGACTAAGAGATACCCTGAACCCTGCGATATTCCAATCACTTTACGCTTCTCTTATATATACATATATACAAACAACACACACACATGCACGCGCATTCGCTGCGCAAATTGTGCAGTTAGCAGAGCATGTCCCTATGCGTCTGCACGTGTATATATGTGTTGATTGATATGTATATATAATAGAAGCGTGAAATGATGGGAATATCGCATCTTCACAGGGTTCAGGGTATCTCCTAGTCGAGCAGGCTCGACTAGAGCACTCTTACTTGTTTCTTTTTAGCCTAATAAATTTACTTACACCGCATTTTATTTTATTTTATCTGCATGACGTTGTGATTGGGGCCAAGATGACGATGACATGTTGATAAGGCTGTTCAAATTTAAGATATCATAAATATAGAAAGTCTCTTGTTTAATTTAATAATTAAACCCTTTTTGTAAAAGTATCAGTTGTTCGCATTTTTTTCTATGTTTAAATTTACACTACTCGCTAAATCGGAGTTTACATTAGCGAATATACTACTTCATAGCATCAGCTGATACTTTACATTAAGGTTGAGTACTTTACTTTAATTGCTCGTTGAGGTTGTTGTTGTCGGGTCTTACTGCGGTTGTTGGTTTTTTTCAGAAGCTTAGTGTTGTTGTTGAGGTGCCTTACTGTTGTTGCTAGTGATGTTTTATGCTGGTTGTTTTTGTTGTGGTGAAACTTAGTGTTGTTGTTGGTGAGGGTGCCTTGAAGTCGTCGTTGGGAAAGGTGTTTTAAATTGGAAGAAGCACAAGCGCATAAGCTTATTTAGGTGAGGGTGGCTGCCTAAGCTAAAATATTATATTAAAATTATATACAGACACTGAAACACTGACGTACCAAATAATTATGTAACAATCTTAATGCTTAGCACTGTTCAATCTGTGTACTTAGTATATATTTAATGTACTGCGTACTGTGTACTTTATATTATGTTTATGCCACCGCAGCGATTAAACGTCTGCCTGTGTCAATGATCTCTTTTGTAGTGTCCGCTGTAGATTAGCTGACGGCTGTACTGAGCTTAGGCGGCGCTAAGCATCACTGAACACTATCGCCTGTTCCGTCTGCTTAGCCGCTTAAGGTACACTCGTATGATCATAAATCATACGCACTTGCGGTACAACCGTATGATGTTTGCCTATCGACAGCTAATGCGAACGCTAAGACAAAAGGTATATGATAATATGATAAGACAAGACGAAGACAGAAATTTTATTTTCAATTAATTCCCATTAAATATTATGGTTTATTTATTTGGTTATATTCATTCATGCTATTTTATTTGTTATTTAAATATTTTATTTTATTTCTTTTACGGCCACTACAAATTCAAAGTGATTTTGCCTGATGAGAGTGCGCTAACCTGCATGATCTGCCCACTTCATGATTTCAGCACTCTCTTTCATACGAAATGTAATTTCTTTAAAACCTCACAAATTCCGTTGGAAAAATGATTGTTAATTTGTTATCAAATATACATTTAGCTTTATAGAATAACTTTACTTTGGCTCGATAAGTTAGTCACATTTTCCCACAAATTCCTACATTCTTTACTTTGAAATAAATATAAAATAAATAAATAATTTAATAAATAAATAAAATGTACAAAGTAGCAAATCAAATGACTTAACAATCATCAACAATAAGGTCAAAGAGTAGCTGAGAGAGCTTTGCGTACACAAAGTGTAGTATATGTGTCTATTAGTATACTTAATAAGATTTCTTATTCATTTTATATAACTGAATATATAAAATTAATATAGCTGGATGATTTTTTGAACAAGAAAGCTTTCCTATTTCTTTAACAAAATATACAAATCAATTACTATAACTCTTCACTGAAAAGATGTTTTCTATATATTACCTAAGACATATGAGCTGAATAAGAATATTATTATTATTAATATTATTATTATTAATCCTATTGAGCTGATCAAATAAAATAGAGTTCTTTTTCTTTTGACTACATTTTTATTTATTTATAGATTCTGTCAAGTCCTTTACAGGGTATGCTCAAGTTGGTCAAGCTCCTCATTATTCACGTTCGTCATATTTTTTGACAGTAGAATAATGGGAAATATCACTCAAATAATTGTGGCTGGAAAAAAACAAAGCAAAAGTAAACAACAGCAGCAGACAGAAGAGGCTTAGCCAGGAGGGTCGCGCCAGGGGAGGGAAGTCAAAAGTCAACTTTTGTATTTGAGCTAGTTATAATTGGCATTTTAGAACGGTTCAAGGTTTGGGTTTCAGTGGGGCCTCGGTTTTTGCATTTTTTTTGAGGTTTCGCAATTTTGCATTGTTTTCTATTTTTTTTACGATTTGATTTTTGCTGACTTTACTTTTTGGTTTTGGTCTCGTAGGCCGTTAAGGGGTTAAGCTAGCCTAGCCAACTGGGGCGTGGCAGCTGCAATTTGCATTGCATTATGTAATTAGACAAAGTCCATGAACCGCACGCAAGAGCGGGCGAGGGAGAGCTAGTGAGAGGCAGCGGCAGGCGGACAGGCCGCAAGGCCTCTTCACGCGACGACATGTAATGGGCTTTCATTATGTCTGGGCCAGGGCATGCCAGCCAGCATCTGTGAATCTTGAGTTCATCATGGCAGCGGCATCTCTTTCACTTGTCGCCGCCGCACCACATGTGCTCCACACGCAGCCAGCCTCCAGTCGCCAATGGTCGCTCTGACTTTGAGTCTGTCTCTGGCCATGCATCATAATCAGCGGCACACACTGCCTGCACTGCGCGAAATGGGCGCTCAGTTAACACCTTTCAGCATTTATAAGCTGAAATAGTTGCGCTCTATGATTTCTTACTTTGCCAAAGCGATTTCAAGCTGTGCACAGCCGCTGCTGCCGCTGCTGACGTCGCATCGCGTCGCGTCGCCTGCAGGCAGAAGCGTTGCAAGCTGCCGCCGTTGCTGACGTACCTGACGAAGCGACGCGTCGCTGCCAGCGTCTGCGCAGGCGCACGCTGCGATCGCGATTACCACGCAAGAGCAGTCGAGATGCCAGGGCTAAAAGCTTGGCGCACAACCAAAGAGGATTACAACGAACTGCATATACACTTTAGTATGATCTTGAATCGAGCAAGCCTTATCGATAGCCACTTCCATTTATCGAGAGTCTATGGGTCTATCGATAGCATATGCCAGTAATCGAATATTATAATATATTTGTATAGTTGAATAATATTTGAGTAAAGTTTGCCATCGATAAACATTACTCTGATCGATAAATACAATTTCTTACAATAACCAATTAGATTCAGTACATTATATCGCAACGTGTGAAGAAACAATAACAATTCCATATATATTTATGCGTGTCTTTCCTATCTACCTAGCAGCTGCGTTCTGCCACTCGAATAGGCCTCGTATACCCTTGATCGAGCGTATCAAAGCCACAAGCATAAAGTGCAGCAACGTTTGCAACGTTTGCATCGTTTCCATTTTGGCTCACGTTTGCATCTTGGCCACGTTTCGCATCAAGTTCAAGGCGTTTGAACTCTTGACATTTGGCAACAGCGGCAGCAGCCGCAACAGCTTTACTGTTGGCCCGTAAATGTAACAACTCGATTAGCGCGAAAAATTCGGGCCCCGAGGCCGCAAAAGCTGGCTAACTGGAGCGTTAGGGTTTAGTGTGAGTGTTTTGGCAGCAAAAGTTACTGGAGCCTAGCATTAACTGGGCCTCATTCAGTTGGCACTTTTCTCTATCTCTCTCTCTCTCTCTCTCTGTCGCTATCGTTGTCTCCCTCTCGATCTCTTTCACTCTAACTCTAATTGGCCTGCCTGTGCGGCAAACTGAGTTTTAACTGCATATTGACTACGTTGCTGCTGCTGCTGCTGCTGCACTGTTCCGTGTGCCATTTACCGTTGTGATGCGCTTATGGCCAACCGAACAGGACGAGCCTGAGGACGAGCCGGAGCACGCGAGTCATCATCACGATGACGCTGAGCTCTACAAAAATGCACAGCCGCAAAAATGTTTTGTCTGTGTTGTTGTTGTTGTTGTTAACGTGGCTGATTGCAGCACTTGGCACAATAACAGGATTACATTGGAAACCAACAAAGTTGAAGTTGGTCCGCTCTTCAGTTACGAGTCCACAGCTAACAGCCAAACAGAACAAATACTCCAGCACTCCCACACACGAGCATATACTAGTAGTCGTAGTAGATAGTATATTCAAAATATAAAAAAAAAAACAAAAACAAAAAGAATAGAGCGAAAACAGGCCTCTCAATTGCCCCAGAGCAATGCGCAGCACGCAGCTCTGGTAAATAACAAAAAAAGAAAATCCTTTATGCATTCGCATTTGACCGCTATGTGGAGTAGGATTGTTCAAGGGATTGACATGAAAAAGGCCAAATGGAAATGGAAAATGGAAAACGGCAAATGCAACGCGTTGTGCTTGCCATTGTGTACTTGTGCGGCAGGTAAATGATACGGCAGCGCCAGCAATGACCGCGCCTCTTTTTTATGGAGTTTATGCGTGGCACTTTATACGAACTTGAGCCCAGCTGAAGCGAAGTATGCCCAAACTTCCATGAACTTCAATATATATATTCGAGTATATTCCCTCAACTAGACTAGCCCTTATAATAAACTTTTGGAAAAGAATTTAGTAACTTGCATACTTCTACTTTGCTTCTGTTAAGAACATAAATTCAACAAAGGTAATGAAGCATGAATTCAAGATGAGATTTAGTAAAAAGTTGTTCAACTTGTGTTGGAATCTACAAGACGAACACAGAAACCAGGAGCTCTTCAGATCTTATTCAGCCGATAAAAGGTTTTAAAAATTTGAATTAAATTTTGATTAGAATTGGAAAAAGATTCGTTTTAAATGCTAGAGGAATGCATTGAATTATTTAAATAGAGATTTTAGATATTTAGATTGATTATTACACTCTCAAAGTGCATCTAGATTCAATAACTGCTATAGCACAGCTCAGTGGTCTTTTTGTCTCCTTGTCTTCTTCCTTTCGTCTCTTCAACTCTTCTACACTTATCTTCATCGTTTTATCTTTTTGTCTGTTTATATTTTTCTCATTTTGTCTCTTTTTTGTTTGTCTTCTTCTCGTTTTCTAATCCTCTCATCTTCTCGACTTGTCTTTTTCATTTTGTCTTTTTATCCTCTTGTCTTATTTGCTTTTTTCTTCTACTCTCTATTCTCTATTTTCTATTTTCTATTCTCTATTCTCTATTCTGTATTCTCAATTCGCTATTCTCATTTCTTTATTCTCTATTCTCTCTTCTCTTATCTCATGTCTTTTCTCTTCTCTTCCCGGCTCAATTTGATATGCAAATTATGTAGCTCAATCACATTTGGCCACAAGTTTTTCCTTCGCCCCGCATAAGCAAACGTATTTGTTATCATTTGTGTCCAGCTCCCGTTGATCCGCCCCTTGAGCAGCGATTTGCAGCGAGCGCAGCAAAAATTGTCGCCGCAACAAATCTGACCAAATGTGTACCGAAATAGCAAAAAAATTCAGGTAGCCACAAAGCAGCCACCTACGCGCAACGTTAATTGACCTGGCCTAGAAGTCGCGCAACCACTTTATCAAGTGCAAGAGGGGGAGAGAGCGAGATGAAGAGGGAGAGAGAAATTGACTCTAACAGAATTGCAGCCAGGTTAGTTGCTGCCGTGGTCTAATTTTGCGAACGTGGCCAATCAGTGACGTCTTGAGCCTCCATAACGAGAAATAGTGCGCTCTCAAGGCATGCTCCACTAGCAGTTACTGTCGAGGGAAAGCTGCCTGCTGCATGTGGCGTGCTGTAGCTGTGCAGCTGTATACCCGATTGCTGATGCCTGCTGGGGTATCAAAACCCATTTGCAAATTAACTTGAGGCTAGACTCAGTTTCAGGCAGCAGCTAAATTGTATTTAGACTTCGCTTTACTGGAAGCTGTCGAGCTGCCTGCCTTTGCCTCAGTGAATTAAATCACGTACTAGATTAAAAATTGCGCATGAAATTAATAAAACGAGCCATTTCAACGGGGCAGGTAACAGAGAGGGACGACAGACAGCGAACCGGTTGTAAAACCCTTTGATATATATCTCAGCTCAGCGTAAGCACTGCAGCGAGCAGCAGCCTTTGTCACTTCATAAATTGTGCGTTGTAAATCGAAACCCGCATGTAAAATACAAAACCCAAAAAATATGCTGAACAAAAATTCCAAAAACAAAATGCGAAAAATTTATGGAATTGTCAGCGGACTTCAAGCTGCGCGCGTTTCAATAAAAATCAATCAGCGAAATTTATAGAGCACTGTCGACAGCTGTTTAACACTCAGGCCTGCGAGTCTGGAGACACCGACCAGAACCATAAACCAAAAGGCCCGACAGACCGACCGACCGACCGACCGTCTGCCGCCTCCCTTGCCCCTTTGTTAGCCATGTCAATGCGTAGGTGTTATGTAATGCATTCAAAGCGCCAAGAAACAAAAGCCGCAGCAGCCGCTGCACAGCAGGCGCACCACAGTCCCAGCCACAGCTGAGTCAGACCCACAGACAGCCAAAGATATTACGCCCACCTCACCCCGCCGCCCACTATTCACACCTTGCAGAAAGCCACTTAGCCCATGACTGAGCAGGAGTGGGAGGAGCCCCACAACTGACAAGCGACTTATACATATCGCATATGCTTGGCCGACTATGAATACTACCAATATATGCATATATATAGATATATACCATACTATATATTGATTTATCATATTTTGCCAGCGCGCGCTGCAATTGACAGGCTATGATAAAAAGTTAAAGTCGTGCATTTATTGTTTAATTTTATGGAAGTTTCTGTAAAAGGCGTTTCTGCTTGTGTGACCGCTGCTTAGATACCCTATGAATTACCCAATCGATGTTAGTTATAGTTGCTGCATGATAAAAGCAAAGTGAAGAGAGGGAGAGTGTGAGAGAGAGAGAGAGAGAGAGAGACATGCTGTTGATGAAGGTACAAGGTGGGGCAAAAGTAATCACCTGATATACTTTTGCTGTAATGTTTTTTTTAAGGAAAAACGTTTCATCTGCTTATTAAATTGGGATATTTAATTTATTAGAATTTATTCCATCAAGTCTAGCAAATTATGTAGGCCAGGCGGCTGCCGGCAGAGTTGTTGACCATACAGGCCCGTTTTATGCCATTTTCCATCACTTCCTAAGGACTCCAAGAGTCTGAAGCTTATTGACGTAAGCGTGCTACTTCGAAAACTCCCTTAAAAATAAGTCTGGACCGGTTAAATCTGCTGATTTATTTTGCCCCACTCCGTATGAACATGAGATGAAATGAAGAGTTTCATAAAATCTATCTTAAGATAACAAAATAAGTATCACATTCCAAGTTTTATAAAATAGTGTTGAAAACAAAAGAGACTAACTATTAGATCGATCTACAATAACATTTGAAAACTCGAACTTTTGATGAGCTTCTATGAGAGCCTACAGCAGTATTCTCATATATGAACTGCAGATTCGATGCTTCACTTGATTGTCAATGTGTGACTCATTAAGCAGTGGCCAGCCCGCTTGCTGAGTACCCGCCCACTCGTTAAAGTCACGATAAGTGCATTCACAATACTCCAAGCCGAATTGCATTTAAGTATTAATAACGTTTTGTTTGCGAGCTTAAACAATAAAATTTGTCAAATTGCCACCGCAGTTGAGTGGAGACAATTGCCGGCAATTTAATGCGAATGGCAAATTGCATTTCGAATTGCCGAATGGGTGTGCCACGGTGCCAGATCAATTATGTACTACCCTAACAATGGATATCATGATTGCCGAATGCGACAAGCGAACTTTGTCAAAACCTAGCAAGCAAACCATATTATAAGAAATTTAAAAAAAGTCATATAAAATTATAATTATTATTATAAATTGAATTTATATATACCATGTATGAGGCATCTGTGTGAAAGGGTATTTAGCATTCGGCAAATGCAAGCCTTACGTGAAGCGAAGTATATTCACGTTAATTGCCAGTTGCGTGGCAATGCGAGGGCGTCTGTAGGGGAGCAATTGTATATCCGTTATCGCAATCACCTGATTGGGCCACAGAAATCTATTTAAGAGTGTAGCGCAACGTGGCTCGACCCTTCTGACACTTACACAATTTTACCCAAAAAGCGAAAGCATAATAAAAACATTCCACAAGCCAATTCAATATTTCCGCTCGGGCATAAACTAGGAAAAAACAGAAACGCAAATTGAAACCATTTTTTTTTTTTTTTGACCTTTTCGGTTTTAGACTTGCTGCTACAGCATAAACGCGGTCCACAGCATCTTCCATTTAATTTTCGAAAATTATCCATCTAACTGGTTGGGTCTCATCTCAAATGCACATGAATTGACCGAAGGACTTCATGCCTGGAATTCGTTATCAATTGCCGAACAGCCCTAAGGGTCAGCATGCCCACACACAAATTGTTCCGAATCGCCGATAAAATCTAAAATGCAACAGCAAATGACCAACTATTAATTAGGGCAAAGTCAAACAGCAAAAGCAAAAGCAAATGATTAAACTTTTCGTTTTATAGAGTATTTAAGCTGGCTTTTCTTTCGCTATGGTCAGAGCTCCTTTTGGGGCTTGTAATTAAACATGGCACTCGAATGCAAATAGTTTTTGCCACCCAAAAGTTGACCCACTTTAGATTAGACTAGATTGAAGTTTAGCTTGTCTGCGTCCTCGACTGTGTCTCGGGCCTGCTTGTCACTCGAAGCAATTTGCATATCAGACATATGTATGTCTCTCTGTGTGTGAGTGTCTCTCTTTGTCTGTGTGTGTTGTTAGCTGGGAGAGTCTTGCGATAGGCTTGGAACTGCATTTTTGCGTCTGGCCACTGCTCAGTTGCCGACTGACTGCTCATTGTCATTTCGCTTGGCCATATTTTGGCTCGACTTTATTGTAGGCCAGCTGCTGGCAGCCACCAGGGACTGGCTCAGATCTTGTGCACACGCCTCTCCTGGCCAACTCGTAGTCAGGCCCAAATGTCAACATCAGCCAGCCAACATTGATGGCCAGCGCGTTGTTACGCATAATGTTTCTTTACTCTACAGTGCCGTCCAGCGGAGTTCGAAATAGGCCGAAGTTTAGGAAACTTTTTTAATAAATTACTATTAAACTGAATCTATATTTAAATATTATTTCATTACTTTTCAAATTATAAATATTAAAAAAAAATATATTAAACAAGTAAGAAAACTCTAGTCGGTGGTGCCCGACTAGGAGATCCCCTGAACCCCGCTCGATCTGCGTTTTAATATATACTCAATTATGTATTTATTAACGCAGAAAAAATTTAAGCTTGTAAAATTAAAAAATTATACAAATTTTTTTTTTTTTGGCTGGTATATAAAATATAACAAAAACCGAAATTGTATAAAATATAAATGAAACTAAATGCAAAATTTTGAGATTCTAGCTCCAAAGATGTACGAGATATAATTTATTAACTTCATTTCGATAATGTTTTTAATCGATAACAAAAGAACGGGAAAAGTTATCGATTTTTTAAAACAAACTCGATATGCGCGTGCTATACAGGGACTTCCAAAAAAAATTTCAAGTCTCTAGCTCTTATATGTTCTGATATCGACGCGTTCATACATACGGACAGACGGACAGACGGACAGACAGACAGACAGACGGACAGGGCTAAATCGACTCAGCTCGTCTCCCTGATCAAGAATATATATACTTTATGGGGTCTGCCACGCCCCCTTCTGCCTGTTACATACATTTGACAGCTTAACAAAACCATTATACCCTGATTTCCCATTTTCAATGGGTTCAGGGTATAAAAATAATATTTTGAGCTCGCTGAGTAGCCTTAAAGCAAATGTCAACGTGAAAAAGTAAGTTCAGTTTCATAACAGTTATATTTACGTGAGAGATCTCAAGTGATTGCTAACTTGCAGGGCATTTGGGTTTCGTGGCAGCCACAACAAGTTCAGCAAAAAAACCACTTGGCACTGATTTTGTTGTTGTGCTTGTCAACGGCTTTTTTTTGGCAACGGGCAGCAAACTGCATCATTGTAACTGTTGCCAGCTTTGACACATAATTCTCGGGTTACATAAATCGCATAACTGTGTCATGTCTCCGACGCGCTGCAAGCCCAAAAACTGACCCAGCAGCAACAGCAGCGCACGCAACATTCCACCAAGGAGATGCAGATACAGATACAGATGCAGTATTACTTGCAAATACTCTGAGTATCACACTTTGCAAGCCAGAGATAGAGTGAGAGACTAAAGAGAGCTAAAGAGAGAGAGAGAGAGAGAGAGAGAGAGAGAGAAAGAGAGGTTCAAGCATTGTCGCATTTAGTTTTGAAGTCGAGTATTGAGCACTGAGCATCTTTAGAATTGGCTTTTATTATGCTAATTTTATATTCCCATTGTTCAAATGCACGCATATCACTTTATTATGAGCCCTTGAAGCAGTAGCCAGCAGGCGCTTGGGGCAGGAGCAGCGCATTTGCATGGCGGCTGCCATTTTTGGTCAGCAAAGTTCTCAGACTCGAATGTATGCAAATTTTTCTTCGGTTTTCTGCCTCGCTGCTACTCAACTCGAGCAGTAAGTCAAATCACAACAGCTTTGAGTTTCCTTTGTGCTGTCAGCGACGAGGCAATCATCAATAAACCGGCCTGCAGCAGCTCCACATGTCTCCATAGGCCGCCACATGGCTCCACTTGGCCCAACAAACAATGTTGAAATCCAACCCAAAAAATAACGAAAAAAAACATTAGCACAATATCCAATGACAACAACAGCAACAAGCAAGAGGAGTTAACATTAGCTGAACGAAATAAAACAATGAAAACGGAGATACCCTTTAGACAGATGGGCATTGTGGATATAGTAGAATATAGAGAAATTCTGTTCAAAATAAAAATGGAACAATTTATAAGTATTTCTATTTAATATTAATTTACTTAAGTATGCTTGATTTCAATAATTATAAAAAATTAGGATATTTTATACTGTTGAATTTAAACATTTTGTGATGAAGTAAATTACTTTAAAGTAAAATTTGGGTATTCACTTATCTCAGATATCAAACGAAATATTATTAAGATATTCCATTTTAGTATCACTACAATAATGTTAGATATTTTTAAGTAATTGTAGATAAAATTTAAAAAAATCTAAGCTCTACAGATCAGATCCAATATATAATAAACAAAATTAATATATTATTCGTTTTTTATATATATTCATAAACGGGAATTCTCGCCTCAGCTTGGAAAATAAAATGTATCAACAATATTTGGATACATTTTTCACCATCCGCAATATGTTACGGTTTGGGCTGATATTGCAAGAGTCCATATCCACATAATCCAAGAAAGGCAAAACAAAATATTACTCCACTTTGGAGTTACACCATTGTGCAGCTACATTAGCTAAAGTTGAACTAGTATCGGCGAGAATGGCTAAGCGTCACACAAACTATATAAAAGTATGTAATTGCTCAAGCTATCCACACATACAAAATATTGAGTACCATCACAATTGGCATTAGTTTAGCTTTTAAGTAGCAGCTTTTAAGCCTATACAAAATAATTTGGGTTTTTTGTTGAAATTTTTCCCTCACCTCTTCAAGCTATGCTCCTTGCAAATAAGTATTCCTGTTGTGTGCACAATATGTCTAAGAAGAAATGGGCAAAGGACAATACTATGAAATTTTGTAAGTAAAATTTAAATTTAACCAAATACCGTGTTCCATATAAATAAATATAAATAAATATTTAAGAATATATATCATATTTGAAGCAAATAATGTTTTAGCAAAAAAATATTGATCATTAAAAGGTTTCCTTTTTTTTAAAGACAGATTGTATGAGTAAAGGTTACATTCTTTGAAACTTTAAACACTGTTGGGATTACTATGACGGCGAGTTTTAAATGTTATTTATTTACTATTAACATATTTACTAGCATTCATGCTTTTAGTTAAAGATTTGGGGACTCAATGTGTCTGTCGTAGAATGGGTTTAGCTTGAGCTTTGCCTACCCTTTTCGGTAGCGATATGTTGATGCTAGTAGTATTTTAATGCACGGCATCTGGTAGAAATTGAAGGACTCTGCTCCAGAGCAAGGTATGCTAGTCAGGAGATGGGTGAATAAGAGAAATCGAGAGGATGATAGATTCGCCAAATTGTAAGTTTAGATAGAACTTTTTTTCCACATTGCAATGGAATTAAAACAGCCTCCTCCGACATATATACCTATGCTATAAATATAGAAATATTTTATATGAAACAAAGTTTAGTATTTACTGTCAATTAGATTACATATGAAATGTGATTCGTAAAAACTCAATTACTTGAAATTATAAAAAGGTCATATGAAAACATAATTGCAGCAAACTCAAATGATATATACAAAATATTCCTAATACTATATTGTAAGTACTTTGAAAATCAATCCCTATGTATAATTTTTAAAGCCAAATTTTTTGAGGTTACAAACCAAATTGCTTATTCATTATACCCGCTGCATATTGCAGTTAACTGCAACAACTTTACATACTTTGCGGCAATTGAACATTTGTTTTCATTCAGCGCCAAGTTGCATTGAAAAGCGTACCGAAAAAGTGATTGATGTCGTTGCAGTCGAGCGCCAATAAATTATCGAAAAAAAGCGAAAAAATAAAAGGGGAAACATTGCTAAGCTGGCCAGATGCTCGACTGGTCGAGTTAATGATTTGGCAATAATATAACATTTGTGCAGAGAGCCTAGCTCAATACATTTAAGTGGCAAGCGGAAAATTGGGCAGCAAATTCCAAGCGTTGCACGCCGCGTATGAGTAATGCGCGCGAACAATAACAAATCAATTAAAAATAACAGCAAGAAAAGAGAAAAAAAAAGAAGGAAAACACGTTGAACGCCCACCAGGGCCAGAGCATTAAGCTTAAAGTTTTCATTGGAGAGTTTGGCAGGCAGGGAATAACACGATTTACGGGGCGACAATTGTCTCTCTGTCTGTCTGCCAGTATGTCTGTCTCTTGGCAGTCCCTGTAGCTGGCGAAAGGTGCGCCTGCGCATTTTTCACAGGCAACACGAACTGTTGTTAGAGCTGGTTGCATGTTGCAGCCGCAGCCGCAGCAGCACCAGTTGCTGCTGTCGTTGCCGTTACTTTCTCGGCCCCGTTTGCCACATCCGCCTCAGCTGGCTGTCAGCTTGCCCAAATTGCGTATTCGCTGGGACAAAGGTGCACAAAGAGGCACAACACTTTGCTGATTCGCTGCCAGGTTGCATTGCTTTTATCTATGTATGTGCATCTTAATTGTCAGCTGCTCTCTCTCTCTATGTGTGTGTATGTGTTAGTGGGTAACTGGGCATGTTTGTGGCACAATTGAGGACCCAGTTGCCAGCCGAGATGGCACAGGAGGCAGCACAGTTAACCACAATTTAGTTGTGGCTTAGTTCATGAGCTGTCATTAATGGAGACAGCCAGCAATGATTTAGTGCTTAGATATGCCCTCCAGTCAATTACAGATCAATGCAACTGTGTAAATAGTTTCGCTGCAAACACTTTTTTTTTCTTTTAACAAATTTTCAAGTTTCGTTTCGGTTACACCCATGGGAACGGGGTTAAATTGGAAAGACTAACTTTACTTTGTAGTCGACGATAAGACTAAGAGCTTATAGAGAACGCGTAAAGTGAGCATTGCGTATATAAAGGGTGTTTTGCTTAGAGTTTGACAACCATTTACTATTGACCATTTGACAACCCATTGAATTTGCTCTGACATTTTATTATGGATGGACTTATACCAGAGCAATGCAAATTGTTTAAGTGTTTGATGCTATTAATGCTTCTGTTCGTCAGATGTGTCGTGCACTTCTTTCATTTTATGACGTACATAATGAGCCCATTTTTTATTGAATAAGTACGTAACTGAGCAGAATTGTAGCAGTTGGAGTGGGAACATTTCAGAAGCTTTTGCCCAAACACCATTACATTCACAAAAAATACTGTTTGGTGAGCTTTATGGGCTGGCGGAGTCTGTGGTCCATATGTCTTTAAAAACTATGATTCCAGATTGCGCCTTGCGGCACTCGACTTTCCAGTCAAATATATTTAGCGGTAAAGCTTTAGTAGTCCACAACTTTACCTCTCACATGCCTAAACTAAGCTAATACATAATATATTCATTATATACCCTGAACCGATTGCAAATGTTAATACAGCTTATACAATTTTGGCTAAACTCTTTCAAATATATGTCTTATTGATAAGGAGTGATCATGTATGTCCGTTCATCCAACTCTCTGTCTGCCCGTGCCAATGAAGCTAGAGACTTGAGGATATTTCCATTTATACCATACGCAATAGTTCTAAATGATTTTTCAATAATTCATTTATCGAAACTTATAAAAAGACAGATAATATTTTCGTTATGAATTTGAATTTTTAGTTGAAATATGTTTTAAGCATATGCATGATGTCAAAGATTTAGAAATATTTATATGTAAGTCTAGTAAATATTTAAATTAAATCTTAATTAATTGTAAAGTTAAAGCGTCGCATAGGCGGATGAATGGTTGGTGAACCGCTCTGGCTCACTTTAATAGCGGGTGGAGAGATCATTGGGATTAAAGTTGAGCTTTTGTTGTTGTTGGCGTTGTTGTTGTTGTTGTTGTTGTTGATGCTGGAGCTGGAGTTGATGGTTGGGATATTGGCATCGTCTTGAGGTGGCAGCAGAGCTGACTTGTGCAGCTTGAAGCCATAAATGCTGCAAAGGGATATGCTTAGAATATAGAACGGCTTGGCGAGCTGACAAAAGTGTGACTGACCGTGGCGTATACTTCTCAATCGGCGGCTCCGGCAACAAATGCGGTAACTGCATTAAGAGCATATGCGGAAAGCTTCTGCCAAACATGGCACCATCGAGGAGAGCGCAATGTGGATGCGGATCATAGACGTCCCTGCAGCGCGGACAGTAGACCTTCACATGCGATTCGCCAATGTGATCGGATAGGCCGACAGGCAACACCAGCTGCCCGTCGCAATAGGTGCGCGGACATATTCCGAAATCGCCACGCTGATACTTGAGGCACATATCGTCGATGCCTCGCGGGCTCAGTATGTAGCGTGCATGGATCAGGCCATACAGCTGGGCCGTCAGTTCGGGATCCGCGTCCATTGGATTGAAGCCATATTCCGTATCGAACTCCGAGTCGAGTACGGCATCTAGGGTCTGGTGGAAACGGGGCACCAAATGCTCGAGGCCCGTTAAGTTGAATCTCTCCTCGATATACTCTTGGGGCACGCGGCAAAGAAACGTGTTTACCTGCAGATTAACGAACCAACCTATCCAAGTGCCATCCGACATCGCAGTGTGACAGCTGCATATATACACATAGATATGTATTCATATTTGTATTTATATGCAAATATGTTTATATAAATCAGATCTCAGATCAGGCACTCACTTGTGTGGCATAGTTTGCTTGTAATAATTAGCTGTTCTCTGTTTGGCGAATTCCTGAGTTGAAAATGTAAAAATACTTACATATGTGTTTTCACTTGAACTTGACACTGACGGCCGACTGATAGTGCGTCTCTTTCTTATTCTCTCTGCCCAAGTTGAATGGCTTACTTAGTTTATTTTCATTCTAAACAGTTTGCTAGCTGTTAACAAATGCTCTTTGCTTTAGCCAACATTGTTTTGGAGAGTATACAACTGCGTAACTTATTGTTTTATTTTAAGCTGTGTGCTGCCATCAAATACCACAAACTTTCCTTAAAATCTCTTTCGCTAACTTCACTTACTTACGTTAACCAACACTGCAGGCACTTAAATACTCTCTACACAACACTGAATACAAGCTTGAACACTTTTAATAAACATTACCAACACATTTAATTTTTAATGTGAAAAATTCAATTGAAATAATTAAACGAAATAATACAAACTTTTTTTTTGTAGAATATATTTTATTAATTCTTATAAATACAAGAAAAGGATGCATTTCTTAAGAGCTATTAATAAATTGCCCATTTAATTCCTGCAAGTTGTATTCATCTAAAGTTGAAAAAGCCTTACAGTATTGAAATTTACTAAAGTCAAACTTGTTCTTAAATCAACTTTTCCAAGATTTTAACTTATTTTGTTGTCAATAATCATATCTTTTCAACGACAATAGTTTTCTTGCAATTCAATAAGAAATTTGAATATTTTTCAGGTTTTTTCAGTTAGTTTTTTCATGCTTTTAGTTTTCTCAACTTGAGACGCTTTTATTTACCCTCTTCTCTAATATTTGTATCTCTCTGGCTCTCTGATGAATTCTTTATCAGATTCATTAATCCATTTGGCCAATTGCTTCAATAAGAACACGTGTGTATTTGTTAGATAAGTACTTTAACAAATTATATTATAAGTTAAATGATATATTCGTTCTACATTTTTCACTTAGTGCGGAGAGTTTAATATTGGTCCATTTAATATTGGACTCTAGTTAAGAGAGCAGTTACATCTTTTTCGCTTAGCTTTCAGCACAACTTCAAAATTCTTCAGAGTCCAAGCAATGGTCCAGTTGAAGTCGTTTGCCCTGAAGTATAAGACTCCACTTGCCGCCCAAATAATTAATAATATTGGTGAGCAGAGCAGAGTGTTGGCAACAGCTATGGCCTTAATTAGGACAGTGCCAGAGACAAAGACCAAAAGCCGCATATAGCATTTTGGACTCTTGGTCATTTATTCTGCAAGCGAAATTCACTTAACACGTGTGTGTGCGTGTGTGTGAGGCTGATTATTGATCGAAACATTGCAGCAGCCATTACATTTCCGGTTTACTGACTCGTTGCAATTGGAAAGCGCTTGCGCTTGCGCACCTCTTTAAATTCAGGTGCATATGAAAGACGTTTTGGGCGGTGGCAGAGGGGGAGGCATGAGAGTGAGAGAGGTGGGTCAGCCGTCGCGTCATTCATTCGTGCACTCATGAAGTGCAGTCAGTGAGTCGGCCAGCGCTTACTTGTCATTTGATTAATGAGACCACGCTCAGCCATCGATCTCCATTTAGCAGGCAACCCTTCTGCCCTCTCTTCCAGCAAGCCAGCTGGACAGTTGGCGAACAGAAAGCATGAATAATGGGGGCGTTGCCAGCTTGGGCTACAGGTTCGAAAATTCGCAGCTACAACAGCAACAGCAACAGCAACAGCAACTGCAACAACAACAACAGCAGAGCAGCAGCAACAACATTGTTGTTATGCCCCTTTTAATGGCGTTCTAATTGCGCAAGTTTCGAGCCTTCTCCTACGGCCATGTTACCGACTGATGCGTGAAATTTTTTCGAACATGTGTCATGTGTGTGTGTGTACGCGTATCTGTTGGCCCATTCACTAGGGTTGGCTACACTCGGAGACTCCGACAGGGGGCGTGCCCAGTGACACGTCTTAACTGACCAATATATAAAGCCAACGCAGCGCGTCAACGTGCTAAGCCATGGCCCAACAATGTTGCAGTTGTTGTTGTTGTTTTGAGGGCTGGGAACAGGCACAGCAACTGCAACAGCAACAGTCAGTTGAGCTAAGCGACTGCTGCTGCCAGCTGCTCATTGGCTCGTAACAGTCGAGTCTTAGACTCAACATAAGGGCACAGAAATAAGCATTTCCACTAGTGAATGCCCTAGGATGCTCAATAACATTGCATACCAATTGATTTCTGATCTAAATAAAGGTGTTAAAGATGAAATAAAAGAACTCGCAATGAAGCCAAGCCTTACCCGCTGGTGGATTTCCTTGTGAGCAGTAATTAAAATGGGAATAAATACTCTACGTCGAATGAAGGCAACAAATATTAATTGCATTTGAGTGAGACACAGCCACTCTCTCTCTCTCTCTCTCTCTCTCTCTCTCTCTATCTCTCTATCTCTCTCTCTCTCTCTCTCTCTCTCTCTCTCTCTCTCTCTCTCTCTCTCTCTCTCTCTCTCTCTCTCTCTCTCTCTCTCTCTCTCTCTCTCTCTTACTCAATTTCTACCTCTGTCTTTTTCTGTCTCTCTCGCTCTCTGTCTCTCTCTGTGTCTCTCTGTCTCTCTCTCTCTCTTTTACTCAATTTCTGTCTCTTTCTGCCTCTGTCTTTTTCTCTCTCTCTCTCTGTCTGTGCATTCTGTCCTCCGTATCTTTTTTTGTGCGTCTCTTTTTCTTTCTTTGTCTATCTAACTTCCTTCTCTTTCTCCCTCTCTCTCGCTCACGCTGTTTTTTTCTCTTTCTCTGTCTGTGACTCCGTTTAATTTTCTCTCTCTCTTTCTGTGCATGCCTCTTTCTGTTTCCCTCTCTCTCCCTCTGTGTGTATTATTTTCTCTCACTGTCTCTCTTTGTGCGACTCTATCTCTGTATCTGTCTATGAGTGTCCATCCCTCTTCCTCGTATCCTTATCTGTCTCGTTGCTTGTCTGTTTGTCTCTATGCGTTTCATTCTCTCTCTATGTTGCTGTAGCTCCTCTATGAATCTCTCTCTCTCCCTATTTCTCGCTCGCTCACTCTCTCTCTCTCTCTCTTTTTCTCCCTCACTGTTTCTGTTCTTCTGTCTCTCTTCGACTCTTTCTCTATATATGTGTCTGTCTTCCTCTCTCCCCCTCTCTCGTTAAAGCTAAAATGAGTTAAGCAGGAACCTGATCTTAACAAAATTTGTGGCCAGTCTCTATTGTGCTCACACAAGTACATTTACATACTGTAAGTATATGTACATGTATTTAAGAACTTCATATCGAAGTATGGATTTCTGTTGTCGCTGTGGCTATCAAGCAATGGGACGCGGTCATATCAACGCAGAGTGTCATGAGTTTGACAGCCAACAATTTACACGTTGATGGAAAAGGATACTGGGAATGCGCGCCAGATACGCTCTCCAGATATCCATTTGCTGTGCAGATGCAAGAATACAGACACAAATCCGACATGTGTATGTATGTGTTTGTGTGTGTACGTACGCAAAGTGTGAAAACTCATTTGTATCAAATTTCTCATAGACAAGCACAGGGGCACAACAGAGGGCAGCACGCACACAAACACACACCCAGAAATTGATGTAATAAACTGTACGCGCTGACAGGGACAAACTTGTCGGTGTCGATGGGAATGTGAATGAGCATCAGGAGATTGGGCACGGGAATGAGGACAGCGCTGCTGGCAGCCAGTACATAGAGCCACGTGGGGGTGCAAATCCACAGCCAATATGTAACAAGACGGGACGACGAAGAGATATAGAGAGAGACTACATACCCTGCACCAAAAAATGAAGGTATAACTGGGAGATGATAGTGGAATTCAAATTTAGATTAAAATACAAAGACTAGAGAATTATAAAGACTCTGCTGAAATTAACTCCAATTTCCAAAGTTGTGTTGATAAAAGAAAGGCCAACGTAAAAACAAGTTAATAATGATTTAACGATATTTTTGTTTCAGGTTTATAGGGTATTTGACTTCATGAATCATCTTTGCATTCAAACTTTATTGTGCCCTTCCACCATAGTCCATCACTCGCAAAGAATGACATTTTTGACATGGTTTGTAATTGACACTTGCACTTGCTACAGCAGCACCACCGAGCAGCAGCTTCAGCACCACCATCAAACACCAAGCATCAGCAACAACAAGCTATTCTATCTGTGTGTGTGTGTGTGTGTGTGTGAAGCACATCTCCAACACTAGCCAGCACGTGGTTCTAGCTCATTCAGATATGATTCTTATAGCAGAGAAAAATATAAAGACGAGCAAACATCAGGTTGAGTGGAATAAGGCGCGTATGTGAGAGGCTGGTGCAAATGGGGCAGATGAATGTCAGTTAAAATCGTAACGATCAAAAATATTTGCTGTCATTACAGAGCTTGTCGTTTGCCTCTATAATATTGCCACTGCCATTTCTTTCGATTCGCAACGTTTCAACTTTCGAGTGCTTAATCTGCCAGTTTGATGTCACTTTGCGCCTGTCTGTCTGCCTGCCTGGTGGCCATGCTATAGCTATAAATGAGTGTGATTAGATTTGATGTGGTAAACAAGTCGTTCATGTGTCGGTGTTTCTATTCAATGCAAAGCTAATAATAGCAGATGTATTTGACTACAGTGAAATCAGCAGACAAAATATAATGTTACAAATTTCTATTTGAAACAATTTGTAAGACCGACGCGTTGAGTAGTATGTGGCTCCCTAATATATCTGAACTCAAGGCTTCAAAATCTATTTAACAACTACAAAAGCTATATATGTACTTATGTATATAAATAAATATATAAAATATATATATATATATATATATATATATATATATATATATATATATATATATATATATATATATATATATATATATATATATATATATATATATATATATATATATATATATGTATATATAGACCGACACAGATAATTCCTGAACTTTGGCCCATCTGCGCTTCTAAACATACTAGCTATATACTTGTACATATAAACGCAATCACATACATATACGCATACACGCATAGTACTTGCAAAATTCAAAAAAGCACCCTAAGCCCCGTTCGGTTTGAGCGCATTCAAAACGGGATTTCAGTATGTCACACGCAGAAGAGGCCGTGGCAGATCCCATAAAGTATATATATTCTTGATCAAGTCAACGTGCTGAGTTGATATATTTGAAATTTAAAATCTGTAACTTCAATAGCATCGAAATGGTATACGTTCATATGGAAAGATTGACGGGCAGCAAAACGGGCATTACACAAAACTAATATACTCATTTCACTTCGTAAATGAGTATGAAATCATTCTTTCTTTCGAAATATACACAAACGGCCAGAAACTTTAGAACATCTCTCTCTCTCTCTCTCTCTCTCTCTCTTCGATAAGGTTTTCAATCGATAACAATGCAACGGGAACAGTTATCGATTTTTTAAAACAAACTCGATATGCGCGTGCTATACAGGGACCTACAAAAATAATTTTTCTAGCTCTTATATGTTCTGAGATCGACGCGTTCATACATACGGACAGACAGACAGATATACGTACAGGGCTAAATTGGCTCAGCTCGTCGAGCTGATCAAGAATATATATACTTTATGGGGTCTGCCACGCTCCTTCTGCCTGTTACATACATTTGACAGTTTAACAAAACCATTATACCTTGATTTCCAATTTTCAATGGGTTCAGTATATAATTATTAGGAATAGTGTTAAATAAATTCATAGCCAAAAATTTAATAATTGAAACAACAGATAAGCACGAGGCTCGTGGTATTTCTTAGTTGGCAACCTTTGGCTTATGTTCACATGAATATAGACAACAAAAATTTCGTTTGATAACTGCCTCGCAGCAGATCTTCATAGCAGTGGCACCTTATTTAAAGACAGTGACATTGAAGCCTAGTCTCAATTTGTAGCGAGAGCTTGAAACGAATCACCAAAAGCTTAAAGAATAAAATAATTATAAGTTTATAAATATTTGTATTTTGCATTAGCAAAATGATAATAAATCATCAAGTTTTTGTGGTTTTAATAGCTGTTTTGGCAGTGTCTTTGGCATCAGAATCTGAAAACCCTTATCTATTGGTAAGTGGATTAAACTTAAGTTAAAGTTGTTGCAATATTGTGTTTTATTTTTTGTGAATATTATCAACTGTCTTTAGTCTTGCAAAGAACGTGACGAACAGGATGCCAAGTGTGGGAAGTATGCTTATCGCATTGTAAAACCAATGCTGGAGTATTTTGCGAAAATCAACAAAGAAGTCGAACTAAAAGATCAGAAAATCGTAGAGCTAGAAAATAAAATTGTCGGTGATGAACTTTATCGTAAAAAGAGTGAAGAGCAAATAGCTAAATTTATTGAAAGTGAACTTGAATTAAGAGCTCAAAATAAAAACTTAACAGACAGTCTGAATATGAAGAAGACAGAGATCGCAAATTTACGAACAAATCTGACACATTTCGAAAATAATTTAGTGGAAAAAAGTAATGAAATTAGAAAATGTGAAGAGTTAAACTCGGATTACAAAAAGAAAATCGCTGAGTTTGAAAAAATGTATGAAGACAACTCAAAAACTCTTAGTTTAAACAAAAGTCAATTAAGTGAACTGACTGAAAAATCTGATAAATGTGAAACTGACTTAGGAAATTTGGGAAAACAAAATGAAATATTTGAAGATAGATTTAACCATCTAGAGGCAAACTTAACAACTTCCGAAAATAATATTTTAGTAATTAAGAAGACAGATGTAGATAATTCAGTAGTTCTTACTGAAAACAAACAGGTAATAGCGAAGCTGAATAACGAAATTGAGAAATCTAAAGTGGAACTGACCAATTTGAATGATACCCTAGAAATGCCAAACAATCAGATATCTGTTAATAATCAGATTATTCAGAACTTAGAGACAAACACAACTTTATGTGAAATGAATCTCGTTGCTAAAGATGTTGAGATAGAAAGTCTTCAAAGTAAATTAGTCGACTACAGGAAAAAACTTGAGAATCTTCCGAGCAGTTGCTTAAATTATAAGAACTATTCGGGAATAGCAGCAATAGAAGTTAATGGACTCAGTCCGTTTATCGTGTCGTGTGATTCGAATATAGCGGGATCAGGGTGGACCGTAATACAACGCCGAATTGATGGAAAGGTAGATTTCTATAGGAATTGGGAAGAATACAAAGTTGGTTTCGGAGATGTAGATAGGGAATATTGGATAGGATTGGAAAAGCTACATAAAATGACGAGCGAGAAGAGATATGAGCTCTACATACACCTTATTGATCATGATAACGAGCAACGGTATGCCAGATATGATAACTTCACAATAGGAAGCGAGAATACAAAATTTACATTGGTTTCTCTTGGTAAACTTACTGGAAATGCTGGAGAGTCTATGAGATACCACGAAGGAATCCCATTTTCAACATATGATAATGATAATGACGGGTATCCCAGTACTAATTGCGCCCGATTTTCTAAAGGTGCCTGGTGGTATTTTAAATGTGCAGATAGGTAAATAATTTGTATGTATAATCAATGCTGTTAAAATAATTTTATTTCTGTAAATAGCAACCTTAACGGGAAAAATTTCGACTGCAAAATGGAATATTCGAACAAGTTAGAAGATACTGGATGCATTTACTGGCAGAATTGGCATGGTCGGAGTTACTCACTTAAATCTGTGCAGATGATGATACACCCTTTTGATTCTTAATAATAAAAAATCAAATATTACAATTCCAAACAAATCTTGTTTGATTGTTAATTCAAATAACATTCTCTAATACTAAGAATATCTGTGGAAACATTATAAAATTTAACAATTTGATATGATAATAATGTGAAGTATAATAAAAATTTTATTCTGGTTTATAATATATACAAGAAAAACAAGGCGCTATTGACTCATAATACTCATTCTCAGTCCAAGGTGAAGGAGTCGGAAGGGAGGGAGATTGCAGTAACTTAAGTGATCCGTTTTGGAGCTCCGGCTCCAAAACATTGCAGGATACAGTTTTTCCCGATTTTCCACGCCCCCTAGAGACATGTACATATAATTTGCACTGCGTGAGTTTGTATAAAACTGCATGCCCTTAGCGCTAATTGTCACGTCGATTTGCCAATTCTCATGTTAAAATTTAAATAATTTTCATTGTTTCTAAACTCCTCAAGTACACGAAAAACAAATCTAGTTTTATATCTTATACACAAGTCGGTACATAAAAACAGCACACTAGAAAACCATTTACAAATGCAAATTTAGTTTTATAAAAATATATTTTCAATGTCCAATTAGCATGACAAATAAAGTAATCAATTCGACTAATTTGCTTTCTGCAATCTCTGCAGCACATCTGCAAGCTAATTAAAGTGATATATGCGCAGATAACAGTATATATAGATACATGTGTAGATAAATGGAGCTATCTTAGTCCATTAATCGCAACATTCATCTAGCTATCTGGCAGCTACAACCACTTGCAGCATCCTCTAGCAGCGAGTATTCCGCTTTCCAGTACAGACGTTTGGCTTGCTCGCCATTGGATTATTCACAAATTAACACGAATGAAGTTGATATTTTAGTCTTGGCTCGCAGTCGCAGTCAATCGGAACTGCATCCAGAGCCAACTGGCTCATAAATCAGTTGAATGAACTGTAAGGCAACAACAACAACAGCAAGAACAAAAAAACAGAATACAAATGGAAATGAAAATATTCAGAGAGCGCCACGCACTTTCACACACAATTTTCTGCACGCACTCAGCCAAAAAGCGATAATTATACTAATTATATGTTGTTGCTGTTGTCGTTGCAACCGGGATCCATGATAACAAAAATAAATATAGAAAAATAACTAAAATATTGTTTCGGTACACTTTGAAGTGATCCAAATAAAAATGCAGACACACCTCGAAACCAAAGAAAACAGAAGAGGGCAAAAAGAAGAACGAGTGTGCGAGGGACTACATAACGACTACTATGAATTAAAGTAAACACATAAATCTTACTTTTCTGCCCCGCGTGAAGTTTAAAAGGAAACATCGTTGAACGGAAGTCGAGCTTACATCGATTTTGATCGGTTTTTGGCTGTTTTGGCTAATGGTAAGGCAGTGGTTGTCTCTGTCTTGCAATGGCCAATTGTATCTGTATCTGTATCTGTAAATGAATCTGTATATGTATATGTATATGCATATGCATCTGTATCTGTATCTGTATCTGTATCTGTATCTGTATCTGTATCTGTATCTGTATCTGTATCTGTATCTGTATCTGTATCTGTATCTGTATCTGTATCTGTATCTGTATCTGTATCTGTATCTGTATCTGTATCTGTATCTGTATCTGTATCTGTATCTGTATCTGTATCTGTATCTGTATCTGTATCTGTATCTGTATCTGTATCTGTATCTGTATCTGTATCTGTATCTGTATCTGTATCTGTATCTGTATCTGTATCTGTATCTGTATCTGTATCTGTATCTGTATCTGTATCTGTATCTGTATCTGTATCTGTATCTGTATCTGTATCTGTATCTGTATCTGTATCTGTATCTGTATCTGTATCTGTATCTGTATCTGTATCTGTATCTGTATCTGTATCTGTATCTGTATCTGTATCTGTATCTGTATCTGTATCTGTATCTGTATCTGTATCTGTATCTGTATCTGTATCTGTATCTGTATCTGTATCTGTATCTGTATCTGTATCTGTATCTGTATCTGTATCTGTATCTGTATCTGTATCTGTATCTGTATCTGTATCTGTATCTGTATCTGTATCTGTATCTGTATCTGTATCTGTATCTGTATCTGTATCTGTATCTGTATCTGTATCTGTATCTGTATCTGTATCTGTATCTGTATCTGTATCTGTATCTGTATCTGTATCTGTATCTGTATCTGTATCTGTATCTGTATCTGTATCTGTATCTGTATCTGTATCTGTATCTGTATCTGTATCTGTATCTGTATCTGTATCTGTATCTGTATCTGTATCTGTATCTGTATCTGTATCTGTATCTGTATCTGTATCTGTATCTGTATCTGTATCTGTATCTGTATCTGTATCTGTATCTGTATCTGTATCTGTATCTGTATCTGTATCTGTATCTGTATCTGTATCTGTATCTGTATCTGTATCTGTATCTGTATCTGTATCTGTATCTGTATCTGTATCTGTATCTGTATCTGTATCTGTATCTGTATCTGTATCTGTATCTGTATCTGTATCTGTATCTGTATCTGTATCTGTATCTGTATCTGTATCTGTATCTGTATCTGTATCTGTATCTGTATCTGTATCTGTATCTGTATCTGTATCTGTATCTGTATCTGTATCTGTATCTGTATCTGTATCTGTATCTGTATCTGTATCTGTATCAGTATCTGTATCTGTATCTGTATCTGTATCTGTATCTGTATCTGTATCTGTATCTGTATCTGTATCTTTATCTGTATCGGTATGTTTACACATCCATGTAAATGAACATTTAACTGTATCTATATGTTGATCGGTATTGTATCTGTATCTGTCGCTGTGTCTGCACTTAAGTCAGCAGCGTGTTTACAACAACAGCTGCAGTAGGAGAAACGCATCAGTTAGTCAACTGTGCAAATAGTTGTCACCATTTGTGCCAGCCGAGATGCACATGAGACTCGTGCTTCGCCGTGCTTCCCTTTGGTTGTTGTGTTTCGCTTGGCCTCACAGATTTTACGTTAAATTATACGGTCTGAGTGAAGTGATAAAATGTTTCCTATGTGGCATGCGACATTTAGTTGGCTGGCTGCAAGTCAAGCAGATGAGAGATGGGCTGAAATTTTATCAACAATCTAATGATGTGACTGAAGCAGAAGACAATTCAAGATGTGTCATATCTAATATACTGAGTTGGATGCCACAAAGTTCCGCAGAATGCAACAATAGTTGCTTAACAAGCAAATACTAGTGTTAAACTAAGTTTAAGCATTATTTCTAATATATATGTTAGCTCTAAATTGGCTAAAACATTCGCTCCAAATATAGTTTGCCATCTATTTATCTAATCAGTTACCTAATTTGCGTTGTATTCTTTAAACATTTATCCAACTGGAATCATATTGGACTCGTTCTTATAAAAGACTGCCACTGAAGGTTCCACAATTTGACAATAGATGGCAATAAATAGACTCCAATATCAAATATGATCATCCAAATTAGAAATAGTTTGTGAAAGCGAAAAGGCATTAGAAAATGGATAAAGATAAAGACGCTGACAGTAAAATGTAGTTTAAGTTTGTGCTGTTTATTCATAACACTTATACTTAGGTGTATATAGAAGATATCAAAAAAAGTGCTCGTCGACTTTGCTATAGGTTAATATGTGTATTAAATAAAAGCAACAGAAAGAATACTAACATAAAACATGAACAACTTAACAAATATTCCCCAGTTAACCAAACTTCGCTCATTTGACCTAATGAATGATAAATGCGAAAAATCGTTGAATTGGGAATAATATTAAAAGGTGAAGAAATAAAAGAACGTGAGTCTTCTAAATCAATCAGTAAGCAAGACAACGTTGTTGATGATCTTCAGTATACTCTTCTACTTGCCTAAGTAAATTTCGTCTAATTACAGATTCAAAAAACTGGAGTTATCGAAACAAAGGTTGTTGAAAAATGTAATAAATGTGAAAAAAAAGTATGAATAGAACAACAACAAGTAATAGAGATTCAATAAATAATTGGAAATTAATGTCCAAAAATTCGTTAAAGCAAATTACAAACAAGAAAAAATAAAAATCTGTATCGGTTTTCGAGAAGATAACAAATAGACTGTATGATCTTTATACAGCATATATCAGCGTAACGGAGAGCCACCGCATGGGCGGTGAGGTGAACTTTAACTGGCTGGCAGGAATATAAGGAAGGATTTGGTGACTGGGAAACACAGTTTTTATCAACTTACAAATTTGTGACGCTACGAACTCTCCATTAGGCTCGTCGATCAACATGATCAAATATATATTTCCAATTATAATCAGTTTAAAATTGGAAGTGAGCATGAAAATTATGAGCTGCTTTCACTTGGAAATTATTCTAGTCTCATTGATGATGGCATGCGAATCTAGAGCGATGAAGCCAATGATAAAACTCAAGCAAATTGCTTTAGAGAACTCTGGGGAGTGCCGGCTGCGGACTGCGATCAATGACAAATCAATCTTAAAGCCCTATGTTTACAACGGAAACTAATATCAAAGTTTTCTATACCTTTATTCTTTCATTATCTAGTAACCTAAACGAAAACACAGTTGCCTGTGACTTTCGCAAGCGTCTTGCTGATCAAATCTCTAAATGTATTTATTGGTCATTTTCGCACTGATTTTCAGATGAAGGCTACAAAATTTACAACTGAATTGCGGTTGATATCATCTACTAATTAGACAAAAAAAACTATTACATGCACTCCGGCCGGCGTAGCAAATCGAAAGAAGCCTCAAAATGATAGTAAAGCTATCCGCTACCGTCTACTAGGAGACGGTCAGAACCATGTCTTCTGCAGTTTTACGCGCTAAATCCACAATTGGTGATTCCAAGCATATATTGAGTTTCGAATAAATGTAACTAATTGTTAATTGTTTTGTATTGAGTACAAACTAAAGATTTTCTGATTTGATTATATAGAAAATAGAGATAAAGTTTAATGAGAACCATAAAAATGTAATACATTAAGTTGAAAGGAGATGCAGATGCAGTCGGCAGAAACTATATATACAGGTGCTTATCAAACAGTAGTTGAGTAGGTAGTCAGTTGTACGCCTTCATTTAGCTAAGCCGGTTAAGGACTCTGCCTCAGACTCTGGCTCGTCGACATTAAATAAGATCCTAAGTCGCTGATAGTGGTCCTTGTCGTTGCCAACGCCCCCACAGCAAACTGGACATGAGTTTGAGTTATGAGAGTCCAGTGTTGGGTATCGCCAGTTCACAGTGCTTGCCTGAATGTTAATAGCCTTGTGCCGTACGCGCCTAAGCATGTGCTTCAATTTATGGCGACTGTCGCAATTGTGCATGTGTCCTCGACCACGACATGGCTGGAGGTTGATCAAGATATGAAATCTGTGTCGTCATTAGTAAGTTGACAAAGGCGTATCAAGGGTTAGTTTGCTTTCGCTTATGCAACACAAAATTCTATTCTTTGCCATAAGATTTCATCTTTTCATACTCGTTCACATAGCTAAAGAAGTATATTGAATTGAATTTGCTGCTATTGAAACTGGATGGCTTGTAAATTATGATAAAAAACTAAGAACAAAATATACCTTTGAATTGGTAAATCCTATTTAAAAACCTTTGGTCGCTCCCACCAGGGCATGACAAATTGGAAATATTGCATTTTAAATACATTTAGCTATCTTTGAATCATAAACAAGTATTATGCAATCGATTGCGACAAGTTTGAATGCTTTTAAATACACTAACGAGTCCTCGACTGGATCAGACTTTTCATTCTTTTCTTGTTTTCTCCTCGTTCTCCTTGCACTCCTTGCACTCTTTGCTTATTTATAAAACTAGAAGGACATTTGACCATTCAATTGTGTGGCATACCGCAGCAAAAGAATACATTTATTTATTATTGACGACAGCGCAGGACTCGAAGGAACTGGCCACAGTATGAGAGGCAGCTGACATAGCCAGCTTAAGCCGCACTGCCTGGGCATAAGTGCTTTGTTTTGCTACTTATGCGATACTTCGAAGCGCAACGCGTGCAACTATTTACTTCGTTACGGCAACGGGCTGGCAGAGAACTTGAGAATGTTCACTCTTCTGCAGCTACAGCTGCAGCTGCAGCCTGCATAATAAAGCGAGAAAACTGTGGCCCAGTCATAAATCTTGGGGCACGTGTTGCATGCCGCACGTAACAGAGTTTTCTTTAATTTTTTTCTGATCGACTCAGAGCCAACTTAAAGTGGTAAGCTAGCTCGGAGAGAGTCGTTAAAGAAATTTGTTTGCTGAATTTTCATTGATCAAGCTAATGAGGCAAACCAATTGTATTTGCATCTCAAATCTGACAAGACAAACTGAACATTTTTATCAACTTTTTGAAATTTTAAATGCCAATATCCAGTTGAAATATTAGAATAGACTTATTTCGATCCAAGACAAGTGGCAACTGAAAGATTGGGATTCTCACTGTGGATGGGCATTGTTTTTCCGAATTCACCACATCCAGCACAAAGAGCATTTTTGTGTGTACTCGATGCATTTTATCTGGCAGTGAATCCATCTGATTATCTAACCTTGCATAGAAAACTGTTGGCCAATGATCTACAGATGAAATCCAAGTCGCAGAGACTGTTTTCAAAATAAAAGCGAGAAATTTTAGTTATTCCCGAATTGCCAGTACCCCAATGAATCATGTTAACACAAAACAAAGCAAAGCACGAGTACATGTATATTTTAAATTTCTCTAAGATCCGCAACGGCAAATTGGACTTATGGATAGACGAAACTCTATAAAATCCACCTCCCAAACACATTGCTAAATATGCAAAAAGTTATATAGGTAAGAAATAAAAGCCTGGAGAAAACAGTTTTTCAACATTTAAAGACAGACGTTTCTTGAAATCAAAACCATCTTGTTATCTAACCAATTACTGGCATTAACAATGCATCAGTGCTGAGCCCGGTTGTCAAATGATCTGCAATGGAGCAGCTGTGATGCAAATCAATGGAACAGATTCGCGCGTCTCGATGTCAAGTACAAAACAAAAATCACTTAAGTTCGATTGCAATGATACGACTCGCGCACTTGGGCGTATTTAACGTCGTAAATTGATATTTGCTTCGAGTGTTCGTTCCTCAGTTCTAACCACGTTCTGTAATGATGACATAGAGCAGCATGAAGTATGAAGCAGTCCCAGTCGCAGTCCCTCTCTCAGTTGATTCTAATCGCATTTGGACAACTAGGTAGGTAGGGCCCTACCTGTTTCGACATATAACCACAAATTGTTTGCTGCTGCTTGTTGTTGTTGTTGTTGTTGCTTCTCTCTTTCAATAAATTTCGTGTGCATTTTCAGATTCACATCAGCAGGCGTCTATGTCCTTTTGCGTTTGTCTTAGGCCATTGTCAACGGCTCTTTGTCAACGAAAGGGGCCTGACTCACGTAGTCGTATGTATGTGTGTGTGTGTGTGGACCCAAACCCAAAACAAATTTCAAGGCCTGGCCCCTAGACCAACCGCCACGGCAAATTTTAGCGTTGAGCGACATTGTCTGTATCTCTTCAGGTTTTTGTTCTTGCTGATATCGATCATTAGATAGTTGCCTATTGTTGTTTTTCCCTATCTATTTATACATTCACACACACGCGTACACACTACGTGTGTCCTATGTCATCAATTATTATGTAAGTTTTCCTCATCTTTGAGCAGTGTTTTCTCTCGGGCATTCGTGGAATCCGCCAGGACAGCGACATGACCACATGATTTACTAGAAATATTTAAGGCGTGTGTTTGTATCCATTTTCTACTCTCTTATGCTCATTTGACAATGTTTGAATACACGCGTGATATGGAGGAATTTATTTGGACCGTTAACACATCACGAGATTCAATATTGTTATATGTATATCGTATATAAATTTGTATATAAATTTAATTAAGCTTTTCTTATCAAATAAATATTCATTAGAATCTTAATATTTCCAACATTTCCACAAAAGAACAAATTAGATCAATCATTTTGGTCCATTCATATTTATAAAACTTATAAACATTTTTACACATTTATTTTAGTATATGTAGATCTTCACACTTTTGATAGTTCAAATATCTTGTCTAAATTCGCTTATAAAGTTTATTTATTTCCTTATTTATTAATTTTTGTTAATCTTTTTTATTTATTTATCTTATTTTTTTATTTTTCATTTATTTTTGTATTTATTTGTTTATCTATTTATTTATTTTATTTTATTATTCATTTATTTATCTATTTATTTTTTTAAATTTATTATTTATTTATTTCTTAATTTTTTTTATTTATATATTTCTTTCTTTATTTATTTTTTTTTAAATTTTTGTTTTATTTATTTATTTATTAATTTAAGTTATTTATTATTTTTATTTATTTATTCATTAAAATATTGTACTTTGACAAATTGAGTGTCAACAGTTGTTTTTTCTGATCGGACGTATATTTAATATATTCTTAAAATAACTTAAAAACACATTCGTGACAACATTGATTTAGGTGCATACAAAAATGCTATTAGATAGTTTTATATAGTATTAAGAGTACTATTATAATCACACTTTCCGTTACAACAGACTCCTTATTAAGAGTGTTTAGTTTTCAAAGTTTTCAACAAAAAGTGAAGACTGAAACATAGATATTACAGAGATCAAACTTATTAGATATCGATATGTACATATATATTTCGTTTGTTTAACGACTTAAGCTGTTCTATTTGGCTGTGGCTTAAATGATACACAGGCTGCAATTATTTTGCTAAGTTTCTCTTATCAGCTAGTAATCGAGTAACATAGAGTAAATCAAAAAGGATTGCAGTCGTTGGAAGTGCCCGACTAAAAGATGTCATTAATAAGAATATGGAATAAGATATAAGAAAATGAAAACGATCCGCAAATAGTGTACGTATTAGACATCTGCATGAATGCATCCAAAAGGGCAATTGAATCATTCATTCTAAAAACGTGTACAACTTTTTTCTGCACAGCTCTCATGTGGTACAGCAGTTAATGAGTGCACTAAAATTGGTGTGCAGTTCGTTTACTGTCCAGTAAAATTGGTGTACAGTTCACTTACTGTAAGCAAAACTTAATGAATGCAGGAGGCATACAAAAATTAGAATGTCATATGCAAGAAAAAGGTAGCCAAAAAGCCAAACCACTCGTTGTGCAAAATATTAAACTGGTCTGTACAAATAGTTGGGTATGGTGTACATGCTTGAATATACTGTACAGCAAAGAGTGAGTACAGTAAAAATGATGTACAGCAAAGAGTACATTAATAATTCTGTACTCCTTTCTTCTAGCTACTCGAATATACTGTACAGCAAAGAATGAGTAGAGTATTTTTGAGAACACTCTACAACTGTAGAGTACTATGGTGTTGGAAATGATTGCATTCATGCAGACCTCCAGTACGTATCGTGTACGCATATGTACTTACAGCTGCAGGTCTTCAGTTTTTGTAGTATTCGAGACTAAACATACAGACAAAAATATTACATACTACAGATCCATTTACACTGGGCACATAAGGGCATACAAAGTGTGCAATTGTTTTTTTGGCATTTGGAAATACCAGTCTGATTAATGCTTACAGTCACACCTACCCAATTAGAGAGGTGCCAATATATATGTATACAGAAAAAGAAAACGAACCAAAATTTTAAATTTATATTTTACACCTGCAACACGCGTTAAAATTGCAAGTCAGACCAAATGAAAACGAAAACAAAAACAAAAACGAAAACGAAAAGCCAAAAGGCGAAAGGTGGCCTGAGCAGGAAGCCATAAATAACAAATACGAGTACGAAAAGTCTTCGGAACGCATAAAACATATCATTTGATATAATTTCTAACACACTCCTAAGTCGCCCTCATAGTTGCAGTCGCAGGTCTCTTTCCAATTCCTGACTCATTCTTGCGCTCGCTCGCTGCAGGTGCGGCAGCAGCTCTGAGTTTGTTGATTGGCCTCCATTTAACGCTGCGTGAAGCTGGCTGGGTAGACGCCTCTGGGCAACAGCCTTTCTAGGCGTTAACTGTAATTCGTTGGCTGCCCAGCAGGAACTGCCACCTTTGCCGACAACAGAAGCCACTCTCAACGGGGCCGTAGGAAGCCGTTTCATTTCTCTCTCTCTCTCTCTCTCTCTCTCTCTCTCTCTCTCTCTCTCTCTCTCTCTCTCTCTCTCGTTCTCCTTGTAATTATGGGTTCGCATATTCTTTCATTAAAAAGGCTCAAAACAGTGAACCGTTTTATACGAAATCCTGGCGCCGGGAGCCAATTAAAAAAACACTTGCTCAAAATCATAATATCCCTATAGTTTATAATGTTTACGAACTCTGAAATCGCGCTGCTTTTGATGTGTGAAACAACGCCCTAGAGATAGAGAGAATAATTTAGTACACGATATTCAGGTTTTGTTTTACACTCAATAATTTAATAGCAATTTTTCCCTTTGTTGAAGCTTTAAAAAAAGTGAAACAGTGTTTTAAGTATAAAGAGCTGATTGTGTACGAATAGTTAATAATAATTAAAAAAAGACAGCCTATGAAAAAAGATGTTTAAGATATATGAGATTTAGTATCACAACCTGAAATCCACATGCTTACTTCATTTTATTATAAAAATATATTTTATTTATTATAATTTAATTATATTTGATCAATAAATATATTAAGGAAACAATTGAATTCAAATGGAAAAATGTGTCTAAAATTTGAAACAAACTTGCGGTTAAGTATAAAGTTTCAATAAGTTCATAGACGAACGCACAGTTGAATGGATCGTGTTGATCTGCTGACTCTGATCAAGTATATAAATATACATACTCGATGTAGTTGATCAGCACCAGTTCTGCATTCCAAATACAGTTCAACAAAGCCCTTATGCCCTCATCCGAGAAACATATTAAGCAAAACTATTCTGACCAAAATTACGCATTATTTCACTGACTATGCTTCGCCTCGACCTTTTTTTGAGCCTGTTTATAGCTGATTAGCAAACTGCAGGCAGTTATTTGAGTCACTGTCTGAAGGAGATCTTTGAGATCTGCCGAATTTGGAGTTGCGAAGGGTCCGTCAAGGCGAGCGAGTGGCCAAGTTAACAGGCGAATGATTAATGAAGGAGGTGCTCGGCTATCACCTTCACACTTGCTAAATATATACATATATATTTTATTTTTCGACTGCAATTCGTTTGACGTTGACTGACTGAATGAATGATCGAATGACGGACTGAGCTGAGCTCACGCAATTAGTGCTGCGCGGCACAGTGGAGCGAATGGATCAAAACACATTGATTTAGCAAATAAAATCAAAGTAGAAATATTTAAATCCAATTAGAAATGACTTGTGGTGCCAAGCACATATACTCAACAGAACTTTTGAATAGAATATCTCCTTATTTGTTCCACTGTGCGAGGCATTTTGCAGTTTTCGGCTGTCTGTTGCCCAATTGCCAATTGCCATTTTGCATGACAGCCTCGCGTACATTTTGACAGCTTCAGTGCAAGGTGTTGACGATAATTATTGGTAATTGGGCGGACGGACAGTGCGAAAGCTTTGTCTCTCCTGCTCTTGTTAAGTAGGCGCCTAATTATTTTGACACCTGCCGACACAACGTGCGGCGCGTAATTACAGGGTATGCGAAGTTTCATTCACACCTCGATCAAGGCCAACAGATTTAAAGGTGCTGAGTGGCAGTAACAGCAGCTGCTTCCTGGCAACTTGCAACCGGCAACCGGTAACCGGCAACCGGCAACTAGCAACAGGCAACTGCTGCAAGCAATCATTGATCAAGTCGAATACTTATCAACTGGTTAGCTAGGCCCATCTCTCGAGGTCCTAGTTGATGCCTCGATAAGGTCGCGCATTGTTTGTGTTTCGGTTTTTGTGAACCCATTGTCAACGCCTTACGCATTTTAACAACGCAATTTGGGTTTGCACACATGTGTTGAGCAGCCGAAGAGAAATCTTCAACCAAACTATCAAGATCCAGACACAAACACACATAGAGAGATCCTGATCATTGGCATAGATAGTGCGGGATAAATAGTTATAATATGCATAGGCAGCTGACTGCCTTTCTCTCTCTCTCATTATAGTCTTTCTCGGTTTTAGAACATGTGCAGATTTGTTGTAGGTGTCAACCACATGAGGACGCAGTGATAGGCATCTGTGTAGTCTATGCACAAGTGTGCATGTTTATGGAAGCACATAATACTCTCGTTTAAGGTAGATTCTTGAGGTTAGTTCTCGATAGGCGAATGCCGAAGTTGTCGATTTTCTGTTTAAGATAAAATCGAAGAGTGATATGTGTGAACATTAGCTGGGCCAACAAACAATATGGAATTGAACACTTTTGAATTCCTAGAAAACTAACTAGCTTACGCTTGCACAAAAGGCGTTCAAATGAAATGAAAAAACTCATATTAAATAAATTAAACAACTTACAACTTTCTTTTTATATTCATAAAACATTAACTGATTACAAAATGTAAATATATAAATTCAAGGCATATTATATGCGCGAAAATATATGTAGCAGATAAGAGGGGAAGGTGTACTGGCCAACCCTATTAAATGTAAGGAGTAGACTTAATGTTGATATATAAATATATATATAATAGTAGCACTTAACGGAGTTTTCCACTTCGGGATCAATAGCAGAGTAAACTAAGCCAAGTTTCTCCACATATCTTGCGATTCATATGAATGTTTTGATCTTGAAGAGTTATGAAACTAATAAGTCCTCTGATAGTACAAATTAAAACCAAGATAAAAGTTTTGTAATTTAAGTGTATCTTTTGTAAATTCCAGCCCCATTTAGAGTACTTTAAAGTCTCCAACAAAATCAAAGAAAATGTATGAAGCACAACCATTCGGAATTTAAATATAAATCACTAATTATAGTATTGTTCTTTGTCATGTGGAAAGTGTTAAGCATTGAGGATATCAACCGCAAAATGTCACAGAATTGGACACTTGAAGCAAAACACTTTACACTCATGCAAAAATAAGGGAAAAGAACAAGATTACTTAACATTTAACACTGCGGATGTACAACAGATATTTCACTGAAATTTCTTTGTAGCGCCATAATTAATTGTTTCATTAACAGTGCCGCCAAGTGGCAAACAGTGGGGCAACATAAAGTGGTAGTAGAAGTACATCAAATACAATTCGAAACAGAGAGAGAGAGAGAGCAGAGTTGAATGGACAGACAAACAGTGAAAGTTTGACAGGTCTGCTAATTGAATTGTCTTTCAGAAGAATGAATAAATAAAACCTAAATTTTACATACGAAATCTGGGGTAAATTAATACACCTTTCAGATAAATGCGTGCTAGGTATGTGTATGTGTAAAATTTCATTATTCGATTGCTGCCCTAAGTAAAATATATATATTATATGAATATACTTACTAACTGCTATAAGCAGACAATTTAATATAGACAGCAAATATTGAAATGCATTAGCCTGTTTAAGTTTTCTTTCTAAACGAAACTAACAAAAATCAACCACAAAATACACGAACTGAAAGTCAAAGCAGAGATATTTATATCTATATATACAGATACATATATATGCTTTTGTTTTTAACACACAATAATGTGCCGAATTTAATTTGAATGTCTGTGTTGCTGATGATGATGATGAACTAAAATGCTTTGGTATTCGGCTTAATGCCAAGTTGGCACAACAAACTGCCAGCCGAACGCTAATAGTGTCAAAAGTTTAATGATGAGGCCCGCCTGTCACTTTTGGTGCCGTCTGCCGTTAAGTAGACGGCTAAAGCAATTCTCCAGCCCAGCAACACCCAGCACCCCACACGCTAGCGCTAACCCCAGTTTCAAAGAGCCGACATGTTTGCTATGTTCGTGAACGGAACAGCTGTCAGCACGGGGCAAGTGACAGGCATATTGAGGATGCGACTAAGATATAAATTAATATAAATATATAAATGAAAGATATATATATATATATATATATATATATATAACAGATAAGCTAAAATAAGGTAATTAAGGGCTAAATACATAGATTTATAAATCCTAAATTTGTAAAAAGTTGAGTGAAAGTTTTTCACCTTATTCGATTGAAACATACACGTATGTATAAGCATGTATAAAACAAATTTCATGCTTTGCGGAAGTTACCACTTAAAAAGAAATGTATTTCCATTTTTCCATTACAATAAAAAGAAAAGCTTAAAGTGTACCTGAATCTGTTAAATGTGGTTGCTCTAGCTCTAGAAACATTTGACATATTCTGAAATAACTTAAGTTACACGTCGATTTGTATAAACTTTATAGATTAACAGATGGACAAGTCTAGACAGAGACAAAACTATATCATCATGGGGTTAGCCACAACTCCTTCTGCCTTTTACATACATATCTGACTCTATGACTATGAAATATATAGTTTTTGGCAGTTTGAAATGCTAAAAATAATTTATTAACATATGCAAAATATAGTAATAGATTCAACTTCAAATAATGATGAGCAAAGAAATGTAAATTGAATACATTTTGGTGCAACAGTTCCGCAAGAATTTTCACAATTTCACGAGTGGAACGATCGACAGATCGATCGGTTGCACTTAAAACAAAATAAACGCAACAAAGAAACAATTAGCAGGGCCTCGAGAATTAGTTGGACATGCACAACGCAAACAGTGACAGGGAGTGTGAGAGAGAGGGAGAAAGGAAAATATGAGTTGCAGATGAGTTTATTTGTTGAAGCCTTGAACTGCCGCTAAATTTTAGTGTAACTCTATTTTTTGTGTTATCTTTTGTACTTTTGCCGCAACCCAAAGGCAAACAGCCAACCAAAACAAACAAATAAACAGACAAACAAACAGACAGACATACGAACAAACAAAAAAGGGCCATTCGAAGCAGCCGAAGATCAGTTGCAGTGCAACAGTTTCTCACACTGATGAATGGAACTGTTGGAGTCGAACATAGGTTTGGGGCACAGTAAATGCTCACCGGGCGTTCGCTGCAATTGCTGCCAATTAGAATTAATGCGTTTTTTATAGAAACAGCTCGAATTTCCAGGCACTGTCAACAATGGGAACAGCTCAGCACAGCACCCACTGCACGGCGATCGAAAGCTATGCCAAGCCAAGCCCCCCTTTTCACAAATTTGCTAAATCCCCGTCGACAGCCGTGCCGTGCACTTAATCATCATATTGACGTGTCATCATCATCATTATCATTATGAGCGTCATCGTTGCCAGAGTCTCCAGCGGAGCAGCAGTCGTCGCGTCATTGCGTCGTCCACACTCCAACTGGCCCCAGTCAAATTGTCAATTTGAGGTCGCCAAGAAGATTCAGCTCCCGATAATCGCATCGAGGTGCGACTCACGTACAATATAGAACAACTTTTAATCTGTATATATGTATATTATACATTATACATTATTTATTAAATAGTTCTGACTAATTTTATATATGTTTATATAAGCAATTAAGAACGTTGCAATCGCGGTCCAAAAACTGTTCATTTATTTAAGAATGCCACGCCAAGGTGGGCGATCCACATCATTTTAAGGTATATTTATGAAGGAGGTCAGCAGTGATCAACCCGATAAAATTGGCAATTACAGTTCTACCACTAAGCAAAATATGTTTTACATTGATTTGCCATGCCTCCTATAGGCAGTGTTTTATCATTTTTTGTCAGTCTTAAGAGGGGTCTACAATAATTTACCAGTGCAGTTTTTGGCTCTAAAACTTTGTTCTATATAGAGTTTTTTTTTGGTCTGATCAATATTTTATTCGGAGTTCACCTACACGATATACATTCAAACCCCCAAGTTTCCAGGGACTTAACTAATAGCATTTATGTGTCAAAAGATATTGCAATTTCCCTAGCACAAAACAAATATACTCTTTTCACATCAAGTACACAAATTTTAAAATAAATTTGTATTACATTTCAACAGAATTTAATCTGCTCGACTAGAGCCTTCGACTACGAATCATAACATGTTAACTGGCATAAGACTTTAAGATTCGTATGTTAGGCTTCAGTATAAGTATTCTCACAGCTCTCAAGGCAGAGAGAGCTTAAGAGCCCCAGCAGCAGTTGAGAAACATTCGAGCTCTTAAATATTCCTTGAAGAATTCTTTCAAAAAATTATTTGGTATAAAAAAATAGAAAAGTTATTTTGAAAAAATTTAATTTAATTTTATAAAATGTAAGTAATAAATATATTTATAATTTGATTTTATTTTAGGTTTAAATTAATTAATTAATTACAAAAAGTTTACAAATATTTTTGTTTATCGTACTGTATTTCATCTACATGCTGATCATACTCCATGTCATCGACGTCTCCATATTTATATGTCGTGGATTGTAGTTTCTGCATTGATCTGTGCTTTTAGGCTTGTTTCAAAAAGATTGAATGTGACACTTAGCACTTGTTTATAAATCGCTGCTGAATCTGCGACGATTTGTTAACTTCTTTGTAAATTTTCTGACACGATTGCATTTTGGGGTGATGTCGCCTTGCGGTGATCTTGACATTATCCAAATTGTTGCATGTTTCGGTGCTCATCTGGTGTATACGGACTCTTCCAGTAATTTACTCCAGTTGCTTTTATGCCTCCATTAGCTTCTGCGCTGTTCACCGGAGTATAACAGACTGTGAGATTCCCGACATTTGTCACATCATTAATTGCTTCCACTGCTACATAATTTTGAGCGAGAGCTTTCGTCAATTCATGTATTATTCAGTTTATATCCTGAACCCATTGATAAGGGGAAATCTGGGTATAATACAATAGTTTTGTGAAAATCTAAAATGTATGTAACAGGCAGAAAGGTGCGTAGCTGACCCCAAAGTATACATATTCTTGAGAGTTTCTGAGAAAAATGCGTTAATACTTTTTATCCAATTATTATTATTTTTTTTTTGAATTCACTTATTGCATCCTTGTCGAATCAATTCACCTGATTAGCGAATAACTTTGAATACATTGCCAGAGCCACAAGTGAGACTGATATTCAAATTGCAAACACTTCCAGATTTATCACTTTATATCTATCCAATATATAATTTAAGCTTATGCAGATTAGTATTTCGCGATTTGCTATGCACGCTTTATCAGTTTACCAAAGAGTCTTTATTCCAAGTTCAATAGCTGCGAATCATACGAACAAACGAATGGACGAACAGACGGACGGACATAGCATGAAACAAATATGCGCTTTTCACTTCGTGAATTAGTATAAAAATAGGTTATATAAATATAATTAAATTAAGAATCTATCGAGCTTCTGTCCTGGCTAAGATATATTATTAGCATATTCATTTTATATACTTACATGAAATATGTACAAACATATTTTATAAATATGTATACATGCAATATATTCAAATTGAAGAGTTATCGTATGCAAGTAAAAAAATATTGATTTAATATGAAATTATTTCTGATGACTATGCCCATCGTATAAGCTTTAGAGAGCTGAGCTCATGCCCAACTTTTGATATAGCCCCTCGTAACTCTGCGCGTACACAGTCAGGCTATGGGCTGTGCTTCCTGCTCTTGCTCCCACAACAGCAATAAAATCAACAGCAATGGCAGCAGCAGGCCGCAGCGGGGTGCATATTACTGACATTTGCAATTGCAAGCATAATAAAAGTGGTCGGGGCTAAATTGTCAGCTGGTTTGGGGGCTTAAGTCTTGTTGTGTGTATTATAAAACAACAGGGCATAATTAAGGCTCTGAATTAGCCGCCATTATCGCCACACCCACAAAACCCTCACCCTCGCTCAGTCTCCCTCTCTTTCGTTGCTATTGAAATTAATTAATTAAATTATGAGCTAGTTAGAGGAGCGTGTGACATGCATGCGGCATGTCAGTCAAAGTGCATTCAAAATGCAACAAAAGCTGCATAGAAACTACAGCTGTCACCAAGCCCAACACACACACACACAGGCTCACTCAGTTGGCATTGAGGACTAGTTATTGGCTTCGTTCGCTTTTGTTTTGCATTTGCACAAAATGGGTCAAACCCCAAAAACAATCAAGAGACGCAATGTTCGTCCATCCGTCCATCCGTCCGTCGTCCGTCGTCAGTCTGGCTGTCTGTCCACTCGTCGCAATAAGCTTGGGCACTAATTAAGTGGGCGTGGCCACGCCTAGTTGACACTACATATACGTGGAGTGTCGCGGTTTTCCATTATGGTCGGCCCTGCACATCCCAACGTCAGTTTTTGCGCTGGCAAAGCCCGACAGGCTTTTGATTGAACGCCGCAACACGTCAGCTGGCTGTCAAGTATACGCACTGTGGCCATGCCACTCTCACGCTTTATTGGCAGCGCCCTCCACGATGTCCTCGCATATAATTATACATACTATCAGGCACTGGGCACCCAGCCTCAACCCACCAAACATTTATGCCGTACAAATTTATAGAGCTTGCTCCAAAATATCCTTCACAGCACAATAGACTTTGCCAGCTATTGTTATGCTAAAAGCGATGCGAAACTTGCCAAAGAGAGTTGTGCCAACGATTGAGAAAGCTTAAGTTAAAGCCTAAGCCCGTGAAAGACTGTCATCTATGTGATAAATCAACACCTATAGAAAAAGTCTGCATATGTCTCATAAAGGTCGAGTTTTTAAGTTTCTGCTTAGACATGCAGTCTAATGCTAGAAGTGAATCTGCAATGTCTCTACATGCTTTAGCTTTGGCAAACTTTAGCTTTACGTTTGGCGAACTCTTCAAACAACCCACTGTCGTAGGCGTTGACCCAGTGGACAGTCAAATGGATGAGCAGTCAGCGGGGCAGCCACGCACACATATGTCATTCAACAAAGGAGCGAAAACCTCCAACCATTACGCCCACTCCACATCGATTCTACTGTTCTATGATATATACAACGATTGTTATTGTTGTTGTTGTGTTTTTTTAATGCCTCGTCCCAGATTGTTTATTATCAACTGGGAGCGATAAAAGTGTCCTGGCCTTATTGTCTGTCATTTATATTTGGCCATAGTTGTACCTTTATTGTTGTTGTTGTTGCTGTTGTTGTTTCTATTGTGAGAAGATTTCTTGCTGGTTGCTTGTCAACACAAAATGGACATGTATCAATTAATCTTTTGCCGGGCACTGGGAGCGAACAGTTGTGGCTTATCCAGATCCACATCCCATATCCCATATCCCATATCCCATATCAAAATTCAATGTGCATACCACAAGACGCACGCTTCGCCATGGCAATTTGTTTGATGGCGCTGCGTGTGCCCTCCTCTTACGACTCCTCCCGCTCCTGCGACTGCTGCTAGTCGACCTCCAGCTCCTGCCAGCAGATGGGGTACCATTAAAGGTCATGAACATAAATAACGTGCAAGTCAGTCGATGGGGCATAAATTCCCAGACACCTCAACGAATTCCACATGCCACAAGTGCTACAAAAATAATTATTTAATACTCGTACTCCTTGCCTTCAAACTCTGCCATTTACGTGTGATAACTCATCAAAGTTTAATGCTCGAGAAATATCAAAAATACAAAAAAACAAAACAAAAACATTAAACAAAATGCGTCCCATGTCCTTGTCTGGCCTTTCAATGCCCCTTTCCATTCAGTGTGTACACATTGTACAATATTTGGTATATGGTATTTGGTATGTGGTATTTGGTTCGAGCCCCGTTGACACGTACTTGGTTAAAAGGAAAACGACGAGCATATTGATTAGCTGCGTGCCCGCTTTTGATACGCATGTAAACAGACTCACAGATGACTGATAACATGCTTTTAGCTCTCAAAGCACTTGGCCAGCCGTTTGCTTTTCTATGTGCTCTTCTTCTTTTCTTTTTTTTCTTTTTTTGTTGTAACTTAGTCAACTTGGTTATGCTGGCTTGCACACTCAGCTTGAATTGGTCATGGAACAAGAACTCAATGTTGTAACAGCCGAAAAAAAAACAGACAAGAGCTAAATTTCTTATGAAATTTACAACTTTCTTTTTAACAAAATTTGTTTTATTTTATTTTTTTTAAATATGTAGAACAACTTTAGTTCTAGTAAGCTCTAGATTCTATGAAACGCTTATAGCTTCAAATACATTTTATATGTGTTTTAATGCTTAGCAATCTGTAGTAGATGATGTTTCCATATGAGCAGCGATTAGACATGTATTAAGAGTCCTCTAGTCAAGAGAGAGAGAGAGAGAGAGAGAGACTTAAGCCTAAACTGTGGCATTTTAAATACGAATTGGGAATGAGGGCAGCTTTGAAAAGGATTAAAGCACTCTCTACTTTCTTTTACTAAAAGAGACTTGTTTTACCAACTTCAAACTACAAGCATTCATTATATACTCACACAACTCAAGCCCAATTTCTCTTTTAAGCATTAGCATAGAACTCGAATACGCTATAATTGACTAGAGATAAATGTAATCTGCAAATTCTATCGAATGATGTTTCTAGTAAAGTATATATCTCTAGCTAGATATAGAGACAGAGAACACTTGACTGTCAATCATAGTCAAGAATATGTACAATATATATAATATATATACAATATATACAAATATAATATTGTACACACTTCTTTCTGCCTTTGTTCATTCTGCACTGCAAATATTTTATTGAAATATAATAAATTACACAAACTAGTCAGGTCTAGTAATTCTGCAAGGTTCATCATTCTTAGAAATGCTTTTTGTTATATTCTTCAACAGATTACTTTAAGGATAATCTATTACAATACTTCCATATGGCTTTCATAGTGTCTTAGCCAGCAAATATTGTGCAAATTCTTATTTTAATACACCCTAAACACTCCTCACTTCTATATGTCTATCTATGTATATCATTTTTTATATCAGTGTGAACCAAAAAATATATTAAAATAATTCAGTCTTTACACCTGTCCCTCGTGCTGAGTGACATATCCTGCACACAAACCTGCTTCTGCTCTCTACATGGAGCTCTTTCACACTTGATACGAAACGTATGGCATAATAAATCCATCAAATGTTTCATATGCTTATCATAAAATAATACGTCATCCGTTGTCCATTGTACGTGCCCATTATTTGGGTACCCCTTTTCTTGCCAGTTTCTAACGTTCGGTCTCAGTTTCCATATAATTTGATGTTTATCAAGCAGCAATTATATCATTTTCACTGTGAAAAATTATGAAAAAGGAACGCTTGCATTTCTCTCATATCATTATAGATAATTTCTTCATTAGAAACCAAGCATTCGAGGGGAAAACATTGAACAGAAACTGCTTTTAGGCTGTCAGAAATTGTGACAAGTCGCTATCGTAGTGCCTGCATCTAGGAAAAAGAGAAAAACTATGACAGTTTTTCCAGCGAAAGAGGGAAGAATTGTTAACGTATTTGAGGGATTTTTAATTGCAAAGCTAAAAACAACAAGCGGCTTAGACAACTTTACAGTCAATGCGATTAGCAGCTGATGCGATTTTCATATTTTATATTTGTTGACTCGCGCAGCTTACAAATCACCAAAAATTCCAGCGAAACTTTGCGCAAACAAGTGTGAGAGAGAGAGAAAGGGAGAGCGACAGAGGCTGCATGGCTTTATTTTGCTGAGAAGACAAAGAGACGAACCTGTTCTAATCGGATGCAGCTCGGTTGCACTTGAAAGGATTTGCTCAACGCCATGTCCCAGTGACAGACTGACAAAAGCCCATTAAAGGATAAGCGAACCGCTGCCAGGCAGCCGGATAGTCAGGCAGCTGCTCAAATCCTCTTGCCACAATCCATAAAACGCATTCGCATCACGGTTTATTCTCGTTCTTTGTCCAGACCGCAAAAATGCTGAGCCCAGTTTTAAGTAGTTAGGAACGCATTGTAATGCCATTACGGGCTTGCCGTGACGAGACACCATTTTGCGTGGGCCGCGATTATCGATCAAAGCCGCAAAAACTGGGCACAGGTAACGCATCAGACATCGCATAGATGAAGCCATAAAGCGAGCCCGTGTCACAGGTAAGGTCTGTCCCGACTGCACTTCTCACTCATCATTCTCGATACCCTGTATATCTATTTAAGTATACCAAAGGGCATATGATTTCTTGTGATTAGATATAAATAGATTAATATATGTTATTATTAAATATTTTTTTTAAATACCAAAAACTATCCATAAAATATTTATAATAAAGTTTCTCATGCCACATTTGAAACCGATTTCCAAGTCAGTATCAAATTGTTGTTGCTGTTGCTACTCAAAACTGTCTGCAGGGTATTTTCTAGTCCAACTGTCATATAGCACAGTCATCTCATCTTGTATTTTCCATACATATTTTGACAAGTGCGTGTTTATTGTTATTATTGTTGTACCTGCTGGAAAATATTTCTGGGTACAGCCCTTACCAAAAGGAAGAGATTTTCACAAGTTTTATACAATCGGGCTTATGTCTAATGTCTTACATAATAATTAGGTTATATAAACCCTTGAGCTAACCTCAATTAGCGTCTTCTCGGTTTACCGAAGCAATTTACTCTGGCCAAGCCAAGCCAAGCTTCAAATGTTCCGTTCTTAAAGACATATGTACATATTTAATATTATTTCTACTTTGCTCTGCATTCGCCATGCGCTCCAATTATTTTCTATTTGTATTTGTATTTCTCTCTACAATACTCCCATCTGTTGGGGCAATTGCTCATTTAATTTGTTAATTATATTCGGTAAGTGTAACTAATGTCGTTCATTTGTGGTTTTAATGTTTGTGGTCTGAGAAATGCCTCCAAAAACTTTGCGTGGGTCAATGTCAAAGAAACTGCCGCAAGCTGGCCTCAACTGTTTCCCCTCTCCACTCTTTCTCACTCGGTCTGTTTATCTACACGCACCTGTTATATTCTTTCGGCTGTAATTGCCACGCTTTGTGGCATATAATCATTTAATTGTGCTAATCAAATTTTAGTGATATTTTGTTTGACTTTTGATTGCCGCATTTAGCGGCAGGCAACAGCAAAATATAACAAAAGCGATCAGATATAGACGTTGACTGCCTAATTATAATTTCTTATAGAAGAAAATGGATATACTGCTCAGCAATTAGTGGTTGAATATAGTTTTTGAAATGATTTTTAACAAAAGAGAACAGCAAAGAAAATCAATCGAAATTTTATAAAAAAAAAAATTAATTAAAAAAATAAATTAATATGAAAATTTTATTATTCCTTTATTCTAACGTTAAACCAAAAACATTGTTATCTTCCCAAGTTTTACAACTCTCCTTTGTCACAGAGGCAAACACAAATTAAGAGCTCTTAAAACTACGCCTCTTGCCACTCAGCTGCAACATCTAACTGACCTCATTACAAAACATCTTTATGTAACATCTCAATATGATATCTCTGTCCAGCAGCAACGAATCTCTGGCTTCAAATGCAGAATTCAAAAAATTAAGTTTAGTCACATTCTAAAGACACTCCGAGGTATAATTACCGCGAACCAGTGCACGTGATTAAGACCCCAGTCGAAATAATACAAGCAACAACAACAAGAGCAAGAGAACTGCGACCGCACACAACAAGATTAAGGAGAAGAAGAAGAAGCAGTACAGCGAGCGCATTAAAGGAGAAAAGAATCTCAGTGAAATTCCCAGGAAAGCACAAAAATCTCCGCACAAACAAAGTAAAAGATAAAGTCATAAATAAAATTGGAAGTGTGACCGTGTTGTTGGTTAAACTGAAACCATAAACCCGAACCCCCGCTCAAAAAAAACACACACAAATATATATATATATATATATATATTTACTCAGGCAGTTTTGGCCCAATTCATTCACATAGTGCAGCACGCATCCTTTTTTGAGTGAAATGGCCCGAAATGGCTTGAAATGGGTTTTAGAGCCAGGAAGCATTTGATTATTTTTACGGTTCTTTGGGGCGGCCGCACGCTCCCAATTACAGGAAATAATTCGGTCAAGCAGTGGCGAAGTACAATAAAAAACCAAAAGGAAAATATATCCCACTGGCCGATAAGAGGCTGCAGATAAGGCGCGTAGCAAAGTGAAAAGATACGCAGCCTCTCATAGATAGCAATTGCGATAGTGAGTGAATGAGATGTGACCATTTACCCCGGGCTCTGCGATGGGGTCACGTATGTCTGCTCTGAGAACAGCTCGACTGCTCGGGATGCCCAAAAACATCGACGGACGTCCAAGCGTGAATGTCACGTAGCGAACGTTGTGCAATGCGCCCCGTGTAAATAAATAAAGTAGAGTGCGAGTAGAAGTGAAAGAGATCGCTTTCTCTCTGTCTATCTGTGCGCTACTCCAAGGCTGGACATTCACACGGCCAAATATATATCAACGATAATTTATGTGCGTGTCGACATGCGGGCACCGGGCACCGGACTCCGGGCTCCCAGTCGGAGTCACAATACCCAATTTCTGCTCGGCATCCCAGTTCCTGCTACCTGACAGTAGCTTGTGTATGCTTTGTTAACAATTTAATGGCATAAACATTATGATTTCTGTTATTTCAATAAAAGACAGCGACATACGACAGCGACACACAACATACGCCAGCAGCACCACCATCCATCCAACTATCATATGATGCACTACGAAAAATAACTAAGTGCATTAGCAATTACTTTAAGAATTTTGTGGTGCTTGATAATTAGAAGATAATTAATCTTTATGTAACTTAGAATTTTAGAAATATTTGAACTTTAATACAATTTTAATATAGGAATTCATGTATAAGTTTCGAATAATCTAAATCAATTTTGTATAGGTTTAAGCTTTCCAGTTACATTTAAATTTAGTTGTAGTTGAGTTGAAAATTCTCTCAGTGTAGCTTGTCTTATCAGCCTGTTTGTTGTCTCCTGCTCTTGGAACTGAGCGTGAGCGATGCGGCTCCAAGATAAACTCCATGCATTTGATGATGAACCACAGCAGCAGGCTGGAACCCAGCGAGCCGTTGAAATATTTATACGAGTGTTGGACGCACTGCGAAAATTATTATGCGTAACACGTTCGGTTTGTTGGCTTTTTCGGCGACGCCGACAGCGACAGCGACAGCGACGTCGACTGCGACGCAAAAGCCCCCAGCAGGCGGTCAAAAATGTTAACAAGCGCAATTTGAACGCCTCACGGGCCAACCATGAGTGAGGAGCTAGCAGGGAGGGAGGAATCGCGCTGGAGGCCCACTGAGACAACAGATACCGGTCCATTGCAGCACTCCGTTTCTTTTTTGTTTTTGTGAGTGTGCAATTGATTTTTGATGGCTGATAAATATATAGTTATGAATACGTTAACTGGCTCTGCGGCCCGCTGCAGTTCGCTAGAAATGATTTTGGCCATCTTGCTGCCATAATTATGCCGGCCAGCGCAATGCGACCAAGTTTATCACTCAAACATCTGATGAGTTTTTAATTAATTTTTAAATTTCTGCTGTGCGCGTTGCCCGAACATTTTCGAGCATTTTGATACTGGTATTCTTGACATTGTTCTTATCTTTTTGTAAAAAAAAATGATAAAATAATTGGTCAACTTTACGTTTAATAAAGAATATATTTAACTATATATATATGTATATAATATTAAGTAAAGATTATCAGCTTTAAGGATTTAAAGTTTAATTGGACCAATTCTATTTTTTACGAATCAGAAAGCTTTGCGCTCCTTTACTCCAATTTATTATTACAATTTATAATAAACTATTCGATGGGTCTTTGATGCGATGAAATTGAATCTGAAATTAATAGCTATGCAGTCAGCTTTTCTAACATAAAACTTAACATTAAAGAAAGGGGAATTTCGGATACATGGTCAAAAACGTAAAGGATTTGGTTTGGACATTTGTGAAGTAAACAAACACAGAATACAAATCACAAAGCCGTGAGTCGCTTTACTCCGCAAGAACGTGGAACATTGAACGAAGTAAGCATTTAGGGATCTCTTAATCTATCGTTTTTGGCCGGGCAGATCATCCGATTTAACCATTCCGGACTTCTTTTTATAGGGTTTTTTGAAGTCGCAGGTTTACGTTAACAAGCCTCTGACTCTTGAAACCTTAAGGAGAATACTCGCCAGGAATGCGAGAATATGTCGCCCGAAGTTCAAGCAAGAGTGATGGAAAAGATCTCGATAAAACGGGCCTGTATCAACTGATCAACTCTGGTGAAGATCACTAGGCCGATATCATTTTCTCGAATTGATGGAATTAATTCTAATGGATTGAATAAACAAATTTTGCAAGCAGAACCAAAGTACAGCAAAAGAACATCGGGTGACTACTTTTGCCTTATTGTATATTCTAAGATAGACATAAATCTGATTAAGATGGATGCGTTAGTGAAACGTATAAAATCTTAAAAATTAATGAAGTTTTTCTAAAATTATGAAGAGTTTTGAAAAAGAGAAGTTGTACGAGTCAGATTTACAGATTTACAGTCTTGTACCAAAAGCAAAGAAACAGAAACAAAATCCGGATTTACATGACCATAAATGAACCAAAAATATATTACGAATATATTAAAAAGGTCATTTCGGATTTCAGATTCGAACTGAGCATACTAAAAGCCTGATTCCTGTTAGTAAAATTCACTCAAAATCGATTGGCTCTTGTAATACAATAGTTAGATACAATAAATACGTAATATCAACAACGCATCAACTGAATCGACAGTCTTTAGCTTTAGCTGACTTTAGCTGACAACAATCACTAATAGAAAAACCGTAAATGATCATTAAATACTTCCAAGTTCTAAAAATTCGATAAATAATCGACAGATTCGTTAAGTACCTCAAGTGTTTGTGCCAGAAACTGAAATACAACTTGCAATTAGCAGCTTCGGTGCACTCTGCTTGACCTGTGCCACTCAATGGCCGTAAATTAGCCACAAAAAGCGGAAATACGCCTCACTGCAAACGCAACAACAACATTTGCAATAGCAACAGCAACAGCAACAGCAACGTTGGCAAACACCATTAGCTCAACAGCATTGAAGTGCAATTGCAATTGGCGCGGCTGTCAACAACTCCAAGAATCGGACGTCTAATGGCAAATGACTTTGGCATCAATCGGTTTCGTTTGAGGTGTTAATTTGCTGGCGAATGAGCCAAACTTGTCAACGTTAAAGCCAAAAAACAAAAAAAGAAATACAGAAATAAATAAATAAAAAACTCAAATGAAAACTGGCTTGCAACTGGTTAGACTTAAAGATGTATCAAACTTATCATATTATTTCTAGTTGAGGCGGATTGCGGACGAAGACTGGATAGATTGAGACATAACATGGTCTAGGCATCGGCCTTTCACAATGCTGGCCAATTTAATTACCACTTTAGAGCGATCAATTCCCCACTGGCTAGGGGCACACAAGGCTCATTTGAGATGCCGTCGACGATTCGTGTGTCTGGTCTAGGGCCTGGCAATAAAAGTGTCAAAAGTAACACTCGTGTTATATAAGACATCAACATTGGAGACGCGCCAGCAAGCCGAACAAGCAAATCCCTCAACTATTAAACACTACAGCAACAAAAGAGACGATCGAAGCGGCAGCTCCTGCGGGATTAGCCTCGAGCAGCCATAAAGCAGCATCAAATGCGAGAGCCTCGCTCAAAGCGGAATTGTAACTCCCTAACCAGGCAGACAACCAAGCAGCCATACAAAAGGGTTACGACTGCGATTATAAATAAATAACATTTCATCAATGCATCGAACCGAATGCGTCAATAACTTAAAGGATTAGGCAAACACGAACTGGAACTGGAGCTGCAACTGGTCGACCCAACAGCAATAGTAACAGCAACAGCAACTCCAACGCTCCAGTCTCTCGGCTTAAATCATAAAAAGAAGACCTTTTTCTGTGGAGTTTGTAAGAGAAAGAAACACCCATTTGACGTCCACACAAAGCAAATCACACGATTTAATGGGTTTGTTGCTCGAATCAACTTCAACTTGAATTTTTTTCGGGTTTTTCGAATACACTTTCAAAACAAAAGAAAAAAGATTTTACGAAAATGTCAAATTACAGCAAATCCTTAGATATTTGTACAAAGAAGAAGACTCAAAATAGAAACATTTTTAAATATTTTTTTTATACCTTAAAAACATTTGCTGTATATTCTTTTTGAGTATCTCTCTCTCTCCTTCTCTCACTATAGGGTATTCAGAGTTTGGCATACTGCGATGTTTTTTGTTGGTTTCTTTGCATTTCCGTTTGGCGTTTCTTAAGTCCAATTTATTTCAACATTTAAAAGCCATAAAATATTTGGGGCTTAGGGCGCAACTGTCATAATTTAAATTCATTAAATTCATTCCAACAAAATGTCAAAGCAAAGTTTTTATTTATGCTCCGCCGGGGGGCAATTGCTTCCACGAACAACAATTAAAATGCTACTCAAGTAGTGTTCCAGCACTTGAAATCCAAACAAAAGTTCGGGGAAATACCGTAAAGATGCGATAGCCTTCTGATTAGATGGCCATGAGATGAGGCAGGGCTCTTCCACGGACGGAGTCTGGGGCATGCAGGTAATGCCCAGCATATGCTCAATTTGTGCGTGCCCCTGGCCGTGGCATGAATGAAGCAATTTGTTTTGACTCAAATACTACGTGCGTCTGATTATATATCTTGTTCTTCTTCTTACTTTTGGGTAATCGTAATCGTGTAATCGTCATCGGGCATCTCACACGTTGGCTGGCCGAGAAAACGCACCGAAAATTAGTGGCCAATTGGTTTGGTTTGGTATGGCAGAGGAAAAAAATTAGATTTATTTGGCATATGGCACAGATCTCTTTAGTAGCGATTAGAGGGCATCCACTACGTGTGCCGCATACGTATGGCCCGCTCATTCATTCATAATGCGCCGCAGTCTGGCTGCGAGTCCATGAAATGGGATTTATTTTAATACTCGCATGCGTTTGCCACTTGTTAAGTGAATATGCCATTAATTTGCTAACAAAACTTACCGTGTAATAAATAAACATCAACGGAACATCAATTGCAAGCCCCAATAAAATTCAGGCTAAGCTTAATGTCAAAAGTTGCGCAGGTCTCAGTGAAATGTGAATTTCTTTATTATAATTGAATGAATGTAAATTGAAAATGATTCTTGATTACCTTTACGAGGCAGAGCATGCGAAAGCTTAGCTATTTCAAATACTATAGAGACTGAGACTAGTTAAATAGAATTAAAGGACATAAATAGTATTTATTTCTTTTAAATAACTGAATATTTAAGTTATCCTTTTTCAATCCTCACACATTGAGATTTGTTAAGCCCAGCAGCCAGGCCTATGTTTAGCATTTTAATATACTAATGGCGGCAATCGGCCCTACAGATTTATAAATGTAAGTGATTTATATATTGTAAAGCGGTCTGCCCTGGCGTTCTTCTCTCTATGCTTTACATGCTCTTTTCAAACCCACAACATAACGGCTTGATCATGCTAGGCCGGCGATCGTAGCTCGAGTATTGTTGTTGTGGATCAACAGCTTTGCAAATTGTCGACTTTAATTATATACGTACATATAGTAATGAACAGTCAGAATGGATAGATCGCAGGACAATAAAATGAAGATAAACTTGTCTTAAGCTAGTTTGCATTGATTTAAAGCTACAAGAAAATCTCGATAGCTCAACAGACTTATTAAAAATAGCTGCAAAGAAATAAGGTCGCAATCTTTTCTGTTGCTGAGATCAACAGTTATTCACTTGCAACACTTGTGACTCTTAACTCTGAGCAGGATATACTTTATTGAATTTGACTTACCATTAGGTCTGCGCTTCTGATACATGATTGTGTAGATCAGTCGATTAAGAGCTTCAACAATGAATGATTTGGATGATATATTTGTTGACAAGTTTCCAGCCTGGTCGATCTGTATTGAAGCTCATCAGCAGTAAAGAAGAGTAAATATTAGCTTCAATAGTGGCTAAACGAGTTGAATCAATACAGACAGACAATCCAATATACTCTTTTTAGTTAGAATAACTTAAGTTAATAAAAAATTGAGTGAGAAATTAAATAGTTTTCTTTACAAACCACACTTTAATGGCCTTACGCTTGCCATCTTTAGAAAAATGTATTTAGTTATAAACATCATGTTTTATTAGATGCATTAATATAAGAGTCAATCAGTGCTGGAGAACTGACATGTTCTTCGCATATTTGCTGCTTTTATGACTTGACAGCTGCCAATTTTCAAATGGTATCTACCAGGGCTCACACACACAAACACACCCACACTCACACACACCGAATGTTCAGACATCACACATTAATGCGCAAGTAAAAGACTATGAGATACTCTAAAGAAATCGTATGTAAATTAGAAATGAGCTGAAAAATAAATTAAATAATAAACTTATTGTTCAAGAATAGATTTATTTTCATACGATTTGATATCTGGCCAATATCTACAGATAGAAGTTGACAGAAAAGTAAGAATTTATACAGGGTATGTGATTAACAGCAATTGCACTTGCAGCTGTCCGTCAGAACTTTGACTGAACTTAATTTACAATCGCGAGAAATAAGAGCAAGACAACGACATTTATTCATTTGGAGCAAACACCTGCAAAAGCCGCCGCCACCTACCTGTCTGTGTGATGCAGTGTGGTGTGGTGTGGTGGCTTGGCGTGGTTGCATATATTGAAATGCAGCAGCGTGTATGATTTTTGATTTATGATCTGTCACAAAAATAGCCAAGCTGCTACGCCCTGCCCTAGTATAGGTGCGGCGGTAAAGAGTCTATACAGAAATGCGTGCAATGCAAAAATGCGAAAGAGAAAAAGAAAATATGTGTACAAGTATGTATCTGGATATAATGAAAGCCACTGAAGAAGGATGGCAGTAAAAGATATTTACGATGCCCATAGCGCGTCCAAGCCGAAGTTATGCACAAAACTTTCTATAGAACTCAAGTTGAGGTTCTGGGGAGCTTCTCAGCTTTTTGCCTGCCTCCTGCCTGCTGCCTGCTGCCTGCTGCCTGCTATCTTAACACGATCAAAGCCAGCCACAACAACAGAAGCAATCAATTTTCGTTGTTGTGATAGCCGCGGGTAGTCAGACAGCACCGGATCCAGCAAACCAACATACACATATCCAATGCGAAAAGCTGCAGGCGATGAGGCTGCTTAATAAATATGATAATGCCTGGAACGGCGAGCCGCGACAGAGCCCAAACAGGCTGCTCTACTAATTAATGTAACAACTACATGGGCAGTCGTAACTGAGCCGCCGCCCAGCTCTGGCCAACATCCTTCTTTGGCATATTTCTGTCTCTGGCTTAACCCTAATAATAATAAATAGTGTCAGGATTAATTGAATCGTTCGCACTTTGCACGTTTCGCGCCGTTTCCCAAACGTGTCACACACGCTGCGACGACAAATGATATATCGCTCCTATTCAGCTATGCAATTTATTATACAATTATTTATGCCAAGCTTCGCTCCTCAACCCTACGGAACGACAACTACAAGTTGTTGCCTAACAACATGGCAGCAGCCACCATTTTATAGTTCATTAATGTGGCATGATTTACGCACAAATGCCAAAGCAGCCAATGCACAAAAAAAAACAACAAATATATAAAAAATTGTCAAGCAGCAGAAGTTTGATATGAGACTTTGAGATTAATTCATTAGAATTATAGTGTCTTAGATTAGACAGATTGAAGGGATCTGAGAGTTCTTATGTCTGCTCATTTGTTTATATAATACTACAAGGTGCAATTCAAAAGTTCCAGGACTTTTTAAATTTCTGAAAGTTTTATCGTTTGATTGTCTATTTCTCTGTCATGTTGTGTCAAATTTTCATGACATTCGGACGTATAGAAGCCGAGATATCGCGCTAAAAGTGACAGTACTTTTGTTGTGTCCGTCGAACAAAGAGCGAACATCAAGTTTTGTTTTAAACTTGGTAAAACATTTACCGAAACTCATCAAATGATGAAAAAAGTTTATGGCGACGATTGTCTATCCCGTAGCCGCATTCACGAGTGGTTTAAACGTTTTCGCGACTTCTACTTGTTCGGAAAACTTCATTTGGCAATGAAAGGAAAACGGTATGCTGACATTGATGCTATTCAAAAGGCTTCGACCGCCATACTCAACGCCATACCGAAGGATGACCTAAAAAAGTCATTTGATAATCTTCTTGATCGTGCAAATCGTTGTATTCAGTCCGAAGGGGACTATTTCGAAGGCGACCAATAAAATTTTTGCCAAAGAAAATCTATTTTTTATTTTTTTTATAAAGTCCTGGAACTTTTGAATAGCACCTTGTATATATATATATATATATATTATATATATCTATATAGTGGAACACATAGAGTATTATATATATTCAACAAAATTAAAGAATCAAATATAAATTTGCAAAAGTTATACAATGCTTTTAATATTAAATATTAATAAATACTATTCAATTTTGATGCTCTTTATAAGGTATTTTGTAATCTATTTCTTTCTTCTTTTAAAATAATATTCTTCAATTTCGATACAGTTTATAAGTGCATTACGTTTTGTTTCGGTATAAGATATTTCTTAATCTGTGCCCAAATTTTTGATTTTTTAAATTTTATGACTAAAGCCTTTAAATTGGTAAAAGGCAAATGCTTAGTCAGAAGGCAGCATCATAATTCATATGTCACGCGTTACCGTTAAGCTTTAAATGCGCTTTAAACAACGTAAGCCAAATGAGCAAAATAAACGTAAGGTAAGGTATTTAAAACAAAGTGCTAAGTGTGCGTGTGTTAACCTGGGCCAAACGAGGCACTCAGCGAGCTGCCTGCTCAGCTGATTGCTGCAGCGAATTGTTGAGCGAAATGGAAGTGAAATCCGCTGAGACCAAAGACCAGATATAGTGAGTCAGTAGGGGAGCGGGGCAAGCGGCATGGGGCATGAGGCATGGGGCATGGGAAGTGGAGCTTGGGTAAGAGGGGCACAGCATATGTGAAAATAATCGCAAGCCGGCGCATAAATAATGGACTCAAGTGTCAAAGGGGCATATCATCAATTTGTTCTTTTGGCGGCCTACCCCACAACTACAACCCCATAGCACGTACACACACACACACACACGCACACACACTCGCCCCTTTAGCCATGCATATTTATTTCAAAAATAAAACTGAACAATGCGCTGGCATTGAAGAAGTAGCCAGAGCTCCAGAGTTTCGGTCTTTTTTCCAAACAAATTCGCTGAGTGCTTAAGTGCTTCCGAAAGTGAAACAAATCTGTGACATGTGTTTCAGTTTTGCTACCTCCTTCTCGCTCACACACAAACGCTCGAACTCTCTCTCTTTCTCACTCACTCACACATACACACTCTCTATGCCTGTAGTAAATTTGCCTAAAGTGCCAGCGGAAAAACGAGAATTGCAGCAGCTACCGAAAACTGTGACTGAAATGCAAAGAAAAATGTGCCTGACGCTTTCCTCACTCACTGCGTGCCCCACTCCCCACCCTTTCAACTCATGCCAACTCTTACACCTCTCGCAACTTTGTTGGATTTTAATTCAGCGTTTTCTTTCTTTTTTGCTCGCGTCTTCTGCAACGCGTTTGCTTTTTTTAAGCGGATTTTCAGCGCTGCTTTGCAAACGGGAAAAAATCCCCAAAATTGGCTAAGAAATATTGTCGCAGCCAGAGACAGAGAACAACAGAAACAAATGCTGTAACCAGGGCTACGCAGTGAATGGATGGTATAAAACAAGGCACCTCCCTTCTCTCTCACTCTCGCCCTCTTTCTGTTTTTCTCACTCTTTCTCGGAGATTTTTACTGGGCACGTAATTTATGTGAGCTGCTTAGGGAGCGCATTCACGGCATGATATGTGGGTTGCACCCACAAGTTGCATGAATGCTGCGGGCCAGCACAAATTAAGCCGAGCTAAAAAGTTTTAACAGAGACTTTCCTAAAGAAAGCTGTTCACTTGACAGAACTGATGTCTAGCTTACGGAATATCTTTCGTTTATTTACAGACAAATAATAAGAGCAGAGAATGAAGTTATCTTTTTAGCTACAAATCTAGCAAGCGAATAGAAATATTATTTTCAGACACTTCCAATACAACTTGATTATTATACTCATTCACGAAGTGAATTAGTATATTGGTTTTGTGCAGTGTCCATCTGAACGCAAACCATTTCGCCGTTATTGGAGCTAGAGACTATATTCGTGTTGAAAACTGTAGATCGAAAATATATAGATGATATAGATATATCTAAGAAAATTGGCAGCATGGCATTTTTGTGAAAGTGTATGTAACAGGCAGAAGGAGGCGAGGCAGACCCCATAAAGTATATATATTCTTGATCAGGACGACGAGGTGAGTCGATTTAGTCCGTCCGCCCGTCCATCTGTCCGCAAAGCCACAAAAGCAATAGATCTGAAATTTAAAATATGTTCTCGTGTATACCATACGCAGTACGAGTTTGTCTTTTTTTTCGATAACTCATCCCATTTCTTTGTTACCAAATAAAAATCGATAGCTTGTCTTCGTTTTTTAAGCGTCTCTTGAACACCGTTAAAATAAGATATTTCAGATTTACTGTGTATATCCGTGTAATAAATACAGACATTGTGTAATTTTTGGATTTTGGATACCACGCCCTTTTCCCTCCAAATTTGAAAAAAAAAGTATTTCAAATATTAGAGACTTGGGCTTCGCCAAATACATATATATGAATGTGTAAATGGAGTGGGTGGCAGCCAGGTGGGTTATATAATATAATTACAGCGTCATTTACAGCTCTTCACAAAATTTTAGCTTTTGTTTTGCAGTGCAATTTTGTAGAAAGTTCTCTAAACAAACAGAGCCACCTAAGGCTGACAGTTCTGTCATAACGAAATTTGACTACTTGATTGCAATTGTTATATGTATCTTACTATCTATGCATCTATTTGGATTATGTCCTAAGTAGCGAATTCGATAATTTGCATAATTTTGTTGAGTTTCTTATTTGTCATATTATATGGAATAAAAGGTAAGTTTCAGATTTTCGTTTATTTATCAACTAGAAACCCAGGCATAATATTCAGATCAATTTGTTGTACGAGTGAGCGATCTGTGCTGAAGAGCAACGCCTAAGTGCACAATGGGTCTGCTACGCAGTTAGAGTGGCAGGTTTGGAATAGGTTTGAAATAGGTTTAGGCAGAGTGACATTCTTTTCTTGCGATTGTGTTTTGCCCTTATTTTGCTGAGAAATCTCAGTTCTGATTTAACTAATGAATATTGCTCGCTAATCGGATAAGGCACTCCTGGGAGCAATAACTGTCTTATAATGCGTTAATTCAATCAGCACCAAAAATTTTTGCGCAAATATATGTATGTGAAGTAAGCACTTCAAGGTTATTTATATACCTTGAACCTATTGAAAATAGGAAATCAGGGTATAATGGTTTTGTTAAAAATCCATTTTTTGTAATAATTACATAACTGCGCTTATTATTATTCCACGTTCAGGGTATCTCCTAGTCGGGCATCCCGACTATCTGTGTGTATATTTAATAGCTAAAAATATTAAAAAAATAAATTTATTCATATACTTTCTACATAAATATAAAGTAATCATTAATACATTTACTTAGCCTTCAATTAGTATATAAATTTATTATTTCAGTTGAGACTCTGCTGAATGTTGGTCTGCGTAGCATACATTGTTCAACTGATCCTCAAGCATAATAGCAGCACAATGACGCTGTTCGAAAATGCTTAGAGACATGCTTAGAGCTCGTGGTAAAAAGAGATAGACGAACAAATAAAAGGTCAACACATGGAGTAAAAAAAAAAAACAACAAAAAAGCAGAAACTGCTGCAATAACAAACAAGGCCAAACAATATGCGCCAAGAGAACAAAGTGCTGGCCAAAACAAATGCCGAGAAGGGGGCTTAATGCCACAAATTGAGCAATTCTTGGCATATGTATGGCCCATATCCTTGCTGGCTCTATCGCTGCGCTGTCTGCTAATGCAGCCATTTGAAAACTAATGAGAAAAAAACCCAGGCGGCAGTCAGAAATCCGCTTACAGTGATGAAAGAGCGAGCGAGACAGATGAGGAGGAGCAGCGAGCTGACGAGCTGACGAGCTGCAAAAGGAGCAGTAGCAAGAGCTGCTGCTGCAGCAGGCGAGTGCAAATGAATGCGCATTTAAAATTAAGCCATAATCCTTTTACAATTGATGCTGTGCAGTCAGCCAGATACCTGTATGCCACACACACATGCACACACACACATGTCCTTGCAAGGACAACACACCAACTGCCAAGCTGTTGTTGTTTTTCTTTCGGTTTTTTTTTTCCTTTTTGGGCTAAAGCAATATGTTTGTGTTGTGACCGGGCTTAGCCAGCGCAACGTGTATTATCAACTAGGTGTGAGGGCATATGGTTTTCTTTCCCCCTTTTGATCCCTTCTAATATATTGAAATAATACTCAGCAGACAACAGATCGAAAGGCAAATTTTCTATTAACATTGCTATAATTTATGGGCAGATAAATTCAATAGTACAGCAAATGTGCAACGGCGTAGATGCTTGGAAAAGAGTCTAAGACTTAGTCGAACAGGTTTTGCGGTTCAGCTAGAGCATATAAAAGCGCAGGTAAATGCAGGAAAGCTCCTCATTCTAAGGTGGGAGACAGCTCTAGAAGGGGAGGCTTTTTAGTTGGCAATGCAGTCCGACAAAGCAGACAGAGTGACGATCAGACTTTTATCTATCTCAACTATACAAAAAATAAAAATCTATTCATATATAGGTATACAAGGTGCAATTCAAAAGTTCCAGGACTTTTTAAATTTGGCGCCATCTGTCTCTGTCATGTTGTGTCAAATTTTCATGACATTCGGACGTATAGAAGCCGAGATATCGCGCTAAAAGTGACAGTACTTTTGTTGTGTCCGTCGAACAAAGAGCGAACATCAAGTTTTGTTTTAAACTTGGTAAAACATTTACCGAAACTCATCAAATGATGAAAAAAGTTTATGGCGACGATTGTCTATCCCGTAGCCGCATTCACGAGTGGTTTAAACGTTTTCGCGACTTCTACTTGTTCGGAAAACTTCATTTGGCAATGAAAGGAAAACGGTATGCTGACATTGATGCTATTCAAAAGGCTTCGACCGCCATACTCAACGCCATACCGAAGGATGACCTAAAAAAGTCATTTGATAATCTTCTTGATCGTGCAAATCGTTGTATTCAGTCCGAAGGGGACTATTTCGAAGGCGACCAATAAAATTTTTGCCAAAGAAAATCTATTTTTTATTTTTTTTATAAAGTCCTGGAACTTTTGAATTGCACATTGTATATATAGAGAGAGAGAGCGAGAGCGAGAAATATTGATAAACAGCAGTCGAGTGGAGAATTTATAAATTGAAGTAGCCCGATTGAATATGTTTATGCATATACCATGAATATAACATAATCAAATTTGATCATCTTTGCGCCCGCCCTTTGCGCCTATTGATCGCCGCGTTTAGCAGAAAGCCGATCATGATGGGAATGGTTTTGCCGTGCATAATCGGCTGGGGTCTAATCATTGGCGCACAGCACATCAGCATGATGTATATTGGTCGATTATTGATTGGAATGAGTAACGGCGGCATCAGCGTGGCAGTTAACATATACAACACTGAGGTGGCCGAGCTGAATATCCGCGGAATGTTGGGCTGTATCTTTCATTTTATGCTAGCCCACGGCATTCTGTATGCCTACATTGTCGACATATCTAATCATTTTCAAGCATACAACTATGCGTGCGGCCTGCTACCATTACTTTATGTTTTTTTACTCATATGAGTGCCTGAATCGCCGGTTTATCTTACCCAACAGGACAAACCCGAAAAGGCTGAGGCCATCTTGAAATGGCTACGTGGCGACACAGCAAATATTCAAAATGAGATCATCGCTATAAGGACTACAAGCATATCGCCAAATCACAACATCAAACAGGCACTGCTTGAAATTGCCACATTCAAGGGACTGCTCCTTGCGATCGGACTGATGCTATTTCAACAATTTTCGGGCATAAATGCCTACATCTTTTATTTGAAAAACATTTTGAAGTAAGACCGCTTCAGACGGTCCAAATACACATATATGATTTGCTTTGGGATTGTCCAACTGATTACCACATATGTGACAGCAATAATCATCGAACGAAGGGGACGCAAAATATGGCTTTTTGTTATGGCCGTGCTCTTTGAGGAGAGTATGAACCCCATTTGTAGTGCAATTGATTCAACATGTTCCTGGATCTTTACGTTTGCGGTAACAGCCATATTTCCATTTGTCATCAACTTGTATGGTCCTGCTCTAATGTTTTCAATATTTGGGCTTTTTTCTTGTGGTGCGTGTATTTTCATTATCACTTACATACCGGAAACACAAAATAAACTTTGCAGCAAATTTATCGTGCACTATCATAGACGACAGTTCCTTATTATTGTTTATACTGAACACATTGAAAATGGAAAATTCTGGTATAATAGGTTTCTAAAAATGTATATAGCAGGCAGAAGGAGGAGGCATGGCAGACTTCACAAAGAATATATATGTTTTTGATCAGGACGACGAGCTGAGTCGATAAAGCCATGTCCGTCTGTCTGTCCAACCGTCTGTCCGTCCGTATGACGGCAGCGATCTCGTAAGCCAGACCCGAAATTTTAAATGAGTGCTCCATACGCAGTACGAGTTTATCACTAAATCTTTATCTAATCCCATTTCCTTATTATCGATCAAAATCGATCATTTGACTTAGTTTTTTAAGCAAAGCTTAAATACCGAAGAAAATGATGGCATGAGATTTACAATGTAGGTCTATATAATAAATACAGACATTTTGTATGTTTTTTATTTTGGATATCTCCCCTTTTCCTCCTCCTAATTCGCCAAAAAGTGTGTATTCAAGAGACTTGTGCTTTGTTACACATGATTTTCATTATCACGCTCTGAAAATTTAGTTAAGAAAGTTTACCTAGAAGAAAAGTTATTCAACAATTAAATTCTTATAGCGGCCACAAGCACAGCCAAAGCGCAGTCGCTGCATAAACTGTGCAGTAAGCAGAGCGCGTGCGTATGTGTGAGTGTGAGTGTGTGAGTGTTATTTGCTATTTAAGTATGTTTTAAAAGAAGCGCTGAATGATTGGAATATCATTAGTCCCGACTAGTTCACTGGTACTTGTTCTATGTGGGTGATGTGGGAAGTTCTTCAGAAGCAACATCCCTAAGATATTCCTCATTTGAATGAATTTTAATCTAACTGAGCTGACATTGCTATAAATATTAACAATGATCGATAAACGAACGCCTTCAACTATTAGTGTAGTTAAGGCATGCTTCTGTTGCACCTATTTCAGCTTAACATTCTGTCAACCTCAACATCGCCCGCTCAACTGATCCGGCAACACTAAATCCTCTTCTGAAGTTTAAATGTCTCAGCTCTTGGCACACTCCATTAGCGCGTTCAGCTGATGCAATGTCTGTGGGTGAACAACAAAATAGTAGCGATTGAAAATCTAAAAGCGTTGCCAATTTCTGAATTTGTATTTCCGACAAAAGTTAACACATTGTAGAAAATCAAATAAGAAATTCGTTACACTAAAGTGCACGCAACGACGCACTTAATTTCAAACAGGATTTACGAGGTTGACAGACATTAAACGTGCCGGGGGAGACAGAGCACAGAGAGGATAGGGAACACACACACACGACTCGCAGTCTGCAGTGCTTGTCTTCGGCTGGGTTGTTGCGCTTGCGCAGCGGAAACTGTGAAAAGAGCAAATCGCTTGTGACGAAACGGAATTTTCAACGCTCGGCAACGAACCGAATAGATGCAAAAACTACTAATGAAATGTCCTTTGAGCTCTTTGAACTCACAACAAGAAAACAACTGCGAGCGGTTTTCTTGCCTAGCAGCATCTGGCAGCTTGCCTAGCAGCGTCTTAACTGTGTGTGTGTGTGTGGCATATCGAATGGTTTGAGCAGAGAGTGAGAGAGTGAGAGAAGAGGGAGGGAAAAATGGTTCGCTTCATTGCATTTGGCTATGGCAAGCAGAGACTTGGCATGTTCCGTAATTTGTTGCATGCAATGCGTTGCAATTTGCTGGCCCAGCCTTCGCTCGCCTTCCAACAACAACCTCAAGTGCCATGGCTCTAGCATTAATATTCAATTTTCTGAGTGTACTTAGTGCAGCTTAGATGCGATTCAACTGCATCTGCCCCAATTAGTTGCAATTGTTGCAATTCGCCACGGGCTCAAGTGCCAGCCAGCAAATCCTAATGCAGCAACAACAGCTCACAGCATTTGCCTCTTGTTTCAGCTATTAGCTCAATTATACGAATACTCAAATATTGCATCAGATGTTCATGAATTCATAAATTGGTTACCTAAGTGATGGACATGAGAGTAAACTAACAAGGCTTCAGAGCAACTACACCAAAGTAAATTTTAGAAAATTGTTCAATTAAATTATTGTAGCAGAATATGAAGAGCGAATGTATCTACAGGGTAGATCACAATTTCGATTAGTTGCAGCTAGAGAAATTGTCAATCGAACCAACGCTTTGGGAAGTAAATTAATTATATAATAAATATATAACAAATTGTAGCCAGCTTAAAACTTTATACGCATTTGTTTCAGCTACTGCACGCAAACCTCCTAATAAGGCATAACTTTAATTTGAACATCATCATACTATAGTAGTATAAGCCCCTAAGCTTGTACATGTAATTGTAAATGATTATCATTTTACCACAATAAAGGTATGGATAAGTTTGTTCTTTTGTAAATAATTTCATTTTTCGAATTAATATAAATATTTCTTCAGGAAGTTTTTCTGAAGTCTTAAAGCTAAAAATTTGCAAAGATGTTAAGGGCATGAGCTACAAACAGTTTAACTTTAGTTCAGGCTTTGCAAATGAGTGCAAAATTGAAGCAATTGAATTGGACGAAACACATTTTAAAGATCTTAAAATCTTCAAACAGAAAGAGCTACTGCTTAGATTTGCCACATTCCACGAAATTGAATGTGAATGCAGTTCTGAATCCTAATCAAGCAAAACAAACAGCTTTGTAAATTTGGTAGACTAACAAGAGAAGCTTGATATAGCCTCAGTAAAACTCACAGATTTTAGAGCATAAGAACTCAAGTAAAAACACTTTCTGCATATATTTCCAATAACATTGAATGTGAAGAAGTTTTTCCTGAAGACGTTTTGTTTTCACCTGAACCGACAGACGAACAGCTGTGAAGGGTTCGCTCTGCACATTGCTACTGGGGCATATTCTGGAAATGTGCTTTTGTTTTATTTTTGACAGGCAGCTGTTTTGCACCTGAGCAAAACCGCAAGATGCGTAAACAACAGTTAGTTGTATTTAATTGATAAACAAAGCAGAAGCAGCAGCAGCAGAAGCGGGAACAACTGCAGTAGCAACAGCAGCAGCAGAAGTCCAGCACAGCACGAGCCTGTCACAAGACAGAGGGCACGAGACCCTGAAGGCTATTTGACGCAGCTTGAAATTCATTTGGACCAAACTATTTGCAACGTATGAGTTGCAGATTGCCGATTGTGAATTGCATTTCCATGAAGCAGTACAACAGACAAAGGGCTCAGCTAAGGGACTACCGAAACGGCAGCAACAGCAGCCTTGAAATTGCATTTTATGACTGGACATTAAGAGGGACCAGTTGCAACTGCAATGTCCAGCAGCAGCGGCAGCAAGCGTGCCAAATCAAGCGACCCATGCGAAGTTGACATTTTCCAAGCTACTAACTAGTCAACAGCTCAGAGGCAGGGCTGCTGTCCTTCGCTTCCCTTTGCTACGCGCATGCGTGGCCAATCGCAATACGTGTGTCCAGGTTTTGGCCGCGGGCACGCTGCACGCGCCTTTAGTCACACTAAATTATGACAGGATGAGTGCAACTGTAGCTAAGCAACTGGCAGCACCTTGAGCATGCCATTTAGTACACCCACCTGGTAGCCCATTATCCATTATCCTTTGGCAACAAAAAGCGTGCCTAACGCGTTGCCAGCTAGACAAATGTCGCATGTACTCAAAAAAAAAAGAAATATATAAATACATATATATATGTATATATTTCAGTCAACTGTTAATCTCAGCTAAGGAAATAAGCAGAGCAAAAACAAAGGAGAGAGAGGGCGAAAGATGAAAGAAAATATTATTAGAAAAAGAAGAGAAGAGAAGAGATTAAAAAAAGAGAGAGGGAGGCGAGAAAGAGACGATTCAATTGGAATGAACTTGCTTATTTAATACATACAAATGTATGGTCGGAATGCCTGTCCGTCCATATGAAATTTAAATGTATTCTCTTGTATCATACTCAGTACGAGTCTATCACATTTTTTCGACACCAATTTCCTTATTATCGATCAAAATCGATTAATTCATTTAGCTTTTTAAGCGGAGCTTGAAAAGATGGAAACATCAAATTTACTTAACAACAATCGTAAAGTACGTATAGATAATTGGAATGCCAGCTCGTCACAGGTTTTAGGGTATCTTCTAGTTGGGCACTCCCCATAAGAGGACTCTGACTTGTGTAATATTCTTTAGTGTAGTAAAGCTTCAATGATTTTAAGCTTTATTACACTAAAAAATATTAAACAAGTCATGCTACTGATGTAGCTACTAGCTAGGCTATATAGTAAATATATAATCAAATAAATACAATATATATAAATGTTTCTATATATATATATATATATATATATATATATATTTAAATATATATATTTATACATTTATATATCTATATTTATACAAATATATGTGTTTCGCCGTTTACTGTTATCATTTTTATTAATTACAAAAAAAAGGGCCTAATTACGCCGAGAGAGCGTGCAAGGCAAGGAAGGGTCTGTTCAGCAGCGGCATCAGCTGTTGTTGGGTTGTGCCTTGAGCCTTTGAGGCTTTGGCTTCAGTTGTTGCTTTTGCTTTAGCTTTAGCTTTGGCTGTTTGCCATTCATTGCCGCATTGCCACATTGACGCGTTCACACCTTGATGCCTGTTGGGACCGAGACCAGGGCCCGAAGCGGCACTTACAAACAAGTTTCTCAAATATATATATATATATATATATATAATTTTTTTGCTTAATATATATACATTTTAATATAAAAATTGCGGCTATTTAAGCGGTACACGCCCAAAAAAAAAAGAAGCCAAGTGCAACAGGCTTGTTGCCAGCTGCTGGATTGTGAAGCAGATTAAGGGCAAGCGATGAATCGCTTTGAGTGTTATATAAGTCCACCTGCTTTGTGTTATCATTCATAATTTTGCACGCTTGTGATTTTATTGCCATGAAATTGCCAATAATTACGAGCAAACGAGTCGCAGATTCTTACACAGATTCCATTTAAGGGTATATTAGCTTTAATCTGCTGTGCTCATTATGCTGCAGTTGGAACATTGCAGCGAAAACTTTGTTGCAACTTTAATTTGGCTACAAACTGACGCAACTTTGTCTCCGACTTTGCTTGATTCTCTTTCGCATTCTGATTCTGATTCTGTTGCAGATTCAGATTCAGTTTCTGTTTCTGATTCTGATTCTGATTCTGTTTTTGCCATCGGCTTTCGCTGTGTTTGGCACAAATTGGCTTAAGCCCGCGGAAAACGTTTTTCATCAGACTATGGCAAAAAGTTTTCCGGCACTTTTGTCACAAGTTTTGCCAACTCTTCGTTTGCCTCTCCTCCCTGCCAGCTTCGGCCCAACTCTCGCCCACTTTGGCTCTGTGCGTGCGTAATTGCATTGCATGTTGCGCTGCATTAAACATTTCATAATTTTATTTGCTTGCCTTTGTCATTGGCTTACGTTTGTTATTTGGCAGTTTTCCACAAAAGTTTTTCATCACTCGCGTGTTTTCATAAGCTGCCCACAAAAAACAAAAAATATGAAAAAACGCTAAGCTTCAGCAACGATTTGCATATAATTTCTGTATTTTTTGTGACTGTAAACGTAAACACAAGGAAAGGATTTCATATTATTATTGTCTGCAGTTTTGGCCGTAGTTACTATTGTCTGGCTACATTTTTGAACATGTACCTTAAACTTATTAAGTTAATTCATTTTAAAATATAAAACATTTATAATAAATAAAAAAATTTAAAAATAAAAATGAATGTTTAATTATTTCTTATTCAAAGTGGTAAATTTAAATTCTAGAAGTTTCTTGAAAAAATATTATTAATCACTATACTAAAAGTAAAGTCCAATCACTACAATTGTCTGGTTTGATCTCTCGTTTATCAATCAATCAGTTGGTGAAAATGTCGAAAGCTGTTTCTGATTTTTCTTTTATTCAATTAGAAAAAATTCAAATTTGTAAAATATTTACTTTTCTTCAATCACATTTCCTTCAGCTTTCTTTATTATAACTCCAACTACAATCTAGTTCAAGCTAAACTTTTTAAAACGACACTTCATAAGGCTCTAATAATTATCAAACTTCACTCGAGTATTCTTGTTAAGCTTCTAGAAATGCTCTGGAGTCGGTTCGACTGCGCACTTTCTTCTGGCCGTCACCACTTGAATTTTAACGTGGGAACTAAACAGCGCTCAATCGTTGCAATATCTATGCGATTGTTCTGGCTGTCAAAATATTGAAGGCAAGCCGCACTGAAGAGAATCTCGTTTCAAAAGTGCCGCATACCGAAACACAAATTCGCAAACTCATCATCATCAAAATTGAGAAGCGTGGAGAAGGGCGTCAAATAGAAAATAGATAAAACAGAAGCCGAAAAAGAAATGTAACAAAAAACAAATACACACACACACACACACGCAGACAACTTCCCACCTTTCTTAACTAATTTGCCAAGGTTGAACGATGCGAGAACAATGTGGCCAAATGTTAATGTCTTCTAATTGCTACAAGCCACACACACACAACGAGGGAGTCAGAGAGAGAGAGAGAGAGAGAGAAGTTTGGCGGCGGCTCTTATATGTCACCTTAATACGATTCCCAAGTTCGTGCACACAAAAACTTGTCAACTCGTCATCGTTTTTGGCTTTGCGTGTGGCACAAAACTCCCCATCAACCGCCTTCAGTTCCTACTGTTTGGTTTCTGTAGCCTGGACAATAATGCTGTGTCGGCATCTTGGGAGAAATGTCGCACACGTCGTTGCCTTTGTCATTGTCATTGCCATTGTTATTGTCATTGTCGCATAGAGTTTGTCATATACTCTGCACTCATTGTCACCTGAGCATTTGGTCTACTCTCAAGTCACTTAGACGCTCTGGCCGCTGCCTTTTGATCGCAACCCATTCCACATCTTTGCTTGCTTGCTTTGCCGCTCGATTTGCTTTCATTCGAAACTCATTTGGCTGCACTTGCGCATCCCTAAAGTGTTTTGCCAGCAACAATTTAGCCCTCACTTAGGTGGGCCCATCGCATCTCCTACGAACACACATTGTGCTCACATTGTTCGACTTTGCGCAATTGTTTGCGCTCAATTGCCAAAAATTGTTTGAAGCCTTCCGTCGTTGCTTTAAGGCGCTCAGCCTGCCTAGCCTGCCCAGCCTGCCTGCCTCTCTCTTTTTTTTTTTAGCATTTGCCACTGATTGTTGGGTTTGTGTGCGGTCCTTGGCTGGGAATCGCTGCAGCTCAGAAAACATTGCATTTTCGGCATCGACTTTGCATACACTTAAAATGATGTGGGCTCTAACTCCACGCCGCTAACGTTGCTGGCTAGCTGACTAAACCAGCCACCAGCTGCACAGTGACACAAAGAGCAACTGCTTCTCAAAATTGTGGCAAAAATCAAAATTTACTAAGTGAAGTCGTTGACTTTTGTACTTATTTATTTATGCGCTTATTGCACAATCAATTTTCCTTATTTAGATATATTTTTATTACACGAAATATCTATAAATACGATCAAAAGTAATATGCTAGAACAGAAAAGCCTATGAAGTTTTTAATATTTACTAGGAATAATAATAATAATAAAAAGAAAAATAATTGACATATTTAATGAAAATGTCCCTATTCAAAATGTATTAAGCTTAACTAGAAATTTTGAAGATTTATTTATTTACATATATAGCTGATGTTCTATCCTTCTTCATACCTTGAGTCGGCATAAAGTGGAGGATACTAGTAGATACAGTAATAGACTGATTAGACAATGCAGTATGCTCGCGAGGCGCTTACTACACTTTGGAGTGGGATTAACTTAAATCAACTGTGAAGTCCTCCTCCCAATATGAGAATATTGCCAATGTAATTGTAATTGTATGTTCTCTAGCGTATAGCATGAGGTTCAGTTATGTGCTTTTTCATGATATGTACGTGTGCTGTTAAGATATTATTTTTGCATGGTACGGACTCAACGCTTAATAAAAATATACAAAATAAAAAACAATATTATATGTGTATTAGGTCTTATAATACAATATATTGTATGTATACCTATATTATAAAATATAGTTTATAAGATTTGTGTCAAGCGACTCAAGCTTCTACATATATGAGCAATAATATTGAGATCATCTGCTCTAATTAGCTTTCCCACAGTATAACTTCTATATAGCATATCTTATAAAAAAATATTTATTTCTAACTTCTTTTATGCTCATCGAAATAGAATTCGTGACTGTGTCAAATGTTTTATATATAGTATATATAAATATTCCATATCTATATATATTCAAATGAACAATGCGAGAAATATTCTTCAATTCTTCTCAATCCACATCCATTTCAAGCACAAACGAATATGCTTTGCCCCACTGTACAACGTACACACAGACACACATACTATAGCACGCAGGCACGCACTTTGTGCCACTGTTGCTGCAGCTGCAGCTGAACTGTTTTGCATGATTGACTGTTTGACATAATGAAACGCATGCAGAAACAAGCCGACGAGGCGTAGCGAACCAACAGCAGGCAGAGGCCAAGTAACCAGATTTTGGATGCCCACGCAGCGTTGTTGCATTTGTAGTAGTAGTAATCATTGTTGTTGTTGTTGTTGTTGTTGTTGTAGTTGTTGTTGTTGATACTAATCAAGTGCATTTCTGCTTGGACTAGTGGGTGGCAATCTGTCATTCAGCTGGTTGCCGTATTGTGGTTTTTGCCAGCTGATTTTCTTTTATCAACGTTGAAACAGACGGCAGTCTATGATTGCAAACGTTCAACGTCGTCGTCGTTGTTGCTGCAGCTGCTGCTGTTGGATCTTCTAATCAGTTGGTGCACAGTGCACAAGGCAGAAAGTTGGTCAGCAGTCGGTCAGGGCGGCTAATGAAAATGAAAATCTGTGTCAATGTGCATTGTTTGCATATCGAACAGAGCTTGGTACCAAAAATTCTGTTTGACTACAGTTGAAGTGCCAGTTCGAGTTCGAGTTCAAGTTGTGTGCTGCGTTTCGGGGGGATGGTGGTGTCAACAGCAAAGAACGCTTTTTTGTTTAGCATAGAAATTAACTGGCGACACGCTCCGGAGTTGGGTGGGCTGATTGCTGCTCAGGTGTAGGCAGCAGTGTCTCCCCCACTTGAATCACACAACACTTCAAAGAGCATATGACAAGCATTTTTCGTTGCTGTTGTTGTTTTCTGTCACTTCAAATGGCTGCTGGACGCGTATGGCGCGTATACTCGTTTATGTGTGTGGGCTGCTCAAAAGCCAGTTCCAGTTCCAGTTCGAGTTCGCGACGAGACTATTAAAGACAAACGCCCACCGTTTGCCAGGTCTTGAGGTCTTCAGAGCGAGCCGCATGTGACTGACGTGAATTTTTTTCTTCTTGAATTTCGACTGACACTGAAGTGATGAAAGTGTTTCACAATCAACTAAGACACTGCAGGCGGCAGCATCACAAGTCACAGCGCAGCTGCAAGTTGAACGACCAGAGAACACCCTGTACTGTGCCGAAGAACTTAGAATACTTAAGATAAATATGAAGCAAGACCTGAAATCACACGGATTATAGGACAGACATCACTGGAAGACTACATATACCCGATTGTAGAGTACAGGGTAGAGTGTACCAAAAGACAGACACATAAACCTACACTGACACACACACTTACACACACAACCCAGACACCCACACAACAGGACGCCATGAGGTCTGCCGGCACACAGCTAGAAGTAAAGTGAGAGTGACCTAAAGTGCCTGTTCATCATACCCTACCACCACGTCCTGTGCGGGGCGTTACTAATTTGTGTCACATTTCCTTTTGTCATCTCGTGCATTTGCTACACTTGTTACACGGTTCACACGCCGTATGCCTTACATCTTCCGGCCGACGTCTTTGGCCTTTGTTTAGATTTTCTTTTTGGCAATGATTTTTTTTTTTGCGGTAGGTCGACATCATCGATCGAGCGCTTAGACTGTCATTCATCAATGCCGCCAGCCATCGCAAATTGCCGATTCGTTACAAAAATGTGTGCGACTAGACAATTGTCCAGCCAGCCGCGGCGGCACCCACTCTCTGAAGATGCCTCACTGTGTGGGCCAACTAGCTTCCACATGTTAAGGCAGACAAGACCTGTAATCACAGCAGCTAACTCCAGCTGAGCTAACTCCGTGCAGTTGGTGAATGTTTAAAATAATAATATGAGGTGTTTGTTTAAGTCTGGGAAAGTAAGCATGAAATATTTTTCAGTTTTTTCCATTTATTAATAAAAAATAAATTATTTCATTTTTCTTATCAAATATATTATTTAGAATTTACTTTGCTTAAGGTAAAAACTGTTCGATTTTAATAATGATTATTTATAATTATTTTTATATTCTTTTTTTTACTTATTTAGTTATTTGTCAATATTGTGAAAATGTTATCTAGTTTTTTTACTTTTCTTTAAGTTGTTATTTTATGTGCATTAAGCCTTACATATTCCAACCCATTCATCAGATTATGAAACTGAGTTTCTCATTTAAGTTTTTCATATATATATATATATATATATATATATATATATATATATATATATATATATATATATATATATATTTATGTATACAATATATATACACGTTTAATCTTAGTTTGAAAGCATATATATTCTATATACGTTAAACTTCTTTAAGCTCATGGCACAAACTGAAATTTCAGCTTATTAGCATGCACTTTGCATAGAATTCCTATCAACAATTATAGAACAAAGACTAAATCCGATTAAGACAAACACTCAACATAGCAATCAGTTGTCACATATAACTAAATATGATAAATATATATATATATAGTTTATATAAGTTACACATGTTAAAGTTATCATAAAAGAAAAAAACTACATTTTATACCTAATGAAATGTCAATATAAACTCAACAAAAAAATAACTATAAATTATTCAATGCATTGTCAAGTTGAAAACCTCCAAAAAGCACGCTTTACAGTTGAAATTAGTAAAAGAACCAGACTAGTTGATACACTAAATGCCTCGTTACTGAAATCTACAGCAAAACAAATCTTCTTTGAGTTATGCTACTGCATCAAGCTTGTTTATCTACTATACAAACAGTTGTGGGCCTAAGTTGGTCTACAATGAGAAGCATTTCCTAATGCTTGGCTCTGCATACAGTAGTTGCCATGCAGCAACTACTGCATAACAATCGAAATGCTTTTCGGTGCTCGGGTTTCACCCACTCGACAGCGCAATTTAATGTGCATCAATGAACGCTTTTGGCTATGATTTGGCGTATGCCATTTAATCTGAGATAACAGCAACACCTGCCGCAGTTGTTGGCTCCTGCAGCGCCAATAAGCAGATAAAGAACAACTTCGATGCGCGCACTTCCTGTTTAGGAGGCCTCGTCGCTAGACCTGGTAGCCAGTTGGCCTTCGCTGGGCTTAAATCAAAAGCAATGCTGCTGCAGCAGCAGTTGAAATCGAAGTCTAAGTACAAGTCCAAGTCCAAGTCCAAGTCGAAGGCGATGTGGCTGCTGCTGCTGCTGGCGCACAAAATTAATTAAGTTGACTTCTGGCATTGGCAATGGACTCTCTGGCAGCGGAAGTCGTCTGTTATGTTCTATTTGGTTTTTCCGCTGTGCGGAAATTATGAAAAATGAACGGCCAGCTAACGAGCAGTCCACGCTATATATATACATAGGAATACATATCGTACAACCAGTCGCACATGCTGCAAGCAAATACTTTGTTGAACGTGCTGCGAGGGCGTGGGCGGCACATTCGTTCATATTTCTGCACACAATTGATGAATTGTTAAAGCGCCTTGATAAATGGAAATTCACTCGGCAAACAAACAGTTACTCAACAGCTGTGTGAGGTCCCCAAGCCGAAAAATGCTCCACTAATCACTCATTAAAGAGCCGACAGACACACACCTCAAATGCAATCAGCTTTTGTCTGGTATGCACCTCAAAAATACTCAAATGTCAACTGTCTGCGGTATCAACGACTTTCCTATCTCTGTATCTTTGTTACCAACAACAACAACAACAGCAAACAGAATTCTGTCCACTAAACTGTCAGTGCACAATATTGACAGACAGTTGAAATTGATTTTGAGAAAAAAAAAAGAAACGCTTAGCTTTGAGATTACAACACATTAACTTGCTGTCAATGGGCTATATCTAGGGGCTTGGCTCGCCTTCGATTCCCCAAAGGGGAATATGACTCTCAGTCTTTGGCAAAACAATTGTTGTGCTGAGTAGAGGTCATGACTGGGCTGCAGCATATACAGATAAGTGTTGGAAAACAACATTTTAAATGGCAAATAATTTTTAAGATTAGCAAAGTGTTGGAAAGTAGCATCTCAAGCTATAAATTGTTTGATAGTTGTATTAGAAAAGAACTATACAAAATTGTAGAAAATAATTGTAAATGAGGAAAGAGATGGCAAGTGTAAAATATGTTGGAAGGTACAACTGAGCACTTTAAATGGTATTAGCCAGAGCAGGAATGTCAAATTGAAGACTCTATATAGTATTGGAAAGTGAGTTAAAGAGTGATGAATATGTATAGTTTTGCTTATGTGCTTGAGTTGACTAAGAGTAACTGAGCGCAACACTTCAATAGAGAATATAAACTTTAAAGAGCTTATTATTATTATTATTGTCAACTGCTGCGCTGAACAATCATCATTATTTGAGAATGTTATAAGTATTAGTAGGCAAGATACAGGCAGCATAACTTCAAAATGAAGAGGAGAATAAATCTAAATTAACTCAAATATATTTAAAAAACCAGTGACAATAATGTAAGAAGAAAAGAAAGAAAAATTCTACTTTTGATACAATTTTTACAAATGTGAATACTCTATATGAATCTATGCAACCAAATCTCAGTATCTCTGCTCTATTAAGCCCTTTGCAGTAAACTTCTTTCACACTTACATGTAGACAATGTTTAGGAGCTTCTCCTCTCCCGCTTTATGTTGATATCGTAAATCAAATCGAGAGGCAACCCCCAACAAAGTGCTTTCGCTTGTTGCGCGCATCTTATCGCATTGGGCAGCCGATAGGCTTGATGGGCTTTGCTTTGGTGTTTCTAGCAACAGGCACCGCAATTCATTCACGAAAGTAAAACTTGTAATAAAAATTAAAATCAAATTCGATTTTTATGATGGACACACACCACAATTGCAGCCAGATGACAACAGGGCCACAACTTTGTAGCTACATAAAACTGAAGTTTTAAAGCCATCATTAACATTATCAGTTGGACCTAATATAGTCGAAGCCGTAGATAAAACAGTGTGAACAACGAGAGCGAGGGTATGAGAAAGAGAGTAAGAGAGTGGGGATCAACAATTTAACTTTAACTTTCCTTTGACGCCCCACCAAGCAGCTGGCTTGGTGTTTTTCGGTTTCTTTTTATGAACTGGAATTAAACGCGATTTGTGAGCTGGGTGTTCGACATTTGTTGTTGCTCGTTGTATGTTTGTTTAATTAAAAAGTAAAACCAGGTTAAGTATTAAGCAAAAGCGCAGCATGAACATCGAAGGGGCCTGGCCAAAATCTCGACTGCGACTGCCATTAAAATCGCGTAAATCTCGGGCCTACATAGGGCCATCAAATAAAAGTTCATTAGTTGGACATAAAAAAAAAGTAAAGGAAAACTAAAACAACAAAATAAACTCATGGCAATTCAGTATGAAAGTGTTGCTTAATTTGTAACTAGAGTTTGGCTTTACTTTTATATTTCTCTGTTTGTCTAACAACTTGGCCTAGCCCACAGCGAGGTATTTGGTCCAAAAACCAGCTGCCGATGCCAAAAAATTATGCTCGCTGCCAGTTGGCCAACAAACCAAACTGCAAGCAGCGTCTCGGTTTCGGCCAAATCCAATTTGCAATGCGTGTCACCCTCGCACGGCCTGGAACGAAATGCCAGCAGGACAAACGCAGAGCGTGAAAATCCTTTTGGGGCACCAACACACACGCAGCCACACCTTAGAGCTGTGCGTATTGGGAAAATTTTAAGTGTGAAAATTGCTTATGTCTCGGCATTCGCATTCGCATCTGCAAAATGTGTGTCTAACGAGTGGACAAAAAACAAGGTGCAAGAAAAACCGCAACAATCATAGAAATTCCTATACAATTTTTGACTGCGCACTGTCAATTTCCTAATGGGATTAAACCGACTAAAAACTAAAGGTGCAACACATGGACAAACGTTTGAGATATATTTATATATACAATAATTTAAGTAACAAACTAAATATGCGTTTTTTGATAATACTTAAAGAAAATATAAAGAAATTCAAAAATGTGGTGATTAAAATAAATTGAGAGAAATATTTAAATATATATTGTAAAATAATTTTAAATGATACTGAAAACTGTTTTTAAATATATTGTAAATAATTAACACGGATAATGATATATATCAAATTATTAAATTTTAAATATAATAATAATATAATACAAAAATTAATAATAAACATATATCAAAAATAAATATATTTTGTATATAATTAAATTTGCTTCATATAAATATTATTTAAATTATGTATTTATATTACATATTTTTATTTTATTTATTTATTTTTTTTTTGTGTGGCTGAGGTAGGTAAAAATGCTTTATGCACCGTCAGTCAGGTCGTCACTCTGGCTGGTGTGTCGGACTGCAATACTGCTTACCGGCTAAAAAACCTCCTCTTCTCGGGCTGCCTCCCACCTTGGAACCAGGAGCTATCCCGCATTAACCCTTGTACATATATGCTCTAGCTGAGCACTGCCATCTGTGTTCCTGCGTCCAGGTCCCACTTTTTCCGCCGGAGAACCTTTTCGGCGAAGTCACAGACTCTTTTCCAGGCATCTATGCTGTTGCACATTTGCTGTACTATAGTCTCTACTTTAAGTTCACCGACAGTTTCTGCCAAGTCGGTTCTTTCTTCTGACCACTTTTCGCAGTTAAAGAAAGTGTGTTCTGCGTCGTCCATTGCATTGTCGCAGTAAATGCAGCTGGATTCGGCAGTTTTCCCCATCTTATTTAGGTACTTTCGAAAGTAGCCATGACCAGAGAGCATTTGTGTCAGATAAAAAGACGTTTCACCGTGCTTTCTATTTATCCAGTGCTCTAGATCGGGGATGATTTTTGCAGTCCATCTCCCGTATCTTTCGCATAACCATTTTGCCTTCCAGGAGGCTATAGTCTGCTGACGTACGGTCTTTGCTGCCTGCTATATTATTACATATTAATTTATTTAATTCATTCATTATTAATTTATTTAATTTTTTATTTGTTTTATATTTGCTTATTTATGTGTTTAGTTATTCATAAAGTTGCTTATTTCTTTATTTATTTTATTTTGGCTTATTTGTTTATTCATTTAATTATTTATTTATTTAGTTGGTTTTTAAATTCTTAATCAAATAATAATGCAGAAATTGGCAGTAAATCAAACTAGATTATTGAAGTTGCTGTAATCTTTTCTCCAATTTGATTCATTATATTTCATTCTATTTATCGTATAAACTTCACTAGCTTAAAGCAAGTTTAAAATAATTTAAATTACTCTAGAAACCCGCCTGGCCTTTTAATAAATTGGGTCACGTTGTGGCCATGCAGCGGCTGCGGCTTCAATCACATTTCAACATAAATACAAAAAAAATTAAATCTAAATTAAAGACAAATTTGTGTTTTTTTACGATTTTTATTATGGCGGTCAGGTAAGAGACGCAGACCACACCTTTAGCACGTTTTGATGGAAATAACAAAACCCAAACGAAACTGTGACTGAACAAAGCGCTAAAAATGTATTAAGCTATTCATAATTCACACAGAGCAAATGTTAATGAATACTCCCCGTTGCGTTAATGAGTCAAAGCGTTGAAATTATTTGCATTCACTTTATGCCACTCAATGAAACTAAATTAAATGTATTTACATGCCACACAAAAGTTTATAAATCAACTGACAGTAGCAATTAAAAAGAAAGCAAATTATTAATATTTTATGCAGCCAAAAAAGACTGCAGAAAATGCAAAAATAGAAACAGAAACGAGACCATTTCAAATGAAGCTAAAAAATATCAATAACAGAGCTCAAACAAGTAAGAGTGCTCTAGTCGAGACTGCTCGACTAAGAGATACCCTGAACCCTGGGAAGATGCGACATTCAATTCACTTTACGCTTCTTTTATACATATATATAAACAACACATGCACTTACTCTGCTACTGCGCAGCTTACGCAGGATTTCGCGCGGGCAGCGCTTGGGCTGCAGTATGGGCAATATTATGGAAACTTATTTGTTGAATTAGTTTTCTTCTAGATGGACTTTCGTAACCAAACTCTTACAGCGTAATAATGCCATTCATATAGTATTAGTAGTATTTGAAATACGTTTTTTTCAAAATTGGGGGAAGGGGGCGTGGTATCTAAAATCAAAAAATTGCAAAATGTTTGTATTCATTACACGGATATACACAGTAAATCTGAAATCTATAGCTATAACGGTATTCAAAAACGAAGAAATATTATCGATTTTTATCGATAATAAGGAAATGGGATGAGTTATCGAAAAAAAAATGATAAACTCGTACTGCGTAGGATATACACGAGTATACATTTCAAATTTCAGATCTCTAGCTTTTGTGGTTTGCGAGATCGGTGTGTTCACACGGACGGACGGACGGACATGGCTATATCGACTCAGTTTCTCGAGCTGATCAAGAATATATATATTTTATGGGGTCTGCCAGCCACGTCTCCTTCTGCGTGTTACATACATTTTCACAAAAACATTATACCCTGATTTCCCATTTTCAATGGGTTCAGGGTATAATAAAAATGGACTAAAAATAAAACCAATTCTATTTTTATATAGAAAATAATAAATATATTTAGATATATGGATGACGCAGCGTGAGAAGTGGAAAACTGGTTATCGTAGCAATAAAATTGAATCTATATATAAATACATATGTCTACATTTATGGCAAAAGTTAATTAAAGCCCAACGGCAAATAGATTCGATTTGTTTCAAATGTATTGATTGCAGAGTTAATAATAGTTTAACTTAGTTATGCGAAACGTTTACGAGGTTTGATTAAAAATAATTGAAACAGCTTTTGATACATTGAATAAGACATTTTAAAACCAAAAAAGCTATTTTTAAAATCCATTGTTTTAAATTTTATAAATGATTTTAATCAGAATAATTAAACCCTGAACCGCTGGAAAATGGGAAATAAAGGTATTGTTAAGCTGATTGATTGATCTTGCATATTTAATGTCAGACTTTCGCTAAGGTGTACCACAATCTTAGACTTATCCATTATTTTGTACCGAAATACTTCAACACAATTGACAAAAAAATAATGAAATTTTCAAATAAACATTAAGAATTTGCAGAATCGCTGAAAGTAAATCGGGAAACACTTCTTTATCCAAAATATAACGCTTTTGCTAAAATGCTTTTGTTCATATGCTGTAAATAAATTTTATGAATAAGTGTGTCTGTGTTTATAAAAATTAATAATACCTAGAATAATTAAAAGAGCAATAAAATGAGAAAATGGGAGAAGCTTCGTGTCTCTTATATTTAAAGGACACGAAGTTTCTCTGAGAATAAACACGGAAGACTACTTGAATCAGATTGCAATTAATTTAATTTTATTGATATTTTAATGTTGCATATATTACAAAAAAGAATTAAAGCATTATTTAAATTTACAAGACTTTCACATCAAATTGCTGAATATATAATATTAAATTTCCACTGTTAAGCTAAATATTTAAGGATGTTATTTGAATTAGCAATTAAAAAACATTTTTTTTAAATTGTGACATTTGACATTTTTGATTAGGAATCAATTGGGCGTATCATCATCTGCACAGATTTAAGTGAGTAACTCCGACCATGCCAATTCTGCCAGAAAATGCATCCAGTGTTTTCTAACTTGTTCGAATCTTCCATTTTGCAGTCGAAATTTTGACCGTTAAGGTTGCTTTTAAGTAAAAAAAGAACAACAATTATTTTAACAGTATTGAATACACATACAAATTATTTACCTATCTGCACAATTAAAATACCACCATGCACCTTCAACATTTTTGGCGCAATTATACCAGATCTTGTCATTATCATTATCATATGTTGAAAATGGGACTCCTTCGTGGTATCTCATAGAATCTCTAGCATTTCCAGAATATTCACCAAGAGAAACTAACTTAAATTTTGTATCCTCGCTTCCTATTGTGAAGTTATCATATCTGGCGAACCGCTGCTCGTTATCCTGATCAACAAGGTGTATGTAGAGCTCATATCTCTTCTCGCTCGTCATTTTATGTAGCTTTTCCAATCCTATCCAATATTCCCTATCTACATCTCCGAAACCAACTTTGTATTCTTCCCAATTCCTATAAAAATTGACCTGTCCATCAATTCGGCGTTGTATTACGGTCCACCCTGATCCCGCTATATTCGAATCACACGACACGATAAACGGACTTAGTCCATTAACTTCTATTGCTGCTATTCCCGAATAGTTCTTATAATTTACGCAATTGCTCGGAAGATTCTTCATATTTTTCCTGTATTCGACTAATTTACTTTGAAGACTTTCTACCTCAACATCTTTAGCAACGAGATTCTTTTCGCATAAAGTTATGTTTGTCTCTAAGTTCTGAATAATCTGATTATTAACGGATATCTGATTGTTTGACTTTTCTAGGGTATCATTCAAATTGGTCAAATCCATTTTAGATTTGTCTAGTTCGTTCTTCAGCTTCGCTATTCCCTGTTTGTTTTCACTGAGACGTACTGAGTTCTCCTCAACTGTCCTCTTATTAACTAATGTATTATTTTCGCAAGATGTTAAGTTTGCTTGTAGATGGTTAAATCTATCTTCTAATAATGCATTCTGTTTTCTCAAGTTTCCTAAGTCAGTTTCACATTTATCAGATTTCTCGGTCAGTTCACCTATTTGTCTTTTGTTTACACTAAGAGTTTTTGAGTTGTCTTCATACATTTTTTCAAACTCAGTGATTTTCTGTTTGTTATCCGAGTTCAACAGTTCACATTTTCTATTTTCATTACTTTTTTCCACTAAATTATTTTCGAAATGAGTCAGATTTGTTCGTAAATATGCGTTCTCTCTCTCCTTCATATTCAGACTATCTGTTAATTCAAGTTCACTTTCAATAAGTTTAGCTATTTGCACTTCACCTTTTTTTAGATTAAGTTCATGACTGATAACTTTATTTTCTAGCTCTGCAATTTTCTGATCTTTTAGTTCGACTTCTTTGTTGATTTTCGCAAAATATTCCAGCATTGGTTTTACAATGCGATAAGCATACTTCCCACACTTGGCATCCTGTTCGTCACGTTCTTTGCAAGACTAAAGACAGTTGATAATATTCACAATAAATAAAAAACAATAGAATAAAAACTTTAACTTAAGTTTAATCGACTCACCCATAAATAAGGGTTTTCAGATTCTGATGCCAAAGACACTGACAAAACAGCTATTAAAACCACAAAAACTTGTTGATTTATTATCATTTTGCTTGAGCAAATTCCAAAAATGTTTGATTCTGTAAGTTTATGTATATGCGATTTGAGCTCTCGCCACAAATTGAGACTTGGATTCAATGTCGCTGTCTTTAAATATGCTGCCAATGCTATGAGGCTGCTGCGCGTCTGTTATCAAGCGAAATTTTGTGGTCTGTTACTTTAAATTTAGAATATTCTTTAGAACATAGGGCAAAGGTTTCCGACTGGGAGATTCCACAAATTTCGTGATTATCTGTTGCTTTAATTTCGCGAACCTTGACGCAGGCATTTGGTATATAATAACTTTATGTTTATTATTTTTATACCCTGAACCCATTGAAAATGGGAAATCAGGGTATAATGTTTTTGTGAAAATGTATGTAACAGGCAGAAGGAGACATGGCAGACCCCATAAAGTATATATATTCTTGATCAGCTCGACAAACTGAGTCGATATAGCCATGTCCGTCTGTCCGTCCGTCCGTGTGAACGCAGTGATCTCGCAAACCACAAAAGCTAGAGATCTGAAATTTGAAATGTGTACTCGTGTATATCCTACGCAGTACGAGTTTATCATTTTTTTTCGATAACTCATCTCATTTCCTTATTATCGATAAAAATCGATAACTTTTCTTCGTTTTTGAATACCGTTATAGCTATAGATTTCAGATTTACTGTGTGTATCCGTGTAATGAATACAAACATTTTGCAATTTTTGGTTTTTGGATACCATGCCCCCTTCCCCCCAAATTTGAAAAAAACGTATTTCAAATACTAGAGACTTGTGCTTAGGCAAATACATACATATGAATGTCATTATTACGCTGTAAAAGTTTGATTACGAAAGTCCATCTAGAAGCAAACCTATTCAACAAATAAGGTTCCAAAATATAGCCCATACTACTGCAGCCCGCGCGCAGTCGCTGCGTAAACTGCGCAGTAGCAGAGAAAGTGCTTGTGCGTGCGTGTGCATGTGCGTGTATGTGTATGTGTTGTTATATGTGCATACATATATATAAAAGAAGCGTAAAATGATTTGAATATCGCATCTTCGCAGGGTTCAGGGTATCTCTTAGTCGAGCAGTCTCGACTAGAGCACTCTTACTTGTTCTATTTATTTTTATTATTAAATATTATTATTTTTATTTTTGAAAAAAAAAACTATATTTTTGACAATCATGCTATTTGATTGTGAAAGGTTAAGATTGACAATTAAATTTTGTATAAGTTTGTGATAGATACAATATACGGAATATATTTAAAAACGCAGATCGGACGAGGCTCAGGGGATCTCGTAGTCGAACTAAAGTTTTCTTACTTGTTTATTTTTTTTTACTGACATTAATTTGAATATCTTTAAAACAGTTTTAAGCTAAAGCTAAGAAATTATCTTATGCGATCTGCTTCTCATCCAATTATCATAATCATAATTCATTACATATAAAAGATATTAAAAAAAACATAACATTAAACACAATTATGGACTTAGCTTAAATCCAATTTATTCATTTCGATATGCCAATTTAGATAACAAGCTCGATTTAATATGCATTGGAAACCAATTGTATTGAGCAATAGCAAAAAAAAAATAAATAAAAATACCAACAATTGCTGCAATCTGACCAGATGGGGGGAAAAATCATTTGGTCTGGCATAATTTCCTGTTGGGCAAAAACGCAAAATTTATGAGCACACAAAATAGCGCAGATACCGAAAGCCCAAAAACATGATCAATTATAGTGCGAAATGCTAGAAATATAGCTGGCCAAAACAAATGAGCGGAGTGAGCGGTGTAAAAGGAGGAGGAGTTGTGAACTGTTTTACCTGAGTTGCATTTGTTTAGATTGCGAATTGCGGGCGCGGCTCATGTGAGTAATTCATTTATGCCATTGGCAGCAGTTGGCCTGGTCTAGATGACTGGCTAGCTGGCTGGCTGGCTGACTGGCTGGCTGGCTGGCTGGCTGATTAATCGCGGCTAGTTACGGGCGGCAATTGCAAAATTAGCCATAGATAGCCGCACAAAACTGGAATCCAAATACTTGCCACAGTTTTCAACACCTACGTGAGGCAACAACAGCCGCCGCACAGCCAAGCAAGCCATGTGCAACAATTATGCAAATGGGCGCTGTGTGAAAACAATGCAGAGAAATCATTGCGACGACGCAAATTAATTACCAACTGCAACTGCAATATGTATTTCAAAAACAATACGTGAAGCTCATGCCACACGCGTGGGCGTGCCAGCCCAGTTGAGTGTTTTGTGTGTCACGCTAATGAGACAATTGCAATTGTTGTTCGCTGTCATTAAGATGCAGCTTAGTTTCGTTTTGGTAGTTGTCGCAGTTAGCCCAACCCCCTGCAGCACTTCCTGGCCGTGCAACATGTTGGACATGGCAAAGCACAACTACTTACAACATGCAACTTGTTGACGTGCACACTGACTGACCCAATTCTCAGCACACAGCATTGTCATCGCTTGTGGTAATGTGACATAAGGTGCTGGCAATTACACTGCTGAACAAAATAATTAGTTATAGCAGCGCTGGAATATTCGTAAAACTGTTAATTCTGGCAACTACACTGCGATACAAATACATGGAATGTCTATAAAGAGTTCGAAAACAGCTGATTTATTAACGAACCTAGATTGATTCTTTCAAATTTAAATTTTATTCTCGCATTATGAATAGAAAAGGAAAATGATATTGTGATATCAAGTTTTTTCTAGCTCTATTTTGAAACAGAATCTATGCTAAAATGTATAGAATAACAATCGAATTGTGACGATATATGTATCATCTTCAATACTGGCGAATATACACTCTTCATCTAAATGTTAGATAAGCATGCACAAGATTGAAGAGCTCAAGCTCTTATTTCCACACATTTTGGCAGGCCTAAGATAATTCATAATCAAAAGGCAAATCGTATAAACAATTTCAACTGCTAGATACTTTTGATAACTTAAATTGCTGCTGAAATATAGTTATTGCAAATAGTAACACTCTTGCTTGCTCAGTCTCTATCAAATTCTAAAATATTTTACTACAGAAACTCTTAAGGTGTCTGGCTTAAAAAAAAAAAAATAGCTAAATATATTAAGAAATGAGAAAAAATAAAAAATATATATACAATATTTATTTTAAGTTTTATTATTTTCTAGCTGTCTTTCACTTTAGTGCTTAAATACTGCCCAACTTTGTTGAACAGTGTCAATATGAGCGTGATTATAATATAAATGAATGTTTGACTGCCTGCTGGTGTTTGCCTATCTCCGCTATGTTTGCATCTTAATTTGTTAAATGACTTACTATTCATGCTGTTGGTCCTGTTGCTGTTGTTGCGAATTGCCTGACTGTCTGGTCTAGTTAAGCAACTGTCATCATTATTTTTGCCAATATGCACTTAGCGTAAAAATGAACACGAGTGCTGTAGGTTGGTTAGAGAGGGGAACGAATAAGCACCAGCAGCAGCCACCTAATCGGCATCTCATATTGTTGCCTGCTGTTGCTGGTGATGCATGTGGCACGCAATTGTTATTGTCTGTGGCATATCCTTGGCCATTGAACTTGGCCGTGTTGTGGAGCGTTTCGTGACGGACAGTCGACCGTTGGCTCGCATAGTCAAAAATATCAAAAAGCAAAAAAAAAAACAAATAAAAAAAAGAAGAAAAAACCTACTCAGTCATCATCAATGCTTGTTTATATTTTGTAGACATTCTTCCGTTTTTCGAGACCTTTTTGGTCAGCAATTGACGACGCTTGACGTCTTAATTTTTTCTGGCTGCTGCGTTGTCAAGTTGCCAAAGCACTTGAAATGAAAAACTTCATCACAACAACAACGCGAGTCAGAGCTTGAGACTGTGACTCTGGATAAGACATTGTGGCAAAGAGCTCAGCTGTGTGTGCGTGTGTGTGTGTCTTCTACTATACACTTGACGGCGTCTCGCTGCATACATTGGTTTTTGGTTACTTCCCATTAATTGCAATTGCGTGTCTAAAGCTTGGACCATTGTTTGTTTGTCTCCTTTTGTGAGGTTCGGTTAGGTTACTGCTGCTGCTGCCAATAAGGCATTCTGTTTCTTGTTTTTCTTTTTTTTTTTGCCTACTCTGTACAAATAAACATTGATCTTGAAAAATTATATTTACTCAACTCATCAGCAAGCGTCATCAGGCGACGCATCAGTCACTGTTTTTTTTGCTGATTGCCACGCAGATGCCACTCGGCCAACTGTCTGCACGACGTGTATTGAACTCCTCATTGCGTTTTTCATTTTTGCAAGGTGTTAATATTTGCTTATTAAATACGAGACGTTTTTATGAGCTTTGTGCAAATAACGCGCATATGCTTAATGAGCCCAATCACGTTAATTTCTTGTGTAAATATTGGAGCCCGACGCAGCTCGTGCGTAAAGTTCCATCACCTTCGACTCTATTATGCTTATGACAGGTGCTTGCAGCTCAACAAAGGGATAATGAACTGATCATATCAATTAAATGGCAAATGACAATGCAAAACAAGCAAGCGGGCTGATAGTTATTACAAAGAATAATTAATGAGGGAATATTGCATTAAATCTCTGATATCATAGATATTCTCTAAACAAGTGGGGATATAAAACTATTTACTTGCAAACCTAACTAGAATAACAATAAGATATACAAACAAAATTTATAAACTCAAAACATTCATTTCTGATTGTGATTGATTGATTGATATATTAATATTTTAAAATGATCACTTAATTAAACTCTAATAAATATGAAATATCTTTTGAAAAATCTTCCAATACCAAAATTCATTACAATTTTGTTATAAAATTGAATGAAAATTGAAAAAAATCTATCGTCTAACTAAAGTCCCCATCTCGTGTTCACATAAACGACTTGGAGAAGTCGAAGACAAAAACAAAACTACTTTTTTCTTACCATACCCTAAGACCATAGTAAAAGGCCAAAAAAAAGTTATATTACTTGTGTTGCTTGTTTGTTGTTTTCTTGTAATCGAGACCCACTGACTAACTAACGAGCAACAGCAACAACTCTAGCATTGATCTTGTCTATAAGCAACAGCAATAGCAATAGCAACAAGAACAACAGCAAAGAAAAAGCAAAAATGCGGTAAATATCTGCAACCAAGTTTAATTTTACGATTTTCTTTGTATTTGGTTGTTGTTGCTTTGCGCGCCGCTTGAAGCACGTGAGCGAACAACACACACCCCCAATACATAAACTGCAACTTGTTGCACAACAACAGCATCTACAACAACAACAACAACAACAACAATGCCGTGTTGACTACGTCATTGAAGTGGAAAAATCACTTCCGCGTATGTGACCAAAGCGAAGCAGCCAGTCAAAAGAATATTTTTCGCTTGGCATTAGAAAAGAGTAAAGAAAAATTTGTGTAGAAAATTTCGTTTTTGCCATTTTCCGCTGTGGCCGGCAAAAAAATTTAATGCGAATTTAAAATGTTGTCGATGATAATCTATTAATTATAGCGTTCAGCTAACGGCAGCCCAAAAGGTGTTGAGCGGACACCAAATCCATGCCAAAATTGTGCCTGGCGAATGAAGCTCAAGTTCAGCGGTTGTGTAAACGGTTTTCCGCTGCTCGCTTACGATATCGAACGGAGTATATTAGCTTTCAACCAGGCGCACAAAATACATTGTGAGGAACTTCCGTAAGAATTAACTTCATAAATAGCACAACAATTTCAAAAGGTGTTGACTAAACTTTTCTGTTTTGTGCGCATGAGCCTAACGAGTATTACGCAGTCGCTTATAGTTAGTTGCTTTCTGTTATTGTTGGGAAGCCTTGGGCTCACGCACCAACTGACAGAACTCTAGTTATGAAATTTGAAAATATTTGAGAGTATTCCCGCAGAGAGCATATTAGCTAGGATTTCATTTGAAATTTAAAACCTTAAAAATAATATTTTTATATGTATATATGATATATATACTTTTCTTTATTAATATATTACTATTTAAGCAAAAATATAATCAAATAAATTGAAATTATAATAAATTTTTAAAATCATGAAATGCCTGATAGTATTTTTCATTTATATTTCTATTTTCAGCTTGTAAGCACATCGAATATTCGCTGTTAAAAACATGGCCCGTTTTTCTCGTTTCTAACTGTATGAAGTTACGCCCCTCAGCAACACCTAGACCAACACCAGCACCGGCACCAGCACAACAGCAACAGCAACGGCAATGGCAACAGCAACAGCTAAAGCAACACTCCGGCAACAACTTGTCTAGCAACATGGCCAAGCAAATTAAGTTGGCACTCTTTAATAAGATGATGATGGTTCGGCTTTGATATATCAGCGCATCGCGACTCTGTCTGTTGCCCGAGCCTGACTCTGTGTGGCTGTGTGTCTGGCTGATTGCCTGGCCAGCGTGCCGGGGCGTTACAGCAACTATTCTAACTCTCTGCGCAACAGGCCACAAAAAGGTGTCGTGCGCTTTGCTGTACTTACTGTTGTTGTTGCTGTTGTTGTTGTTGTTGTTAGCAGTTGCTGTTGTTGCTGTGTGGCGAACGGCATTGACAGATTGCAACTGAGCGTGAAAATAGTTCCCATGTCTGGGCTAGTTGGGTATTTTCTTTACTATATACATTTTTGTTGCTGCTGCTGCCGTTGCCGTTGCCGTTGCTGTGGCTGTTGCAAGTTCTAATGCGCGTTGCTTACTTGCCGTTATTGCCGCTGACCAGCAACAGTTGTTGTTGTTGCTGTTACTCGGCAGTCATTATATGGAATTTTTTTTCGGATATATCATCTTTTGGCTCTGACGGACTGGCTTACATGCAATACGAAGCGCCCCCACACCCCACGCCTCGCGCACCATTTGCTGTTGCCGGCGGTTAATTTTTGCTGCTGCTGCCGCTGTTGCTGCTGCGGCTGCTGCTGCCTGGTGGACACGTCTGCCAAAATGTTTCGTTTTATTCTGTTTCGGCAACAGCAACAGAGAGCCAAGTACTTTTGCTATCATTGCAATTTATCACGGAACGTCGGCGTGGCGGTCCTTTTTGCCTTTTGCCTTTGCCCCCTCCCCGCACTGGGGCTTGTGTGAGAAGTGTGCGTACGTGTTGCTGATGCGCCGCAGCTGATGAGGCGACTCGCGACTCTCAGCTTTCGACTCTGGACTCACGGCGATGTTGCGCTGCCCACTAACAAGCATTGCCCACTAATCATAAAAATTATGAGGTCGTTGGCGTTGGCAGCGCTGCCATTTGACACATTTTCAAAGTATTTTTTGAGCTATGCTAAAAATAATTGCAAAAATCAATTACGCTTATCAGACAGTTGCGGAGGGTCAAGCTTGCTAACACAAACGGCCTTAGCCAATGGGCATGTTTCACACACACACACACACACACATATCCATCCCAACACATAACACTTAAGTGTATCTCTATAGAGGCTATCAAGAAAGGACAGTTAACAATGCTGCTGAACATTGGTTCTCAGTTGCTATTTAGCCAAGTTTAAGTTATAGTGAAAAATACAAGTTTTAATTCATTTAATTATACATATTATGACATTAAATTGCTTTATTCGAGACTCAATATGATAGATGATTTAAATTAAATTTATGAATTAAATAATAATTAATTATTAAATTCAAAATAAATGTATAATTTTACAATTGATTTTTTTACTCACTTTCTTCATGTAAACACAGCTGTTCAACTGTATGAACCCACTGTGCATTGATAATTTATGTTACGCATCAGTTACCATACTTTATACGCGCTCAGATAGTGCACTCACTCGCATTGGCATTCTCATTCTCATTCGCATTCGCATTCGCATTTCGCATTCTCATTTGGAGATTGCGTTGGTCGCGAAACTTAACTCGATTTCATTTCCTTATCATTATCACCTTGGCCCCGAACACAGAGCCCGTGAACAGAGCGAATTGGTCTCGTCGGTTGTCTGGAATCGGAGAACTGAGCACCGTATATATATTATGGACCTGGTTGGCTGGCTGGCTGCCTGGCTGCCTGGCTGGCTGGCCGCACTTGCCTTATCTCAGTTGGCCTTAACGTAATTCAACATTTAATCTTGTCTCGGTTCTTAAGTGTCTGCCACAATTTACGCGCTGAACCCGATGGCTCTCACAGCTCCCAAGGTTGGCCACACTTGATTTGTGTTCTGGCTTCATCCATTTTTTTTTTCTTTTTGGGTATTCAGAATTTTTGCAAATGGCTAATACTAACTTTTACACTTGTTACACTGGCAGCAACAGGTATAGTTACCTATGTCGTAGTAAAAGGGCACGCGCCATTGCCTGATTTATGGCTTTTCAATGGCCTTTCGCTCGTAGTCCTTGCTTTCGCTGCAGTTCCGGCTAAGTCAAAACGTCAGCAATCGCCAGAGGCATGACAAATTGACTAAGCCCTATACCTGGCCTGGCCTGGCCTGGCCTAGACCGGGCCACTCATTAAGCGCGTCGCGACACACGCTGCCCAGGAGGTGTCCGAAAGTAGGTTCCCAACTTTTCCCAAAAAAAGTCATGAAGAAAAACTGTTTCTAGTCAATTGAATTTTATGATGCGCCTTCGTCAAGGTCGACTAATGTTGAGAGCGCGCGTGTTTCGTAAAGCGTGAAAAATTGTGTAAGAAATGTGGCAGGCACCAAGTGTTGCCAGCTCTCCTCTTGAGTAGATCTTTCGCTTCCCCCTGTTCACATCTCAAGCAGTTGCACTTTGCATATGGCATTGAAATTTATGACACTTTCAGCGCCAACAGCCAACAGCAAACGCGCGTGAAGAGCGCTTACAATCAACACATATCACACTCATCATCAACTAGTTGATCATCATTATCATTATCATTGTCATCATCGCGTTTGCACTTGCCTCAAGGCCCACGCAGCAGCCACCGCAGCAGCAGCAGCCAAAATTAGTTTCGACTTTGGCGGCAAATGTTTACACATGGCTGAGAAATCTAACCGAGAGTGAAAGAGAAGCAGAGATAGAAAAAATCTCTCTTTGGGTGGGTGTTGCACATAAACTACCAAAATATTTGAGAGACGAAGCTGGGCAGGGGTTGGGCTGGGTTGGGGCTCACACGCTGTGTGCTGCCGCTTGACAAATGCAACCGCCAACAAAGACGCAGTTGGTGGTGCATTTCTTTGGGCATTTCTTTTAAAAATAAATTTATGTGATAATTCCTCGTATTGGCGGCTGCAGTTTCCCAGTTCTCCAACTTCAATGAACATGTAGTCCAGTTTTATATATGTTTTCTTCTTCTATCATGCGGTTGGCTGTCATTGAACTTCTACCCAACTAATTGCAAACAGAAAAAAGTAACAAAAATATCGCAAGCAATGTATTGATTGACCGAAAGATACCCTGTACACAGAGTGCTAAGATCAATTCCAAAACGATTTATGTGTAGAAAATATAAAGGAGAATTGCAAGTTTAGAGATAAGTTTTTCAAGTCTTCTGGTTAAGATAATCTTCTGCAACATTTATTTAATAAAAACGGATAAGAAAATAACTTATTATAAATTTTTAATTAGACATATTCTCATCGTAAATGAGTTTCTTTTATCCCATACCGATTAATCTCTTCCAAATACAGACATCATATTCAGATGTATAAATATATACTTTAGTATATTTTAGTCTATCATACCCGTTGGCATCATTTGTATGTGGCATCAACAGAGAAAAAAGAGCAGCCTTTAAACGATGCCGCGTTTGACTTTTGTGTTCCCATTTTAATAGCCGCATCAACGTAACGCTTCGGTCTTAAATTTCGATCTAATGAAGTTTAATGCGCGCATTTGCCATAAATTATGAAAGCAGAAAAACGAAACTGCTTCTCTGCTTCTTCTTCTTAGCCTTCGTCTGCTTCTTGCTCTTGCTCTGGCTTTTGTTGTGCACAACAGCATTGCACTTGGTAGCATAAAGCGCAGCCTTTGTGCTCCAATCCCAGGGCGAAAGTTGCCTGGTTTATGGCCAACACTTTGCTTTGGTCTTCTTTTTATTTTGTTGTTTTTTATTATGCGTTTTTAATATTACTTTAAATTTTTTTATTACGTCGCATTTTGCATAACAATAAAGCGGATATCGGTCAGCATTGAATTGTATTTAGGCAGCTGCTCAATGGCCATTCAGAAGCAAACTCTGCCTGGCCTTTGATGTGACTCATAGTCGAAAATGTGGCCCTAGACAGCAGGGCGACATCTTGGCTTCATTGAGGAATATATAAGTAAGCCGAGGACAGAAGTTTTGCATTGTCAATGGGTATAAACAGAGCGACGTGAGTTTATACATTACAGGAATCAAACTTTATTTTAAATGGGATACAAATTTGTTTAAAATTTTATAAAATCTTGAGATATTCACAAATTTGCTAAATATATGGAAGAAACATAGAAAATATTTAAATTAATATTTATTAAAAATATTGTAATTAATTATCTTCTTATATTTCTTCTACAAATGCCAACTGGAAATGTTCTCGCAATAAAAGCTAAATGGAATCGGATAGGATACGTTTTGTATATCTTAAAAGTCAAGTGTTTATCACACGCTCCCCTCTCTCTCTTTCTCTAGTCCTATATCTATGCATAAGTGACCATGGAGGGCACATGCACATCTTTATTCAAATTTGTATTTTATGTCCAAGCTCAGTTCGAGTCTCTCTTGAGCTGCGGAGCTCATGGCAGACTTTCGTCTAATCTCTAGCCACATTGAAGAATCACACTCGAAAATAAAAGCATTAGTTCTTGACTTGATTTTCAGCCCAGACTCCAATCCCACAGCGCAAGTGTCAAATGCTTGGATTGTGGCACGGCTCAAGCGACACAAGAGCCAACCACAAGTTTTGGTAAACATAAATTTGTGACAAAATATACTATTTTTCTGACTCTGTATCTGTTTCTCATATTATTATTATTTCTTTTTTCTTTTTTTCTAATTTTTTGCCAAGCAAACATCTGTCGACAGCATGCAAAAGTTTATAATGCAGCAAATGCCGAGAATTTTGTGTCATTTTTTATGTGACAAGCGAACGTTGTGGGGCACGTACTAAGCTGACACAATGATGCAATCATCACGTGCAGCAACAGCAGCCACTTCTACCATTTGTTTTCTATTTTATTCTTTTTTTTTTTTTTCATTTGACTTGGCCTGGGCCATAGAAGAATATGCATTGAGCATTCGTAACGCTCGCCGCCAGCATTTCGAGTTGAGGATTTTCGGTCCAGTCCAAGCAGTTGCCTGCTTGTGGTTCACTTGTGGTTTTCTATAAATTACTGCGAAACATACATATATATATATATATATATATATATATATATATTGAATAATAGGAGAGAACCCTTTCCACATTTTAATTGTTGTTGTTGCTGCTGCTGCTGTGGTGGACAGCCCAGCTGCCTTTTTGAGGCTTAAGTTTTGAGCAGACTACGTGACGGGGCCACACGCGCGCCTATTACACCATCGAACAAACTCTAATATGTTGTGGAACAGTTGTTGTTGAACTGAAGTAACCCTCAAGCTGTCAAAATATGTTGAAAGATATATGTATATCCAGTAATATATGTATGTATGTATGTATGACTTAAATAGTTTGCAAAACCTGCTTGAAGCACTTTTCTATATTTATTTTTAGTTTATTTTGATTTATATTTTATTTTTATATATACTTTTTTATTTATTTATATTTTATTCAATATATATTTGCATTATATTGCCCAGCTCAATCTCAATGTATTTCATTCAAGTTATCGTGTTTTTCTCCGCATTGCTGCTGTCTAGTGTTATTGAAATGAGTGATGCATCTGCGAGTGGCGAGTGCATTGGCTTGGCAATTAAAATTCTACAGATATGCGATACATTAATTACTCGCTTCAATTGAAATGCAAATACCAAATAACAAAAAAAAAAACAAAACAAAACAGAACTATAAACAAAACGAAAATCAAAACAAAAGCCAGGCTTGCATGTCTGGACCAAGTTAAGCATCTGCAGTTGGGACCCTAGCCGGAGTGCTAACTGTAGTGGCATTTGCCTTGCTGCGAGACTAGTTTTTTTTCCAGGAAAGGCACGCGGATGATTTACGGCCAGAAGCTGCGTTTTTTATATGCTTCTCAACGACTTTTTGTAGCCAAAACAAAAGTTGACACTTTATTGATGCTCATAAATTGCGACGTCTGGCAGCAATTAAAGCAACAACATGTCCCCAAGGACATGGCCCGTCACACCCTGCCCACACTTCTACTCTCTTTCTCTCACTCCCTCTCTCTCTCTCTATCTTTTACTCTAGTGATTTGTTTACAGAGATTAGCGTGCGAAATACCAACAGCAGCGGCAGCAGCAGCCAAAAACAATTTCTGTGTCAGGTGCCTGCGCCCAGGTAGGCAACAATGTCAAAACTACACTGAATTTATGTCGCTGCGATTTATGAGGCTCAACCAGGTCCTGAAACAGGATCAGCGAGACCAGTTCCCATATGTCGAGGCGCGAGTTGTCCTGCCGTTAGTTACATAGAAATGAAAGTCGTATATTTGGCTGCCTTCGCTGACTCGAAAAGAGCAAAAACGGCGTACGCCGCACGCCTCTATTTGGGTAACGCCCACCACAGCGGCTCTGCTTGTCATACGCCTACCCAAAAACTAAGATGAGTCCAGCCAGAAACACACAAACAAAAAAAAAAGTAGAAGTAAGTAACCAGCATCAGGGACACATCTCTGTATATAGTAGATGGCAGCTCTGCTGATTCCGTGCCCTTTCGGTAGCATTCGCCGTTTTTCGCCTCTGACCATAAATATTGAAATTTATGTAGTACACAAAAGAGACCCTCGGCTGCGGCACTCTTGACCCATACTTTATTAGTATTTATTTGGTATTGACATTGTTTGAGATTTTTGGCGGACTTTAGTATTTCATGTTTTATGATTCGCCGAAAAAAGAAAACACTGTAACAATGTTGCAGAGCAACAAAGTTTTACGAGCACAAAGGGAAGTCTCAACGGATTGAAGTCCAAGATAAGTCAAAGATTTATCTAGCTGCTAAAGATTCATTTTAAAAGAAAAAGATATCTACGTTGAGTTAATTAAACCAAGTTTAAAGCAAATATTATTTATTACAAAATTGAAAAAAAAAATTAACTGAAGCTCGAATTTTTAGCAATACTTTTTAGTAACAACATTATTTAAATTAAATTGAAACAAAAATCTACTAAATTCAATTTTCACATTAATATTTTGATTTATTTCCAAATTTGTTGACATTTCGACGCAACTGAGAGTTAAGCCTTTTCCGTTCCATTTGCTATCCATTTTCTGTACTAAAATTACTCGCAACGCATTTGCGTATAATAGGTCGAGGTTAAAACTGCGACCGCAAACTAGGCCTAATCATTTGTCAAATGCATGTCATTTATAACGGAAAAACAATTTAACAACATTTAGCCAAAAACAAACTCGAGCAATCAACATAAATTTAAAGTGCAGCCAGGCAAAATGGACCCAAAATAACCAAATGGCCATTTGGCAGTCGAAAAGTGAAAGTCGAACTACAACTGCAGCCAGAGTGCAGCCCAACACACACACACACACACACAAGCACGTACATAATGACAACAGCAAATGCACCCAAAATCCCAAAACCCAAATCCACATTCTCGTTGTGTTTGTAATTTTGCATAGGAAAACTTTTATTGCCATAGGACTTTTCCAGGCAATGTTTTTGTTTTTATTTTATTTGTGGGCCTGTTTGCTGGCCATTTACCCAAAGATCGAAATGCAAATGGCCAAGACAAGCATTTGAGCATTTTGTTAGACAACGCCAGCGCGAGCCACGTCCAAATCAGGTTGCCTTCCTCCTCAAGTTCCACATATGAGCACCCTCCCGCCATCCGCTTCCACCTTTCCACGTCTAACGAACCGCTCCAGTTATGTCAAAACTATGGCCAAAAGCGAAACTAAAAAGCGCCAAATCCCCCAAACATGAGGAAATTCGAAAAATTGTGTATTTTCGACCAGCCAGGAACACAAGTCGACGCAGACACAGCAGACGGCGGCTGGCAGCGAGCGAACTGCAACGTTTATGCAGGCGGCTTGTTGAGCAAAGTGTTTTACATGCGCTGCCTGCTGTCCGCAGAAACTTTCTGTCTCAGAAATATTTGCGGTCCACCTACGAGATGAGCTTGAAAAGTTTTCAATTGATAGTTTGCAAATTTAATTACAAATATGTAATATTTTTATAAAATTAATTTAAAAGAAATTTAAAAAAAAAAACCAAATATATATAAGATATTAATAAAAAATTAAACATTTTTCATATTAATATTTTATATTTTAAAAATATTAAAAGTAATATTTAATATATACTTAAACAACAGAAAATTGTATACAATTTTGTTATTTTTTAAGCCTTTTGAATACATTGAATAATTTATTATTTCTTTTTTATATACATTTATTTTCTAGCAACAATTTTAATATATTTTTGTTATGTCTCTTTAGCATATTTGTTTTTATTTATAATAATTTTGATGTGGCTTTTTCTATTATTTAGCTACTTTTAAATATATTTTTATGAGCCATAAATTTGAGCATTAAAACTTATTTTCAAGCATAAATTTTAATATATATTTATTTATATATTTTTAAATATATTTTTCATGTTTTTTTTAAATTTATATTAGCTACTTTTTGGCCTGTTTTCGTTTGTGGCCAATTTGACTTTTAAGCCATAAATTTGTGGTGTGCCTGGCTGCAAAACATGCCCAGCATTTGATTTGACATATCAATAATTTACGAGCATAACAAAATTATAGAGCACAGCAGCAACGGCAACAACAACAGCGAGACACCGGAACTGCTGCTGGCCGTAATTACAAGCGAAAAATGCAGCCACGTAAAGTGTCGATCGTTGTCGATGTCGACGTCGACGTCGATTTCGATTTCGATGTCGATGAAGAAAAAAAAATGCGAAAATTAAATGAAAATCAGAGTAGAACATTGTGTGTCGGGTATGAGCGACTACATAATACTCGTTCACAACTTTAAAGTTGATTGGCTTGAGAACAGAAAACTTGAAGCTGATATGATTCTAGCATTTACATTGTGATTGATATTGAAGCGTTATATAAACGATTGGTTTTACTAGAAGGCTTTTCATAAGAGCACAGGAATCAACCTTAATGAAAACATAATATACCAATAAACTCTTTTTTTATATGCTAAAATCCACGTTTAGCAGCTCAATGAGTTGTCCAAGCCGGCGACATGGCGTCGATTAAAATCGGTGTTAAAATTTATGCAACTAAATTTTTACGTGATTTTTATCGCAGCAACAACAACAGCCAATACAACAAAGACAGCAGCAGCAGGAGCAGCAGCAGCAGCAGTATCAGTAACAACGGAGTCGCATTTATTGCAATTGCCGCATTTTTGGTTTTTGACTATTTTTCGGCTGCTGCTGTTCGTTTGTGTAATTGTGGCCAAACAAGCGATTTATTGACTAGGCTCACATATGTATGTGAGCACCCGGTAGAAAATTTGACTGCTTTTAGCATATAAAGAACTAAGAATTGAGAAATATTTTCTTTTTTATACAATAATTGATTAAAGAAGCAATAATAGATTAAAGACTTTAACTTAGTTCTCTTTTGACTTTCCTCTCTCTCTCTCTATTTCAAAAGAGGCAATTCGCCAGTCGTATCAGCACTTCATAGACCTTTTGCACTACTGAGACAAGATTATTTATATATATTTATATATATATGTATATATGCTTCACATTTAGGTCATCTGACATCGGGTGACTCAAAGTATTCTATCTGTATTCCATTCATTTCAAACACATGTTTTTTATTAATTATATAATAAATCAAATCTTTAATAAAATGGTACGCAACTGAACTTTTCCTAATCTTACCAAACTAAAAGCTCATTTATTGAAATTATTTTATATATATATATATATATATATATATATATATATATAGTATAAAAACAATTTCAAATATATTTCTGTCTGCTCATATAGTTATTATATATTTTGTTTTGAATTTTACTTTCTAATTATATATTTAAATTTCTTAACCAATCTGACTAGGCAAAGGCAATTGGTAAATTTCTCATGGGCCTTTTTCGTATATCTGCATGTGTGGCTGTTTGTATGCTTGTCTGCCAAAATGATTGCATTTGGGGCTTTTATTAATAGAAATAAATCAAGTTTTGTGCATTGACTTCAATTAGCTGCTGCCCGTTGCCAAAGCCACAGTCGAGACCAGCAGCCAACACAGACTCAGACTACTCAGGCGTCAGATACAAATGTATCTGTAGCTCATTGTATATATGGACACACACACACATACACACATACATGCATGCGGACAACGTGTAGTATGTTAATAATTTGCAAAATGCATTTGTCTGGCGATAACAAGCAGCTGATAGCGTCTGAGCTCGCGATCGCGCTTGCGCCTGCCACCTGGTAAAAACAGGCCAGCCACGTCCACCCCTGCTACCGTTCCCTCTTTCGCTCTATAAGACAATGCCCGGCGCCTCTGAAGGCCTTGCTGCTGGCAATTAGCGCTTGACTTGAGCGCCTTATCGCGGCTCATGAAGCTATCAACGTTCAGCTCTGATAGGAGAGACCCTGTCATAAGTCAGCATTCGAGTCGAACATACAAATTCGAAGGCCTGCTGTGCTGTGCTGTGCTGTGCTGTGCGTGTGTGAGTAATCAATGGGCAGATGCGTAGAAGCTGCAGCCATTAGATAAAAAATGTGCTGCCATAGATAAAGGAAAAATGAGAAAGACAACCAAAAACGGTAGAGAAATGTATATAAGACTTAAACGCAGCGATGCATTCGCTTGATAAGCTTCAGAGCCGGAGACGTAGGCATTCATAATTTGTGCCCGAGTCCAGAGACTCCAGAGTCGCAACAGGCGCAGTCGTAATTCGATATTCAAAAGGGATGCTCCACACATAAATTGCCCAGGCAAAGACAAAAACCCAAGAGAACCGAGAAACCGAGAGAAAACACAGAAACGCATCCCGAAAAACGCATATTTCTGGTTTATTTATTTTAATTTATATTTTGTTAATTTTTATATGAAGAGTTGACATTTCGGTCCAGACGCGTCGCGTCGTCGCGTCATTGTTGCCGTTGTTATTGCTGTTGTTGTTGTTGTTGTTGCTGTTATCGGCCGTTTAAGGCAACGCCGTTGGGAGCCCCCAGGTCGCCGACTACCTTTATGATAAATCATTTTTGTTTTTGTTTTCGTTTATTTCTCTTCTGTGCATACTTTTTGTGCCTTTGCTGGAACATTCACAGCTAACTAACCTTAACTTATCGCAGCTTTTTAGCTCTTTACTGTGCGTTTTCAGCCAGAGAAGCGCCTTTAACATAAATACCTAAAGCGCTTTCTATAGTACAGAAGTAACTAAAAGACTTAAATATATAAATTGCAAACAATTTTCATTGTTTTTAAATAAAATGCATTAAATAAAAGTTAATTTTTGTTTCACAGAATCATTATTAATTTTATTTTCCTCACATGCCAAAGAAGGCATCCCATTAACTGCATCAATGCCAAAGAAGGCATCCCATTAACTGCATCAATGCATTAGGAAAATATAACTAATCTATCAAGTTGACAGCATTTAATCAAATCAAAGCTTTTTCTATCAATAAATTCGACTTTGCCTCAGTTAGTCTCTTTATAAATGGGCTTTTATCAAATTAGTAGTTCATTTATTTTTAATTTAGTCAGCTTCTAAACAAATATTTTGTTCTGCTTAACAAATTAAATGTGTTCGTCCATATTCACGCGATATGAGAGCTACGTAATTAGTATTTCAAATATATTATAAATACATATTTATGGATTAGAAACTTTGGGAGACATTCGAAAATAGTTTGAACTTAAAGATCTATAATTTTTGTGACTCTAACTTTTAATAAAACGCCGATGATTCGAAGCACTTCCTCAGTTTTCAAATGTTTTTTGTTTTATATATATTTCCATATTCAATAGCTTCAAGTAATAAAACCCAGAGCACGTGTCCAATTAACAGAATAAAATTAAATTTATAAAGACATGCACTACTATTTTCATGAACACAGTTGTATGCAGCAATGAAATCAGTAACTTCAAAATTGATTCTGAAAATATCTTTATGACTTTATGAATCATGCAATGAATCGAAGCTGTTTGAACGAAATTTAACGAGCAAATCTTGGCAAAAGGCAAATACCAAAATGCAGATAGCATCGCAGCGTCATAAAGAAATAAAAAAGCTTGAATTAAAAATTAAGAAAAAAAAACTTTCATGAGCTGTTTTCTGCTGAAACATTTTATGAGCGTTAAGCCAGCCCAAAACAGACATCGATGCGGCAGAGAGATGCAGCATTGAATATAAATCTATATATACATATATATTTGATATAGAAAACAGTCATAAGAAGTTGCCGTGCATGTGTTGGGCAGTAAGAGATTTTGACTGATCTGATCTGATCGGATCTGAACTGAACTGAACTGAACTGAATTGAATTGATGTGATCTGCCGCCCCCATGAACAGTGCTTTGTTGTGTTATGGCATGCGGATTGGTTAAGTGCCTGGGTCGCACTTCACAACAGCGCTAATGTGACACTAAACTGATGTAAGAATAAATCCGCTTAAGAGACTAACAAAGGCAGCGGCCAAAAATATAACTAAATACCAAACAGCGCCAGCTACGACAATAGCAACAACAACAACAACGTTCATATGAAATTACAGACGAACAAAAAAGTAAAATCAACAAAATAATACAACCAAAAATTGTATTTTGGCTATTCAAATTTCGAATACTCTGAAAAATTTTACAAAACTAAAATATGGTTTTAAAAAATATAATAAAATAAATCTATCTATCTTCAATTTTCAGCTAATACAGAAACTGAACAATGTGTAATTATATAAAGATATTTAAACAAATTTAAAAATATTCATTAGATGTTGTTTCTTTAAGATCATAAAATAAAGTTGATAAACTTAAAATTGCCTTTATTTATTCAGCTAAAATCATACAAAAATATAAAATTTATACATATGACATCTGAAATGTTATACAATTCGTTATACCCTTTGCAAGGGTATACAAAGGCTTACTACTTAAATGCCCACGAAGGCGCGATGGCAAGTCAAACTTAAAATCAAAATCAAAATCAAATTTCAAAATAATACACCAAAAATTAAATATATATAAAGACTCAAGGCTTCAGTCCGCTGATAGAGCTGCGAGGGTGCGAGTGCTGTAAAGCAAAAGCAAAAGCAAATCGAATGACAGTTACGAGTCTTTCGGGCTATCATATCAGGTGTCTTATTTGAATGTCAATGCCGCTGGGCTCCAACCAAGAACTTGGGCCCCATATGGCGAGAAGCAGCCAAAACACCAACGCCAAAGACAAGAAATTAAATAATTATGTCGCAATCTTTAGGAGTTTTTGATTTTGTTTTTGTGTTGTTATTTTTTTCTCTCTGTCAGTTATTTATAACGAAAATTTCACTTGCTCAGCGCAACGCACGTTTCGAACGGAGTCGAAACTTTGAATCGATCATCGATCAAGTTCGAGTAGTCCGTACTTCAATTATGCGTAATTTAAAAGAAATTAATGTCGTGCAAGAAATTACTTTTCGATCTTTGGAGATTTTTCAAGATGGAAAGAAATATACTTATACACACGTACACACACACACACACATACACACACACACACACACACGCACACACTTATAACAAAAATATAAGACTGCGCCCAAGTTTGGAGCGCATAATCATAATATTTATATTATTTTCACTAAATGCAGCTCTTAAAGAGCATAAAAATGCCTGGGCAGAGTACACATTATTTTTTGCAAGTGTATAAAATTTTGGGCAGGACCAGAGTTAGGCTGAATAAAACGATATACATGTTTTTTAAATTTAATAAAATTTTATACTCTAAGAAATGTAAAGCAATAAATAAATAAGTCATTAAAGAAATCCCATATATATGCTCACATATTAATAACAATCAATTCTTCAAGTGTGCCCAAAGGCAAAGCTGAACAAGAAGAAAGACCTGGCCACACATACACACAACTACACACACATAACTACCATATCTCAATCTTGAGGCATGCCAAAGGCTTCGTGTCTGGGTCAATTGCTTTACTAAACTTTTGCGCTAAAGAAGTTTTTTGGCCAAGAAATAAAATAACACATAACCCTCAATTATGATATATATTTTATGAGAGCACTTTAAAAACCAATGCCAGACAGCTCCGT